>CM051039.1:38695500-39938000 GCA_027627225.1 Congeria kusceri | reverse complement strand
TGACTGTTACAAGCAGCTAGGACTCAGGATAATAATTGTTCTATTTTCAGTTGTGTAATTCACAACTATCATTATATTAGATTTCATGGAAATATTGTTTTTATTTATTATAAGAAGAATGTAATAAAACAGATATTTCATTGGCATTTGGGAACAGTCAAATTGTTTCCATCAGTATCGGGGGCAACATTTTGAACTGTTGCCCTCGGACTAACGGCCTCGGGGTAACAGTTCAAAATATGCCCCCTCTACTTCAGGAAAACAATTTGACTGTTCACAAATGCCAATGAAATATCTGTATAATATTCATAGAATGTTTTAGTAATGTATGCATTGGTAAAGCGGAGCAATCATTCGTCCAACTTGCACATTGAATTTTAAAGAAAAAATAACAACGACATTTAATTGATTTTACTGGTTCGTTGTATTCACTGCAAATGTTGCTTTAAATCTAATTGAACAGGGTCGATAATTAGTTTAGTACATACTGCATTTTGCTACATCATCATCTTTATTGACTAGCAATATATGTATATTAAAGATTTATGCAGCGATCAGTAATATTTTATATACGAATATAAAATGATGCATTATCCACAATGTTATGATGATATACGATGTTTTGCTTGGAAAAACGTCCTGTTATCATACATATTCTGGGGTATATGTAACATAAATACAAATTAATACGTTTTTTTTTTTCGCGAAAAGTGGCTAAATGGGACATGTGTTTGGCTATATGTCACAAATACAAATTAATACATCGATATTAAATGATAACAGTTTATCAGCAATAAGCGCAATTACTAATATGATGTGTAGAAGTGTAACCGTATATAAAAAATGGTCTAGATAGTTTGCACAAAACACTTACCGCTAAAATTGAATGTACGTACAGGCCGACGTTTTCATATTGGTTTAACTCGCAAGTTTACAGTTGAAGATTGCAATTAAGTGTCGTATATTTGTTAGAAGAGTCAGTTTAAGTAATAAATGCCTTTAAATAAGTGTGTAAGTGGTCAATAAAAGTGTTTTCAATGGTGTATACACTGACAGTGTTAGATTGTTATTATCCATTAACAGTACACACAAGTTCCATCTTGTCACATTTTTGTATTTAATGGACAAATGCTAATTTTGACCTTATAGGTGTGTAAGTGCTCAATAACATTGTTTTCAATAGTATATACATAGACGGTGGTAAAATGTTATTTCCCACTAATGGCATACCCAATTTCCATCTTGTCACAGTTTCGTATTAAATGGACAAGTTTTTGACCTTTAAGTGTTCTGCATTGCTATTTTATTATCTTACAGTTGAACACTTTAAACGGATAACAAGGACAGTGCGGCGCTTATTAGTCACAGTTCAACACTTTAAAACCCGTTATAGACAAATCAAACATATCTCAAATCGTAACATTTTGCAATTGGGAGACCACGACATGTCTTTAGACTTTAATGGAGTGTAATGTTTTCCGAACAGTACATGCATTCATAACAGGCTCAAAAAGGTTTGATTTTGAGTATGCAATTTCCATTCATACGCAAAATCGCATAAAATTACTTACATTTACAGAACAATAGTGTACCTACAATAGACGCTTCAACAAATACCATTCATATTCAAATTAATCGGATACTATTATCCAATCATCGCACTTGGATATCACGTGTTTAGCGGTTATACTATTTCATACAAAAGAGCACGTGCATAATGTTTGCACGTGGCAATGTTTGTGATTTTCGATGAATGGAAATTAATCCTTTAACTATAGCGGGGTGGAGGGAGTTTAAACTATTCATGGCAAAACTCGGATCGGTCTATTGTGTACCTACTTAAATATATTTAACCTAAGTCTTTAAAATTGTTAACTGGCTACAGTAAGTAATGTGCTACATTTTAAGTGATTGGAAATAATAAAATATGCCGGCGATTATTTGTTTCTGTTTATCCATAAATTAATCCCGATGATTTTCAATACCCAATGATGTTGGTTATATTGAAGATATCTGATATACTTGGTAGATGAAGATTCTCACTATAGAAGGCAAATAGTCCTTGTCACGAAACCTCGTGATACAACATGTCATTGCTTGTCGATCATGTTAACCATGAGTTGGTATGCCAATTTTTATTTCGATCACTTGATATATTCCCTCCAACTTACTCCTCACAGAGATTACTTTTCTAGTAGCTGTCGTCAGTAACCACTAGCACCACATGTGAAACCCTTCCAGATATGGAAAGATTTATTTTTTGAGTATTTTGATTGTTTTATTTGTATTTGAAAATACACCTTTATCAAGCGAACCAATAACTTTAAAGACATAACATTAATGTCCAAACAGTCGTACATAATCGCTGAATTAAATTGCATCTGGAGCAACTAAGTCCTCTCAATTTTCCCCGGTCCAGATATCAAAACTAATGACAGAACTCTAACACAGCGTTACACACAATTGTTATACTTTTAAATATGCAACCAGAGGCCCAGATTAGGTGCGCTCACGCGTAAATTACGCACACAAACTCGGAAGATACGCAGTGAAAAATGAAAATTGGAAGTACATTTACACAGGAAAAATAAAATTTGGTTGTACATTTACGCACAATTGTATGGCGTACGTCACATTTTAATGTCGGGAAGAAATATAGAAGAAGGCAGAGGTTTTCACAGGCTTGCACACCTGGATGTGTAGTTTACATGCTCGGTAGGCAACAAAAAAAAATCTTACAATGTTTCAGAAATCTTACTAGTAACATTATTGCATTCAAATGGTGTTGCTTCAGTATTAAGATTATTATAATGATGCTATGTTGTTGTTTTCTCTCTAATGTCCACTGTTAAGTTTAGTTGTGACAAAATTTACCACAAACTGTCCTACATATAGTGTACATTTACCCCCATAAAAATACTGGACAGAGTGTACATTTACTTCCAAATTTTCAGAACTAAGCGTACATTTACCCCCAGTACAAAAGCTTATCTGGAGCACTGGGTGCAACATTTCATAAAATAATGTTATCATTTACGATTTTAAGCAGGTATATACTATAGAGTATGGTCATTATTGGGAATATTAACCAAGTTTAAATTAATTAGTATAAGAATAAAGTACTACACGTCTCAACAAAAATGTGTTTAAGTTGTTTACTGCCAAGAATGTCATTCCGCATGTAGTAGTTGAAGTAGTAGTAGTACAATCGTTGTGATTGTCTACATTAATCGACTAATTTTATGTCATTAATAGTCAATAATGAAACAGTATATTGAAAAAATCAACACTAGTTAGAAGCATAAATAATAACTAGAAGATTTTATTTTCGATCATCAATACGATTCTATTGGATATGTTGGCAGGGATTTGAATGAGCTATGCTCGGAACCAGTCAAATCTCTGTGCTGTCCAATGATGTAGGTGAGGTGTAACCATCAACTGTACTGTTTGGCAAGTTTGTTTCGACGCATGCGTAGTACGTGTAATGGCGCGAAAAATGTCAACATAAACACATTTTGTTCTTGACAGACTCGGCTGTTAAACGTTTCATTGTTCCACGATCATCATGGCCATGGTAACTAATGTTACTTTGTAGATTCATAAATACACAAACATAATACAGTCATTTACACTAAAACCAACAATTCGCCCCAACACATACGAATATAGAAGTGAAACATTCAAGCTACAGCTTAGGACGCTTTTCCGTTTGTCCGTATCCGCATAAATAGTAGACGGACGCGCTTTTCCATGAATCCGCAAATAAACGTCGAATATTTTAGTTTTCTTCTTACTTTCAAACAGTTACAATGTCTGATAAAAAAACTAACATTTTTAATTACGTCGGCTGTAGCTAAAGAAACTTCAGCGAACAGTTTATATAGTACTGACTAGACCTGTTCGCTGAAGCTAGCATGGCTACATGAATTTTTGGGGATGTTTTGATCATGAATCCCAATCTATTTCCTAGAAGGTACATGTTTTCTGATTACAAAACTGAAATGATCATGACAATATCTTACTTGGAAGTGAAGTTATGACAATTTTTGTAGAGCACCCGTCAAAGTGCAATAAAACGTTATACAAGAAAAAAACATGAAAAGTCAGCCCAACTATGAATTTGTGTTTATAAAGCTAACAGCTATGGGGGGAAATGTATTTTTTAAATGGTGCATGTTTTCTGATTACAAAACTGAAATAAAATCATAATTATCTCACTTAGAAGTATTGTTATGACTATTTTTGTACACCACCCGTAAGGCTACAATAAGACGCAAATTGGGAAAATACATGAAAAATTAAGACTACTGTCATTTTTTTCATTATTAAGATAACACACTTTGCCAAAATGTAATTTTGTAAAGGTGCATGTTTCCTGATTACAAAACTGAAATAAAATTTAATTTATCTCACATAGAAGTGTTGTTATGACTATTTTTGTACATCATCCGTAAAGGTGCAATAAATGTAATGCAAAAACAACATAAACAGTAATACCAACTATGAATTTTTATTATTAGGCTGAATACATAATGTCCATGTGTGCAGCCTAATTTTAAATACTAGTTGGTATGATTGTTCATGTTTCTTGCATTACATTTTATTGATAGTTTTATAAAAATCAACTGTTCTTTATGTGACTTGTTTTGCCGCAATGATTTTTACATACAAAAATGATATATAGTCAACAATTATTATGCCCCAATTTAGTTCTTAACCATACTCTAAAGATATGTGTAAAACGGTGTATATTTCAGCAATAGGAATATTTATAGCGATTGCTCGTAAATATCCACTTAAACATTAATTGAAATACCAGACTGACAAATGTACGAACCGACTGGGTACGAATTGTTTCGACGTAATTGGTTGTATAATTCAAATAATTAAACAACTGACAACGCATATGCCCTTGTTTAACATATAGGATCCATCTTAATACATGCAATATATCCCTACTAGTGTGTCGACAGCAAATATATCTCAAATATTGATATTTCTTCCGTATTCACGGTATTGTTATTCGTACACACCGCCGCCATCTTGGAATTGCGTTCAGTTTAACATGGGTTCGGAAAAGACCCATAAACAATAACTTTCCGGTTAAATTCGTTCTAAAGAAAGGTAGCATTTAATAAAAACCAAATTCATTGTTAAATATGTAGCCTGAAATCCAGCGAAATCGTCTTGTTTTTAAGAAATATTGGATTTTACACTTTTTCTGCGGAATTTTCGTATCTAAAAATAATACTCACGTGGATTCTTTTATGGTTTCCCTGGTATTTCATCATCGTATTACTATATGCAAAGTAGATTGGTTCCAGAAATTCACGTTTTATATGAATGTAAGACCGAAATAAAATGGTCCCAGCATTGGGCCGCTTTTCGCTACTAATTAATATTCATGAGCTTCCTCCAAGGGACACTACTCTCGCTGCTTTGGCATCGCTACTGAAGCCAACCCCTTGTCGAAATTCAACCAGAGTCATAACATATTGATGTTACGCTATAAATCCATACATTTGCAATTTCTGGAGGAAATCATTACATATACAAGCAAGTCAATATAAACTTTTAACTTGTGGCGTGTTTTGAGAATCAAAACTGTCATATGCATCGAATAATACCTGAAAATAAATCTGATTTGAACACAGTGTACAATTACGCTGCCATTGTTGTTTTATCACGTGACTATGAGATTTGGATATTTTCGGATCAACCTTGACCTTTTTGCGTGCGAAAATTGTAAACATGGTTTTCGTATTCCGTAATGCATTATATCTGTACAATTACTCATGTCTGATCAGCAAACATATTGTATTAATATTGATGTAAGTGATGTTTAATCTAATATTCTTTTACTAGGTATTAAAATTATAGTGTGTTCACAAAGCAATCACCAGTGAAGTACAAATCCATGAAATGTCATTTTCGTTTCAAGCTGTGTATTTGACAACAGTCACAGCACATGTTCTGTTACTAAAAATAGATAAAAAGTCACATAACTGTGATATACCGTGAGATTCTCATTTGACGAATGTCTTCTATGTGACTGATTTCCTCCACATGTTAGTAACAAAACGGTAATTTAGACGTGTTTTAGACCTTATTTTGTCATAAGTATGCTAACTAGATGTAAAAATTATACATCTATCTAATAATGCTGCCTATTGGTTCAGTAGTGAATGTAAAAGCTGTTTTGGGCAGGTTTTTTGGTGACTGTTGATAAACTGTCATATTCTTGAGAATTGCTGGTAGACTTTACTATGGGTGTTGCTCCATAACATTTATGTCGCGCAAAGTCAAAAAATAAAAAAGCAACATTTTAAGTTATGGAAGCCAGAACTACGTCGGCTGCAAATATTTGTGCCAGTATGTGAAACCCAGTCTTCACGCTAACTACTAGCCCGACAGCCCGGGACTAGTGCAGTCTCCGCGAAAGACCATCGGACCTCGAACATTGCCGATAAAACTCCGGGAGGTCCGGGAAAAACTGTCCGAATACTGGTTCTCGTGTCCAGTGAAAATTTCTGTTGAAAATATTTTACGACATCGATTGCTGTACGTTTTGTTTACAAAATTACGTCACTCTCGGAATCTCCTTTCATTTTCGGTTTTCGTTCGACTGGTTCTGTCTTGCGTTTTAATTGGTTGAATTTAAACATGTTTGTGTTTAAATAAGATGTCACAAGTCTTGCGAGAGAATTGGTTCCCGACTACATGGTTGATGTGACAGTGTAATGACTGTGTAACAGGAAACCTATCAATGTTGTTGGCATAGTTCCAGTTGAAGTTTGACATTGAATTGAATTCATATATATCTTGCAAAATTAACATGCTGATAGTAGTAGCTTTAGTTAATAAAGCACTCTCAACTGTATATTGTTTTAGTTTTCATCAAATATATTGTTTTTATCGTATTTAGATGTTTCTTGCAAAAAGATAAGTGGCCAGTAATAGTTTGTCGGGGCCAGTAATATTTGGGGCATTACTGGTCCTCGTGGCCAGTAATAAATTCACGACTTTCGCGGAGACTGCGTGTAAAAATGTAATTCGGGCTAGTAGAAATTCAGTAATGTATGTAGTTGGGCTAGTGGAAATTTCACCTGTTTACTATGATTGCATAATCATTTGGGCTAGTGATTAAAACAATTAAAGTGAACACTGGAAACCATTTACATGTGGTGGATTAAAAAAAAAAAGCATCCAACAATTATATCTACAGCGTCAGACATGACTCATTTAAAGATAACCCGTTATTACTGAGTTATTGTACTCGGCGAGTCTAAGGCTGAGTTATCCAGGTGTATTTTTTTCTATTTCCCAATGTTTTATGTATAACAGCCCTTTGGCCAGATTTTTTAAATTTCTTGGTTCTTTAACATTTTCAAAAAAGTGTCCGGTTGTAGGAGGAAAAAAAATAAAAATAAAAACAAAAAAACAACAATACAGAATTGAGTAAATTCATGAGTAGAATTTCACAATTGGAAATGGGCAGTGATATTAAAATCTTTATGCATTATTACTTACAAAAATCATATTACACAACATTAACTTAATCACTGCATGATAAACATGATATTGATACCAATAATAGTAACAGTAAAAGGCAGTGTTTAGCATTTAAAACTACTGTTTAAATATGCTAACACAGTGTTTACGAAAACATTTTGGACTACGCTGGACAATTTGTCTGACGTATTTCTATGCTACGCAGGACATTTTTCAGCCACGCAGGACATTTATTAAAATACAAGAATATTGCAAAAATAATAACAAAAACCTTCCTTTTCAAACCTATTTAATATTTCAAGGTTCTAATATAACATATAACGCCTGGTCAACGCACATAATCACAAACCAACATACTTTAAACCTAACATTGTACCGTAGCCTGTACTAATTACAGGAGTGTTTGTACCTGTGAAATAGAGAGTAATCTCTGTATTGAAAAAACAACAACAATAGAAAAATTATCTAAATAATGATTCAATTTTGAGCATTTAATGTAAAAAAGTTTTCAGAAAAAATGTCTTTGCCATAGTAAGTTTTAGACCAGGAAGAGTATTCTACACACAATCTTGAGATTTTTTTAGATTGCAAATAAAAAGCAAAATTGTCTGAATATCGATAAACAAATTTGTAATGCAGTCTGACTCATGCCATAATTGCCATTTAAATTTTTGAAACCTGAAATACTTAATAGTGGCACGTAACCTTCCATGTCAAATGTTGTTTTCACTAAAGTATTTTCCAATAAAATATTTGTCATTAGTCATTAGAACCATTATAAAACATAACAGATACAAATATTCAGTTCAATTTTCATACCAAATTCATCGATTTCTTACCTGGTTTAGAATAATACGCGACATTTTCTGACTAGGACGCTGCCATTTTGACAGGGGGACAAATTGTTATGTATAAGATTTAAGTGTAATATGAAATCCGCCATTTTCATTTAAATTACATCATTAATGAGAATTTTATTCCATTTAATATTTAAGAGAATATTGACTTATTCTAATTTTCGTTTATTTCGTTTTATGTGAGGCTACTCCCTCAAATAAGTCGAATCGGTCACAGAATCAAACGGGCTTTACGATTTTCAGTTTGTCTTATGACGTCAATTTCCGTATCAATTGTACAATGAAGCATAGCGGAATATACCGACTAGTTACGATTACATGACAAACAGTACGGTGCGAGATTAGACTTGTCGATCGCCGCTCATGCGCATAAGACATTTAAGATTAAAATTAAAGTGTCATAAAATTCCTGATTATCAGAAAACACGAGAAAATAAAATAAAAACGGATTATTAAACGTTTGGAATTTATTCTGGAAGGCTTCAAATTACGCCGGACAAATCTGTCCGCCGTAGATTCAAGAAACGGCGGACAATTTGAAAATGTACCGGCAATGTCCGACGTGTCCGACGTATTTCGTAAACACTGCTAACACTTAAACACAGTACATCAGATATCACTGGACAGTGGCCATATTATATGTATAACAGCATGTTTAATAAAGTGAAAACTAACTAAATATATCTTATTAATAAATCAATATACATCAATGAAATTTGTTAATTATAATATTGATATAAATTACAAATGTGTATTTAATACAATGATTCTAATTTGTTGTTACTGAGTATTTTCTTTTGACCTTAAGTGTTGCATGATTTATAAAATAACAGAGAGCAGATCATATGAATCGTACAGCGATATACAGACACAATGAATGTTACATAAAATTTAGTCATTTCTTCAGCGTTTTTTTGTTGTTGCATTCCGTGTAACAGGTTGAAACCGTTCCACCAGGTAATCTTTACAATATCGTGTACATTCTACAAATGTTTAATTTTTGCTTTTTGGAAAAAATCGGGTCGGCAGATCCGAGAACCAAGAAATAAAATAACTCGCCTTTGTTTAACATGCTAAGTTAGATACCATGTCGTCCGCATCTGCATAAAATCGCTAACCACGCGATTTCTTGCGGACAGCTTTTGCGGATGCACTTTGCGGATACGGACTGCGGACTTATGGAAATAGGCCAACTGTTTTCAACTTGTTCGATTTTTTTGCGGATGCAGATTTGCGCAATGCTGATGCGGATATGGAAAAGCGCCCTTTTACATTCAGGGTTTCCTTCAGTATTTCTTCAAATTATGTTGAAGTTACTTAGGAATCGCTGGACAACCCCCATCTGTCCTTAGACCATTTCGTTTCCGCACGATATCTAGAGAAGGCTTTCACCTGCGATCATGAAAGATGGTATGCTGGTTACTTGGGAGGAAAGGAAGACGCCTATTTTGAGGTCAACGGGTCAAAGGTCAAGGTCATCGTTGCTAAAAATAGAAAAACAGTTTCCGCTCAATAACTTGAGAAAGCATCGAGATATTTTAATGAAACTTTATACATAGATACCTTATATCCAGACCTCGCTTGGAATTGCATGTGGGGTGGGTGGGGTCAAGGTCACCGTTACTAAAAATAGAAGAACGGTTTCCGCTCAATAACTTGAGAACGCATAGAGATATTTTAATTAAACTTCATACATAGATACCTTGGGAGGAAAGGAAGACGCCTATTTTGAGGTCAACGGGTCAAAGGTCAAGGTCATCATTGCTAAAAATAGAAAAACAGTTTCCGCTCAATAACTTGAGAACGCATAGAGATATTTTAATGAAACTTCATACATAGATACATTATATTGAGACCTCGCTTGGGGTTGCATATGGGGTGGGTGGGGTCAAGGTCACTGTTACTAAAAATAGAAAAACGGTTTCCGCTCAATAACTTGAGAACGCATAGAGATATTTTAATTAAACTTCATACATAGATACCTTATATTGAGACCTCGCTTGGGATTTCATATTGGGTGGGTGGGGGTCAAGGTCACCATTATATTGAGACCTCGCTTGGGATTGCATATGGGGTGGGTGGGGTCAAGGTCACTGTTACTAAAAATCGAAAAACGGTTTCTGCTCAATAACGTGAGAACGCATAGAGATGTCTTAATGAAACTTCATACATAGATACCTTATATCGAGACCTCGTTTGGGATTGCATATGGGGTGGGTGGGGTTAAGGTCACCGTTACTAAAAATATAAAAAATGGTTGCAGCACAATAACTTGAGAACACATCGAGATATTTAAATGAAACTTCATACATATTTACCATATATCGAGACCTCGCTTGGGATTGCATATTAAAATTTTTCTTAACAATTGCACATGTTCACAACTTGGCTGCAAGTCGAGGGGCATACATGTTTTACAAACATCTCTTGTTAATCCATATTGTAGAAGAAAACAGCATGTAAATCAAGCAATTATCAACAAACCCTCGTAATGTTATCAAATAAACTACACTTGCCTAGACACATTTCTGTAATGAAAGTGGTTAAACCTATATCGGTTTTAAACACAATCTAGTAATAGCGGACACAGCTTTCTACTGTGCACATGGTAAAATATTTCGTCTAAAGATTTGATTCTGTGGCCATATGCGATCTGTATTTTTACTGACCAATGAAAAAGCAGAATGCAAGTTTCACATTAATCAGTGCAATATAAAGGACTTTACATAGAATTTGAACAGGCATTTGTTTAAGGATAAGGTTTAAGTGATAAAGTCAGTTTTATGTTTGGTATGCAATTGTTAAATTAATGTTTATGCTTAATGTTGATTCATTGTTAAATGGATAATGAGTGGTAAAATATGAAATTGCAGCTTGTAAAGCTTCCAACATGAATTCATGTCAGAATGATGCTACAGGAAAATTACCGATATGAGGTCTTTGTATACCGACCTCATATACATGTAGGAGTAATAACATACCTCCCGAACCAATACATGCCTGTTGGACTTCGCTACATAAATCAATCTAGGAACTTGCATCCTTCTGCCTGCCATCTCTTCTATCATCACAAATGTCTTCCCGGCCCTCTCACAATCACTTATGCCACGTAAAAACAAGCATTAGCTTAACGTGTCAACTTCTGTCAGCCTTGTTTATCATACTGGTTGGCGAGTAGTATCCGTGAACTAGCAGTATCCGTGATTTGTATATTATAAGGTGTAAAAGCTCTCCAGCATTGAATGTAGAGTTTACATACATCACCCAGCAACTGTTCCAAACGCAAAATAAGTTGCAGTCTCCAAAACTTCATATTTTTCAAGATTTTTACATTTTTGTTAAAAAATCCCCAAACAACTTTACTCCTTGTGGGGCATTCATGTGCATGTCTTTGCGCATGCGCATAAATCTGTAATTGGACCCCTATTTTTATTTTGTACTTCCCTATTTTCAGTTTAACAAGGGTGATCGCTAGGTTATTCACATAAAGCGGCAATTTTAGTCTTCAAACACCACCATCCATATATATTTAGTACACATTTTTCGTGAAATAGGTTTTCTTAAAAAATAGCATTGCAGTTGCAAAATGTTTACTCAAAAAATGTTAAAGAATTGCAATTTTTAAATGTTTACTCAAAATACGGCTAGTTTCGGGACGATTTTGACAAAATTTCAATACAGGGGTGGCAACTACTCCAATAATAACATGGTTATCTCTGGGACTCCAGTTTCCTGTCAGCAAATCGTTAAGGGGTGCCAAAGGGGTATCCAAAAGACCATTTTCCGGCATACACTTATGTTAGCAGTAGCATTATCACCGCTAATCTGACATTGAATTTAATAATATTACATCATAATGATGTAGGTAATGGAATGTAAAATAGCATAGGGCAATTAAAATCTTGAGGTGTTTAGCACAAAAATCGCATTTTCAATTGAAAGGAAATATCACGGATACTAATACTTCATTGCTTTAATTCATGCTTATTGATTACACCTTTGGCGCCCTCATATGGGAAAAACCATATGACGTCATGACAAGATATTTACATTCTTGTAAACAGAAGGGGCCATACTGTACTGCAAGACGCTTTAAAAAAAAAACTTTAAAAAAAAAGTATTACTGATGCAATTGAAAATAGAGAAAAACTATTAACGGATAGTACTCGCCAACCAGTATTTAATGTCTTTCATTTCCATTCACGATTGCCCTTTCTGTCCATCCGTTCTTCTGCTAGGTCTTGGAAACTGGGGACTCAAATTTAATAATGAAAACTCAATTTTATGTGCAGAATCCTTACTACAGCAGGACATGTACATGATACTGTCTGGTTATTCCGGTTTGACGATTGTTCACAAAGTGATCGCCCTTTATTTCTTAATTGTAAGTAAAAAAAATCAGCGGATGGCCACAAAAAATGGAGTGGGGTCAAGGTCAAGTTCTCCATCACTAAAAATTTTATTGATGTGCTGACTTAAATGCATTTCGTTTAAAAAAAATTTTTTTTTCGTGGAATTTCCATGTTTCTTGTTGTAGAAAAAAAATGCCAGTAACTCTGACAAGCACAAGAAAAGTCGAGCATGCTGTCCTCCGACAGCTCTTGTTTAAGGATGGCCTTAATGACTGGAATTCAATATAAGCAGAACTTAACATACTAAATTGTACTTCAAATCTTCAATTTTAGGATATCCGTAAGTTTTTTGGAGCAACACCTGTCAAGAAAGACAAACCTCCAGAAAAATGTGAACCAGAGCTGACAAAAATAAAAAATGGCAAAGACAGACATGAGCAAAAGAGTGCTCACATAGATCTTACAGAGGTAATGGATGTTGATGATTTTCAAGATGAAAATGGTAATCGAAAAACATCAAAGAAAAAGCAGGATTCAAAAGGCAAACCTAAACAAGAAAAGAGACAATCTTTAGATAAAGATAAAACTAAAGATGTGAAACACAACAGAAAAGAAAAAGAAAAGCACAAAGATGAAGAAAAGAAACGCAAGAAAAATGACAATAATGCAAAGAAGCAGTTGGAATCCAGTACTTCTGAAAAGGATGAAATTGATGGTGAAACTGTGATGGAGAAGAGTAAGGGAAAGAAACGGAAATTGGAGGTATTTAGACTAATATTTAGTTTCTTTTCATGATGAATGGAAATGATGTTAATGGACTCAAATGTTGTGATATAAAAACTATCGGTATACCTCTCTCTTAGAAATAAATCTGTAATCAAACTAAGGCCATACCAATTTGATTCTATGTTAAGCGTCCTTGGGCTCATAGGTTTTTCGATGCCTGAACAAAAAAAACAACAATTTTGACAATGTGAAAAATTGATTTGGAAAGCATATAACATTTTGAAAAGAAAAGACTTTTATGTGTTTTTACCAATATTCTTTAAAATGTTGTGCAACTAGTCAATGTAAGCAGTTGAAATACTGTGTTAAAGTAGATGATAATGTATAACAGTTTTTCCAGGTGAATATTTGATTCAGCTTGTACCACTGCCATGAATTAGTTGTAAAAGAAACATGTTTTTTTTCTAGGGATGGGACTGAATACTGAAAACAATATTCGAATATTCGTTTTAGGTATTCGAATATTCGTTTTGTAAATGCTACTATATACGACACTCTGTCCGAATATTTACCTATCCGAAATATATATACTACATATACGTAGTTGTTTTACCTTGTTTCAGTGGTACATGTAATTAGCGATATAAGTGTTAGGCAAATATAAAGAAATGTAAGATATTGTTAAATATATTGTTAATTAATTTTTAATCGTTCCGTCCGCAAATTTCTCATTACATAGATTACACGCGACCTGGGTGTTGTCTAATGACCGCGTAAAATACTTCCAAGCACATGATGGTGGCATTGTTTATTAATCAAGACACTTGTATAATATACGGTGTTGATATAATGGAGAATAATTTACAAGTGACGTATATGAAGATTGACCAGTTCATGCTAATTTTGTTAAAGAAATTGATTGGCTGATAATGGATTCATTTTGATTGGTTTACTTAGAGAGTAATTGTAATTTACTGTAAACAAGTTAACCGTATAGATGTCACTTAAGGACAATAAACAACAATGTATGCCTTGTGCAAACTGTGAAACCGTTATCACAACATGGCCCAGTTTTGTTATTTGTGGATACAATGCGCCATATTCGCGCCTCCTAAAATCCGTTAATTCGCTGCCCTTGTAAAGATGGGGCCACCCTGCCAATTATCAATTGTGGTTAATTGGACATGTATGGCATGTGTTGTAAAAACGTTACACTGCCCCCGCCCACCTGCTAGGCAGGAAATACGACTGGAATTCTTGTTAAAGTTGCAATCAAACTGGAAAAATACATGATTTTTTAAAACAAATTTTGTTCTTTAAATAAATTCGAAAATCGAATATTCGTATTAGTTTTTTTAGCTCACCTGAGCACAAAGTGCGCATGGTGAACTTTTGTGATCGCCTGTTGTCCATCGTGCGTGTGTGCGTGCATGTGTGCTTGTCAACTTTTCATTCAAACAACATCTCCTAAACCACTTGGCAGATTTTCACCAAACTTCACATGAATGATCCTTGGGTGAACCTCTTTCAAAGTTGTTCAAATCTTTCCGGTCAGCTGCATATATAGGTCACCAGAGCTAAATATAGATTTTGAAAGTGTAAACTTTAAAAATCTCTGAAACCGCAGGGCCCAGAGGTTTCATATTTGGTATGTAACATCCTATAGTGGTCCTCTACAAAGATTGTTCAAATTATGCCCCTGGGGTCAAAACGGGCCACGCCCTGGGGGTCACATGGTTTATATAGAATATATAGCAAAATGACTTTAAAAATCTTCTCCTGAAACTGCAAGGCCCAGAGTATTCATATTTGGTATGCAACATCCTTAAGTTGTCCTTTACAAAAATTGTTCAAATTATGCCCCTGGGGTCATAACAGGCCACGCCCCGGGGGTCACATGGTTATATAGAATATATAGCAAAATGACTTGAAAAATCTTCTCCTCTGAGACCACAAGGCCCAGAGGTTTCATGTTTGGTATGTAACATCCTATAGCGGTCCTCTACAAAGATTGTTCAAATTATGCCCCTGGGGTCAAAACTGGCCACGCCCCGGGGTCGCATGGTTTATATGAACTTAAATAGCAAAATGTCTTTAAAAATCTTCTTCTCTGAAACCGCAAGTGATAGAGGTTTCATATTTGGTATGTAACATCCTATAGTGGTCCTCTACAAATATTGTTCAATTTATGCCCCTGGGGTCAAAACTGGCCATGCCCCGGGGGTCACATGATTTATATAGACTTGAATAGCACAATGACTTTAAAAATCTTCTCCTCAGAAACCGAAAGATCTAGAGGTTCGTTATTTGGTATGTAACATTGTATAGTGGTCCTCTACAAAGATTGTTGAAATTATGCGCCTGGGGTCAAAACTGGCCACGCCCCGGGGGTCACAGGGTTTATATAAACTTAAATAGCAAAATGTCTTAAAAAAATCTTCTCTTCTGAAACCGCAAGGCCCAGAGGTTTTGTATTTGGTATTTAACATCCTGTAGTGGTCCTCTACAAAGATTGTTCAAATTATGCCCCATGGGTTAAAACAGACCACACCCCAGGGGTCACATGGTTAATATAGACTTAAATAGCAAAATTACTTTAAAATTCTTCTCTGAAACCTCAAGGCCTAGAGGTTTCATATTTGGTATGTAACATTGTATAGTGGTCCTCTACAAATATTGTTCAAAGTATGCCCCTGGG
The DNA here is from genome assembly GCA_027627225.1 of Congeria kusceri. Taxonomy (NCBI): domain Eukaryota; kingdom Metazoa; phylum Mollusca; class Bivalvia; order Myida; family Dreissenidae; genus Congeria; species Congeria kusceri. Next base: position 39,921,852 of record CM051039.1, on the reverse strand, counting down.
GTCAAAACTGGTCACGGCCGGGGGGGTCAGATGGGTTATATAGACTTAAATAGCAAACTGACTTTAAAAATCTTCTCCTTTAAAACGACAAGACCCGCAGCTTTCCTATATTTGGTACGTAACATTGCATAGTGGTCCTCTTCAAAGATTGTTCAAATTATTCCCCTGGGGTCAAATCTGGCCACCCCAGAGGGGTTACATGGTTTATATAGACTTAAATAGCAAAATGACTTTAAAAATCTTTACCTGAAACCGCAAGGCCCAGAGGTTTGTTCAAGGTGGTTCAACTTATGCCCCTGGAATAAAAAATAAGCCACGCCTCCGGCATGCAAATTCCAATTGGGTTACAAGGTCTCAGGTGAGCGTCCTAGGGCCCTCTTGTTTATATTCGAATATTATCCGATATTCGAATATTCGATTATTCGGTCCCATCCCTATTTTTTCCACTCATTGTTTTTTCCTTCCTGGTTGGTAGGTTTCGAAAAATCATGGGTACGCTAAACATGGAATCAAATTTTTATGGTCTAACTGTAAAACACTGATATCAGCTGACAGCTTCAACCTGAAGTATTAGTGAAGTAAGCATTTCTTTCTAAAATAATATACAGCATGGGTGGTGAAATGAATTGTCCATATTGCCCAGCTTGTCCCAGAGCATGAACGGAAATTGAACTTTTGTCAGAATTGACCATATGAAGCGCGTCGTGGGAAAACTGGACCTAATGCATGTGAGTAAAGTGTCAGCCCGGATTAGCCTGCTGTGCAGTCTGCACAGGCTAATCCTGGACGGCACTTTCGCTATTATGGTATTTTCTGTTTCAAGTAAGTCTCTTCTAAAACATAAATCCACTGTAGGCAGAAAGTGCAGTCCTGGATTAGCCTATACGGACTGCCCAGGCTAATCCGGGACGACACTTTACCCACATGCATTAAGACCGGTTTTCCCACGACGCGCCTCATATTTAATGTACGGACAAACAACGTTTGTCAAAATGCAAAATGGACAAGTTAATGAGGCAATATGAGATTTTGCCACCCCTGACTATTCATTGACTCTTCAACCCAGGTATCCAGCGATGAAGATGTGATAGCTGTTCATGACAACATCCAAGATAATGATGATGATGAAGTGGTAGTGAAGAAATCAAAGCTTAAGAAGAAAGGAAAGAAAAAGCCTAAACTGTTTGATTCAGGTATGCTTCATCACACTTATGCAGTCATTTTATAGGGAAAGATCTAGGATCTAAATAGTACAGGGTGCTGCTAAAAAGGAGCAGGATGGAAAACTGGACCAGTTTGTTGACATTTTCTAATAATTTGTTTAATCCAAGGTTTTTAAGCATAGTCTATTGATTTTGTCATAAAATATTTGTCAGATGTGTTGAATTTCAAAAGATATTCAACATTTCTGTGTTGACCAGCCCAGGGGGGCAGTAGAGGGGAACCAAAAAGGAGCAGGGGGGAACCAAAAAGGAGCAGGGTGCAGGGATCATCCTAGCCCAAAATTTTAGGAAGAAGTGACTTCTTTGCCGAATTCAGGGCGAAGTTTATTGATAACTGACACTGGCCCGTAAAGCAGCTATTTAGCCAATCAGTCAATTGAATTATGTATAATTAATTACAAAGACTACAACCTGTAGTAATGAAAGAGAAACACAAAATAGCTTAATAAGTTTTATTGGCATTAGAAACAGTCTTTAAAAAAAAACAAGCACTCATGTTTATGTTTATGACAATTGATACTAACACTTCATAAGGCAGTCACTGGTTTCCTTTAAAATAATGCCATGATATAAAGAGTAAATGTTACAATTATTAACGCCCTTGATATTTCTCCTAATAACGCTACATATTATACATCGTTCAGGTAGACAAGTACCGGTATTGTACACCACTTGGTTGTCAGCAAGCTGCACGTGGAAATCGTGCAACATAATTTTCCCGCCGTTAGTCGGCGCCAGAACAAAGAAACCACAGGAGAATGAAATAAAGTTGTAATGGTGTCACGGGTTGTTTAATGCTTTTGTTTGGATGACGTCATTTACTACAAAATGGGAATTGGATTGTGTTAATTGCGGAAATGGAAAATAATTTATCAGTGTATCTTTTTGTTTTAATTTTAAATTAATTGTCAGTTCTAAGATGAAACATCGCAATTAAGCAAACAGCAAATATTCATAGCCTGATTATAAGTTCTTTGACAGTACGTAAAACGGTAATAATAACTCTGAATGACTGTAAATTCTAGTGTAAACCGGCTGATCATATCCAGTGTGCACCCGCTTTCTTGGTTCCCGACAGCCTTTGCTAATAACAGATTTACTTTGAAGCAAGTAAGCGAAGTCGGGAACCGCAATTGGAATAACCTTAGCCGATTGGTTGATTGATTAACACAATGCCAGGTCAGTGATGTGTAACAAACTTTCTCACGCTGTCTACAGATCAATTATGGATTATTGTAGCATCGTTATCTCCACAATCAGATAAACCATGACAGTAGTGGGCATAAGATTAGAGGAATAAGCATTAGTATTGGAAATGTTCGGCAATTTTGATTTCGCTTTTATCAGACCATAGGGCGACGATTTCGCCCATGTCGCCCTCTAGGATAATCCCTGGGGTGCAGCACCCTGCTGTTTCGCTCTAGATCTTTCCCTACATTGATGTAATAGTCAGCAATTTTTTTCACTGCTTTGGGAATAGGTCGGGTACCCATCAAATTGGGAATTTTGCATCGTGAAATCTTACAGTTGGGAAAATTTTTATAAACAAATTTTATGGATAACTTAAGCTAGTGTTATAATGGTTTAACTTGGTATTTTGATCGTGTTTATCTATAACCGTACAAGTAATTTAATGATTTATAACTTAGATTTGCATTTCCTAGTATGTATTCAGGATTTTGTCACTTCTCATTTCGGATTTTTTTTTTATTCCAGGAGGAAAAAATAAACCATATTTGTCAATGGGAATGGGTCCTTTGACCGGAACCCGTTAAATAAGAATAAAATCACGGAGTAATAGTAATTGATATATTGTTGTAGTTATAGGGGAAATAATTCTTAAGTTTGTGAAGTGGTATATGTTGTTTGGAAATATTAACCAATCCAGCATGAATACATTAGTCTGTGGTTGCTCAAGTTTTTAACACGAAGCTTTGTAGAAGTTGGCTATTATTACTTATCCATTCTCTTTGTAACATATTCATATTGATCAAGTTAGTTTTTGAAGTATTTCAAACTCGGAGAGATCAGTGGGTTGTTTAGCTCACCTGAGCACATGGTGAGCTTTTGTGATCGCTTTTTGTCCGTCGTCTGGAGGCCACATTTATTGCCCAATCTTCTGAAGATTGAATCATGAAACTTGCTCAAAACATTTGTTCCAATGATATCTCGGACAAGTTCAAAACTGGGTCATGTGGTGTCAAAAACTAGGTCACTAGGTGAAATGGAAGAAAAAGCTTGTGAACACTCTAGAAGTCACAGTTTTCGCCCTATCAACATGAAACTTGCTCAGAACATTTGTACTTATGACATCTCGGCCGAGTTCGAAAATGGTTCAGCTCCGTTAAAAACATGGCCGCCAGGAGGCAGGGCAGTTTTTCCTTATATGGCTTAGTTATATTGAAAACATCAGAAGCTTATGAACACTCAAGAGGCCACATTTATTGCCCAATCTTCATGAAACCTTTGATATCTCGGACGAGTTTGAAACTGGGTCATATGGGGTCAAAAACTAGGTCACTAGTTCAAATTGAACAAAAAGCTTGTGAACACTCAAGAAGTCATATTTTTTACCCAATCTTCTTCAGAACATTTGTTTCAATAATATCTTGGACAAGTTTGAAACTGGATCATATTGGGTCAAAAACTAGGTCACCAGGCAAAACAGAGGCCACATTTGTAGCCCAATTATCATGAAACTTGCTCAGAACATTTGTCCCAATCTCGTATGAGTTTAAAACTGGGTCACGTGGGGTCAAAAACTAGGTCACCAGGCCAAACTGATAAAAGCTTGTGAACACTCTAAAGGTCACATTTTTAGCCGAATCTTCATGAAACTTGCTCAGACAGTTTAGTTCCTTAGCCACTCAGGTGAGCGACCTAGGGCCTTACGAAATAGGGCCCACTTACAAAATTTAAAAAAAGTATATTTGTTTTACCAATTTTAAAATGAAATTTATAATAACTAGCAAGTTATGTTTTGACCTTTTGTCTGATTTAATTTTATTCTATGCACAAGTTTTTGTCTAGACTGGTTATGATGTTTTTATCAAAAGGCATACAATATGTTCAGATTCACTTAAAATGGTTACAGCATTGTGTAATTTTCTCAATTCAAAGGGCAGCGGCCCGATTTATAAGGGACTGAAACAAACACTGATAAAAATGATTTTATTTAATGTATTCATGCATTCAGATGAGGATGAGGACCCCATTTCGAAGGAGAAGAAGCCCAGAAAGTCCCGCAAGATTGTGCACATCGGGGGATTAGGTATAGGGTTGTTCAAAAGCATTTATAAATATGATTTTGTCTGTATTGGCAGATTTTTGTTCTACCTATCGTTGTTGTATAGCCAATATTTGGCTATATTCCCAATCGCAAAAAGTATATTATTTTCCAAATCCAAAAATCATTTTAGTGATCACTGTTGCTGTTTATAATTTCCCATCCAAAGAATTTCCAGCTCTGATAAAATTTCCAATTTCAAAGCCAGTTGATATCTTCCCAAAAAGTAGAGAAAAAACCCTGACTTTCCAATTGTCGGCACAGTAATTAGATGATAAATTCTTTTAATATTTTACTGGTACATACATGCTCTTGAGACCAGCAGGGCAATATGGGCAATACACTGACCAGCAGGGGTTATCATGCTCTTGATGTGGGCAATACACTGACCAGCAGGGGTTATCATGCTCTTGATGTGGGCAATACACTGACCAGCAGGGGTTATCATGCTCTTGATTTGGGCAATACACTGACCAGCAGGGGTTATCATGCTCTTGATATGGGCAATACACTGACCAGCAGGGGTTATCATGCTCTTGATATGGGCAATACACTGACCAGCAGGGGTTATCATGCTCTTGATGTGGGCAATACACTGACCAGCAGGGGTTATCATGCTCTTGATGTGGGCAATACACTGACCAGCAGGGGTTATCATGCTCTTGATGTGGGCAATACACTGACCAGCAGGGGTTATCATGCTCTTGATGTGGGCAATACACTGACCAGCAGGGGTTATCATGCTCTTGTTGTGGGCAATACACTGACCAGGAGGGGTTATTATGCTCTTGATGTGCCCTTTCTTACCCCAAAGACGGTTACACAGAGGAGGAAATTCCTGAAGCGAAACCCAAGAAGACCTTCATGGACAACTTCTTGGTGGGTAAGAGTCCACAGAAGGATAAGGGGACAGCAAAGCCAGAGCCCACAAAGAAGCCCGCTGAAGCCAAGCCCACTGTTTCTGCCTCTGCTTTCTTTGGGGACGCAAGCATTCATCGAGTGGAAAGAAAAGTTGTGCCAGCTAAAAAGGTACAACTGATGATTATCTAGTAGTTTGTTTTCAAGATGTTGAAAAATACTATGAAAATGTCATTAGTTTTCAAGATGTTGAAAAATACTATGAAAATTTCATTAGTTTTTGGCATACTCATACACTGATCTGCTAAGAAGAGTTCATTGTATAAGTGGTTGGTTGACTGAACCTAGCCAATTTTTAAAAAACTTGTGCCCCCAGCATCTTGATGCGGAAGGCATAAAGTGATGTCCTGTCCGTCCATCCGTCCGTGACCAGGTGAAGTAGATTTTACCGTTTCGTCTAGCACCAACACTGCTTACAACACTTGGATACTTACACAGTTGTTACTTATGACCATTCCCTATCCACCCATTTCTCCCAACCTCACTTTGATTTTGACCTAATTTGCATTTAGAAACAGATAATTTTTCCGGCAAACAGTTTTTCACTTCCAATTATTGTAATCAAATTGTTTGTTTACTGACCACCTTCAAGACTAAATAGTTTTTTATTAATTTTAAATAGTTTTCAGTCTGTAGTTAACAATTTAAAAATCAGCTATTTTTCATCCATTACACTTTTTTCTTGTTGTCAAGTTCAGTTCACAATTTCATGAATGATTGCAATTTACTGTGATAAATAAACAATAAATGGAGAATTTTGCCTTTGAACAATATTTGTATTTCAAAATTAACATTGATAGACAGAAGTTGTTTTTATGCCCACGGCATCTTGATGTGGGAGGCATAAAGTGATTGTCCTGTCCGTCTGTCCTTCCATCCGTGACAAGGTAGATTTTACTGTTTCGTCTAGCACCAACACCACTTACTACACTACTTGGATACTTACACAGTTGTTGCTTATGACCATTCCCTATTCACCCATATGACCCAACCTCACTTTGACCTTGACCTAATTTGCACTTGGAATAATTTAAATGGGCTGTTTCTTGGTTAACTAGATTTTACCGTTTCGTCTAGCGCCAAAACCACTTGCAACAACACTTGGATATTTACACAGTTGTTACTTATGACCGTTCCCAATCCACCCATATCACCCAACCTCACTTTGACCTTGACCAATTTGCACTTAGAATAATTCAAATGTGCTGTTTCTAGTTAACCAAGAAATGCACTTTTGAATTATTCTAAGTGCAAATTAGGTCAAGGTCAAAGTGAGGTCGGGTGATTGACAGAGTTATGACCCTTTATTTGACTTAAATTCCCTTAAAACATGGTTTCCTGACGATAACTCAACAATGGCTTGACATATTTAATTAATTATTTGTACACGTGTAGTGTCATAAAATGCAGGTTAAGTTCGAGTTTGGTTACAAACCACTAAATTTTGACACAGTTATGTCCCCTTTTTGACTTAAATTCCCCCCAAAAACATGGACAATGACTCATGAAAGGCTTCACGTATTTGAATTATTTTTAGTACATAGGTGTAACATCATAAAATACCGATCAAGTTCAACTTTGGTTACAAACCACTAAATGTTGACAGAGTTATGGCTCCTATTGAAAATAAATTTTTCCGAATACATTGTTGACCATTCACAAATTAAAGCATTCTCTCTTTGTCCATTTCTTTCGAATTGATGCCATAGTTTTGTGACAAGGCAATATTTTGAGGGTATATCCGTCACTCATGTGACAATTCTAGTTTGGACTTAGAACAATTCCAGTGGGCTCTCCAGCACTAACCGGGGTTATGTTAGTGCATGTTACACCTGAAATAGTCACAAAACTGTAAAACATAGTTCACATTGTAATTGCTGAATGTGTTGTCAGCTCAAGTTTGAATCAAAATTGACAGGCTAATCCAGGACGGCACTTTCCGCTTTTATGGTATTTTCTGTTTCAAGAAATTCTCTTCTAAACATAAATCCACTGTAGGCGGAAGTGCCGTCCTGGATTAGCCTGTGCGGGCTGCACGGGCTAATCCGGGACGACACTTTACGCAAATGCATTAAGTCCGGTATTCCCATGACTCACCTCAAATTAGTTTTGCATTATCGTTTTTTATCTGCTACTAAACAACAATCTTATCTGCATTTATTAATTCCTACGCATCAGAACTCAAACCATTGTTCATTAGCAGCGATTTCAATTGATGCAGAATCCTGCTTCTTGATGCAAGCAAATTGCAATTCACACATTTTTGACTCCAGCAAATGGTCTGCGTTACATCATTTTGATTCAATTGTTTTACATTTACCGCTTTCAGAGGCAGTAAAAATAATATTTGTATGCCCCTCGGCATCTTGATGCATGTGGCATATAGTGATTGTCCTGTCCATCCTTGATTCTGTCCATCCGTACTCAGTTTAGATTTTACCGTTTGGTCTATCACCAGCACCGACCCCGTTTACAACAACACTTATACAGTTTTTTTTTATCGAAAGTCTATCGGTCCTGAGGTTTGCCGATCATGCTCATGTTGTATCCAAATTTTGTGTATCCGAAAATGGTGCATGGCCGAACATGCGTATTTTTAAGTATAACTATTATCTTCACAGTTTTTGCACCTCAGACTTCAATAAATCATTCTTATGTCTTTTGTGAGTTTTAACTTCACAAAAATTTAAAGATAATGCAATTTAAAAAGTACAATAAAAATGCCCATTCTATATCCGAATTATGTGTATCCGAAAAATAAGGTATGTCCAAAATTGAGTATTTTAATTATAAACTACAAAGTTTCCATACCTTAAATCTTTAATAAAATTTTAATTTCTACGTATGTTATATGAGTTTTGCTGAACTAAAATTAAAATATGATGTTTAGTTAGATTTCATATAACTGTGAATATTTTATATCATTATGAATGCAGCACGCTACATAAAATTAGGCCTTTTCTGACCTTTTTGGGAAAAAGTACCTTTGTTATATTGGGAAATTCACAACGTAAAATTGTCAACATTGGGAAAAATTTGTATCACTAAATCGTAAGTATAATGAAGAAATGTACAGTTTTAAATCAATAAATAAGAATTTAACAGCTCTAATAAATTTAATTTAACTCTAAATTGTGATAAATACCTAAGCAAGCTATGCAACCAAGAGTTTGTAATCATATACATGTCTCATTTCCTATAAGTGGTCTAGTGGTAGGACGCTGGCTTTGAGATCTTGAGGTCCCTAGTTTGAATCCCGCCCAGACCACTGGAATTTTTCTGGGCAAAAAATTTATCCCACGTTTGCTCCTCTCCACCCAGGTGTATAAATGGGTACCTGTGAGGGAAATAAGCCAATGTGCCGTGTTTGCATTCTGTGCCGAGTGTTAAAGGACGACTTATGACCCAGTGATCGGGGGGTAAATGTGAAAGTCGGCTGAAGATGTATATCAATATCAGACTATGAACCTATCCATTACCTTTAAGTATGTGTATATTTCTAAGAAAGCATCTCTAAATCTGACCAACGTCACCAAAATAAAATTGTGGGATCTTCTGTCTACATGATTTAGTTTAAATGATATGTTAATAAACATCATGTAGTGCCTACACTACGAAGATGGTGAAAATATGTGATAACTTGAAAATAAATCTTTACCTCCTTATATTTAAATCCTTGCTTACACAGACACACCCACTTGTGTAAATAACAAAATATTTGCCCATAATTCATGTTAAAAATCATCATGATAGAGGACAAACTACACAGCTATTAGAGTGTTCACCCCTTGTAAACAACGTCAACGATAAAATTATAGGATATCCAAATGTAAAGCCAGTGTGAAAAAATCGGCTGTAAAGTATTGAAAAATCGTATTTTGACTTCCATTTTTGAAAAAAAACAAACATTTTTTACAATTGGTAATTTTTGGGTCAGAATTGGGAAAAATTATGCATATTTGGCATTGGGAACGGCTCCGACTATCGGACCCATGAGAGCAGTAGAAAAAGGGGGCTTGTACATGTATGTTTATCGAACACAGTGTATCACACTTCTGTGGCAATTTTTACAAGTTCTTAACACAAATTACCATTTGCAAAGCATTTAGCAAATATGTAGAAGGAACATTCCTGTAACTATAGTATTCTGACTCCTGACATTTTCTTTTTGACCCCTCAAAATTTCATCCCAGTGGTCATTTGTCTCCTGGTCTTCTGAATCTACTGACATACCTGCAATGATTAGCCAATTAACAACTCTAGCTCGAAAATTATTTTTTAATTAACATCTCTGTCAGCCTGAAGAGGAAGACACTATCGACCTGGAGATGCACAGCGACGATGACTTTGAACGCACCCTGGAGCTGATAGATGAAGAGGAACTTACCGGGCTCAAGGTGGCAGAATTTGAATTACATGCAGTGTCTGTGATATATTTCCTTATTTGATAGAGTCTGGTGGTAAAATGGCCCTGATATATTTCCTTATTTGACAGAGTCTGGTGGTAAAATGGCCCTGATATATTTCCTTATTTGACAGAGTCTGGTGGTAAAATGGCCCTGATATATTTCCTTATTTGACAGAGTCTGGTGGTAAAATGGCCCTGATATATTTCCTTATTTGACCGAGTCTGGTGGTAAAATGGCCTGATATATTTCCTTATTTGACAGAGTCTGGTGGTAAAATGGCCCTGATATATTTCCTTATTTGACAGAGTCTGGTGGTAAAATGGCCCTGATATATTTCCTTATTTGACAGAGTCTGGTGGTAAAATGGCCCTGATATATTTCCTTATTTGACAGAGTCTGGTGGTAAAATGGCCCTGATATATTTCCTTATTTGACAGAGTCTGGTGGTAAAATGGCCCTGATATATTTCCTTATTTGACCGAGTCTGGTGGTAAAATGGCCCTGATATATTTCCTTATTTGACAGAGTCTGGTGGTAAATGGCCCTGATATATTTCCTTATTTGACCGAGTCTGGTGGTAAAATGGCCCTGATATATTTCCTTATTTGACAGAGTCTGGTGGTAAAATGGCCCTGATATATTTCCTTATTTGACAGAGTCTGGTGGTAAAATGGCCCTGATATATTTCCTTATTTGACCGAGTCTGGTGGTAAAATGGCCCTGATATATTTCCTTATTTGACAGAGTCTGGTGGTAAAATGGCCCTGATATATTTCCTTATTTGACAGAGTCTGGTGGTAAAATGGCCCTGATATATTTCCTTATTTGACAGAGTCTGGTGGTAAAATGGCCCTGATATATTTCCTTATTTGACAGAGTCTGGTGGTAAAATGGCCCTGATATATTTCCTTATTTGACAGAGTCTGGTGGTAAAATGGCCCTGATATATTTCCTTATTCGACAGAGTCTGGTGGTAAAATGGCCCTGATATATTTCCTTATTTGACCGAGTCTGGTGGTAAAATGGCCCTGATATATTTCCTTATTTGACCGAGTCTGGTGGTAAAATGGCCCTGATATATTTCCTTATTTGACAGAGTCTGGTGGTAAAATGGCCCTGATATATTTCCTTATTTGACAGAGTCTGGTGGTAAAATGGCCCTGATATATTTCCTTATTTGACAGAGTCTGGTGGTAAAATGGCCCTGATATATTTCCTTATTTGACAGAGTCTGGTGGTAAAATGGCCCTGATATATTTCCTTATTTGACAGAGTCTGGTGGTAAAATGGCCCTGATATATTTCCTTATTTGACAGAGTCTGGTGGTAAAATGGCCCTGATATATTTCCTTATTTGACCGAGTCTGGTGGTAAAATGGCCCTGATATATTTCCTTATTTGACAGAGTCTGGTGGTAAAATGGCCCTGATATATTTCCTTATTTGACCGAGTCTGGTGGTAAAATGGCCCTGATATATTTCCTTATTTGACAGAGTCTGGTGGTAAAATGGCCCTGATATATTTCCTTATTTGACAGAGTCTGGTGGTAAAATGGCCCTGATATATTTCCTTATTTGACAGAGTCTGGTGGTAAAATGGCCCTTGCCCAATTCCAGTCAGGGTTATTTTTTCCATTGATCAGATGTGAACAGATGTTAAGCACGAATATTTCTTTCAATTTATTTCATCTTTTTACATCACATGCACTGTATTATTGATTTTTTCCTGTCAAATGTCTTTTAATTAAGCCCTTTATATTTCATACCATATACATGTACTTTTCCGTATCAACGGCATTAACTGCATAAAAGATAGCAAAATTTCATAATCGGTTTTGCTGTATTTCCTGCAAGATTCTGTGACGAGAATTGTCAATTTGCTCCTGTCAACGTGTCTTAAATGAGTGGCACCACAAATTAATTAATTTATTCATAAGTTTTATTCTACTTTTGCATTAATGAATAATTTAATAGTATTTTGTTTTGTATGAAATAATAGGTTTACATTAATATAATATCTATTACAATTTTTTTCTCATTTTCAGAAAATTGACAGTAAAGCATCTTCAGGTATGTTCTTTCTTAAAGTCGTGTAAATATTAGTATAATTTTGCCAACATTTGAAATATGATTTTGTAATATATGCCTGTCACTAAGTAGTATTGTATTATTTAAATGCACTTGTTTAATGAAAATGGTGTTTGTGTTTAATCAAATTCAGCTGTGGAGTATATATTTTTTTCATCCCCAAATCTTCCCCCTCCCCCTCCTTGATGTCTTGAGTGGTCGAGTCCAACTGTAGAGTGTACTTTTTATATTTTCCCCCCAAATCTAACTCCCCTTTCTTAATGTATTGAGTGGTCGCATGACAATGAAACCAACTGAAACCTACTGATTTTTTTTCAAGTTTAAACTAAGGGCAAAAGCTTGGTAGATCGGCTATGTGGAGAAGTGGGAAAAGTTAAACTGCTTGCCTGATTTTCACATATACATCCCAGGTGAGCAATAAGGGACCATGTGGGCCCTCTTGTATTGGTTGACTGACTTGATCGCAAGTGATCAGATCAGTCTACCAATACAAAAGGGCAAACATGAGCATTATAACCAGTCTACCAAGCTAAACCCCACAGTTTTTACTTGAAAATACTGTTTTTAGCTCACCTGAGCACGAAGTGCTTGGTGTTTCGTGCTCGGTGAGCTATTGGTATAGGGGACCTATCCGGCGTCGTCTATCGTCCGGCGTCGAGGTGCCGTCAACAATTTGGACCGTTATCGCGATAGACTACATTTTTTATTCAATCTTGACCTAACATGCACAGTTTGTGTAAGACCATAAAATCTCGGATGGGATTGTTATTGGGTGATATCACACCAGTAACACCAGAGTTATTGCCCCTTTTTCATGCAAAAAAGTGCAAAAGTTCACTTTTCCAACGTATAGACTTTATTTTATATCCAATCTTAACCAAACTTTCACAGTTTGTGTATGACCATCAGATCTCAGCAGACGTCAAAAATGGGCCAGATCGTGTTTCAAACACCAGAGTTATTGCCCTTTGTTTATTAAAAAATATACAAAAATGGACATTATTCAGGATAGAGAGAGACATTTTTCATCCAATCTTCAACAGTCTTGCACAGTTTGTCTATTACCATGAGATTACAGTTGAAGTCGAATATAAGCAAGATCGGACCAGAAACAGCAGAGTATTTGCCCTTTGTTTGTGAAAAAAAAATGCAAAAATGGACATTATACAGGATAGAGACTTAATTTTTCATCCAATCTTTACCAATCTTGCACAGTTTGTCTATGACCATAAGATTAAAGGTGAAGTCGAATATAAGCAAGATTGGACCAGAAACACTAGAGTTATTGCCCTTTGTTTGTGAAAAAATATGCAAAAATGGACATTATTCAGGATAGAGACTTCATTTTTCATCCAATCTTCACCAATCGTGTACAGTTTGTCTATGAATGTAAGACTACAGGTGAAGTAGAATATAAGCATGATCTGGCCAGAAACACCAGAGTTATTGCCCCTTGTGTTTGGAAAAAAACATCAACAAGTTATCAATGATTGGCTTGCACACACGATTTTTGATTCAATGTTGACCAAACTTACACAGTTTGCGCATGACCATAACAATTGATTGATAAAAGTTGATTTCCAACAGTTGCAAGACTTGCATGCAGTTATTTGTACATGCAACTTAGATGTCTTCCGAGCCTGCATTAACATCATTTATCATCATTGGAAAGAAAAAGCAAAACTTTACCTTATAGCTCAGCCATCACAATTATCGCATTGCAACTAGTTTTCCAAAACTGTTTGCAAAAAGACATCAAAATCTACTGTTTCTGCATTTTCAAGAATTGTCAATGACTAAATGAAAAAGGGTCAGGTAAGAATATCGAGAACAATTATTTGAGAACCATTAGCAAAAAAACGCACATCCACTACCCAACTCATACTTTAGTTAGCCCATTGCACTTACCGATGTTTTAAATCAAAATTGATCCTACACCCACTGTGTATTGTTCAGACCTGTCACAACAGTGACAACATTTTCAAACCTGTCACAACAGTATGGTCTTCATCTGTACCAGCTCTCAGGTGAGTGCTTTGGGCCATCATGGCCCTCTTGTTTTGTATTGCCATGCATCCACTCAAGATATCGAAGGGGGTAGATTTTGAGAGAAAATTTAGTGTGAATGCTGTATTCGACAGATAAGCCCAGCCTATCCAGTAAACTGGCCTGCAAGGTGAAACAACAGGGCGCAGAGTCACCGGAGAAGAAACCATTGGTCCTGGCAGCTGATACACCAGTCTCCAAACAGGTCAATGGTAGGACACCAGTCTCCAAACAGGTCAGTGGTAGAACACCAGTCTCCAAACAGGTCAGTGATAGAACACCAGTCTCGAAACAGGTCAGTGATAGAATGCCAGTCTCCAAACAAGTCAGTGGTAGAATGCCAGTCTTCAAACAGGTCAGTGGTAGAATGCCAGTCTCCAAACAGGTCAGTGGTAGAATGCCAGTCACCAAACAGGTCAGTGGTAGAATGCCAGTCTCCAAACAGGTCAGTGGTAGAATGCCAGTCTCCAAACAGGTCAGTGGTAGAACGCCAGTCTCCAAACAGGTCAGTGGTAGAATGCAAGTCTCCAAACAGGTCAGTGGTAGAACGCCAGTCACCAAACGGGTCAGTGGTATAACGCCATTCTCCAAACAGGTCAGTGGTAGAACGCCAGTCTCCAAACAGGTCAGTGGTAGAATGCCAGTCACCAAACGGGTCAGTGGTAGAACGCCAGTCACCAAACAGGTCAGTGGTAGAATGCCAGTCTCCAAACAGGTCAGTGGTAGAATGCCAGTCTCCAAACAGGTCAGTGGTAGAACGCCAGTCTCCAAACAGGTCAGTGGTAGAATGCAAGTCTCCAAACAGGTCAGTGGTAGAATGCCAGTCACCAAACGGGTCAGTGGTAGAACGCCAGTCACCAAACGGGTCAGTGGTATAACGCCATTCTCCAAACAGGTCAGTGGTAGAACGCCAGTCTCCAAACAGGTCAGTGGTAGAATGCCAGTCACCAAACGGGTCAGTGGTAGAACGCATTTCTGCATTTTCAAGAATTGTCAATGACTAAATGAAAAAGGGTCAGGTAAGAATATCGAGAACAATTATTTGAGAACCATTAGCAAAAAAACGCACATCCACTACCCAACTCATACTTTAGTTAGCCCATTGCATACTTTAGTTAGCCCAAACAGGTCAGTGGTAGAACGCCAGTCTCCAAACAGGTCAGTGGTAGAATGCCAGTCTCCAAACAGGTCAGTGGTAGCACTTGTATCTGCAGCAATATTTCTGCCAATTTATCCTGAAATATTAACTACAGTTTGCACACTCGAATTTCATTTTTTTCTGCTGCTTATATTTATTTATGAGGCATGATTCCTGTAACATTTCCATTTGCTCCCTGCAGATAGCTAGAATTACTGATGTGACAAAAACTTGTATTCAGTTATGCTGCAGTTTATTTATTGAATCCTAATAAAAACTCAGAATTGTTGGGTCTTGTCACTTGAAATGTGAACTTTACATTTTAGAAATTCCCAAATTGCAAACAATGTTGTTATGCTTATTGCATACTCTCATTTCCTTGCATATTCACAGGGAAAACTCAGGGAATTTGAAAATTTGGCAAAAATCAGGGAAAATTCAAGGAAAACTCAGGGAATTTGAAAATTTGTAAAAATTCATGGAAAATAACCAAAATTCTTAGAACAAATCCAAAATGAGGTAGTGAAATCCTAGAATTTAATAAATATTTCAACAATAAATGAATAAACTTATCATATTTTGTTTAGAATAAGAAGTTAACAATTACAGAAAAAATGAGCTAAAATGGAGAATAGTGGTTATATAATTATATATGTACGCTATCACCACTTTGCACTAATTGTACTGGTAATTTGGCAATAAATATCATGGAAGATGAAATTCTGGTCAGGGAAATGTCAGGGAATTTTATTTTGGAATATCAGTGGCCACACTGAGTTATTATCTCTAATAAGATGAAAAAAAAAAAAAAAATATTATGACTGTCTGTCTTTGCACAGCCATCTCCCAAGAAGGCCAAGATGGAGTTTGTGATGAACAGACATGAAAGGAAAGCTGAAACTTCTGTGTCAAAGAAAACCCCTGAAAAGAAATCACTGGAGAAAAAGACGCCGGAGAAGAAAGTTTCTCCGGCCAAGCCTGGCTCAGAGAAGAAGACGAGTCCAGTAAAACATGAATCAGATGTGAGTTTCCAGAGCACTTGCGTCATGGTTTCTGGTTGTAATTTTGGGTCCCATTTCATGTACTTTTCTTCCCAGTTTTCGTGACAAATTCAGGTATTTGTAGTTAACTAGATAATAAATTTATATAGGGCTTTTGCGTGCTTTGAAACATGTGTTTTATAACTGATAACAAGTAAATGTAAAAAGACCTCCTATTTATGAATGAAAAGACTTAAAACACTGAAAGAGTCCTGTTCACAGATTGGCAAATTGATAATTTTCGAGAATTTTGTCATAGATTCCAAAAAGAATATATACATTACATACAAACAAGTGAAATAACACTCGCGATTGAGAAATATATTGGAAATATCTTTTGGTTTGTGGATAAGCATCAATCAAAATGGACACAATTATGAATCATTTGTAACGCTTTTCATTGGTATGTTGGAAAACATGTGTTTCACTTTCATAGCAGTTAAAATACACAACCAATTGTATAACTCAGAATGGCTTAGTGGTTAGTGCATAAGACTTTTGATCTTAAAGGTCCCGGGTTCGAGTCTTGGCGTAGGCAGATTTTTTTATTTAACCTTTTCTTCATATATTTGTTTTTGATTATTCCAGATGTTGTCGTTTTTGCAGTAAATCATTAAATGACATTTTTCATAAATGCGAAGTCTGTGAACAAGTCTCTGATGTGGCTCGTAAGAATGTTACTTATGTTTGCCCTAAGCAGCCTTTTGAACATTGGCTCTAGTGTCATTGTGTTTCAGGGGTTCACGCCCAAGGGTGGAGGGGCAGGATACAGGGCGTACCTCAACAGGACAGGGCCGCAGGCACTGGGCTCTAAGGAAATCCCTGAGGTAGGACCGATGTTGTGGTGGTGTTAACTAGTAGACTAACATAGATCGCCCTTTCTGTTTGTCCAAGAATTTGAAGTAGATCGATCGGAATTTGCAACCATGTGCTATTATTCACTACTGAAATATAAGCCCACCATTGGTCAACTCAATTCTTGATTGACAAGTATCTACTGGTCAATTGCCACAGTATTATGTGATATATGAAATTGTTGGACGTGCGTGTGTTTTCCACAGTAATGTGATGCTTAAGATCATGGGATGTTTGTGTTTTCCACAGTAATGTGATTTTCATGCTTAAGATTGTGGGATATTTGTGTTTTCTCCACTCTGATTTGATACTTAAGGTCGTGGGGTGTTTGTGTGTTTCCCACTGCAATGTCATGATTAAGATTGTGGGATATTTGTGTTTTCTCCACTCTGATTTGATACTTAAGGTTGTGGGGTGTTTGTGTGTTTCCCACTGCAATGTCATGCTTAAGATAGTGGGATATTTGTGTTTTCTCCACTCTGATTTGATACTTAAGGTCGTGGGGTGTTTGTGTGTTTCCCACTGTAATGTCATGCTTAAGATTGTGGGATATTTGTGTTTTCTCCACTCTGATTTGATACTTAAGGTCGTGAGGTGTTTGTTTGTTTCCCACTGCAATGTCATGCTTAAGATAGTGGGATATTTGTGTTTTCTCCACTCTGATTTGATACTTAAGGTCGTGGGGTGTTTGTGTGTTTCCCACTGCAATGTCATGCTTAAGATTGTGGGATATTTGTGTTTTCTCCACTCTGATTTGATACTTAAGGTCGTGGGGTGTTTGTGTGTTGCCCACTGCAATGTCATGCTTAAGATTGTGGGATATTTGTGTTTTCTCCACTCTGATTTGATACTTAAGGTTGTGGGGTGTTTGTGTGTTTCCCACTGTAATGTCATGCTTAAGATTGTGGGATATTTGTGTTTTCTCCACTCTGATTTGATACTTAAGGTTGTGGGGTGTTTGTGTGTTTCCCACTGTAATGTCATGCTTAAGATTGTGGGATATTTGTGTTTTCTCCAATCTGATTTGATACTTAAGGTCGTGAGGTGTTTGTATGTTTCCCACTGCAATGTCATGCTTAAGATTGTGGGATATTTGTGTTTTCTCCACTCTGATTTGATACTTAAGGTTGTGGGGTGTTTGTGTGTTTCCCACTGCAATGTCATGCTTAAGATTGTGGGATATTTGTGTTTTCTCCACTCTGATTTGATACTTAAGGTCGTGGGGTTTTTGTGTGTTTCCCACTGCAATGTCATGCTTAAGATTGTGGGATATTTGTGTTTTCTCCACTCTGATTTGATACTTAAGGTCGTGGGGTGTTTGTGTGTTTCCCACTGCAATGTCATGCTTAAGATAGTGGGATATTTGTGTTTTCTCCACTCTGATTTGATACTTAAGGTCGTGAGGTGTTTGTGTGTTGTAAATTTTTATACAAACTTCCTTTTTCCCTAGATATTTTACTGATATTTTTGGTTTTGTAATTTCATCATGTATAGCAAACAATGACATTGAATCCATTGAATGTAATACATTGTGATGTATTTAAAAGAAAGCAAATGTGATTTGAGTGAATACCGATAAGAACTTCAGATATTAATTACACTATTCATGAGTCGTTTTAAAGTCATTTTGACCTGACTGCAGTAAACTGGGGATTTCCATTTTGAAAAGGGAGCTGACAACTGTTTGGAGGGTCTGACCTTTGTGATAACGGGCGTGCTGGACTCATTCGAGCGAGATGAGGCCAAGACCGCGGTGGAGAGATATGGGGGCAAGGTGACGGGCAACGTCAGCAAGAAGACAGACTACCTGGTGGCGGGCAGGGACCCCGGGCAAAGCAAGATGACCAAGGTATTGTACATGTAGTTGCTGGTTCTTTCAGTAAACTTGAAAAAATGCACATAAATTTTGGGTTATTTTCCTGATGTCCTACATGCGACATCACCTAAATTTGATGATGTTTTCTCATAATTTAGAAGATATAATTTCAGTGTAATGATAACTTAAACACTGGATATTTTAATGTTTTCTTCATGATTTTTATCGCAAATACTACTTTACAAACAAAATTTCGTCGAATTTACGTTATGTTGAATTTGGGTTGCATTACGAGTTTTTGCTAGTAGAAGATTTAAAGCTGAAGCGTGCAAGTTTTTTCCACAGTATCCAAATTTCTAACCATTATAAGCCAAGTAAGTTATAATTTTTCAGATTTCTTTAATATCAATTTCTTTTTGAACTTTTTAAGGCCGAATCCGTTAAAACAAAGATTATAGATGAGAATGGATTACTGAACTTGATTAGGACGCGACCAGGAAAGAAATCCAAATACACGTTACAGGCAGAGGTGTCAGTGAAAAAGGTAAACCTGCTAAATGTTTTGGTATCTGGTGTTATTAGCATCCCCAGCTAAAAATTTTTATTCCAGATGTATTAATTAAATTATTATCACATTGAAGTGCAAATGAAAACAAACTCAAAACACTTTGAATTATTCCAATATCTCTATTACTTCCAAAGTTATGAGGTTTTGAAGTTGTGAAATTTTCTCAAAATTTTGCCACTTTTTTGGCAAGTTTTATTCTGTAGAAGACTGATTTGTCAGAAATTTGCGGCACCGACGCCGCTGATATTTGATTGTAAATTCTTATATTTTTTTTATTTATTGAAATATCTTCATGAAAATTGGTAATCATATGTAAATTTACATGCTCTTTTCATTTCTAAGGTCCATTTTGGTCTATCTGCAAGTGCAAACATTTTTTTCCCATAAAAAGTGTTTTTTTTTCAATCAAAATGTTAAGTGACGTTGCATTTACATGCCATTATATTGTAATGTCACTCTTCAATTGCTTTTTTGGTGATTAAAATTCTTAAATCTTAGTGAACTTATTTAACATTTCAAAGACATTAAACAAACATGTTGTAAAACATAATACTTTTATTACATATACACACATCAATGGCATAATGCAGATACATTGTTCACTGTCAACTGCTCTAGGACTGTCTGTAAATTGTTGAGCAAGGGAATTCACTTTCCTCCTTTTGTGGAGAATTTGTAACGGCCTCTTTGGTTGGAGTTTCCTGGAACATGTGCTTCTCTGTTGGCGGACCTGGGAATTTAAGATTATCCGATGCCATCCTGAATTCATCCTGTCGGAGTCAGACTAGCACATTGCACTTTACAGGGAATATTAATACACCTGAAAAATAATAAAGATACAGTAAGAAATAAAACAATGTAAAGAAAAAAGAAATCAATTAATTTTAGAAAATAAAATAAACCTATTGAATAAATTTGTTAAACTTACTATTATTTACACAAGTTATTTGTTTAGTGTTGTCATGATTCCTATTCTCGTAACATGACTTCAATACATAAATGATACAACCAATATCCTAAACAAATACATTCTTAACACATACACTTTACAGGTTTGTAGACTTCATAAAAATGAAAAATATTAACAATATTCTGAATTATTTAATTTGTATGAATTTTGTGCATAACAATAACAATGCGCTAGTGCAGGAGTAGATAATGTGTTTTATAAAACGATGACCGAAATGCTGCCTTTCCTAAACTATATGTACTATTGTTTACAAGCATTGTAAGTTTTTAACGTATTTATTTAAAAAACAAAAACCTCTTAGTAACATATACCAGCAAAATGGACAAATATATTTTAAATTACACATACTTAAGCGTTTTTCTTGTGCTTATTGGGGCTTATTTACCGAATATATAGTTCGTTTTTCGCTTATCGACAGAAATTCAAGATTGGCCATTGCATCGCCAGAATGGATTTGGGGTTTTTCCTGACCTCTGAACTTTGAACGCAAATGCGGTCGGGTAAACATGAACCGATTTAATCGTAATATATATCAAATTAAAGCTTAGAAAGTGTATTTTTAAATGATATTACTTTCATATTAACATACCGATTCAGGATCCGACAAATTCATGTCGACTTTGGTCATTTGTAACACGCTTGTTTACAGTCCGATTTTAACGGAAATTCCTCCTCTGATTGGTTAATTTAACTTCATAAACATTCATATACATTTACGTCACCGAATAACCTGTGGAAAATACCCATCGTCACCAAACCGTGTCCGCGTTGATGGACTCGATCGCGGAGGTGTGAAATCGTCGATAATCCCCATTGTTCAATAATTAAACAATGATAAACAACACTTATCCTTTATGGATTTTCATGAAATAAAATAAAATACCATATTAAACATAATTCTATTGTGATTAATCTGATATATGATTCATTAAAATATGTTCAGTGCAAAGCACCTAATTCATCCGATAAAATATACAACCGTCAGAAAATCAATATCAGTGAATGGATTATTGGATTTTGCTGGGGATGCTAGTGTTATTGGTATAATGTCTGCCGTCCAAAACATTTTGTGAGTTTGATCCCTACTTATGGAGTGTCATTCTTTAGTGCCTTACTTTATTATTTAAATAGGTTGATTTTGTAACTTGTAGTCTTCCAATATTTTGTAATGGTATAAATCATGCTTCTGACGAAACCATTTCAATCTAACTAATGCCAATTGTTATTTTGTAAACTAAAATATAGACGAAACTGTCATTAAGATATATATTCAGATCAAGCTAATATTTATTAGAGGGCTCTAATAAGTTATCGTAACTTCAAGCATTATGTATTTGTTATGATATACATGTATCATGTGAATTTTGTGAATAAAAATGTTTAAACCAATCTTTCTGAGACTTTCAAAACATGAAAAGATCAACATTAAAACTAACTTTGAGATAGTGGTCACAGTGTAGGTTCTAGACACTGGTTAAAACCTTGTATTTTGTGCCCCTTAAAAAATCTTTTTTGTATTGTATTTTGTCTTGAAATCTGGCCTGGCTACTCCAGCATGTCTGTATAAGCATTTGGCGTGCATTAAATTAATGTTTGTAAGTATATTATGGGTATACATAAGAAAATAATTGAATGAAGCTAATAACCTTACAAAGTTGTTGTTAAAATTAATGGGAAGCAACTGTTACTAGTGTGTGTATCAGGTTAAGATATTTGCTTTTGACCTCGACATTTCCAGTGTTCCCATTTCTAGAATGATGTTCAAGTTTATGATATAATTATATGTTTTGGTACTCATTTGTCATGCTTGATTTCAGGAAATGTTGGAAAGCAAACCTTCCACCTCTGAAAAGCTGTCTTCATTCAAAAAGGAACAGCAAACACCATCCAAGTCTTTCTCATCCTTTAGTGCCAAAGACAACCAGTCAGTATCTAGTAACCAATCAGATTCCAGAGTTTCAAAGTCCAACCAATCAGATTCCAGTATTTCAAATTCAAACCAAGCAGAGTCTAGGAACAAAACAAAGACTGACCCTACAGAACCAGCATTACTTTGGGTTGATAAATACAAACCAACCCAGCTGAAGCAGATTATTGGCCAGACTGGGGACAAAAGCAATGCAAAGAAACTTCTACAATGGTTAACAAACTGGCACAAAGATCAAGCTGCAGGCATTAAACCGGTCACAACTGGGAAGTTTTTTGGCGGGAAAGGGGGGAGTGAAACCGGTGCAGGGTTTAAAGCTGCTCTGTTGTCCGGACCACCAGGAATAGGAAAGACAACCACTGCGACTCTTGTATGCCAGGTAGGTGCAGTAGCCCAGTCTCCGTGGAAGTCCATCAGACCTAGGACAAAGCCAGTTAAACTGTACGAGGTCCAGGAAAATGTACCAGAATACTGGCCCTCATGACTGGTGAAAAATTCTGGTCAAGTACCTAACGGGAATTGTTGTTTACTGTCCAGTTAAATGATGTTTGGGCCAGTAATAGTTAAGACCTTGTGGCCAGTAATGGACTTGGGACTTTTTGCGGAGACTGGTAGCCCATGATGGACCTTTCCAGGTTGTATCCACTAACATTAAGAGGGTTGAAAACAGTAGGTACCAAGTGCTATTGATTTCAATGGCAGTTGGTACCTTCTGGTTTTCAATCCTCGATTTAAATTTCTCCCCAGTACCTTCTGGTTTTCAATCCTCGATTTAAACTTCTCCCCGGTACCTTCTGGTTTTCAATCCTCGATTTAAACTTCTCCCCGGTACCTTCTGGTTTTCAACTCTCGATTAAAACTTCTCCCCGGTACCTTCTGGTTTTCAACCCTCGATTAAAACTTCTCCCCGGTACCTTCTGGTTTTCAACCCTCGATGAAAAATTCTCCCCGGTAACTTCTGGTTTTCAACCCTCGATTTAAACTTCTCCCCAGCTATTGTTAAAGAATTAATCTCCATTCATCGACAATCGCAATCAATTCACTAGCTTTACCACATGCTCTTTTGTGTAAAATAGGTTAACAGGTCAAAAAACACATGATACTTAAGTACATTTATTATATTAAACACCAGATTCATTTGCATATACATTTGTACATGTAATTGACATTTGTGACACATCAGGTTAGCAACCAGTGGAGAAAGCAAGCAGTGTGTTTTTTTGGGGGGGTGGGGGGGGCCAAATTTTGGCCCCTTTTTGGGGGGCCATATTTTGGCCCCATTCTCCTGCTTAAAAAAATATTTTTTTCGCCTATATTTACCATAAAATTCCCCTCTTCAGATACGCTTTATTTTTTTTTAAATGACCAAAATTGGAAAAAAATTGGCTAAGATAGAGGAGTTTTTGTAAACAATTCCAACAAATTTTCATCAAACCCAAGTTAATTCAATTTACCATTTGTAGCAAAACTATTCATATTTGTTTTATATCAAAGTAGAATACAAACATGTAATAATGGTTTTCTAAAAAAAGTCCCCTTTTGCCGTAAAATTCCCCATCTGAAGGGCCCCGCCACCTTTCCCCCAAAGGTGAAAAAACCACTGGCAAGTATCTTTGGAAATCGCAATGTAAATTGAGAGCCCTTAATTGCTGCTGAGTTTTGATTTTTAATAAATTAACAGTAAATTTTGAAAGTTAAAAACAATGCTTGCACCCTGTAACTCAGCACTAGCAGTGTTGGCGACGAATTTGGGAACCAGTATGCATTATGGTCATTCATATAAAATCCATATATTCATTCTGCTTAAAAGGCTTGTTTTTAATTAGCTCTACTTAGCCTTAACTTCACCTTAGGGAACGATCTAGGATAAAAAAAAGGTACTGATTGGTGCTCAGCGGTAGGGTGGAAAGTCGTCTCTGTTCTTTGACATTTTCTAATAAATTGATAAATCCAAAGTTTTTATCCATAAAATGATTCTACTTAAAGTTTTTAAACATATTCTGTTAATTAACAATATTGACAAAAATGTATTGAATTTCAAAACAATATATCTGTGTTTACCAGCCTAGAGGGGAAGCAGGGGGAACCAAAAGTGGCAGGGTGCAGCACCCTGCTATGTATCTCTGAATCTTTTCATAAAATTTAATTATAACATGATACTCGCTAATTTTTCTATAGACAATTAACAAACTTATTGTTGTTAAACTGCCCTATAAACAACCCGAAAGGAAGTCCCGATTCTGAGCGGAGCATATTAAAAAGTAGTTCCAATTACATTTGCAAAAATGTCTCATGTCAAATCCTGTAAGAATCGAAATAATTTTCGCATTATCGTTGGCCAATAAAACAATGATAAATTGGACCTTATTTCTTAAATAACGAATATCTTGTCCATTCAGGAGGCAGGTTTCTCGTACGTGGAACTGAATGCATCGGACACTCGTAACGCCAAGAGTCTCAAGGAAGTCATCTCGCAGTCCGTGGGCAACACGAGCATCGTGGACTTCATGGGCAGTGGAGTGTCGAGCACGCACGGACACAAGCACTGCCTGGTCATGGACGAGGTGGATGGAATGTCGGGGAATGAGGATCGCGGGGGAGTCCAGGTGGGTGGTCGTAAAGCCTTAGGAAGGGATTTTAGTAGATATTGAAAAACAAGGGTCAGATGACCCTTGGCTTGAAATGTCCAAGGGTCAAATTGAAAATTTCATCCGTCAAAATACTGGTCATAAGAATTTAGTTTCTGCATGTTTTTAAAATGCTCTGCAAATGGTAGTTTGTGTTAATAAACGTTAAGAACTTGAAAACAATTGGGGAAAAAGCACCTTTGGTTCGATAAAAATATTAATTTCAGGAGCTTTTGAAGTTGCCAAACTGAAAACAATTGGGGAAAAAGCACCTTTGGTTCGATAAAAATATTAATTTCAAGAGCTTTTGAAGTTGCCAAACTGTAAACAATTGGGGAAAAAGTACCTTTGGTTCGATAAAAATATTAATTTCAAGAGCTTTTGAAGTTGCCAAACTGAAAACAATTGGGGAAAAAGCACCTTTGGTTCAATAAAAATATTAATTTCAAGAGCTTTTGAAGTTGCCAAATTGAAAAGAATTGCATCAAAATGATACACGGCAGATTATTTGCCAGAGTCAAAAGCATGAAAAATGCGATTAGCTTGCATCAGAATGCAGGTATCGGCATCGATTGCCAGAGTCAAAAGCATGAAAATTGCGATTAGCTTGCATCAGAATGCAGGTATCGGCATCTGTTGAAATCCCTGAACAGTCCTTTCAACATGATGGTTCTGGTTTTAAAAGAACACGTTTTCATGTTAGTGTGTCACTAGGAAAAGATCTGGGATCAGAAAAACTACAGAATGCTGCCCAAAATGGTCAGGGGGGAAAGCAATTCAATGAATTGTTTTATCCATGCTTTTTATCATTTTTCAATGCTTCTCGTTAAGTAATTAAAGTGTGGTATCTATTGGTAATTGAATGTTTGCTGATATATTTTCAATTGCAAGCTATTCAACATTCAACCTTTTAAAACCCCAGTCCATAAATATTTACTAAACTAAATTTTGCATAAATCGTTTCTTATGAACATTACCGACCAAAATGCCGTTTTTTTTTACTGCAAACTGTTACTTATTAACGAAACGCATTTACAATGTCTATGTTCGAAAACGCATGGTACGAATGGAATATATTCAGTGTGTAGTAAACTGAACATGCAGATTTACTCTAGAGGCATCTCCAGCTATCGCCTAAAGAATATATGCGATAAGATGTTACCAAAAACGTCATTATTTTACCGATTTCAATGCGTTTTTTTGCATTTTGGTCGGTAAGATGTTCACTAGAAACGATTTTTGCCAAAAAAAAATTTAGTAAATATTTATGGACTGGGGCTTTAATATCCAACCTAGAAGGGTAGCAAGGGGTGACTATCAAGGAGAATATTTATGTCAACCTCATCACCTATTATTCCTCTAGGAGCTTGTAAGCATTATCAAGGCTACGAAGATCCCCATCATCACGATGTGCAACGACCGGAACCACCCTAAGATGAGGACCCTGGCTAACTACTGCTTCGATCTGCGATTCCAGAGACCCAGAGTGGAGCAAATCAAGGTCAGGCTACTTGAGTTTTGCAGTATTTACCCTACAATATGTGTCAATTGTTATTCTAGTGGGTTTGTGTAGTTTTTTTCCCATTTCAACAATGTTGCATGAAAATTCCTTACATGATATGGCAATTAGCTACAGGAAGTCTTTTTTCACTGCTTCATAAAGGATCTGGTACCCATAAAGTGACAGATGTTTGAATCTTTAAATCATTTTAGAAGTTAGAAAGCAAACATTTTGAAGTAGTGCAATTATATATTTTTGTAACATCAAAATCGGTAAAAAACTAGATATAATGATCGTTTGCTGGAAGTAGACATTATACTGGATTCTGTCAAATGATTAATTTCAAGGCTGCCAGGTTTCTACCCTTTAAATAGAGTGAGGAATTTGTGTCTTGAATTACGAGCTGTTAAGTATGATGTCCATGATTTCACCGTGGGCATCAGCTGTTACATGGATAGACATGCCAAATAATTATGCTAATTGATTATTTTGACTCGGCGAGTATATATGAGGCGCGTCGTGGGAAAACCGGACTTAATGCATGTGCGTAAAGTGTCGTCCCGGATTAGCCTGTGCAGTCAGCACCGGCTAATACAGGACAGCACTTTCCGCCTAAAGTGGATTTATGTTTAGAAGATACTTCCTTGAAACAGAAAATACCATAAAAGCGGAAAGTGCCGTCCTGGATTAGCCTGTGATTCTGCACAGGCTAATCCGGGCCGACACTTTACGCACATGCATTTAGACCGGTTTTTCCACGACGCACCTCATATATATATTTGTTTAACTTGAGCAATACGGTTAACCTGAGGCTCTCTGACAATATACCACATGATTTCAGGCGGCGGTGATGTCAATTGCTTTCAAGGAAGGTTTGAACGTTCCGCCTCCGGCTGTCAATGAGATCATAGTGGCTGCAAACCAGGACATCAGACAGGTAACAGTCTGGTACCAGGAGTTTAATAGTGTGTCACATTGCAATGTAAAGATAACAGTATCTAACCATTCTAGATAGGGCAAATAACCAGTGGGGAGGGGGGGGGGGGTATTATCACGTGCTTCTTCTAATCAAATATTATGTTGACAATGAAATCTTTCGTCTCCTGTTACAAGTTTGCTTGATAATGTTCAATGCAAAAAAAAAACAACCTACCCACATTAACGTATTTAACAATTGACTCTTTCCAGACTTTAGACAATTAATACGATGTAAGGCATAGTAAAATAATAAGTCTACTACATACAGTACAGGACCTCTACTAGTGTTGGGACAATGATTTGACATTGCAGTCGATCATCGGCTTCGAATCGGTCGCCGCTTCTGATGCGATTTTACCGGTTTTAATCAGATTCAAATGTTATTTTGTATTATACATATTTCTCTTCTTGTAACGTAGAAAAATAATACTTACATAATTACGAATGTATGTTTGTATCTTGTGTGCATCAATGATAAATGTAAACAAATTAACCATAATTTTAATAACAGAACTTTTATTTACTAAACCAATAAATGCTTATACATTTTGAACATATAACACAAGTATAGAACAAGAAAATTTAACAATTAAAAAGTGTAAAACAATTCGAAATGAATGTCGAACCGATGATCAATTTTGTAAATGTGGCCTCAATAATCGATATTGTAATAAATTTACACGCCGCTAATCAATTTTTTCCGACCATCGTCCCATCACTAACCTCTACTTATATTGGGGTTTTATTTGCAGGTTATACACAATCTGTCCATGTGGACGGCGTCGAGCAAGGCTATCACGTATGACCAGGTGAAGTCGGACGCACAGCACGCCAAGAAGGACTTCAAACTGGTCTGTATGACTTACAGTAAACTTCTTCAGGGCTGGTATTCACAAAGCTCTTAATGAAAATTAGTTGTTGTATTGTTGTATTTAAGTGCAGTTTTTGTATTGTTGTATTTAAGTGCAGTTTTTGTATTGTTGTATTTAAGTGCAGTTTTTGTATTGTTGTATTTAAGTGCAGTTTTTGTATTGTTGTATTTAAGTGCAGTTTTTGTATTGTTGTATTTAAGTGCAGTTTTTGTATTGTTGTATTTAAGTGCAGTTTTTGTATTGTTGTATTTAAGTGCAGTTTTTGTATTGTTGTATTTAAGTGCAGTTTTTGTATTGTTGTATTTAAGTGCAGTTTTTGTATTGTTGTATTTAAGTGCAGTTTTTGTATTGTTGTATTTAAGTGCAGTTTTTGTATTGTTGTATTTAAGTGCAGGGGTATGAATCTTCCTACTCTATGCTGATTTCATCTTTTTGGATTTGAAACTGTATAAACAAAGTATGCTTAAATTTTGTTTAAATTTGCTAGATCTACATGAATACAGAGCTTTGGTAAACCCGTTCAAAGTGGGTTAGGGTATTTTTCTCCCTTGAAGTACTTCTGAAATAAAATCCATGTTATTGAAATTTTCAAACTCCATGTGAAATGCATTGATTTCTGTCCACAGAACGGTCAAATATGAAAGTTCTGCTCAATCTTTACTACATTTTATTGTAATAAGACATACATGTACACAAGAGACGGCCAAAGACTTGAGAAACTGTATAGGTTTTTTAGGGCCAATTTGGGGCCGAATTTCGGCCCCATTCCCCTGCTTAAAAAGTATATATTTTTCCCCTGTATCTACCTTAAAATTCCTCTCCTAATGTAAGCTTTATTTTGAAAAAATATTTGACCAAAATCTGACAAAAATTGACTAAGATAGAGGAATTTTTTATAAAACAATCCCAGCAATTTTTCATCAAACCAGGTTAGTGCATAATCTAAGTTATCATTTGTTGCAAAACAGTTGATTAATGTTTTATAACATAGTAGAATATAGACATATAAAAATGCTTTTCTAAAAAAAATCCCCTTTTGACGTAAAACTCCCCCATCTGAAGGGCCCCGCCACCTTTCCCCCAAAGTTGAAAAAAAACTCTGCCCAGTTCAGGGCCCTCAATCTACTATTTTTGCCGCCGAATATCGGCCCCATTCCCCCACCTGAAAAGTATGTATTTCCCCTAAAAAATGGAAAAATTTCCCCTTGGAGGTCTGCAAAAAAAAAAAATACAAAAAAATTAACAGAAAACCTAGTTCAGATGCCAATAATCATCCGCATCATAAGTATAGCCGTTTTGGTCTAGATCTCTACATAGCCAATATTTCATTGACACATGTTATGTGCAATAAACAATAAACCGATCCGTTCAACATCAAAGTGAAACAGTTCGACGTCATCAGCTTATATCGAGTGTGCCACCCATGACAACGTCCTTTCACTGCTGTCGTTTTAATTAGCAGCCGAATTACACGCTGTCCACGTGGAGGCTGTACACAGTACCTGTATGTCATCAATCAATACTGACCTATCTGAACGACAATAACGTTATCGATATGGCAAAAGTATTTTGTTGTTTAAAAGGAAATGATATCTGCACATCGAAGGCGATACTAAATTTGGTTGGTATGCGCTACATAACTTTTATTCAAAAGTAAAGATCTCACAGTTCTCTGCGCTACAAAGTTTTTATATGGCCATCCATGCACCCACGCTTTCCATGCGGATGAAGGGACATTGTACATGTTAGCATAATTTTTGCTCGGTTTTCTAGCCGAACAAAGGCTTTTCACGAAGTATATGTGTATTTTAACTGTAAAAAAAATGTGTTTATGTCGTGTGAATAGTAAAATTCGGATAGGCGTTTCGCATTTCAATTTAGTATGTGTTATGATTACTGATTTAAAATTAATTACAAGGAACTATATAATATTTTTATATATGAATAGAATATTTTACAAATGGATATAACACATTATGGATGTTAACAACAATGAAAAGGTGATTTAATTACATTTACTTTTTGAGATGGCGAAAATAGGCTTGTGTTTACATGTATATGCACATGAATGACCTGACAAGTTATATAGCAATTGCGATCCATGGACCCCGCGAATCGCGATATAATGGAGTTGTAGTGTATTTCCATTTTCGGTCTTTTAAATGAATACATTAAATTAATTAATAATTTTAAAAGGGGGACTGCAAATTACTTTAACAAAAAAATATGTGTTGCATATTGAATTATATTAGTTTCATATCTACGTTATTAAATCATGCTGGGCTAGAAAAATGCGCAAACTATTTATTAATGCCGGCGAAATCAGTAAAAACTCATTGAAATGACGCATGTATAGCTGCAATGTTACATGTTTACCGCAGCCTAGTCCAAATTTTAAGCGTTATCGGTAGATTCTGAGCTATGTTTTTTTTGTGCTAAAAAATAATCAAAGTTATATTTATAGGAGTTTCATTTGATGTAAAGATTACATGACATTTTTACCAAACGACAATTAGATGCCAGTTTGTTCGGGTTGAGTTAGTTTTAAAATCAGTTAATCTGTAAAAACTTCCATATTAAAATATTTCCCTATTCAGTCAAAATTCCCCCTCCAGAGGTTGGTGGGCCCGTTCCCCCAAAACTGATTGAGGGCCCTGCAGTTGAATAAAAAACATTTCTTCGAGTGTATGAAGAATATTTATTTTGAGTTATGGAAATAATGTCAAATAAATATTTAAAAAATACTGGTACATGAAATCACCTGTTTACTGAAGTAATGAATAATGTCACTTCACAGAATTTTTCCACTTTGATAGAATATTGTTTAGATTATAACTTATATTTGAATAATATGTGCCAATCATAATTACTTTATTAAATGGTAGAAAGTTTATCCTGTTAATTATCGGTCTAATTTGAGCAAATTTGTATTTGAGCAATTTTGTATTTGAACGAATGTAAAGTTACATGTACTAGATAGATGGACAGACAGATGAATGATAGACTTTCACTTGAAAGTCATTATTTACTCAAATATAATTGAATATGCTACTAGAACAATTTAGTAAACACACTATTATGTGAAGTTGGAATAAGACGTCAAACATAGAATAAACTGTTTTATTACAGCTATGTTTTATATGCAGTTTACCATTTGTACTGTAAGCATTTTGCAGAGTAATTAGTGCAATAGACACCTGCATATATAACTGCATCAGTTAAATTGATTTGACCACCAAACTGTATATGTGTATGCTTTAACAAAGTTTTCACACAAAAAATGAACTGTGTCCATGCGTGCATGAACGCAGTTTATAAATATAGTGAAAATGATCAAAACACAGTCAGTTTTAATGAAAAAGTCATGGAAAAATGCTATTTATACCAAAAGTATTGACATAATATAACAAGCATACATAAACAACATGAAATACTCAGTTTTATGTGAAAAAAGAACAAAAATCATGTCCATTCTATGTTTGATGTCTTATTATAACTTCACATAATACAGTGTTAGTAGCATTTTAGGTGATATTTGTATGAATGTAATTCATAGTGAGGTTAAGTTAAATAGACATAGAGAATACTAGATTAATTGCTTAGCACGAAAACATGAACCACTCGCCAAGGCTTGTGGTTCCCTTTTTTTAAGCCTCGCTGAATAAACTTATATTTATTCAACACTTACCTAGTATTCCATTTATCCCATCATTTTCTGTCTTTACTTGAAAATACACGAAATAAAAACATTATATAATACAAAAAACATAAAATGACGTCACAAAAATCAACAAAATGATGTCATACTGCACGTGTTTGCTGTATTCCAGTGTGAAAATTATGTATACAGCTAAGTTTATCCCACAGGATGATATTTTGTCAATGCAGATGTGATGATGGGATAAAAAGTGGAGTGCATGTGCGTTATACCTTAAGTTGGCCTATAAAAGCCAGACAGGATCTTTGATATTTACTTGACCTAAACTACAGGGTCCATTTGACGTGTGTCGGAAAGTGTTCGTTGGTGGAGAGGAGACTAACAAGATGACGCTCAACGATAAGTCCGACCTGTTCTTCCACGACTACAACATTGCCCCACTTTTTGTACAGGAGAACTACATACATGTGATACCATACGCAGCAAAGTAAGTGTTTTGTTTAAGTAAATGTCAATTTTTATTTAGTATATATGTTGCAGTTGTTACTTTAAATGTTCTGCGGTATACGCTTTATGGAATACTTTCTTCACTTTTTCTATGAGCATGCTAGTCTTCTAAAATACACCAGTATTTCTTTCAAGAATATCTACAGCACACCATTTATGTTCATTCCTACTCATGGGTTGGCTTGTGAAATTGATTTTATTGTCTGCTGCTGAAAATGTACACTGTGCCCTGTAATTACACATGATTTATTCAGTAAAACGATAAACCTTGTTATCTTATTATACCCCAAATCAAAGATGGTGGGATATATTGGTTTGCTAATGTCGGTCAGTCTGTCAGTCGGCAGACCACTTTTGTTTCCCTCTCTAAGGGGGCGTAACTGTTTTACAACAGCACTTTTTAATATTTTAGGGGTAACAATCATCGGCACCTGTCCCTGCTGGCACGTGCCGCAGACTCGATCAGTTGTGGAGACATGGTGGAGAGGAGGATACGTACACAACAGAGCTGGGGACTGCTCTCATTGGAGGTAGGGTCGGCTACATGGCATGTTATGGGATTTTTTGCTACTATTTGTGTTAGGGGGATACTATAGCCACATGTGGGTTACTGGTCTCGGCAGTTTTCTTGTTGCCGCTTTCTTCGATTGGTGTCTAGGTAGAAAGTTAAATATCTTGTATAATTAAACTTTTTGTTTTGTTAAAAAATGTGTGTTAACAGTTGTTAAATCATTTAAAGCATACAGTGAAAAAATGTCCTTAAAAGTAATATATCAAGTCTTCCTCATAACCCACTAGTAGCGTGAAGCAACAGGCTAGTTGGAATTGGGATTCTAGCCCGACCGGACTAGTGGTTTTTCTTCCAACAAATTATTTTGTCACAAAACAGGGTTCTCGGCAATGCAGCTTCAGCCTAGCATAAGAGAGTTCCGGCTAGAGATTGTGCCTAGCAACTAGTCGCAATAAATTAAGGCTAATACTTATATCATGTACATATGGGTTCTTCAGGATGAGTCAGCTTTAAGACTGCACATATCTTTTTCACGCCTGCGAGTTAACAGCTCAAGATAACCATAAATATTTCATTTAAATAGATTGCAGCAAACCAGAAATTGTTGTTTGTGTTGTCATTTATGACCGTGCATGTGTTTAGCACTTGAACACATGAACCCTCCCAGCATATCCGTCTCACCCCAGGCAATGTACGGCAGTGTGATACCTGGTGAGTACATGCGGGGCAACATCACGCAGATGATTGCCTTCCCGGGGTGGCTCGGGAAGAACTCCACCACGGGCAAGACGGAGAGGATCCTCCAGGAGCTGAGAACTCACATGAGGCTGCAGTAAGCTCCCTTGTATTGAACTGTTGTCAGAGTAAGCTCCCTTGTAGTACTGTGTGTGAGTATGATCCTTTGACATATTATTCTGGACCAGTCTCTTTGTAAGCTCCCTTGTATTGATGAACTGTTATCTGAATTACCTCCCTTGTGTTATTGAACTGTTATCTGAGTAACCTCCCTCATATATTTGAACAGTTATCTGAGTAAGCTCCATTGTATATTTGAACAGTTATCTGAATTACCTCCCTTGTGTTATTGAACTGTTATCTAAGTAAGCTCCCTCATATATTTGAACAGTTATCTGAGTAAGCTCCCTTGTATACTTGAACAGTTATCTGAGTAAGCTCCCTTGTATATTTGAACTGTTATCTGTGTAAGCTCCTTTGTATATTGGAACAGTTATCTGAGTAAGCTCCCTTGTATATTTGAACTGTTATCTGTGTAAGCTCCTTTGTATATTTGAACAGTTATCTGAGTAAGCTCCCTCATATATTTGAACTGTTATCTGTGTAAGCTCCCTTGTATATTGGAACAGTTATCTGAGTAAGCTCCCTTGTATATTTGAACAGTTATCTGAGTAAGCTCCCTCATATATTTGAACTGTTATCTGAGTAAGCTCCCTTGTATATTTGAACAGTTAGCTGAGTAAGCTCCCTCATATATTTGAACTGTTATCTGTGTAAGCTCCTTTGTATATTGGAACAGTTATCTGAGTAAGCTCCCTTGTATATTTGAACTGTTATCTGTGTAAGCTCCCTTGTATATTTGAACTGTTATCTGTGTAAGCTCCTTTGTATATTGGAACAGTTATCTGAGTAAGCTCCCTTGTATATTTGAACTGTTATCTGTGTAAGCTCCTTTGTATATTTGAACTGTTATCTGAGTAAGCTCCCATGTATATTTGAACAGGTATCTGAGTAAGCTCCCTTGTATATTTGAACTGTTATCTGAGTAAGCTCCCTTGTAGTAGACTGAACTAGTGTCTGAGTAAGTTCTGTTGAATTGTCTAAGTAACCTTCCTTGAAGTATACTGAACTGATATTTGAATAAGCTCCCTCGTGTGGTACTGAACTAATGTCTGAGTGACCTACCTTGTATTATACCAAATATTATGTGTGAGTAAGCTTCTTTGTTATTTTGAACTGTTACCTGAGTAAGTGCCCTTGTTTTATTGAACTGTTATGTGAGTGTGCTCCCTTGTATTATTATGCCCCCCATCGAAGATGTCGGGGTATATTGGTTTGCTAATTTCGGTCGGTCGGTAGACCACTTTTGTTACCACTCTCTAACTTCAACAGTTTTTCTGATTTTCACCAAACTTCAGGAAAATGTTTGTGGGCATAATATCTAGGTCAAGTTTGATAATCAGCCAAATCGCCCTCGGAATTGTGGAGTTATGGCCTTTGAATTTATCTAAAATTGGCCTTTTTAGCAGTTTCCGTTCTGTAAGTCCAACAGTTTTCATCCAATCTTCACCAATCTTCATGAAAATGTTTGTAATAATAATATCTAGGTCAACTTCGAAAATCAGCCAAATCACCCCTGTGAATTGTGGAGTTAGGGCCCTTGAATTATCTAAAATTAGTCTTTTTAGCCCTTTTGCCTAGTCGAACAGTCCAGTCTTCACCAAACTTTATGAAAATATTTGTAATAATAAACTCTAGGTCAAGTTCAATAATCAGCCAAATCGCCCCAGGAATTGTGGAGTTATTGCCCTAGAATTGTCTGAAATTAGCCTTGTTGCCGCTCTCTAAGTCCAACAGTTTTCATCTGATCTACACCAAACTTCATAAAAATGTTTTTGACAATAATATCTCAGCCAAGTTTGTCCAATAATGTTCATCCAATATTCACCACACTTCATGAACATGTTTGTGGGCATAATATCCTGGCCAAGTTTAATAATCAGCCAAATCGCCACTGGAATTGTTGAGTTATCACCCTTGAATAATCGTAAATTGGCATTTTTAGCAGTATCCGTTCGCAAAGTCCAACAGTTCATAGCGGATCTTGACCAAACTTGGTGAAAATCTTTTGGACGTATTATCTCGGTTAAGTTTGATAATCAAGCAAATCATCCCAGTTACTGTCGAGTTTTGACAAACAGCTATTGTTCTAAACTATCAGCTGAGTTATCTCCCTTGTATTATACTGAACAAGTGTCTGAGTATGCTCCCTTGTATTATGTTAAACTGGTATCTGATAAGAGTTCCCTTGAACTGTTAAACTGTGTATATAATTATATATAAAATATAATGTAAAAATCATATCAGCCGATATAAACAGTTAATAAAAAGCAATCAGAACTTGTAACTGGGACAAAGCTGTAAATTTTAAATATTTGCCTCATGATAAAAAGGTTGAATAAAACTGTAGACATTCTGACATTTTTTGTTGAGACATTCTGTAGCTGTTGTTGCAAATTCATAGGATCTCCGGTGATAAGAGAAGTCTCAACATGGATTATCTCCCATTCCTGCGTCACTCACTCACCGAGCCCCTCGTGAAACGTGAGGCAGAAGGCGTGAAAGAGGTCATCGATCTGATGGATGAATACGACATTATCAAGGATGACTTTGACAACATTCTGGAGATCACAAAGTGGCCAAACAGCAAAGACCCGTTAAGTTTATTGAGTGCCAAGGTATTAGTGAAATATTTTTGTATTCTGTGAGTGTTTGTTTATTTTTTTTCTTGCATACTATATAGCTGCTGTCTCCCAAGTTTGGATATGCATTTAATTATTTATCTATTGTAGAACTAAGACAATGACTATTCTACTGTTTTTAATGACCATTGTATTTATTGCATTAATCTTGTTTTAATTCAAGAAAAACCTAAGCATTTTTTTTTTTCATTGTTAATTGTTTGACCTGAATCTACAGTGGATTTATGGAAGGGACTTCCTTGAAAAAGAAAATACCATAAAAGCGGAAAGTGTCGTCCCAGAGTAGCCTGTGCGGACTGCACAGGCTAATCCGGGACGACACTACGCACATGCATAAAGCACAGTTTTCCCACAACACGCCTCTAGGATATTTGTATGAATCCTGTTCATTGCAGACAAAGGCCGCGTTCACCCGCACCTACAACAAGGAGGTGCACATGACCCCGTACTCCACGGGAACGTTCACCAAGAAGAGGCGGGGTGGGGGCGGGGCTGACCTTGCACCTGACCTCCTGGGAGAGGGGGAGGAGCTAGAGGAGGAGGAAGAGGATGGCGATGACCTGGAAACTGACACCATGATCAAGGTACATGTTGTGTAGCACTTGACCTTATGGTGAGATCTGATTGACCATGCGTTAGCCATTCAGAAGCAAAGAATTAATTCTTTGATGTTGATGTCTTTTAAAACATTGGTATTCTCACAGTCAACAGTGTTTGTCAGAGTTTGACCTAAATAGGGGTGGTTACAAATGCCATAGCTTAAGGTCAATTTTGGGTTGACAACCAACCTTTCCAGTCGTTTTGAAATTAACATTTTATTAGATTC
Source organism: Congeria kusceri (assembly GCA_027627225.1). NCBI lineage: Eukaryota > Metazoa > Mollusca > Bivalvia > Myida > Dreissenidae > Congeria > Congeria kusceri. The sequence goes on along the minus strand of CM051039.1, from coordinate 39,884,593 downwards.
CTCCCCAGCTATTGTTAAAGAGTTAATTTCCAGTTAGTGAAAATCACAAACACGCCACAAGCTTTACCACACGCTCTTGTGTGTAAAATAGGTTAACCGTTCAACACATGATATTTGAGTACAATTATTTGAATAAAATACTAGATTGTTTAGCATATGATTGTCATTTTTGCAAAGGTCTATTGTTACAATATAATGGGGACCATATCCACAAAGCTCCTAAAGAAAATCTTAAGTCATATTTAATAAAAACATTCAAATATAATTTTCCTTGTGAAAAATCAATATTTTATACTTAAAATATGGTGAAATAAGAAATATCTGTTAGGCCACAACAAATTGATCAGTTGTTCTACGGATTTTGTCCAAACAAAATTGGAGCGAGCGAGCGAAATAAAAATTAAAATATTTTTTTTCCATTTTCGATAAAATCGGAGGCGAGCGAAAAGCGCAAAATAAAAAAAAATCCTATCATGCCCATAGTGTTTAAAAATTACTCCCAAACGCCATCATAACTTGATATCTTGTCAATAATTTCTTCTTCATCTGCTCTGTTCCATAAATTGTTGTCAAAATCAATATATATGTAATAAACTAAGCAACTAATTTCTCCATTTCTTCTTTGACCATGTCCGGCAAAGGGTTTTGTGCAACAAGTCTTCAATAGTGATTCTGCTATTAAATTAACGACCGGCAGTAAATACTAAATAGCCATATCTTAACTATAAGAAAGTAGACCTTATGCAAGGTAATTGTCATTATCAAAATATATATTTGATACACCAAGTCATTCACTACCAACAGTTTAATAACATGAATATGAAATGTCATACAATAAACACAAAAAAATTTAGGAATCACTAGTATAAGATCTGTATCTTTAAATGACACGACGAAACAACTGGACGCCACCATTTTTTAAAACCGTAAACCAGGACTCACACTGGCTCTTATTTTTCTTGAGCCATTTTTTTTATCGACTCGCAACATCGTTGCGTGTTTCCATGTCAGGGAATAGTTATATCTTACTGTTTTAATTGCTATAAAATTATACTTCACTGTGCTGTATTACATTAATTAATTATGGCATTAACAAAGCATTAGTATACTTCGATTTTTATATTAACATATTTCTCAATTGTTCATTGCAGTAAACTTGGATAATTATTTTTTATTTAAACATACACTCTTAAACTATCTACAAGATGTTAACAAAATATATCCATAAATAAATTAAAATTAATAACTAACATAATGACTTATCTTGCCCTGTTAAATGTACCTTAATATATAAAGGCTGAACAAAATGTACACCAAACAGATACTTTGAATTTATAAAATGGACATGTCAGAAACAACTTATATGTGTGGATATTAGAAGTAAGAAATCAAGGACAAACCGCTGGTCAAAACTGTCCGAAATGTAAACATACTCGATAATCAGTCCATTTGACATAATCCAGACATCCAATTTCACACATCCTTTATCAAGATAATCCTTTAATTAACTGTTAATTAACTGCTGATATTACGAGAGCTTGCTAGCAATCATCTTTAATTAGGCAATGAATGCTGACAAACAGCTCGTTGTGTTTTCACAAGTTTCATAAAACATAAGAAATTGCCGAGTTGAAATTCACATGGCAGCTGTGCCAGACTGGCTGTTGGCGATTAAAGGTCTGGGTCATAAATTGTGTGCTCTGTACATAAACCAGTCGCCGCAAAGGGCCTTATTCACGTCTATATCAGTACCAATTGCTTGTTATAATTTGGGTACACCACAAAGGCGGTGTTTAACGTAAAATGAGACTCATTGTTGAAAACTTCATTTTAAAAAATCGGATGCGGGGCAAACTTGTAGGTGCGGGTTCAAAATAATAAGAAAAATATTTTTTTTTCGATTTACGATTTTAAGGTGTGGCAAATCCGACGAACATCTGATCAATTTGTTGTGGCCTTAATTTGTTACCAGGGTGAAACCATTTCAGACAAAATCAACTTTAAATTAACCAGCCCCCAACTTAAGGAATTTTTATGATTCTTAGAAATTTACTTAATTTTTTACTAAGGAGCTATGTGGATATGGCCCTAGGGTTCATACTGTATGTATCCTTGAAAGTGCTTAAATTTGATGTTACTTCTTGAAAAGGGTTTATAAGGGATTGAGAGTGCTTAAAAATGCTTATATGTACCTATGCTTATATGTACCTAGAACATGTAAAAAAAACAAACTTAAAATGCTTATTTGGGCTGCAAGAGTGCTTAAAAATGCTTATATGTACTTAGAACATGTACAAAAAGCTTAAAATGCTTATTTGGGCTTCAAGAGTGCTTAAAAATGCTTATATGTTTCTAGAACATGTACAAACAGCTTAAAATGCTTATTTGGGCTTCAAGAGTGCTTAAAAATGCTTATATGTTTCTAGAACATGTACAAAAAGTTTAAAATGCTTATTTGGGCTGCAAGAGTGCTTAAAAATGCTTATATGTTTCTAGAACATGTACAAAAAGCTTAAAATGCTTATTTGGGCTTCACGAGTGCTTAAAAATGCTTATATGTTTCTAGAACATGTACAAAAAGCTTAAAATGCTTATTTGGGCTTCAAGAGTGCTTAAAAATGTTTATATGTACCTAGAACATGTACAAAAAGCTTAAAATGCTTATTTGGGCTGCAAGAGTGCTTAAAAATGCTTATATGTACTTAGAACATGTACAAAAAGCTTAAAATGCTTATTTGGGCTTCACGAGTGCTTAAAAATGCTTATATGTTTCTAGAACATGTACAAACAGCTTAAAATGCTTATTTGGGCTTCAAGAGTGCTTAAAAATGCTTATATGTTTCTAGAACATGTACAAACAGCTTAAAATGCTTATTTGGGCTTCAAGAGTGCTTAAAAATGCTTATATGTTTCTAGAACATGTACGAAAAGCTTAAAATGCTTATTTGGGCTTCAAGAGTGCTTAAAAATGCTTATATGTACCTAGAACATGTAAAAAAACAAACTTAAAATGCTTATTTGGGCTTCAAGAGTGCTTAAAAATGCTTATATGTACCTAGAACATGTACACACACAAAAATTAAATGCTTATTTGGGCTTCAAGAGTGCTTAAAAATGTTTATATGTACTTAGAACATGTACAAAAAGGTTAAAATGCTTATTTGGGCTTCAAGAGTGCTTAAAACTGCTTATATGTACCTAGAACATGTACAAACAGCTTAAAATGCTAATTTGGGCTTCAAGATTGCTTTAAAATGCTTATATGTACTTAGAACGTGTTAAAAAAGCTTAAAATGCTTATTTGGGCTTCAAGAGTGCTTAAAAATATTTTGCAGTTTTGCAGTTTGAGATGTTATGCACAAGTTAAATTCATGATTTTGTGCTTGAATAATAATTTACATTTAATCTATTTAATTTCCAGAAAAAGACAGATTCTAAAGCTAAAGCAGAGCCCAAAGGCAAAGGGAAAGCCCTCGCCAAAGGGAAAGCAGAACCTAAGGGGAAAAGAAAAGGGAAAAGATGAGCAAACATGTGAGATGAAACTTCTAATGGAAGTGTATTTGTAGATATGGCTGTAAAGTGATTTTTTCCAGATGTGAATCGCAGATTCTTTGATTGTGGCTTGTCCTATAGAGGAATGCCAAACGTTGCAGCTGACCTAATTCTGTTCCCAGTTGTGGGACAATTAGACAACAATAGAGAGTAGTTTATGTTACAGTGAAATGTCAGCTATCGCAACTGTTCTAATGTTTGTTGTAACTACAGTGATTGGTTGGTGATGTTGAGTCCTAGTCTGTTGCATGTATATCTTGTGTAACAATTGCGTGTTACAGGCTACTTTGCACTGGACATTCCTGTTGTTGATGATTCCTAAAAAGGCATTCACAGTTTAAGTAGTCAATATCGTGCCATGAGAGTAAGTTTACAAATGTGAAATATTTGCAAGTGATGTCAATGTTTTACTGCAGGGGCAGGCGTGTGGAAATACCAAAATTTTTACTAGTACTTGCCCATGGAAAAGTTCATTGCAAAAATCTACTTATCCGTTTGCAACAGTCACTCTTTCTAGGCCTTTCTGATATGTTTTCATTAAATGATAAATTAAACACAATTTGTTATTCAAATTGTAAGAAAGTAATAATTGACTTCCAACTCATTTTCACACCCTGAACAATTTACTTGTCCGACAGTAAAATTACCTGCGTCTGACAAGTCGTGCATAGGATTTCCACACCCCTGGCAGAGGTATATACAAGTATATTTTTGTTGTGAGATAATTATTTAATTATGTTGAGTGTGATTTAAACACTGTCCATAGTAATACGTTTCACATAGAAATGTACATAATCAAGTACATGTAGAGCAGACTTTTTTGCAAGTAGAGCAGACTTGTTGCAAGTAGAGCATACTTTTTTGCAATCTAAAAAAAAATGCATAAAAAATAAAAAGTCAAGAAAGTCTGAATATTTTATTTTTAAAAAAAACATTTCTGACGCGAGCTGGCATTTCAATTAAGAACTTTTTGCATGCATTTCAGTTCTTTTTTTACTTTTTAATATTTAAAGAGTGTTTTCGCTTTGCAACTAAAGTCGTATAACACTCCTGATTAAAACAAATAACTTCTGAAATTGAATGGGAAGATTTATAATGAACGAAACAAAACCCATGTTTCTTTTCTCACTTTAAATGAAGTTAATTTGTTTCTTGGGAATCTAGTAATTTGCTAATTGAAATTTAAAAGGAAACTTTCCAGTTTTAAATAACTTCAACACTGCCTGCAATGTCTGCATAAAGCATTTAAGTGATCTCAAATAATTACAGTGTGTGTTTATATGGATTGGTCATCAGGACTTCATGAGGATGTTATTTGAAAAGTTTGTGTTTTAATGAAGAATATTGTTTGTTGTGAAATAAACACAATTTTGTTGCAGTGTTTCTTCAATTATGTAAAATGTTCAGGGAAAATAACAAATTACATGTAAATTTTTTTATAAAAAGCAGGAAAAAAACAAGTGATATTCTGTTATCCCTATAGATGTTTTGTCACTTCGTTTTGCAAATTTGGTTTGAATGTGTGAATATTCAAGTTGATGACAAATTTGTATTGGAATGTTTAATTATTGCTTGAATGCAGAACTTCAAATCGTTTGCTCGAAATGTTTTCTAGGTATTGAAGCTGTATTTGCAGATAATTTGTCGAAATTATTCAACTTCAAATACGAAAAATAAAATGTCTTTGTTGAATTATTGTATAAGACTTTTGTAAGTTTGCATGAGTAATAGTAAAACAAATACTACTTGCGATTTTGAGGTCATGAGTTCAATCCCTGTTCGAGGTGCGTTTGAATGATCTTTCTCAAAAGACACCAAGTACTGGTTCTACCCTGGAAATGGACTCAAAAGTGTCTCTATCTCTGGATTTAGACAAAATCAGGCTTAAATAATTAGGTTTAACATAACCTTAACTAAACATTAGGTATATTGTTGAAAATAACAACAATGATAAGAACTTTTATGTTTAAATTGGACAAGCTACAAGTATGTCTTTGACTTCATGAGAAACATTTCTTTGTATGTTCCACATAACTTGTGTGGGGATTGGTCATGAACTTATTTCTACGGCCATTCTCCCCTACCTCTGATTCGAGTAGGGCAGTTGTCAGTTACTGGCATAAGTATGTGCACTTAGTACTGGTAAACGGCTTAGATCGGCTAAGCTTGCCCAGGAAAAGTGTGTGTAGGTTAACTGACTGCGGTGATATGACTGAAATACTGTTAAAAACGGCGAAAAATCCAAATAAACGAAACAAAATCTTTGTATGTTTGACCCTAAATATTGTGTAACTTAATCTGAAATTTGTTTACAATTGTTGAGGACTGGTTTAATTTGTTTGTTTTTGAGTGTATGTGTATTGTGGGTTGCTATGGAACATTGTGCTGTATTGTGTTTGTTGCAATGGAACATTGTGCTGTATTGTGTTTGTTGCAATGGAACATTGTGCTGTATTGTGTTTGTTGCAATGGAACATTGTGCTGTATTGTGTTTGTTGCAATAAACAACTACTACTTTGTGATCTTTAGATACTGTTCTAACGTTGTAATTGTGGAATTAATATAAACATTAATAAACTGTGTGGGAACAAGCAAGTGTTTCCAGTTGACATGTTACCTAAGTGTTGTTTTCTGTTCACTGTCAATGTGAAAATGATTGTTTCGAATGCTTTAACATTGGGAAAGACCCATATCGAAATAGTAGTAAGTGTCCTGGAAAGACCCATAGCGAAATAGTAGTAAGTGTCCTGGAAGGTAGACCCATAGCGAAATATTAGTAAGTGTCCTGGAAAGACCCATATCGAAATAGTAGTAAGTGTCCTGGAAAGACCCATAGCGAAATAGTAGTACGTGTCCTTGAAAGACCCATTGCGAAATAGTAGTAAGTGTCCTTGAAAGAACCATAGCGGAAATAATAGTAAGTGTCCTGGAAAGACCCATAGCGAAATAGTAGTAAGTGTCCTGGAAAGACCCATAGCGAAATAGTAGTAAGTGTCCTGCTCCCGATCCATAGCGAAATAGTAGCAAGTGTCCTGGAAAGACCCATAGCGAAATAGTAGTAAGTGTCCAGCTCCCGATCCATAGCGAAATAGTAGTAAGTGTCCTGGAAAGACCTATAGCGAAATAGTAAGTGTCCTGCTCCCGACCCATAGCGAAATAGTAGTAAGTGCCCTGCTCCCGACCCATAGCGAAATAGTAGTAAGTGCCATGGAAAGACCCATAGCGAAATAGTATGAAGTGTCCTGGAAAGACCTATAGCGAAATAGTAAGTGTCCTGCTCCCGACCCATAGCGAAATAGTAGTAAGTGTCCTGCTCCCGACCCATAGCGAAATAGTAGTAAGTGTCCTGGAAAGACCCATAGCGAAATCGTAGTAAGTGTCCTGGAAAGACCCATAGCGATATAGTAGTAAGTGTCCTGGAAAGACCCATAGCGAAATAGTAGTAAGTGTCCTGGAAAGACCCGTAGCGAAATAGTAGTAAGTGTCCTGGAAAGACCCATAGCGAAATAGTAGCAAGTGTCCTGGAAAGACCCGTAGCGAAATAGTAGTAAGTGTCCTGAAAAGACCCATAGCGAAATAGTAGTAAGTGTCCTTGAAAGACCCATAGCGAAATAGTAGTAAGTGTCCTGGAAAGACCCATAGCGAAATAGTAGTAAGTGTCCTGGAAAGACCCATAGCGAAATAGTAGTAAGTGTCCTGCTCCCGATCCATAGCGAAATAGTAGTAAGTGTCCTGCTCCCGATCCATAGCGAAATAGTAGTAAGTGTCCTGGAAAGACCCATAGCGAAATAGTAGTAAGTGTCCTGCTCCCGATCCATAGCGAAATAGTAGTAAGTGTCCTGCTCCCGATCCATTGCGAAATAGTAGTAAGTGTCCTGCTCCCGATCCATAGCGAAATAGTAGTAAGTGTCCTGCTCCCGATCCATAGCGAAATAGTAGTAAGTGTCCTGGAAAGACCCGTAGCGAAATAGTAGTAAGTGTCCTGCTCCCGATCCATAGCGAAATAGTAGTAAGTGTCCTGCTCCCGATCCATAGCGAAATAGTAGTAAGTGTCCTGGAAAGACCCATAGCGAAATAGTAGTAAGTGTCCTGCTCCCGATCCATTGCGAAATAGTAGTAAGTGTCCTGAAAAGACCCATAGCGAAATAGTAGTAAGTGTCCTGCTCCCGATCCATTGCGAAATAGTAGTAAGTGTCCTGGAAAGACCCATAGCGAAATAGTAGTAAGTGTCCTGCTCCCGATCCATTGCGAAATAGTAGTAAGTGTCCTGGAAAGACCCATAGCGAAATAGTAGTAAGTGTCCTGCTCCCGATCCATAGCGAAATAGTAGTAAGTGTCCTGGAAAGACCCATAGAGAAATAGTAGTAAGTGTCCTGCTCCCGATCCATTGCGAAATAGTAGTAAGTGTCCTGCTCCCATCGTCATTTTGTGTGGTTCTCAGAATTGCAGAAACGTGATGTATACATAATAGATGTGCGTGACAAATGGGAGGACGCAACATTTACTAAGTAACAAAAGTTTTGAAACAAAAATAAAACTTCATGTATTTATTTGAGTCATCAATAAATGAAAAGCACTTCAATCAAGAAATAATTTTCGATTTATCGTTGTTTATCGGCCGCAACGATTTGGAGTTGAGATGTGTAGGAATTAAACCACGAGGTCGTTAGCCCGAGTGGTTTAATAGCCATGCATCGGAACGACGAAGAGTTGTTCATTGGCCGATTTACAACGAAAATTATTTCGATTCTAACATGATTTGACAAATATTTTTGCAATTGTTATGAGCACTACATTTTATTATGTTGCGCTCCGAATCTGAACTACTTTTTTGCGTTGTTTATTGGATAGTTTAATAACAATAATTTTGTTCTTTGTCGATAGAAGAATCCGCGAGTATCATGTTTGAATTCTTCGTATAGTACTGTTCCTTCCGTTTAAAGACAGTCACAGTCGGTTTAAATTTGTTGATAATGAGGGGATCAACCATTTATTGTAAATATGGGGAATCATGGTTTTGTTTACAAACACGCTGTTATCGTATGCGGTTTAAATCGTTTAATTTACCTGTATCGATAAGTCCAGGTGTATAACGGTTCTCATTTTTACGGACTGTAACTACAGCATGCTTGGTATAAAGGTCACAATGTTATAATAAAATACGACCAATAGGCAATTTTGTGTTTTCGATTTAAGATGCAGTTTATATTTGCTAACATCCTTGTTTTTGCTAAAAGTATGTGACTTAGTATTTGATCCCAGTGTTTTGATGAAGGTGCATAAGGTGCATTGGGACTGTCTCCCATACTGCCAAAGCTCCAAATATTAGTGACGTTAACTGACTCCCATTTAGATATTGAGAAATAATGTTCGATTAATCGTTGTTTATCTGCCAATAAACAACGATTTGCAGTTCTGATGCATAGGAATTAAACCATGCGGGCGCGTTAGCCCGGGTTGTTTAATAGCCACGCATCAGTACGACAAAGAGTTGCTTATTGACCGATACACAACGATAATGCGAAAATTTGGATTCTAGCATGACATATTTTTTTGCACTAAATTTTGTAATTGGAACAACTTTTTTCTATGCTCCGCTCAGAATCGGGACTACTTTTTGCGTTGTTTATTGAGTGGTTTAAGATAACGATAATTTTGTTCTTTGTCTATAGAAAAATTAGCGAGTATCATGTTAGCATGATGCACAACGTGCATAATCAGTAGGAAAACGCTGATAGATCAGGGAATACAGAATAAGATCCCAATGTATTACCGGGACTACCGAGTTTGCTTGGTGGTCACCATACCGGACAGGTTGGGTTTCCTCCGGGTACTCCGGTTTCCCGCCACAGCACAAGACCACACCAAAATTAAAATATCTTTCAAAAGTAAAAAAAAATAGTTTGAAATTGCAGCTATGATTCAAATTTTGTCCCAACGTTCGTGAGTCTCTAGTAAGTTAATTAGGTAGGAGTGCTGAGACACACTCCGGGTCCTTGCATAATGCAGCCTCATAAACTTCGAAATACACGCACATGTACAAGTAGTGAATCCGTGATTTAGTGGTAACGCACTAGCTTCACAACCCAGGGATCGCAGCTAACATTGTGTGGGGATTGGTCACGTTACATTGAGGTGCAGTGCACTATGTGCTTCTGTGGCGGATTTGTGGTCTAGTGGTAACGCACTAGCTTCACAACCCAGGGATCGCAGCTAACATTGTATGGGGATTGGTCACGTTACATTGAGGTGCAGTGCACTATGTGCTTCTGTGGCGGATTTGTGGTCTAGTGGTAACGCACTAGCTTCACAACCCAGGGATCGCAGCTAACATTGTGTGGGGATTGGTCACGTTACATTGAGGTGCAGTGCACTATGTGCTTCTGTGGCGGATTTGTGGTCTAGTGGTAACGCACTAGCTTCACAACCCAGGGATCGCAGCTAACATTGTATGGGGATTGGTCACGTTAAATTGAGGTGCAGTGCACTATGTGCTTCTGTGGCGGATTTGTGGTCTAGTGGTAACGCACTAGCTTCACAACCCAGGGATCGCAGCTAACATTGTATGGGGATTGGTCACGTTAAATTGAGGTGCAGTGCACTATGTGCTTCTGTGGCGGGTTTGTGGTCTAGTGGTAACGCACTAGCTTCACAACACAGGGATCGCAGCTACGAGCGCCCGCTACACCCAAACCTATTAACTAGTATTTCGCACTACGTTAAATTGAGGTGCAGTGTACATTGTGTGGGGATTGGTCACGTTAAATTGAGGTGCAGTGCACTATGTGCTTCTGTGGCGGTTTGTGGTCTAGTGGTAAGGCACTGGCTTCACAACGCAGGGGTCACAGGTACGAGCCACCGCTAAGCTCTAACCTATTAACTCGACTTCTACACTAGACGTTAAATTGAGGTGAAGTGTACTGTGTTCTTCACGCCGGGCACTTACAGATCTAGAAACGCATCTGTAACGGGGCGTCTCCTGTAGCTTGCACTATTCCTAGTAACCCAACTAACAAGTCTTTTGTAGGCGATGGCCATACGCAAGAGAATCCATTTGCACTCGAGGTCACAATACACTAAATAAATAAGAGATGTAGGGCTGTACTCTAATTAAATCAACAAGTTTAAATCGAAGACATGTTTTAAGGTTTTGACACTTGCTTTGATATTCTTGTTTGGAGATGTTGGTAGGGTAAGCATTGGTATGCACAAATAAATCACTGATATGTTTTAAGATTGAAGACTACAGCATGACACTTGCGCTGAGGCGGGTTCCATTCAACTAGAAAGTTGCCGCTAAAAAGATGTTGATAAAACAGTTTAGCGTCGAGTTCTTTCTTTCATAATACATGGCATACCCTTTTTATTGCTTAAATCAATTCAGCTTAGAATGCTCTTTAAGAAAAGTATGGTTATGAGAGTCCCTATGTGCAAAATGTTGCATTTATTTTTGGTCAAAGTTATCGCTTTTACATTAAATTACATAAGGATTGGAATTAGTATATTGTAACCTCGATAAAAATTCACCATACACACCCGAGGTACAGTAGAAAAATGCTGCCACAATTAGAGGAGCAATGAAATGAATGAGGAATCTCAAAATGTGAATAATATTTTAATCCAAGATCATCCTTTACATTTTAGTAAGAAGTTATTAATATTACATTTTTATAAACGTGGAAATGGGTGTCCTTTTCATACGTTATATAAATACAATTGAAATGCAATATTAATGAGAATCAAGTAATGTACAAATTTATTCTTAAGGACATAACTAAGTTTGATTAAACAATTACTATTAAAACGCTTATATAGCTCGGACACAGTTTACAACCATTTTGCTTCCTGCCATTGACCTTTATGCATACATATATTGCACATTGAGTTCTAAATATGGCTGCGCTGTGGGATTTATAGCATACATGTATTGCAAAGTTAGTTATAATGGTTTGACAATACGGCTGCGCTATGTGATTTATAGCATACATGTATTGCAAATTTAGTTATAATGATTTGACAATACGGCTGCGCTATGGGATTTATAGCCAAGCCCACTTAGGTCAACACCGTTGACAGTATTGCACACTTATCAATATTTTCCCCCGGTAATATTAGCCCCCGGGCCATTTGCTACACCAATTAAGCATCCCCCATCGAGGAGATTTAGAAAAATTGCTTGGCTCTCGGGTGGAATTAGACCCCCCCCCCCCCCCCCAAAAAAAAAGAGACAATTACGGTAGTCAAATTCCCCTGAGTTTGCCCGCCGCTGTCCCCCCACCCCTCCCCCCATGGGGGTAAATATTGATAGGTACACATATACGAATGGTTTTACAAGAAATGTCCGTCAAACAAGTCCTAGTTTGCTGAACGGCTGAACACATTGTCGATCAAAACTTGTCGGAAGTTCAATTAGTTTCCGTACTGGAACCGAGCTAAATCGATGTACGCACAGTCTGATGCGGACATCGATTTAGCTCGGGCCGGGCCGGCTAGCTCAGTTGGTAGAGCGCTGGACTACAAATCCAAGGATCGCGGGTTCGATTCCCATCCCGGCCACATCACTTGTGTGGGGACTGGTCATGAAATTATTTCTACGGCCATTCTCCGGGTAGTTGTCAGTTACTGCACTTAATACTGGTAAACCAGCTTACCCAGGAAAAGTGTGAGTAGGTTAACTGACCGCCGTTATATCACTGAAATACTGTTGAATACGGCGAAAAATCCAAAATAATAAACAAACATACAAACAGTCTGATCCGGGACGACACTTTTAAGCACATGCATTGAGCCCGGGTTTACCACCACACGCCTCAAGTATAAAAATAAATAAGCCGCATTATGTATGCTAATAGAGTTCATGATTGTCAGTACAACTGCAAATATTTATTTTTTTTTCTTTTTTTTTTTTATGTAGCGGCCTTGAAAGACAAACAAACTGTTCTTTTAAGATGAATGGTTTATTCATGTCTACTGAACTGCTTTGTTTATATTAATACACCGTACATACAGTACACATTGTTTGTGTTTGTTTAAATATTGTCTTGTCTTTTATGTTTGTAAAACAGTATTTTAAAGCTTACAGTTGGGGTTAACATTTTAAAAGTTGTTGCACAAAAGCTGCAGTTATGCAGTTCATAACAAGTACAGATATTTAAATGCCACTATCTTTAAAGTGACTATGGCTACACAAATGTGATCTCCTGTATAGCAAAGCAATTTGTGCAATAGAAAGGCGTGACGTCTAAATAACACAATTAGTAACATAATACATGACAAGTATGCTTAATACACTTCATAATAATAATAATATGCTTTTCATTGGCACCAGTTTCCTGAAACACAGCAAAATTACCGGGTTTCCTAAAAATGCCCTGAATTTTCACCCAGATTCCAAATTTTTGCAGACTTTTTCAGATACATGTACATTAGATGGGTGAGGTGTAAACATCCTTCCTATAAATAATATACATGTAGTTTTTAGTTCATTTTATGCTTTCCGTCGGCACAAGTTTCCTGGAACACTGCAAAATTACCGGGAATTCCCAAAAATGCCCTTAATTTTCACCCAGATTCCTAATTTTTGCAAACCTTTTTTCATATACATGTACATTAGATGGGCGAGGTGTAAACATCCTTCCTATAATGTACATGTAGTTTTTAGTTCATTTTATGCAGGCCGAATTTTAAGACAGTTTTACAGTGGATCAATGGCAGTTGCTGTGACTTGTGAGTGTGCGTGCGTGTGTGTGTGTATTTTAAAGTTTATGAGGTCCTTCCGCACCGAAGCTGCATTATGGGGGAACCCGGAGAGAGACGCATCTAAAGGGTTGAAAATAATTTTGAATCTTAGCTGCGATCCCCAACTTTTTAATTTTTTACTTTTGTTTGGTTTATTATTGTGCTGTGGTGATGGGGAGGGGGGAGGGGGGCGTAGTCATGTAGTGGCAGCTGATGACTTTGGAACGCTGGCATTCTATAACCCAAACATACTATACTTACTGAAAAAAGACTGGACTATTGCATTTGAAGCCATAAATGTTCGTGTTGCAAACTTAACACTAGTGTGTATTGCCTTTAACCCACATGAGTCTCAATTTGAGAAATGAATAACTGTACGTTTCGTAACAGAACAATCACTAAGCTAAATTTTGGTCTAGACGTGTGTATGGTTGACTCGGCAAATACTCCAAAATACCCTTGCAAAAGTATCTTGTTTCTTTTTGGAGCTAATATATTATCTGAGTTACTTTTGTGTCAGTTATCCAATAGTAAACAGATGTTACTTCGAGAGAATAACAATCCAAAAAATTATATTTCTTAGCCCCAAACGTCTTATTTTACCCTAAATTAAGTTTGCGTCAAAGAAGAGCGCTAAGTTTAGCCCTATTTGTTAGAATGCCATGAAATTGCGTGCGAAAAGGCAAACATTACCAAGGTATAGGCTGCAATCAGCTAAATCAAGTCGATATCTTAAAATCGTGTGTAAGGTATTATGTGATGCTGGTAACAAACCGTATTTCTTATATTACGCGTTTGTTTGTGTGTATAATGCACCCATCCTTAGGCTATTGTTCAAAGCGAGTTTACTCACAACTTTAGATTTTCACATACGCACGTATTGGGTTACTATTATGTATACTCACGCTTTTGAGCATCGAATCACGCTTAATTGAGTGTTTCTCACGCTTTTGCCAAGTTTTGGTTCATAAAGTGTATTCATGTCGATTTTAGGCCTTTTCGACTTGATTTTTATTGCAAGGTAGAATCGAGCAGAGGCTCACTAACTATTTGTAATCCAATCAGCTCGTGGCTTGTACGAGGAGCTTAAATTGCATTAGACACGAGTGTGGTCGGTAGCTAAAGAAACATACATCGTCGATGTTATTTTATTATTCGGCCAATGTTGTTGTCGTCTGCAAAATGAATACAAGTCCGACCACGAAAAGGTCCAACAAGCTGTCGGGGCTGCTGCGTATAGCACTTAATTTGACCCAAAATGGACTACATCGTATCCTGTTAAGGCGACTTTTTTCGTCACCCTATTTTTTTGTCTGGTTTGCTCAAGAGATTTTAGTTGTGGCAGCCAAGACGAAGCTGATGTTCGACGCCGTTTTCAGACGAAAGCGCTTACAAATAAGGCGTCAAGTTTGGAGAAACGACCCAGAAATAGTATTGTTTCCCCAAACGACCTTATAACATCCAAAGTCTATAGAGCAGACCTAATAGCTCATGACGAACTTCATTGTGGAAAACAATCTCGAAATTGCAGTCGCAGATCGATGTGTTCCCCTTTTTCGTAACATGTGCCGGACTCTTAAATCGCCAAACAAATTTATTTGAACAAATCTTTTGTTTCATAATACAGTCTCCCATTTTCATAGTAAAAATTACGGTGGGTCTACAAAACCAAAAGTAAACTTGTCTTTGAAATAACATGTCTATCAACATTGTCACACAAGGGGAGCGTACTCTCATTATTTATTGCCTGCCGTTCGTAATGTAACCACAGCCCGCCGTGGGCTTCTGGGGGGCTTCGACCCCCAAACCCCCTGACCAAGGGCCGACCGCCCCTTGGAACCCAATTCTCACTCTGACACTCTCTACGGTCTTGACAGATATGTGGACCAGAATATTTTTTGGCATATGAGGTTAGATACCAGTAAATCATTGTGTATCCCTCCATGGTCCATTCGAAAGTAGTGCCTATTACTAATGAGTTCCTTTTCTCTTCTGGTATAAAAGCAATTTAGCAATCTCAGACATGCCTTTTGTGGTTATTTCTTATATCCCATGTGTGTCTGGAACATTTTGGTGTATTTCATTGAAGGCTAACTTGAAAGGTGAACTTTTAGGGTGTGTTTACAGTGGTATGGGGCTTTTGTCGAAATATGACTGCCGACATTCTGTTTTCTACCGGTGTCTGCATTCAGGCGAGATACATTTCCTTAGAAGTAACATGACATATCTTTTTTTTGTGCAATGTTCGGAAGAGGAAAGATTCATCTTTAAATTGATACCATGCTTGCACAATCTGAAATAAAGCAAAGGCTAGAAAAATGCGTTGTTAGTCCATATGTTTTAGTACTTGAATGTTAGACATTTTACGACATTTCTTACAAATACTAAAATCTGTGAAGAAGTCCCTTTAATATTTCACGTCTAAATAATTATATTTAGGGCTGTTTACTGACGGAAACGGAGCTGTAAGATTATTTTACATCGGGGAAGTATCGACACTTGTACTCTGAATAATGCACAGTGTTTGACAGTTGGCCGATAGAGAATTTCACAGTTTAACTGTTTCCGACTATTGATTTTATCCGATCGCGGCTTAACACAATATAATGTGGGTGGATTTAAGACGGACTGAAATACTTTGTAGGCACATTGGGTATTCGAGATGTATTTATGGCAGGTTGTTTGTTAACAAGTGAAAGCGACGACCTGATAATATAAACTTTTAGGTTGGAATTTGAAGGACTTTTCCATGTGGTGAGTGTAAAATGTGTTTCACTTTAATACGCATTTATGTGCATGTAGCCGGGCCGGCTAGCTCAGTCTGTGGAGCGCTGGGCTGTCAATCGGGCATTCGTAAGTTCACTCCCCGGCCCGGCCACATAACTTGTGTGGGGATTGGCATGCCATTTTCCTCCTACATCTGATTCAAGATGGACAGTTGTCATTTACTGGCATAAGTATGTGCACTTTGCGAGGAAAAGTGTGAGTAGGTTAGCTGACCGCCGTTATATGACTGAAATAGCGTTAAACACGGCGAAAATCCCCCCCCCCCACCCCCCAAAAAAAAAAAATTATTAATAAAATAAAAATAAATAATATGTGCATGTACTATCGTTATTCACTATTGTTATCACCAGACGGCTTTCACTTCTATTTATGCTTGATTATTATTATTATTATTATTGCAAATCGCAAATTGCAATTGTAGTTCGGACAAACTAACTCTGGTATTTATGCATGTATATATTTGAAATCCCTTACGATGAATATATTATTGTCTGTACTGGAATCGATTTAAATCGATGAAATAGTATATCAGTGAACATACAGTTAAATTAAATACATAAAACAAGTGACGAACAAAACCGAGTACTGTCACGATTCATATAAGAAATAATTCAATAATTATGCCAACGAAGTTCGTGTATGCGAGCTATAATATCTACGCACGATAATAGCGACACGGGGTATTAAATGTTTATTAATATTAAAGTTTGCCATAAAATCCATACACTTAAATGATCAATCATCCAGATAATTATGATCCCAATCCTATATAACATAATAAATTAATGATAAATTAAAATCGTCGCGAACAGTTTTTCAGAGAAACGTTGATCATGTATTACAAACATGAACAAAAAAGCCTTCTTATCAGCCAGTAATTGATTGTGTTTCCCTTCTTGATACATATTCATTATATAAATTATCGTGAGCTGTGCTTGCGTTTGTATTAATGAACCTTTGATAAGCCAGAGTTTTACTACACGTTTAAGTTTCATCTTCAACGTAGCGAAATTAACCACGATGTTCGCAATGCTTCTTAAAATTTTTCAGACGGATAAAAATTCTTACTAGCTCTGACTCTAATCAAATTAAGAAATCAGTTTGATTTTGAGTTGTTTATCTGTAAATTAACAACGATTTTGAGTTCTGATGCGTATGAATGAGACCACGAGGGCGTTAGTCCGAGTGGTTTAATATAAGCGCTTCAGAAAGAAATATCGTGTTTGTTCACAGATAAACAACGATAAAGCGAACATTATTTCGATTTTAATATGACGTGACAACATATTCTGCAATTACAATGCGGATTATAATTTACAGTTTCGGAACTCCTTTTTCGAGTTGTTTATTGGCAATTTAACAACGAACATGTTGTGCTAATCATGTCAGAAACTGTACAGCATCTACTTATCACTGTCGTCTCTTTTTTTTCTTTCTGCGGCATCTCGTGTTTTCCTCTTTCTTCATTCTGTCTTTCTTTTATCAAATGAATCCTGCATTTTTCTTTTTTCATTTCCTTTAAAATGTTTCAATAAAGGTGTCGATATGCTCCTAAGTGCTTCTGCCAATATTTTTACACCAGGACAGGCATGGTTTCAAATCAAGTTATTAACAACTTATCTATAACGAGTACCGATAATCTATAACGAGTACCGATATACACCTAGTATCATTTGCATATACATGTAATCACTATATTCTTAAGCGCTTTTCTTAAGATTTTCGATTATGTATACAATACACGTATATTCCACCGAAAAGCTGTAAGCTATCATTAGTGCATTTAATAGAGGAATTATACCCTTAATGCGCGGATATAATTTCATTAAATAGATATTTGATAGCACATTTGAGTAATTGTACTCTGTATAAATATTATCTTCATGAAACTACTTTTCATAATGCGCTAAACGATTGTATTCAAACGAATGACTTTGGAGCCCCTATTCATAAGTCGATATTTCTCTTCTCGATCGCTTACCGTCCATGTGAAATCTACTAACTGCTTAAATTGAAATACCGGTAACCTTGAAATGTAAGCGATTGTATTTGTTGGCGAATACAATAATACAAGTGTTCCATTCACATATATAGGCCCGTATTCAGCAACGTATTCTTATACTTAAGGTTAAGAATAAATAATAGTCTTGAAGCTGTTTTGTTCTGGCAGCGCAGAAGTTTTTTTTTTTGAGTCTATGTTATTTTTGTGTCATCTTTAGTCTAAGAATGTGTTGGTGAATAGGGCTCGTGGGAAAACCGGTCTTAATGCATGTGCGTAAAGTGTCGTCCCGGATTAGCCTGTGCAGTCCGCACAGGCTAATCCGGGACGGCACTTTCCGCTTTTATGGTATTTTCTGTTTGAAGGAAGTATCTTCTAAACATAAATTCACTGTAGGCGGAAAGTGCCGTCCTGGATAAGCCTGTGCGGACTGCACAGGCTAATCCGGTACGACACTTTACGCACATGCATTAAGACCACATATAAATGTTGAAGTCTTATTATAATTTATGTAACTAGTCTTAACTGAAGAAAGCATGTCCAATCTGTATAAAATATTTTATTTGAGGCGCGTCGTGGGAAAACCGGTCTTAATGCATGTGCGTAAAGTGTCGTCCCGGATTAGCCTGTGCAGGCCTACACAGGCTAATCCAGGACGGCATTTTCCGCCTACAGTGGATATATGTTTAGAAGAGACATCCTTGAAACAGAAAATACCATAAAAGCGGAAAGTGCCGTCGCAAGGAACACTTAATGCGTATATCAGTGAGTTAAACATAAAAATGAACATGCACAATGTTATCACCATATTTATCTGATTATTGATGTTGTCCTCAGTATTAAAACCAAAATCGAATCGATTGCCTTAATATTATTATTATGGCGATACAAAAATAAAGCTGTGATAAATTGATAACGAATCCTTAAAAATGCTGCAAACAAACATTTCATGACTAACAGTGTTGTAGGCCGAATGAATTGGAAAAAAAACATAAACATGTCGACACAATGAAATGCTTTCACTGTTTATATTACCACACATAGCAAATGCTTTACGTTATTAGTTATGTTAATCGAAATTTCTACAAAATTCTGCAAATGTAAATTGCCAATTTAGCATAGAAAAAAAAAACAATTGATAAGTTTCACAGCCATGCGGGCGAAGGAAAATCGAAGATTATTTATATTTTAATTACGTTGTAAAAGACCGATATAGATATAAGAACAAACTGAACAGAACAGAACAGACAAAAAGTTGGCACTTGATTTGCAACAGGCGAGTCTCTGAGAATAAAAAACGTTTATTGATAACACGAAACGTCTGTTGATAATTGAATACGTCTACTGATAATATGAAACGTCTACTGATAATACAAAAAGTATATTAATAATACGATACGTCTTTCATAATACGATACGTCTATTAGTAAAGCGATACGTCTATTGATAATACGAAACGTCTATTGACGATCACAACATCTACTGATAATACGAAACATCTGGTGATAATACGATACGCCTATTGATAATACGAAACGCCTACAGAACATACAAAACGTCTGCTGATAATACGAAATGTTTGCTGATAATACTAAACGTCTATTGATAATACGAAACGTCTATTGACGATACGAAACGCATACTGATAATACAAAACGTCTACTGATAAAACAATACGTATGTTGATAATACGAACGTCTATTGGTAAAACAATACGTCTAATGATAGCAAAATCACTACATATATTGATAATCTACTGATAATAAGGAACACCTTTTGAAAATACGATACCTATAGGGATAAATCACATAGTCGGTTGATCATACAAAACGCATATTGTTCCTTATATGGGCTATGGATAACTAATGAACACCTACTAAGCAATTATTTGCAAAGTATTAACTTCGCGTAAATGATAGTATACTCAAAACACATTGTTATAATCGTACTGGATGTGCATTACGTCTTGCAAACAAATGTACCAAAATACCAAAATCAATACAAGGCTTCAACGCAAAATTAAATCTCAAAACAAATTAGCACTTAAACCTCATTAAATATTTACAGGGCAGTTACACCAACCTTTAAAGTAAATTCATGCTACTAATGAGCTATGTACCGTCTAGGATTGAATCAGCCTTAATAATAAACAACATAAAAAATAACACCTATTAATTATAAATAGATTTATTATTAGGACGCGTAGACACAACGTCTCCAGCTGTTAGAGTTTTGGGAGATTATGGCATTAAATATAATGCCTAATTTATATAATCCGTGCAATTATGTATAGTAATAATCTGTGACCTTCGCAGACCACAACACATGTATAGATCGGACAAATTGACCTGGACCCGTAGCCACAAAGCTGCCTAGTTATAACTTTAGTGGGTTTGTTTAAATCATATGGTTCGTTAACAGTTCATTTTGGCCTAAATGTTTTTAATCTGGTAAAAAAAAATCCACTGATTTTTCTTATTTTCCATATTTCAAATATAAATATTGATTTTCACAAGGACAATTTTATTTGAATTACTTAAGATTTTCGCTACGAGCTTTGTAGATACCCCTGACACTTGCCCACTCTGTTAGCATAATTTTACGCTTGAATTATTTCATACGTGTATCATCGGCTATGTTCGAGCGCATTGAACATTACTTATGAATGTTATCATTCGTTATGTAACATTTGTACTTTCAGCGAAAAATATCGAATTTGAACGTTTTCTTCACCGAACATAATGTATTCAACGTTATTGCTTTAAAATATATCCCCGCATAAAGGTCAGTGTCAATATGAGGTCATTTCTTTTAGGCTGTACTTTCTAATTCTTTTTTTTCGGCGTAGCTGTCTAAGATTACTTTTGACCTAGATTTCTTGCGATAATTATGCAGCGGGAAAATTGAATGCCAATAGAATTGGGAAAATTTTCTAATTTTAGGAAATGCAAACTTCAAACAATGGTTTAACGTATACAAATACCTGTTGCATACTTTTGGGGATTAAAAAGTTACATAATTGTTTACATAAGCGGTTAAATTAAAGTTATAAGCATATCTTCCACATACACTCTAGAAATGAACATAAATATGAACAATTTTACTCATTGTTTGTCATGATCAGAATGTTATATTCATTCACATAATGAAATAACTATATTGTTTAGCCTACATAATCGGCTCGCTCAATAAATAGCAATTACAATGCTACAATTCACGGGGACGACAGTCGGTCACAACGCACAATGTTGCCTGTTGAGCTCGCAAGCACAAAATATAAAGTGGTAAATTTCTGGTATTTTTCTGATAAATACGCAAAACAAATATTAGCAAATTTGATTACGCTTATATTTCCTATTATTTTGTCATTGTGTAAAAATATTATTGTACGCTTTAACCGACTGTCGTCCCCGTGAGTTAATTCTATCGAGTACAACTCCAGCAGGAGAATCATTCTAAAAATAGCGCGCGGTAAAAGTTGTGTTAATACACACGCATCAATTAGCGTCTGGACAATCCTAAACCCGACAATTGCAATGAACTGAGAATTCATAAACTTACTGCTCATTCATTCCCGCTATTATTTTCTGACAATGTTAATTTGTTTAATTTGCCTGACAAATTCATGTATCAATTATGTTGACGTAAATGACTAGTATTTAGCATATTCATGTATCACAGGTGAAAACATGGGGCGGTATATGATCGGTTTATTCACGGTACAGATATTAATAATTATTAGGTTTATCTCAAATTAATTTTGGGGGACGATACGTTTTCTTATAGTGTCCAAAAAATCTAGTGTCCGAGAAGTCTCCTTAGTAGGGACCGAACAATTTGTGGTCCGAGAAGTCTCCTTAATAGGCAACGAAAAATATGGGGTCCGTGAAGTCACAACTTGTCCTCTTGTATTATATATTGGGCCAAAAAATATTAATTTCTACGCCGATTTTTTTTTTTAAAGACATTTCTTGTTACACATAACTACTGTACACACTGGTCCCAGTTGCTCAAAACTTAAACGGTCAATAAAGTATGTTAACTTAAGAAGTAATTAAATTAATATTGCAAGCCATTTGCTTATCAAACATTTGAAAATTATTTGAGCATACCAATCTTTTTCTATTAAACGCACAATTTAAATGTTCTCATTTAGTTTACAAAAATAACTTCATACAAAAGATAACGGCTGTTATAGCTTTAATTGGTTTTAAAGTTTTTAGCAACTGGGTCCTGATTGCTATGCACTGGTTATATTGACTTATGG
This sequence comes from Congeria kusceri, assembly GCA_027627225.1. NCBI lineage: Eukaryota > Metazoa > Mollusca > Bivalvia > Myida > Dreissenidae > Congeria > Congeria kusceri. The sequence continues at coordinate 39,862,250 of CM051039.1, read as the reverse complement.
AGTACCAATATATATCGTGAAGACAAAATACACAATCTAAAACATACAAAAACATAAACGAAATGCATATTGTCCATTTCTACAAACGAACAAACATATCTGAAGCATATTTAGAGTAACAGTTTGCTTAAAAACGATTTTGCCAGTCATAAACACGTTTCTAAGATTCAAGCATACCTTTTTGTCATGATCACGCGAATATATTGAGAATAATATATTTGCATGCCGAACTTAAGAAACATAATTGTGGTTGCTGATCAAACATTTAATATTAAAACGCTGTTGGCAAGTGTATTTCTTGTGACATACTCGATTCACAAACCGACTGATATTAAAATAAAGTTCATTAAAACTCAATATTTTGCTAAACTGCGGTATATTCTTACGCAATATTTAACAAAAGTTAAGAACGACATAAAATCTTGCTGATAACTATGATTTCTCCAGTTCAATAAAAAAATTGACGAAATTAGACTCGGTAAGAAAACAATGTCAAGCGGACCTGTCGACATATATTAGCATTTGGGCAATTTACTCTCCACTTATAAGTAGATTAGGCGCTTATCGAACAAAGCTCAAGGTATGTAAATCACCACAACCTGTACACACCGCGCTAGAGCATTGTGAAACATGTTATCTAAGAGTTTTGAAGCAAAAACCGTATGCAGTTCGTTTCTATGCTCCCTGAAAAATGTTTGGGGGAGCATATACATGAAGTCACCGCTTTGTCCTTCCGTCCGGACTAGTTCCCAGCAACTACTTTACAGAATTAAATTACACGTCATGGGAAGCTTCATTACCAAGAGGTGTGTATTGAACCAGGGTGAACCGCTTCAATGCCTTTACAGAGTTATGGGGCTTTGAAGATTTCTGAAATTAGTATATAGTGCACAGATTTTGTCCGGATTATACCCCAGCAACAAATGGCCAGAATTCAATGAAACTTTATGTGATGCCTCATTACCAAAAGGATGTGTGCACACTTACTGGACGTTCCGTTTCAGTGATTTTCATTGGAGTTATGGGACATTTAAAATTTCTGAAATTAGTATATAGTGCACATTTTTTGTCCAGTCTTCTTCCTCACAACTACCGGCCAGGTTTCAATGAAACTTTATGGGAACCTTTATTACCAAAAGCAGATGTGCACTGAACCAGGACGATCAATGACTTATTCTCAGAGTTATGAGACTTTGAAGATATCTGAAATTAATATAGAGAGAACAATTCTTGTCCAGTCTTCACAACTACTATCCAGAATTCAATGACACTTCATGGAAGCCTCTTTACCAAGAGGTGTGCACTGTACCAGGATGTTTTGCTTGAATTTTTTCTTGGAGTTACGGGATTTCGATAATATATGAAATTCTATATAGTGCGCAATTCTTGTCCAGGTTATGTCTCTGCAACTATTTTATCATATGCTGTATGAAATTCAGTGATACATGTTTGTATTCAGTGATACATGTTTGTATTGCATGTTTGTGTCATGCTCAAATACAGCTATAGTAGTTATAGTGGTTTTAGCTCACCAAAGCACAACGTGCTTATGGTGAGCTTTTAGGATCGCCTTTTGTCCGTCGTGCGTCGTGTGTCAACATTTTTATTCAAAGAACATCTCCTCCTAAACTACTGGGCAGATTTTCACCAACCTTTACAGGAATTATCCTTGGGTGACCCTCTTTCAAATGGTTCAAATCGTTCCGGTCCGCTGCATATGTAGGTCACCAGAGCTAAAAATAGATTTAAAAACTTTACAATTTAAAAATCTTCTCTTAACGCACAAGGCTTGGAGCTTTCATATTTGACATCCTCTAGTGGTCCTCTACAAAGATTGTTCTAATAATGCCCCTGGAGTCAAGACTGGTCTCACCCCGGGGGTCACATGGCTTATATAGACTTAAATAGCAAAATGACTTTAAAAATCTTCTCCTCTGAAACCGCAAGGCCCAGAAGTTTCATATTTGGTATGTAACATTGTATAGTGGTCCTCTACAAAGATTGTTCAAATGATGCCCCTGGGTTTAAAACTGGCCTACCCCGGGGGTCACATGTTTTATATAGACTTGTATAGCAAAATAACTTTAAAAATCTTCTCCTCTTAAACGTTAAGGCCCAGAAATTTCATATTTGGTATGTAACATTGTATAGTGGTCTTCTACAAAGATTGTTCAAATGATGCCCCTGGGGTCAAAACTGGCCTAACCCCGGGGTCACATGGTTTATATAGACTTAAACAGCAAAATGACTTTAAAACTCTTCTTCTCTGAAACCGCAAGGCCCAGAGGTTTCATATTTGGTATGTAACATTGTATAGTGGTCCTTTGCAAAGATTATTCAGATGATGCCCCTGGGTTCAAAACTGACCACACCATATGGCTCACATGGCTTATATAGACTTAAACAGCAAAATGACTTTAAAAATCTTCTCTGTTACCGCAAAGCCCAGAGGTTTTGTATTTGGTATGTAACATTGTATAGTGGTCCTCTACGTAGATTGATAAAATGATGTACCTGGGTTCAAAACTGGCCACGCCCCGGGGGTCACTTAAATAACAAAATGACTTAAATCTTCTCCTCTGAAACCTCAAGACCAAATGTTTTGTTAACCAAATGTTTTTAAGAAAATATTTGGTTATTAGATTGGCATATGTCGTTCTGCTGGCGGGTGTGCGGCCGGGCATAGCACTTTTAGTTTCCGCTCTCTAACTCGAGAACGGATTAAGCTATTGTAGTGAAACTTCATACATAGATACATTATAGCTAGACCTCACTTGGGATTGCACATGGCATGGGTGGGGTCAAGTTCAAGGTCACTGTTACTAAAAATAGAAAAACGGTTTCTGCTCAATAACTCGAGACCGCATTGAAATATTTTAATGAAACTTAATACATAAGTACCTTATATCGAGAACTCAATTGGGATTGCAAATTGGTTGGGTGGGTCAAAATCAATGTCACTGTTACTAAAAATAGAAAAATGGGTTCCGTCCAATAACTTGAGAACGCCATGAGATATGTTAGTGAAACTTAATACATAGATACCTTATATTGCGACCTCGCTTGGGATTGCATATGGCGTTTGTGGTGCCAAGGTCACTGTTACTAAAAATAGAAAAACTGTTTCAGCTCGATAACTTGAAACGCATTGAGATATTTCAATGAAACTTACTACAATACATAGGTACCTTATATCGAGACCTCGCTTGGGATTGCATATGGGGTGAGTGGGATGAAGGTCACTGATACTAAAAATAAAAAAAAATGTTTCCGCTCAATAGCTTGAGAACGCATTGCAATATTTTAATGAAACTTAATACAGATATCTTATATCGAGACCTCACTTGGGTTTGCTTATGGGGTGGGTGGGGTCAAGATTAAGGTCACTGTTACTAAAAATAGAAAAACGGTTTACGCTCAATAACGTGAGAACGCATTGAGATATTTTAATGAAACTTCATACGTAGATACCTTATACCGAGACCTCGCTTGAGATTGCATATGGGGTGGGTGTTATCAAGGTCAAGGTCAAGGTCACCGTTACTAAAATAGAACAAATGGTTTCTAATAAATATATTGAGAACGAATTGAGCTATTTTAATGAAACTTAATACACAAATAACTCATATCGAACCTTGCTTGGGATTGCATATTGGGTGGGTGGGGTCAAGGTCACTTTTACTAAAAATAGAACAACTTATTTTGAGACCTCACTTGGGTTTACTTATGGGTTTGCTTATGGGGTGGGTGGGGTCAAGGTCAAGGTCACCGTTACTAAAATAGAAAAAATGGTTTTTAATAAATATATTGAGAACGCATTGAGCTATTTTATTGAAACTTAATACATAAATACCTTATATCGAGACCTCAATTGGGATTGCATAATGGGGGAATGAGGTCAAGGTCACTTTTACTAGGACTACAAAAATTGTGCTGACTTTCATGCAATTCGTTCCAAAAGTTTTGATTTCGTGAAATTTCCACGTTTCTTGTAATTGGTATGTAATTTTCTGTAGGGGTCCTCTACAAAGATTTTTCAAAGGATGCCCCTGGGGTAGAAAATGGCCACGCCCTTTGGGTCACATAGTTTATATAGATTTAAATAGCAAAATGACTTTAAAAAGCTTCTCCTCAGACACCGCAAGGCCCAGTAGTTTCATATTTGGTATGTAATATTGTATAGTGGTCCTCTTCAAATATTGTTCAAATTATACCCCTGGGGTAGAAAGGGGCCACGCTGTGTGTGTCACATGGTTTATATAGACTATACAAATCTTCTCCTGAAATTGCAAGGCCCAGCTCTTTATATTCAGGTAAGTTCTTTAGTGCCATTTGGCCCTCTTGTTATAAGCCAGTATGATGCCTTTAACTCAGGTGAGCGACCTAGGGCCATCGTGGCCCTTTTGTTAGTTATTTTAACATCTCTGCCCTTATTATTGCATTCCCAGTAGATACTTGGCAAAGCGCATTGGGGAGCAGCCTTCAGTTTCACTGATATCCTTGTAATAACATGGTACTTCGCATATACCAAACCGAAGATAATATAGTTTAGTTCCACTTTGTCTGTTGAATTTATGCTCTTTAAAACGAACGCCGTGATATTACCATTATTCATGTAATTTCTTATCAGCAGGGTTATCGGCTGTTTTATGTATTCTGTGAGTCTCGTTTTCATTTATAATTGACAAACAATCCTCAAAATGTCGTCTGTGCCGATTTGAGAACATAGTGTTACATAACAGATCTAATAAAAATTCACGTACGAAAACTTAAAGATCCCAATATGTTACATTGATTTGTCTTTTTATTTTACAGAAGCGATATATCATAATCCACTTAAAAGCAAACGCTGTATACCAGCCCGTCTTGTAATCGGCGCAGTAACCAATATGACGTCACCACCTGCGCGAGACTTTACCAAACATGACGAACTGAGTGACGTCAAAATAGTGGTTGAGGGGACAAGCCTCTACGTACACAGACAATATCTGGCGGAGTGGTCAGGTGTTTGGAGAACGTTATTTATAACAGAGTGCTCAGACGATGTGACGTCATCCATCGAAATAGTTCTAGAGGAAAAAAAGCTCGATGACGTCATTGAACTTCTTCAATGTATTTATTCAACACAGAAACCGATATCAGGTCATTTTTTTATATTTCATGTAGATATGGCCTCAAAATTATTGATAAATGTTTTAAGAATAAAGCCTACATTTTGACCCTGTGAAATGGCTGGATTGCACCCATTAAGTGAAACACTAAATCTTTAAGAGCATGGTCATATCTTGCTGTTGAGTAGTTGTTTTGAAATCTGCCTTATTAAAATGTGTAGTAAGTAAATAATTACCATATATATATATCTACTATGTGCATGTTCCAATGATGTACATGTGCTCGACCAATCAAAATGTTGGTCATATTCAAAGTAAGTTGCTGGTTAAGAAGGGACTCGATTCGCTGCACTCGCCCCGCCCCTTCTTAACCAATTAGATTTTACTTTATATGTTCTTACTATTACTTAGAATATAACCTACGTCTGGATCCAATGAAAATGCTGGATTTCATCCATTACGTGAAACACTATCATTAAGAGCATGGTCTTACCTGACGCTGTTTCGGGCTTTTAATTGGTTGATTGTTTGTTTGAATGACTGATTAAATGACTTAGAGTGATTGATCGGCTGAGTTTTACGTCCCCATAAAGTGGGAAGCATTAAGCATTGCACTGCTCCGTCCGTCCGTCCGTACATTTTGGCATAATTATGGCCGTTTGTCATTTTTCCACTATAGAATACATGTACGTACGTCCCGAAATTGTGTGTACCAAACTCCTCTTTAAATGCTTAGCGGAATGCGCTCAAACTTTCATAGCTGAAGAACCTTAACATATAGGTGGTCGTATTGGAAGGAATTCTGGCAAAATTATATAGTCATGTCTTCCACTATAGCATATATACTTCCCCACATTTGGTGGACTCACTCCTCTTAAACTGCTGGGCGGAATTCGCTCAAACTTTTTCATTTTTTCCTCTGTAGAATATACATGAAAATAGATTTATGGAGGCAAACATTATTGTTGGCGACATGCCCTTATTCTTTGTCCCAACATGTGTCGTGTGGGCATCCGTGTCTGTGACAATTCTAGTTTATGCTTGTCATTTGCTTGCTAGCTTAAATTGTTTTATTGATTGACAGATCTGATAATTGCTTCTTTTTCAGAGAGCAACGTGAAATGCCTTTTGGAGTTCGCAGACGAGTACGACATGCCGAGCATGCGCAGTCGTTGTGAAACCTTTCTGTGTGGGCAAGACGCTTGCATCGACAGCCTCATACTCGCTGAGAAGCATGACTTGAAACAACTATATAAACAGTGCGTGGATTTCGCTAAAACCCGAACTCTTGAGGACCTGGAACGCGACCCTCTGTGTAAATGTCTGAGTGAGCGGACGCTTATTAAAATCTATAAAGAAAAAGTGAACATGATGAGGGATTACGCACAGGATTTGAAGAGCTCGGAGACGAAATTGGAGAGGAAAAACGGGCAGTTAACTGACGAGAAGGAAGGAATGGTGGAAATGTTTAAAAACATCAGTAAAATCTGGGATATGCCAAACAAGAGGTGCTACAAACACATGACCGAGGAAAGGTTCGATTTCACGTGCAGGGACTGTAATGAGAAGATACAGCGCGAGGTGCGCCGAATGTGCCACGATGCTCAGCACGTGCGCAGGTTTTTTAAGATGAACAACAAGAAAGTGGAGTAGAGTTAGACACACGTGCTAAATTATGTGCATTTGAATTAATGGAGTTTTATTAACGTCCATATAGGCTAACTAATATTAATCACAAATCTGTACATAGAGAAAAAACATATAAGTATATAAAATACTGAAACAACAACTAATGTCGTGTTTTATTTATCCTTTTATAAATTTAAGCGAGTATCAACGTCAGAATAAGTTTATATCCTGGGCCCACATTCACCAGCCTATTTTGAGACTTAAGAATAAATAATATACTTAAACTCAATAAATAATACCTGTGTGTTGGCAAATATGCTGGCATTCATGTTGCTTTGTCATTAACAAATCATTCTAAACAAAGAACGCTACAATATCAGTTACGGAATACCAAGTACAGTTCAGATTAAAGGCCTTTTTCGAACATTACAATTTTAATAATATTCTTTATTCTTAAGTTAGAAGTCTAAGAATGAGTTGGTGAATATGGACCCAGATGCATTTACAGTATGGCGTTCTCTTTGGGTGAAAAGTAGATAATAATTTGCACGGCAGCTAAATATAGATGTAAGTGTTGTTATAAAAATTTTAACCGCAGTTACAAATTTATGACTGCAGTCGTACATTTGTAACAGCAATGACATTTACAGATATAACTGCAGTTACAATTTATACTGAAAGTAAAAACATTTGACAGTTGTCATGAAATTATAACTGCAGGTACACTTTTTTCTGATTCATTTATTCATAAAATATGTATCTTTAAATTGTTTTTATACTTTCAAATTCATATTTAAATAAATAAATGCAATTTTAACAAAACGGCATTATATAAGACGTGATAAAATTCGCCAAACGGACTTAGAGCTTAAGTTTAGCATTTGGTCAGAAAAATGTAAGCACGGTTATAATTGTATAACGATTGCCATATTGTATGACTGTTGGTATAATTTATTACTGCAGTAAATGTAACTGCCGTTACAAATTTATAACTGCAGTCACAAAATTGTAACTGCGGTTTAAATTTTATAACAACAGTTACATCTATATTTAGCTAGCAGGCATAAGTGTACTTTTGACCCAAAGGGTACGCCGTATTACAGTTGCTGTTTGAATTTAACACTCTGTCCATATCCGGTTATTGTTCACAGACAAGGTTCTAAGTTAGTTTCATTGGATATTTTGAACACCTCGTCTTTTGGCGACATAACATGCAAATATTATTATTTATCCGACTTTTACAGTAATATCGGTTGGATAAAAACCCGTGGTGTCAACCTAAGGCTTATTCAACGGTTATTTTAAGAAACAGTATTTGCGTTATATCAAATTAGCAAACAATAGCAACGAAAGGACATTGAGATATGATCCATAGAATGTAGATCTTCAGTCCAGTCTATCATATAGGATACATTCTAACATGATAATTAATTTTTTTTATAGACAAAGAACACAATTAGCGTTGTTAAACTACCCAATAAAAACAACGCAAAAGGTAGTCCCGATTCTGAGCGGGGCATAGTAAAAAGAAGTTCCAATTACAATTGCAAAAATATATGTCAAATCATGTTAGCATCTATTTGTCGTTCTGATGCGTGGCTATTAAAAAACTCCGTCTAATGCCCTCGTGGTTTAATTCCTACGAATCAGAACTCCAAATCGTTGTTTATTGGCTGATAAACAACGATAAATTGAAAATTATTTTTTTAATAAAAAACTGCAGAGTTGTTATTCTTGGAAGTGCATAAAGACAGGCCTGCACTATTAAAAATGACATCTCTTGTATTCTGTTCAAACTTTTGTATCAAGCAAATTCACGGCCTAAATTGTTCACAGTTGTCGATCCTTAAGGTGCCGTCCAAATTCTGTTGACGTCTTAAAAACAGTTACATGTCCATCATACATGACATTTCCGAGGAAAAGCCCAGTTTATTATAACAATTTTTTCACTAAACAACATATTTACGTTAACTAAATGTTTATATTTATACAATTGATAATACGTACAGGTAATTGTTTTATGCATTGTACTACGAGTATTCTACTATTATTGTAAAGTTTTTATGTTAATGAACAGTATAACAAGATTTATCTAACGGGCAAGGTTGGTCGCGGATTGCGAAAATCTCCGACATTGACATCTAGGATGGTATTAGATGTCATTGTCATGGACCAACAAAAAGATTTATCTAACGGGCAAGGTTGGTCGCGGATTGTGAAAATCTCCGACATTGACATCTAGGATGGTATTAGATGTCATTGTCATGGACCAACAACTCCGTGTAGAGAATGACACATTTGCTGTTTCAGTTACTTCCCTTGCGATTAAAACAAGCAACAATTAGAGGGACTCTACTCATAATATACATGTATGTTCAATAGGGTGTCAATGTTGTTACGCACAATTTTCGAGCATTTCAGCAACACCTGGACCAATATTGATAAGTATTATAATTATGTACATGTAAGTTTTTCTGATGTTTTTTTTTTAACCAACCAACTCAGCCACCATCACCATCATCACCACCACCAGCACCGCGGCCGTAATCATCATCATCATTATAATCATCATAATCATCATCTTCTTCTTCTTCATCATCATCATTATCATCTTCATTATCATCATAGTTGCTATATTCCCCGGGTTTTTTTTCAACCGTATAATAAAATATTAACGTTAGCTCTCTTAATGCCTTTGAAAGGTACAGTCATGCATGAAATTATTTCTACGGCCATTCTCCCCCTACCTCTGATTCAAGTAGGGCAGTTGTCAGTTACTGGCATAAGTATGTGCACTTAGTACTGATAAACCGCTTAGATCGGCTAAGCTTGCCCAGGAAAAGTGTGCGTACGTTAACTGACCGCCGAGATATGACTGAAATACTGTTAAAAACGGCGAAAACTCCAAACAAACAAACAAGCAATGCTACCTTAATGCGTTGCACGTCACAGCAAAAACGAAACCGTTCTATATATGCGTTGAAAATCACCGAAACGGGATTGCCGACGTTTTTGCGGCGACGCTCATAAGCGGCGTTAGTGATCTGCCTATTGCTACGACATAGAGCGATGATTATATTTTAGATTGAGTACAGACAAGCATTAACCACAACGAACAATGATGCTACTGTGTGATCAAGAGTACGCAAAGCTAAATGCATAGTAAGATAATAACTTTTGTGGTCATCTAAAGATGCGTGCAAATGCATTTTGAAAACTGTTATCCTTCTTTTGTTGAATATATTAGAGGCGTTTCGTGGGAAAACCGGGCTTAATGCACGTGCGTCAAGTGTCGTCACGGATCAGCTTGTGCAGTCCGCACAGGCTGATCCGGGGCGACACTTTCCGCTTGTATAGTATTTTCTGTTTAAAGGAAGTCTCTTCTAAACAGAAATCTAATGTAGGCGGAAAGTGCCGTCCTGGGTAGCCTGTGCGGAATGCACGGGCTGATCCAGAACGACACTTTACGCACGTGATTAAGCCCGGTTTTTCCACTATCTTTCTTCCTGCAAGTAAGCAGGGCACATATTCACCAACCCTTTCTTAGACTTAATATTCTTGAAACTGTTGTCGATGTATGATACAACCGCTGTTACGTTGAATCGTACTTGTTCACCAAATGTAATTTTAGCCTTCTTTACGTCGAATGTTTTGTGAATGACATAAGAGACCTTGGTATCCGGCATATTTATGGATGCACAGGTACTTTGTCTAGAGTCTTAGTCTACCTTTTGTTCTTTAGTCTAAGATCGGGTTGCTGGGGCAAAAACAAATTAATTGTGTGTTTCGGTAAACGGTCTCCATATAGTTAGGTAGGGTCGGAATTAAGTTATTTTTTAACTTTTTTTTTAAAGACACATTTCGGTCAAAACACATTGAAAATGGTAAAATCTGGTAAATACGGATTTCACGGAATACAATCGTTGCTAAAAACTTTCGGGGTTTTCGCTAGGTAGGGTCGGGTTTTCTAAAACCCAGAAATTCTTATTTTTGGCCTGAATACGGGTTCATGTGCTACCACATCACAACTCAAACCAATACGAGTGCTTTAAGGGAAGATAGATCAATTATGGAAGTAAACTAGCAGGTATCAATTAAATCTACGCTATTATCTAATCCTTTTATATTTCCAAAAAATATGGAAGAACAATTCTGGGCCAATATCCACAAAGCTCCTTAGTGAAAACTTAAGTAAATTTCTTAAAATTGTAAAATTCATTAAGTCTGTGACTGGTTCATTTAACGTAAATTATGTCTTAAATATTTTAATTTGATAAAGAACCAACAAATGCTTCTTCTTTTACCATATTTCAAATATAAAATATTGCTTTCCAAAAGAAACAATTTTATTTGAAATTTTCACTCAAGTATAAACTGAGTTACACTTTTCTTTCGAAGCCCCTGAAGAGCTGTTCGTTGATGGAAACGTGCATTAAAGGCACACACAAAGTGTGAAACACGTTAAACTAAACATCGAAAGTTAATGTTTGGATACCAAACATATAAAATGATAAATTATGAGCTAAACACATATACACATTTTCATAAAATAAATGAGGCGTGTCGTGGGGAAACCGGGCTTAATCCGGGGCGGCACGTTCCGCCTTCAGTGGAAATATTTTATGAAGTGACCTTCTTGAACAGAAAACACCATAAAAGCGTACTGCACGGGCTAATCCGGGACGACACTTTACGCACATGCATTAAGCCCGGTTTTCCCACGACACGCCGCAAATGGAGTTTGGACAGTTTGAAACTCAGTTTGGTGTTTACATTTTCCTCGTGTTTTATGTAGAATATCGTGCTGCTCACCAAATGTTAACGGTGAATAGTCGGATTAAATCCGCATCGCCACAAAATTCGGCAGGTCAGTCCGTAAAAATGCAAGTGAGAACCATTATAAACATGGACTAATCGATACAGGTAAATTAAACGATATAAACTGCAGACGATAACAGCGTGTTTGTAAACAGAAAACCATGATTCCCCCTATTTACAATAAATGGTTGATCCCCTCATTATCAACAAATTTGAAACCAACTGTACTTGGAGGACCAGTGTTTTTGCAATAAACAGTATCCAGCAAACCAAATGTTTCTGACGTAGGTTATATACCGAAGTAAAGAGTTGTTAAGACCGAAAATACGATAACTGTTTATTGCCGAGTCTGAATTTGGCCATGTTCATCTTTTGTGCTGCTTTAAGCGACATTTCTAATCTTCTACGTACAAGATAAAAGCATGAACGAACATCGTTGAACATTGGAGCGCTTTTACTGGCTGATATATTTAAACAGTTTATCTTAATCCAACGCCAATACATGGACATGTTTGAATGTGAAGCAAGTAAATCAATTTATCAACACTGAAACTTCATTGACTTTTTAAAAAGTGGTTCAAACGATGTAAAATACGTCGAAACTTGGAAACTACTTTTACTAGTAATCTATTTTTTTTATATAATAGTGCTATATTTATATAGCATTGCAACTGAATTTTCAATTTGATAGTTGACATATATGAAAAGTATCTTTCCATTATTCTAATATGACATGCGCAGAGTTTTCTACAAAGAAAAATAATTCGTCGTTGTTAAACTGCCTATAAACCCTCCCCCCCTCGAAAAAAAAGTTCCGAAATTGTAAAATATAGTTCGCATTGTAATTGCAGAAAATTCTGTCAGGTCATGTTTGAATCGAAATTATTTTCTCATTATCGTTTTTTATCGGCTAATAAACACCGATTTGTCTTTATAGTGCGGTATATTAAACTATTTAATTCATACGCATGAGAACTCCAAATCGTTTATTAGCCTATAAACAACTTTAAATTGAAAATAATTTCTTTATTAAACCACTGTTAATTTGGCATAGAAGGAAATCTATGGACGTTATGAGATGCACTGTTAAAATGATCACAAACAGAAAATAAATATTACGCAAGAAAAACGAGGAATTGGAGTAATTTTAGAACTCGCATACCATTATATGAGACGCGTCGTGGGAAAACTGGGCTTAATGCATGTGCGTAAAGTGTCGTCCCGGATTAGCCTGTGCAGTCCGCACTGGCTAATCCGGGACGAACTGCACAAACTAATCCGAGACGACACTTTCCGCTTTTATGGTATTTCTGTTTCAAGGAAGTCTCTTCTAAACATAAATCCACTGTAGGCGGAAAGTGCCGTCCTGGATTAGCCTGTGCGGACTGCACAGGCTAACCCGGAACGACACTTTACGCACTTGCATTAAGCCCGGTTTTCCCACGACGTGCCTCAATTATCGTTTTGTACCTTTGAGACAGTTACGAAAATACAGTTTTCGGTATCAACTATATATACAAATGTTAGCTAAGTTTTATATATTTAAATGCATAAATAAATAGCGAGTGCCACAGATAATCATCTCCGAATGTGTCCTTATGCATCGACTTTAAATAGAATAAATAATAGCAAATACTAAAATTTAGAATTAAACTAGGGCCTATACCAAGAACGCTGGAGACGTTTTATTGAAGTAACTTGTCACCAGAGGCCCAGATAAGGCGGGTACACGCGTAAATTACGCATGCAATTTGGGTTTACATATACGCACGTTATTTCTCGTGTTCGCGTACATAATGTTACATTTTTGTGACAGAAGATGCAAGTTTTGAAAGGCATGCCTATTTGAATATGCACGAGGTTCAGTTGTTAGGCTAGCAATCAAATTCTTACACTGCTCAGATGTTTTGGTTGTAACATAACTGAGGCGTGTCGTGGGAAAAACGGGCTTAATGCATATACGTAATGTCCGCACAGGCTAATCCGGGACGACACTTTCCGCCTACAGTGGATTTATACTAAGAAGAGACTTCCTTGAAGCAGAAAATACCATAAAAGCGGAAAGTGTCGTCCCGGATCAGCCTGTGTAGACCGTACAGGCTAATCCAGGAGGACACTTTAGGCACATGCATTAAGCCCGGTTTTCCCACGGCACGCAACAATTGTATTCAAATGGCGTTGCTATACAGTATTTTGATCGTTACTATACTACTCTGTTTTTCACATAGTGTAAAGTATGTTGGATGTAAATTAACCAATAATTATCAAATATAGAGTGTATATTTACCTCCATAAATTCTGGAGAAAGTGTACATTTACTCCCACAGTTCAGAAGTACGCGTACATTTACCCCCAGTACATATGCTTATCTAGAGCACTGCTCGTCAACGTGACTATCTCAGCCATCCGTCTTAATTTTTATAAACTACCTTTCTCCTAATTGCTTCACTCCTGTCACTTGTTTTTTTGTTGTTGTACTCATTGACAAAATAAACAAAGTTTACTTTTTTCATCTTTCACAAAGAAAACAAATGTATCTCTTAATCATTTTTTCACTTCAATTGTTTTTTCTTTCATTCTCTTCTTTCTAAAAATCAAAAACTATTTTTTTTCTATACGTACTTATGTTCCACTGAATATGTCGTGTTTTGTTACGATCCAATATGTCTACGGAAATAATTATATTTGAAATAACAAAACAATAACTAACGAAGAAGATGAACTATGTTTTTGTTTTTCAATTGACATGTGCAGATTTTTTAAAATGTTAAAATATACGATATATTAGCAGTTCAATCGAGTCTACAAATACCATGAACTCAACGTTTAGGCCATAAAGGCAAACGTCACGAGGAAGTAATTACAGGAGATATACGTAATTTATCAAATATATCATGTCTAAGGAATATTTATGCCTTATTAGACTGTATTTAGTAAGAAATACGGATTGCCATAGAGTTCATTTTAGAATAAATTGGTATTATTTTTCTTTGTTAAACATATTAACGAATGTTCTCGTGGCCCACTATTGATCCGATGTAGTAATAATTGATTTCCGTAAAAGGAATGTGGTTCCTATGCATGATTTTTGCATGGATAAGTTCTGTCATTGTGGTCAGTGAAGTATTTCAATATCGAGGGTCGTTTAATAAACCTATACTAGTGTGGTGTCAAGATTGAATAAAGACAATTTGGTTCAACAAATGAAGAAAACAGGTAATTATAAACAAACCAACCTGGGTTTACTATGCAAAATTTCTTATAAGTGGTCAAAAACTGACGTGATTTTGTCTTTGTAAATTGTTGAATGCATTATATATATATATATATATATATATATATATATATATATATATATATATATATATATATATATATATATATTTCAAACTTCAAATAATGTACAAAATGTTTCATAGACGGCCCTCAAAATGACTTGTCCCGTTATATGAACAACTTCGAATACACACGAACAGACTTCGAAACATAATTTTGACTTCGTATTCAGCTCGTGAATATTCTTGCATAAAGATTAGGATCAGGTCAATGTTTTCGCACTTTTTTTGTATACACACCGCTTAAAAACTTTGATTAGTATTGAAGCTAATTCAATAACTTTCTTATCGGTTAACTGCCCACTTTTTACGAGCTTCATGGTCCACGTTCAGAATAACAGTACATAATTATGACAAAATCGAACATCCCCTACACGTGACTGTTTTAATAACGCGTCGTTTCATTGGTTGAATTTTCCGTGCAGGCATGGTCACGGAACCAATGAAATGCCTCGTAAATTATCCATGACTACGAAGTTTTGCTAGCCTAATCAACCACGGTCTGATCAAGAAGCTGATCGTATTCGAGCGAACGTGTGTTCCGACGATGACTTGAATATTAGGCGAGAGTTTTTTGATTTCTTGGTTATAAGATCCGCCGACCCGACTTATTCCAAAAAGCAAAAAAAAAACAACAGGTTTGTACAATGTAACCGATATCATAAAAACGACCTTGTGAAAGTGTATCAACCTGTTACAAGGTATGAAAAAAATATTAATGTTATGGTTATCATGTAGTTATTAAGTTAATTTTGTGTAATATGATTTTTGTAAGTAACAATGCATTAAAATTTTAATATCAATGACCATTTCCATTTGATAAATTTTCGCCATTAATTTACTCAATTCTGTGTTGTTGCTTTTGTTTCCCTCCTCCAACCGGATACTTTTCCAAACATGTCCGAGAACCAAGAGATAAAAAAAACTCTCGCCTTACCTGGACAAGTATTAATAAAGAATATTAGTCGAAAATGAAGAAAGTTCTTTAAAATCTGAAATTGTATAATGTGCATTGTTTTACGCATAAGGTGCAATAAAATCCCAAATGGGTCGATATTTAGCATTTGTTCCAGATCACAGTGTTGCACGATACTAATTCTGAACTTTGACTTATTGTTCAACTTAAATCATTTGAGAAAAATTGTTATAAATATGGGCCCCGTTTAGTAAGTGGACTTGATAGATCTTTCTGTCACTACTACTACTACTACTACTACTACTACTACTACTACTACTACTACTACTACTAATACTAATAATAATAACAATAATAATAATAATAATCATCATCATCATCATATAAAATATAATTGCAATCAACGTTGTAAACAAACACATACAGTCAAAGCACAAAGACGAAATAAACATCTGTAAAGTAAAGTGTATGTATATTGCTATATTGGCAAAATCATAAAGCATAATTATATTACAATATATTGTAGTAAACAAATCCATACAAACATAAGACAAAAACATTGACAATATTGCGGTCAGAAATAAAATAAGAATAACGCTAATTACATATTGTAGGCAATGCTATTTAAATCTATATATTTCATACTGTAAAAAATGACAGGAAACTACTTTTCAACATATCAATTTTGTTGCGTTTTTTGGAAATTCATTTATCTCTCACATTCATGTAATTATGTACAGTGTCATACCACCAAGTCTAGTCAAATTTAGTTGACAAATACTTTTGTACATAGCGAACACTAACACACACACACAAAAAGAAAAAAAGAAAACTATAAAAACAAATGGGATGAAATGTATGCTACAAAGCGGGTGTGAATATAAAGAATACTAGGTTAGTGTTGAATACAAATAAGTTTATTTAGCGAGGCTTAGAAAACCTCAACCACGTGCCTCTGCGATTGGTTTAGGTTTTCGTGCCGATCGAGCAAATAAACGTATCTGTATTCAACACTTACCTGGTTTTCTATTTATCCCATCATTTTCTGCCTTTATTTTGAAAATAAACGATAGAAAATCGCTAAATAACACATTAAACATCTAATGACGTCACGAAAATTAACTACATGACGTCATTATAATGCGTGTGATTGCTGCATTCAACAAGGTTGAATACAGCTAAGTTTATCCCACGGGCTGTTATTTCGTCAATGCAGGCATGATGATGGGATAAAAGTATTTGTTCTATTATGCAAATATAAGTACATTGACCAAATGAACTATACACAAAACCTAGTTGTTATTATGAAATTAATAGACACTATACCAATTGTTCACAGTCAACAATGTATTAGTTACCATGACTACTACTGATCAACCACTTCGTACTCAATACTGACACTGGGCTTAAAGGAATAAAAGCCGTTCTTGATTTTTATAAAGTGCACATGAAGAAAAAATGTTCTTAGCGCAAAAATGTGCGCCAACACCTAACTAGCAATTGTACCGAAATAACAAGTCACTGTACATGTACATATACTGCATACATACAGAAATTGGAAGTACATTTTACCCTGTGAGGCTTGAGTTTTTCTTACTTTTAGTTTCTCGGATCCGCCAATCCGATTGTTTTAAAAATAAAAAAAGTAATAAAAATGGGAACAAAGCCAAAATTGTTTATATAATAAACCAAACATTGATAAATGTCATTTATTTCCACAGATGTTGTATTCTTAATGGGTATGAAAAGTTTTCAGCGTACAGTTATAAGCTAAAAAAAAAAAAAAAATAAAAAATAAAAAAAAAATAAAAAAAAAATAAATATATATATATATAAGCGCGTCGTAGAAAAACCGGACTTAATGCATGTGCGTAAAGTGTCGTCCCGGATCAGCCTGTGCAATTATTCTGAAGGCCATGAATTGTTGGAGTTCCCATTTTACGTTTACAGAGGTAATTAATGCGCTTTAATGTAAGGCAAAATGTGTTATATTTTTCAGACGTTGTTAAATGATAATGATAAAATATCCAATGCTTTACCCACATGTAGATCAGCCGATGTTTTATAGAACATATTATTAGGTAATAGCATTAAATATGTACACTAGATGGATAATGTTAAACTAAAATTAAGAAATAATTGTCAATTTATCGTTATTTATTGGCCAATAAACAACGATTTAGAGTTCTGATAAGTAGGAATTAAACCACGACTAGCCAGACTTGTTTAATAGCCACGCATCTGAACGACAAAGTGTTAGTTATTGACCGATAAACAACGATAATGCGAAAATTATTTCGATTCTAACATGATTTGACATATATTTTTGACATTGTATTTAGAACTACTTTTTACTATGCTCCGCTCATAATCGGGACTTCTTTTTGCGTTGTTTATTGGGTAGTTTAAGAACGATAATTTTATTCTTTGTTTTTAGAAAAATCAGCGAGTATCATGTTAGAATTGACGATACGCTATGGGATTTTTATTATTTATTACCACGCCTACTTAGATCAACCTCCAACAAACACCATTGACAGTATACGAATATTTTAACAAGACATGTCCGTCAAACAATTAAGTCCTAGCTTTCTGAATACCTATCACCTTGTCAACTCTCGTCGTCAGGTCAATTATCTGGCATATGTAATGTTTGTAAACACAGCGGCCAATAACTGTATTCCGCCTCCCTGGATATCACGTGATCAAGTCTTTGTAACTCATGGAGCTATCGAGCCTACCTGCCCATGCTGAAAATAAGAAGCAAATTACTCGTCTATATATAACATTAATTAATTTAAAAAGAACATATCTTAGCTAAAAAGAACATCATATCTCGATGAATAACATTAATTAATTAAGTAGAATACAACTTATAAAATACATACCGAGGGCCACTTACTCCAAACAATCGTACGTTATGCGTTATGGTGATCACGTATGATCAATTTACGATGTCGCTATATGTATTTTATATCGTTATGATTTCGCGACATCGTAAATCGACCATACGGGGTCAACTTAGTGCATAACGTACGATTTTTTGAGTTAGAAGTACTTTTACAAAGAACATTAATTCATTATCAAGAACAGTACTGAACTGCAAGAAGAACGTTACAGTAACTAATAAATTACAGAAACAGCATAACTCATCTACGACGAACACTATAGTAACTTAGAAGAGCATTACTAAGCTAAGAAACAAAAACAATTTCATATATCTAAGGCAACTATAACTTTACGAGAATCTCACTACTAAGTAAGAAGAGGACTTCTTTACTGAACTAGAAGAACATAAGCACTTAAGGTGGAAGGACATTTCTAAAAAATATAAGAAGGGTATTATTTAACTAAGGCCAAAAATGTACATGGTTTCCGCTTACATCTCCAAAAAGATCTAGGAAGTATGAACTATATATTTTTTTCTTTTTTTTTTTGTCGCATATTAACCACACAGTTTAAGTATATTGAACTGCATGTACAATGTTAAAACGCCTCTCAACAAAGAAACTGTACCCTTAACTATAAATAAGGTCATATAAAAGGAGATTTATCGCAAGAAACTTCTAATATAAGCGAAAACTGCACAGTTTGTCCGAAACTCAGAAAAGGGTTTTGATTGATAGGCAAAAACACTTTTAGAGTCGGCGGAAAAAAATTAGGGGGGGGGGGGTCAAAGGCCGGGAAAGCGGAAACGTTTTTTTGTTCGCCTAAAAAGAACATTGCTTTAACTTAGAAGAAACACATATACAAGAACAGAAGTTATGAGTGACACACATTTGTAATATAAGTATAGGTGCTTGATCTTTTCTTACTGTGTATCTAGTCGAAAATCTATACATGTTACTATTATTGTATTAACTTTTGATATGTTACCTATATTTTATTATTTATTTCTTCAGATTTTCTTTTCCATTTGTTATATAATCTTATTTTACTGGACGAAAACAATACATTGCATATGAGGCATGCATATGTTTACTATCCTAGGCCGCAGTAAGCTATAAGCTTAGTTTAAAAAAGTGTATAGGCACAATAGGCGGATTCTTCAAAATGACGCTGTAAGCGATAATTTGGGCCAGTAGTGTTTATACTCGGATAGGGCTACAAACAACTAACTTCAGCTAAACCCCGATTCTACAAAATGACGCTGTAAGCGATAATTTGGGCCAGTAGAGTTTATACTCGGATAGGGCTACAAACAACTAACTTCAGCTAAACCCCGATTCTACAAAATGACGCTATAAGCGATAAGTTGGGCCAGTAGTGTTTATACTCGGATATGGCTACAAACAACTAACTTCAGCTAAACCCCGATTCTAGAAAATAATTGTAAAATAAGCATGTGTGGCAGGAAATTTATTTCATATTGACGTAATCGACTCGTTAAACAATGAAGTATCAATACAGCCAATAAAGATCCCCTCACCCCTTTCCCCCCTCTTGTTTTTATTGCATTTTTGGCATATTTAATTTTTTCATCTCTGGAAAAATGTATAGGCACGTGCCTCTAGTGCCTTAATGAAACTACGCTTTTTTTATTTAGACGGGTGAAGATATACAACACAACCCATCATTAACTGATTTTAAACAAATTTATTTTATGCGTTCCGGTGGTTTATAGGGAAATATCAGTGAAATAAAATCGGTAATTCACTGTTTTAAACAGTGAACAACACTTTGATAATTTTCACTGTTTCACACTGGTTCCCGATTGAATACAGTAAATTAAACGGACCGTCAACGATGGCGGACTCAAAAATTGTGAAATGACGTCATTATTTTGACGCCATGACGTTATAATTCCGGCAATATTTTCAACTTAAACACATTTAGATAGCACTTAAAATGTAACAAAACGACATAAAAAAGGCATAAAAAGAAAGAAAATTTGTTGGTTTCGGTAGAATGATTTTAAATTCACTCGTAATCATAGAAAATATGTATTTTCACTCGTGGCTGCACCACTCATGAAAATACAAATTTCTATGATCACTCGTGGATTAAAATCGATATTCTACCGAAGCCAGCAAATATCCTCTGTTTATTTAATTTCGATTTTCTCGAAAGTCAAGATGCTTAATACACATTTGAGACTGTTTCCTGGGAAGAACGCTTCAAAGCTCTCTGAGCTCTTAAACATTGTAGACTACACATTTAAAAAGCTATATTGTAGCAAATTGGAACATTGTTATCATTCCAATTATAGTAGCCATAGTACAACAGTTGCACTTGCATAAAGACATTAAATGCAGAACAGTAATGATACATTACACTTTCACTTAAAGACTCACCATCCTGTTTGTATTTGATGCACTTCAAAAATCCAATAGATTCACAACCCTACGAATGCATCACTGGGACACTGTTTAGGAGTTTCCAGAATATGAGTAACTAACGGAAATGTCATCTTTAAACCTCACGTGGGGAAATAAAAAGCACATGACCCATACATACCGAAGTGCTTCTTCCGTTTCAGTATCCATACCATCGTCTCCACTACAATTGCCACGCAAACCAGCACACCAACTGTAACCGTCGGCAAAACAGTTTTAATCTTTAAACCTCACGCGAGGAAATAAAAAAGCACACGTCCCATACTTACCGAAGTGCTTCTTCCGTTTCAGTCGCCATACCATCGTCACCACTACAATCGTCACGCATACCAGCACAGCAACTGTAACTGTCGGCAGAACAATTTTCAGTAGCACGTTGTTGTCAGTTTTTGCTCGGAATGAATCATGAGCTGTGAACAATGAACATGTTTGCAATTGGAAACATAAAGCTGACGATTTCAAATAATAGATGTTACAAATACGCATTACATACGTTAAAGTACACTGAAGTCCGATTTTAAGAGAACAAAAACACTTTGACATTGAATACCGCAAACTTGAATACGGGAGAATTTCGTAAATATTTTAATGGACCTATTCACAGACAATTGACAATTTCCAATTTTTGTTTCACATATTCCACAACTAATAGAATATTGTATATAAAGCAGAGACATAAAACTCTTGACATAGAAATATATCGGAAATAACGTATTGTTAATGACTTTAATCATCAGTTGAAATGGATGCAATTATAACGCGAAACGATTGAACAATTTCGAGTACTTAAAAAGTACACCAATCATAAAGTAAAACAAGAGGGCCACGATGGCCCTAGGTTGCTCACCTGAGTAAAAGGCATCATAATGGCTTATAAGCTTATAAGCACTCTTGTTATAACAAGAGGGCCAAAATGGCACTACAGCACTAACCTGAGAATAAAGATCTGGGCCTTGCAGTTTCAGAAGAAGATTTGTATAGTCTATTTAAACCATGTAACCCACAGGGCGTGGCCATTTTTTACACCAATGGCATCATTTGAACAATCTGTGTAGAGGACCACTATACAATATTTCATACCAAATATGAAACCACTGGGCCTTACGGTTTCAGAGGAGAAGTCATTTTGCTATTTAAATCTATATAAACCACGTGACCCTCTGGGTGGGGCCAGTTTTGACCCCAGGGGTATCATTTGAACAATCTTTGTAGAAGACCAATTACAAAAAAAAACGCGGGAATTCCAGGAAAACCTAATTTTTCGAACGAAATGCATTAAAGACAGCGCATACATTTTTAGTATATTTTTAGTAATGTTGACCTTGACCCCACCCACGCGATATGCAATCCCAATCGAGGTCTTGATATAAGATATCTATGTATAAAAGTTCATTAAAATACGTTATCAAGTTACTGAGCGGACATGTTTTTTCTATTTTTAGTAACAGTGACCTTGACCCCTACCATCCCATACGTAATTCCAAGCGAGGTCTCCATATGAGGCATCTAAGTATGAAGTTTCATTAAAATATCTCAATGCGTTCTCAAGTTATTGAGCGTAAACCCCGTTTTTCTATTTTAAGTAATGGTGGCATTGATCTTGCCCCACCCACCCCATAAGCAAACCCAAGTGAGGTCTCGATATAAGATATGTGTATTACGTTTCAATAAAATATCGCAATGCGTTCTCAAGTTATTGAGCGGAAACAGTTTTTCTATTTTTAATAACAGTGACCTAGACCCCACCTACCCCACATACAATCCCAAGCAAGGTCTCGATATAAGGTATTTATGTATTAAGTTATAAAGTTTCATTATAATAGCTCAATGCGTTCTCAAGCTATTTAGCGGAAACCATTTTTCTATTTTTAGTAATGGTGACCTTGACCTTAACCCCACCCACGCCATTTCCAATCTCAAGCGAGGTCTCAATATAAGTTATTTATGTATTTAGTTTCATTAAAATATTTCAATGTGTTCTAAAGATATTGAGCGGAAACCGTTTCTCTATTTTTAATAACAGTGACATTGACCTTGACCCCACCGACCCCATATCCAATCCCAAGCGAGGTCTCAATATAAGGTATCTATGTGTCACCATATCACATATTACCAGTCCATCTTTTAGTTTATGCCTATTCCGCATTTTACACGAGTACTTTGTACTATTTTTATCTGCAATTTGATTGGCTAATTGTGCATTCTTTTCACTTTGCCCACGAACATCAGAGGGGGAAAATGTGTATTATGTTTTAGACAATTTCGTCTTCTAAATTATATTCATTCGAAGTATTATTCATTGAAAGGTATGTTCCAAGTATTTGTGTATTTGCTAGTGTCATTTACCACAGTCGGGTTGTGTTTGTATTCCTTTATTTTCATGTCTGTTAATTTGTTACCTCCGAACGATGAATTGTCCGAATGTCGGTATAGTCGTGTATGTAATATTTACCATGTTTTCACCAGTCCTTTCTTTGCACTAAATAACTACAATAACTTACAGATCACCGTTTGTGGAGATTGACAGGAGTTAGACGAGTGTCAGTTTTCAGAACCATATTCTGGTAAGTGAGAGGTGTGAATGTGTTAAGGTGTTTCCATGTTATGTATTGAATTGTGCATGTCCTGTACAATTGTAATATGTTGTCCTATGTATTTTGTACACTGTACTTTGTATACTGTATGTTTTGTTGTATTTATGACGTATGTGATCTGTGTCTTCGATTCTGTTATTTGCCACTATGTTAATGTTAATGTTAATGTTAATCTTGGCCACTAGCTCAGACTGGGAATTGTGTAAATATATTCCAGTCTTATTCCAGTTAACTATTCTTTTATCGTTGTTATTTTGCAGATTGCAGACCTTGCAGACCGGCGGATGTTCTGTAACATGACCTGATTGTAAACTCATTTAACTGTGAACTGTGAACTATATTTTATAAGTAATAGTTTATTAAGGATAATATAAAGACAGAAATAATAAAAAAAGCTTATTATTATTATTATTATCTCCCCCCCCTAAAACGGGCAGGTAACATTGGCGCCCAACGTAAAAGTTCACTTTTAACTATAACTTGTAAGACGCGGACGTCTTAATTAAGGCCTACGGGAGGACCATATAGTGTTCAGATTGACCTACGGTAGGACCACACAACGCATTAGGTTCCATATCATGATCTAATGGGACCACATTGACATTGTTACGGGTGAACACACTCGTACTTGAACCACATCGACATCACTTTCGGGTATACTACACAGCTCGAAACAGGATTCTACCACATATTGGGAGCAGCACAGGACCATCACGTATTGGGAGCAACACCGGATCATCACATCTCATCGTAGGATCAATGACATTAGCTCACATTATCTGAGCTTGGACTTGTGCATTTAGTGTGTGATTAACATTAGCTCACATTGCCCGAGCTTGGACTAACGCATCCAGTGCCTATTCTCAAACATTGACAGTGTATTGTGCTAGTGGCCATCAAATACCTTCTCTGTCCAGTCATTAATGTCAACTGAGCGTGAATAAAAAAAAAAAAAAAAAAAAAAAAAAGTTAAATAAATATTTCTAACAACTTTCTTTTACCTTCTAATCATTGCATTGGTGATTGGGAGATCTTAACATATTCTCAGTCTCTATTCTGTCCTAAATTTAGCATTATACTGTAATTCGGACATTACATTCAATATTTATTAGAATACACATATTTTATTATCTGGAACTGTGGCAAACTGATTTCTTAGGATGTAAAGTACATGTAATTTTGGGGGGGTCTTGTGTACATGATTTGATAATCTCAGTCCGAGCCAATTCCTGGTTAAACACTGCATTAGTTACACATGTAAATTCAACAAAAGTCTCATTTGTTACAGTTGGTACGCATATCCACATAAATTCAGGTCTAATTGGGCCATTTTATTGTGTGTTTACTTAACCTGTCTATTCCACCTATTACACACAGTGTAGGCAGTTCTGGGTGTACACTATTACCTAGCAATCGACCAGTTGCTTGACGCAACGAACTGACATGAAATTTCATGAGGGATTAAATTAGTTAATTGATAGATAAATTGGAAAGTTTTAATGATGGAGTAGTAGTCAACTTGAGTGGTCTAGAAATTGATAATATTATAGTTGTAGTATTACTTTCTTGTAACAGTAGTTAGGTAGTGATTGAATTTAATTATTGGTAATTGGTTTGCTACCTTGATAGGTTTATAAAAATTTTGCAAAAATTCTGGCTCATTGTACTCCAGTCTAAATAGACGTTTCTTTAAATTAATTGTTGTTCATTAACCTGTAATTATTTGAACTTCATTAAATTTTGTGATTAGTTTGTGTGTATTGCACTTGCGACTTTAGAGATTAAATTGAATATTTAAAAAAAAAAAAAAAAATTAATATTTGACTTAAGCGTTATTGCACCAGATTCTAAATTGACTTTAATTATAACTAGATATATGTTCATTTGAGCCTTTTGTTTATTTGTCTGTAGCCCATTTATTGTTAGAGTTGTGATATATATATTTAGAATAATACTAAATTTTTCAGTGAATAATTGGAATTGTACATATCAAATAACTTGACATTAAAATTTATTGCATTTGCACTTTATCTGAAATATGTTATAGTATAATTAGTAATATAACACTTGTAATTGTTTCTGTTTACAGGTGATATTACGGCAACTTGTATCTGAATTGACTACATTGAATTGATTTATAGTTGTATTTGATTTATAATTTGATCATTGTTTAAATCCAGTTCAGCATTTATATTTACATCAATTAAATTTCTTCATGTGATCATTTGTTTAATTTAATAATTTAATTAATTGAATTAATTTAAACTAATTAAATTAATTTGATTTTTAAGATAATTTAAGAATACAGAAAGTACTTAGTCTTGTTGTCATATGACTCGGGTGTCTACAATTGTGAGTCATATTTGATGTCGACTTAGCGCAACCGTCACATTGCTATATCTCATTGTTAACTTATTGCAATAGTGTTGCCATTGAAAGTAATTATTACGTTTTGAGTTGAGTGTTTGGATGCCATTCATTTATATTTGATATTTAATGGTTCTTTGTGGTCGTTATATTTGAAATATTTTGCTGAAACTTTATTTGTATTTTATTTGAATTAAAAATATTTTTGTCTATTTGTGTTGATAATCTACACTTGCTGTTTTGAGGCATTGAGTTATTAACATTGAATTATTACTTGTGAACTGAAATATTAGTCCTACTGACAGGTTTGTTTCTATTTGTCAGATTTTAATATAATCAAATGTTATTTTACTTTTTGCTTGCGGAATATATGTACATTATTTCTTGAACGGGAATTTTATTGTCGAATAATTGCACATTATTAATTGTTTATGTTGAACAGTTTAATTGTGAAACATAGTACAGTGTTGAAGTGTTTATGATATAGTTGTATCATAATTAAGTGCATATGAGATTGTTGTTTCAAATTGTGTGATGATTTGAACTTGGGACACTTTAAGTGCATAATAAATAGTGACTTCTGAATTGCTAATGACATTGAACCTTAATAAGTGAATAGTGATATGGACACTTTAATCATATGGTGAAATTGACACTTAAATTATATAGTGGTTAGTGAATACGTGTGACACATTCGTGTGACACATTGACATTGATGTTGATTACAACTGAGTGCTACAATGGCAGACCAGGAGCAAGATGCACAGCAGCCGGAAGCACAGGGGCAAGGCGCAGTTGGTGGTGAATTATCAGAAGGAGAGAAGCAAATTCTTCAACTGCTACAAACCTTGAAACTTGGTGATCAGCAACAGACTGCAAAGCTGATAGATATCATTGGTAAAGTGAAGCAGGAACCAACACAAGCTGCCGAAATGGGCCCAGGCACTGGATTGCAAATAGGACAACATGTCTATCCGAAGCTGTCAGTCTTCTACGGTGAAGAAGGAAAAGGAGAGACATCTTGGGACTGTTTCAAGTATGAAATAGAATGTGTCGCCAACTCAGGAAGATATTCCGAAGAACAGATACTGTATGGTATTCGACGTGTTGCTAAGGGTGCCGCAGCAGATAAGATAAGAAGATTGGGACCTGGAGCAAAATTAAAGCGAATACTCGAGAAACTGGATAGTTCATATGGTATTGTGGACACACGCGGTAGCATAATGAGGAGATTCTACACATGCGAACAGAAGCAGAATGAACCAGTTGAAGCGTTTGCATCCCGCATAGAAGATTTGTTTGATAAGGGAGTTGAACTTGAAAGTTGCAGAGTCTCTGACACACATTTAATGAAAGAAGTCTTGTAAATGCGGGACTCAGAAAAGACTTGAAGCAAATGTCAGCCCATTTATGTGATGAGAAAAAGGACTACGACAAATTCAAGCGCGAAGTTAGAAAGATAGAGCTTGACTTAGAAAGAGAACAAAGCGAGAAGAAGCCGTGCAAACCTGCAGTTAATATACCGAAGCAAGAGGATGAAACAGTGAAGCTTTTGAAGCAGCTCAATGATAAGATTGGAAAGATAGAACAACAGCAAAGGCAGCGACCACAACATCTTGATATGCCACAACAACGACCACAACCACAGTATGACATGCCTCAACACCAGGATGTAAACATGCAGGCTTATGAACCACGAGGTGGCTACAGAGGAATGTACAGAGGACGAGGGTTCAGGCAGGGAGGCTACAGAGGAGTCAATCAACGGGACTTCAGAGGTCAAGGGAGTTACAGACAGTCGCGTCCATTGAGTGCCAACACATTTTCACCAACTTGTTTTATATGCAACAACAAAGGACACGTTCAGCTCAACTGCCCTACTATACTTGCACAACGTTTCTGTGCCAACTGCAAGAAAAAGGGACATCTCAAACGAGACTGCCCAAACTTATAAGTGCCCGCGTTGGGGGATCGAACCCGAGCACCGTTGAAAATGATCCCAAATTGACTGGCAAAACTAATGAAGTAAATATCACTGTTGGTAATAAATCTGCGATTGCTTTGTTGGACACGGGTAGCGTGGTTAGTTTAGTATCACAGTCATTTTACAATGAACATCTTTCTTCTTTTAAATTGCAATCAGTCGGTGATATATTGAACATCGAGTGCGCTGATGGTGAAAATTTGCCATATATGGGGTACATTGAGACGGATATAATTGTTGAAGAGGAACTGTCTGGTGCCAAACCTTTACCTTGCTTACTGTTAGTGACTCCTGATACCAGGTATTCAGCCAGGACACCCATCATACTTGGCACCAATGTACTTCAAGAATTGATGAAGGATTGCTCTGAGAAATATGGTGAAAGATTTTTACAGAAAGCACCACTTCGTAATCCATGGTATCTTTCATTTAGAACTTTATGTGTCCGAGATAGAGAGTTGCGTAGGAGAAACAACAGATTAGCTGTCGTTAAATGTGCAGCAACTCAGAAGATTGTTATAAATCCAAATCAGTTCATCGACATTGTTGGATACACAGACCAAGAGTTGACATATCCCAGCACTACTGCTATAGTGCACGAGTGTGATGATTGCGCAATACCACTCATTGATTTAACACCAACTGTTATCGAGTACACCGGACAGAAGAGACAGCAGATTAAGATAACCTTGTCAAACATTACAACGAATCCTGTCGTCATACAACCACATGCAATTATATGCGAAATACAACCAGCTTCAGTTACAGATGAAGTGTTTGACAAGATTCGGGAAAAAAAGGAGAATATTATTGAGTCATTGAACATTGATGAAGCAAACATATTAGATCCAGGTCAGAAACAACAATTAATCGACATATTTAGGAAACATCAAGATATACTATCAACAGGGGATACTGACATTGGCCTTTGTAATATAATTAAACATAGAATTGATTTAACAACTGACATACCTTTCAATCAACGGCATCGCCGCATACCTCCATCTATGATAGAAGAAGTCCGCAATCACATCGAACAACTGTTAGCTGCTGGTGTCATACGACCTTCCAAATCACCATATACTTCTAACGTAGTGCTTGTGCGCAAAAAGAATGGTAAGTTACGACTCTGTGTTGACTACCGCCAGTTGAATAGTATTACTATTAAGGATTCTTTCGCACTACCACGCATGGAGGAGATCTTCGATTGCCTACATGGTTCGAAGTACTTCACTACCATAGACATGAAGTCTGGTTACCACCAGGTAGAGGTTGAAGAGTCTCACAAGGAAAGGACCGCTTTTACCGTAGGGAATCTAGGATTCTATGAATATAATTCTATGCCGTTTGGTCTTACGAATTCACCCGCAACGTACCAGCGCATAATGCAAGATATCCTTGGAGATTACCACATGAGAATCTGTTTAATTTACTTAGACGATCTTATTATATTCAGCGAATCTTTTGAACAGCACTTGGAACGTTTAGATCTCATTCTGACTAGATTACATGGAGCCAACCTGAAATTAGCACCGGAAAAATGTTTCTTTTTCAAACCCAGCGTCAGCTTTCTTGGACACGTTGTTAGTGGAGATGGGGTGGCGACCGACCCGAAAAAAATTGAAAAGGTGAAGAACTGGCCCATTCCAACCAATGCAGATGCATTGAGGTCATTTATTGCCTTTGCGGGGTACTACCGCCGTTTTATAAAAGGATTTAGCGACATTGTGAGACCCTTGAATGAGTTATTACCACCTACAATGAGCAAGAGGAGTACCCAGAAGACACCGAAACCAGAATGGAAGTGGACAGACAAGGAGCAAGCAGTGTTTGACCATTTAAAAGAGAGATTGTCAACCCCTCCAGTACTTGCATACCCGGACTTCAAGCTTCCGTTTGAGCTCCATACGGACGCCTCCGGTAAAGCTTTGGGTGCGGTACTGTACCAGGTTCAGAATGGTCAGCAAAGAGTTATTGCCTATGCCAGTCGCTCACTGAACAAATCGGAACGGAACTACAGCGCATTTAAGTTGGAGTTCTTGGCGCTGAAGTGGGCTGTCACGGACAAGTTTAGTGATTACTTGGCCACAACACACTTTACCGTACTTACTGATAACAAACCGCTAACATATGTTCTTACTACAGCGAAACTCGATGCCACAGGACAGCGTTGGGCTTCAGCGCTAGGTGAATACTCCTTTGACATCAACTATCGAGCAGGATTGAAGAATCAGGATGCAGATGGACTCAGCAGGTATCCATACGAAAGAGAAAAAGACACAGATGATGGTCATAGAGTGAAGATTGAAGATACCACTGTGAAAGCCATTTGTAACTTGATAGTAACACCATATATGGACACTATGGCAGTGAATATGAACATACTTGAGGTGACTGAAGATCTAGGACAACCGATCGCACAGAAAGAGCTAAGAGAGATACGCAAAGCGCAAAGAGAAGATAAAGAAATTGAGAAGTGGCGTATTGCTGTGATCGATAAGAAGTTACCAAACACATACTTGACCGGACACGACTTAACCATGAAGAAGCAGTACATGAACTTCAGAATGAAGAGAGGTATTTTGTTTAGAAACATTACTGAGAGTGAAGAGGAAGTTGAACAACTTGTCATACCAACTAAGTACAGAGAAGAGATATTGAAAGGCTTGCATGATCAATCAGGACACCCAGGACAAGAGCGAACAATGAGATTATTGAGAGAAAGGTACTACTGGCCAGGAATGGCAACTGATGTGAAGACTTGGATCTCCAGATGCGACAGATGCATCAGACGACAAGGAAAGATTGACAAAGCACCACTGGTCAATGTTACAACATCTTACCCACTTGAACTTGTTTGTATGGATTTTCTCACTCTTGAACCATCTAAAGGCAACATCAGTAACATCTTGGTTATAACAGACCATTTCACCAAATTTGCTAAAGCCATTCCAACAAAGAATCAAACAGCAAGAACAACTGCAGAAGCTCTTTATAATGAATTTATCGTACATTTTGGTATCCCTACTCGAATCCACTCGGACCAGGGGGCGAACTTTGAGAGCCAGATTATCGGTGAATTATGTCGAATCACAGGCATTCAAAAGAGCCGGACTAGCCCCTATCACCCACAGGGTAACGCAGGGCCTGAGCGGTTCAACAGAACGCTGCTGGGAATGCTTGGGACATTAGAAGAGGACAAGAAAGCAGATTGGAAAAGATACTTAGGCAGTCTTGTCTATGCTTACAACTGCACTCCGCACGAAGCGACACGAGTCTCACCATATGAACTCCTCTTCGGTCGAAAGCCTAAATTACCCATCGACACTCTGTTTGACAAGGCTAGGGATGAGTCTGCGGCAAAGACCACACAGGAATACCTAGAACAGTTACAGGAACATATAGTGAAGACAAATGAGATTGTCTTGATGCACACGCAGAAGTCGCAAGAAAAACAGAAGAAGTTTTATGACAGGAAGACAAAACCAGTAAAGATAGAAGTTGGTGACCGTGTGCTTGTAAAAAAGCTTGCTTTTGAAGGGAAACACAAAATAGCAGATAGGTTTGAAGAGGAGCAGTATGAAGTTGTTTACCAACCCAGACCAGACATACCTGTATTTAGGGTAAGAGGTATGAAGACCCTAAGAGAGAGAACGTTGCATCGCAATCATTTGTACTTGATGGAATATCAAGACAAAAAGGAACAGATAGAGGACAGAGAACTGGAGAAAGATGAAGAAAACAGGGATGCATCCAGTAAAAGTAAACAAGAACTAGGTGGTACCACAAAAGCTGAAGATAGCTCTGATGAAGAGGATGATGAAGGTTATGAATATGCTATACATGCATATCGGCATGGGGACGCCTATGGACCTCAGGGAAATTCGGCTAAGGAAACTGATAAAGTTGAAGTAGAAACAGAAGTGAGTCACGCGAACTCGTCTGAAGGGACTAACAATGAATCCCAAGTAGGCGATGTTGAGATTAGGGAAGAAGATGCTATTGAAAATACTACAGGTATAGGAGAAGTAAATGAAGCAACTGAAAATAATGCTGTTGATAATGTTAACATTGCATTGTCGGGTGATGCTGAACAGGAGAGAGACGCAACAGGAGACGTTGTGGAACCGGCTGATGAAACAGAAGTAGATGAGCCTGATGAACAACCAGATGCTGAAGATACTGGTCAACGACACACAGAAAATTGATGATGGCGTAGAAGAAGTCGCTTGCCATCAAGTGAGGCCTATACCTTTACCTATGCCAAGACGCTCCGGACGAGATAGAAAGCCACCTGATAGATACGATGTGTATCAGATGTACAGGAACCAGCCTATCGACCGAAGACTACAAGCGCTTGATACATTGATGCAGTCTGGAATTCTACAAGAACTAGACAGTGAGATGGCCCATAAACTCATTGATGCTATAATGAATAAGTAATATATATCTTTGTATTATGTTATTTTACCTATGTGAATTTCATGTTAAACTCTTGCACGGGGAGAGAATGTTAGAATTTTTATAGGATTATTGACAATTCAATCTTAAGAATTTCGACATTATTTTTTGTAACTTTTGTGAAATACTTGTGCTTGTGGAGTACTGTTGATGGAGATTATATAGACATAGTAGGTGTAGTGTAGTACTAGCATTAGTATTAGTTGTACATATAGTTGTATAGTTTCGGCAAGTGTAGTGAAGTGACGGGACGTCATTTTACGTCAAGGGGGAGTATGTGACCATATCACATATTACCAGTCCATCTTTTAGTTTATGCCTATTCCGCATTTTACACGAGTACTTTGTACTATTTTTATCTGCAATTTGATTGGCTAATTGTGCATTCTTTTCACTTTGCCCACGAACATCAGAGGGGGAAAATGTGTATTATGTTTTAGACAATTTCGTCTTCTAAATTATATTCATTCGAAGTATTATTCATTGAAAGGTATGTTCCAAGTATTTGTGTATTTGCTAGTGTCATTTACCACTGTCGGGTTGTGTTTGTATTCCTTTATTTTCATGTCTGTTAATTTGTTACCTCCGAACGATGAATTGTCCGAATGTCGGTATAGTCGTGTATGTAATATTTACCATGTTTTCACCAGTCCTTTCTTTGCACTAAATAACTACAATAACTTACAGATCACCGTTTGTGGAGATTGACAGGAGTTAGACGAGTGTCAGTTTTCAGAACCATATTCTGGTAAGTGAGAGGTGTGAATGTGTTAAGGTGTTTCCATGTTATGTATTGAATTGTGCATGTCCTGTACAATTGTAATATGTTGTCCTATGTATTTTGTACACTGTACTTTGTATACTGTATGTTTTGTTGTATTTATGACGTATGTGATCTGTGTCTTCGATTCTGTTATTTGCCACTATGTTAATGTTAATGTTAATGTTAATCTTGGCCACTAGCTCAGACTGGGAATTGTGTAAATATATTCCAGTCTTATTCCATTTAACTGTTCTTTTATCGTTGTTATTTTGCAGTTTGCAGACCTTGCAGACCGGCGGATGTTCTGTAACATGACCTGATTGTAAACTCATTTAACTGTGAACTGTGAACTATATTTTATAAGTAATAGTTTATTAAGAATAATATAAAGACAGAAATAATAAAAAAAGCTTATTATTATTATTATTATCTCCCCCCCCCCCCTAAAACGGGCAGGTAACATATGTATTAAGTATCATTGAAATATCTCAATGCGTTTCAAGTTATTGAGCAGAAACTGTTTTTCTATTTTTAGTAACAGTGACCTTGACCCCACCCACCCCACATGCAATTCCAAGCGAGGTCACGATATAACGTATCTATGTATTACATTTAATTAAAATATCTCAATGCGTTCAAAAGTTATTGAGCGGAAACCGTGTTTTCTATTTTTAATAACAACGACCTCCACCTTGACCCCACCCACCCCATATGCAATACCACTTAAGGTCTTAAGATAAGGTATATATGAATCAAGTTTCATTCAAATATCTCAATGCGTTCTCAAGTTATTGAGCGGAACCGTTTTTCTATTTTTAGTAACAGTGACCTTGACATTGACCCCACCCACCCCATATGCAACCCCAAGGGAGGACTCGCTATAAGGTATCTATGTATGAAGTTTCATACAACAGCTCAATCCGTTTTCGAGTTTGAGAGCGGGAACGAAAAGTGCTATGCCCGGACGTCCGCCCGCCGACCCGCCCGCCGAACGACATATGCCAATCTAATAATCGAAATGTTTCTTCGAAAATTTGGTTCACATAACATTGGGTCTTGCAGTTTCAGTAGAGAAGATTTAAAAGTCATTTAGCTATTTAAGTTTATACAAACCATGTGACCCCCGGGGCGTGGCCAGTTTTGACCCCAGGGGCATCTTTTAACAATCTTTGTAGAAGACCACTATACAATGCTACATACCAAATATGAAACCTCTGGGCTTTGCGGTTTCAGAGAAGAAGAGTTTTAAACTCATTTTGCTATTTACGTCTATATAAACCATGTAAACCCAGGGTGTGGCCAGTTTTTACCCCAGGGGCATCATTTGAACAAACTTTGTAGAGGACCACTATACAATGTTACATACAAAATATGAAACCTGCGGTTTCAGAGAAGATTTTTAAAGTCATTTTGCTATACAAGTCTATATAAACCATGTGACCCCCGGGGTGTGGCCAGTTTTGAACCCAGGGGCATCATTTGAACAATCTTCGTAGAAAACCACTAGAGGATGTCACATGTCAAATATGAAAGCTCCAAGCCTTGTGGTTTCAGAGTAGAAGATTTTTTTGAAGTTTTCAGTTTTTAAATATATTTTTAGCTCTTGTGACCTACATATGCAGCGGACCGGAACGATTTGAACAATTTTTGGTGAAAATCTGCATAGCGGTTTAGGAGGAGATGTTCTTTGAATGAAAATGTTGACACACGACGCACGACGCACGATGGACGACGGACAAAACGCGATCATAAAAGCTCACAATGAGCACGTTGTGCTCAGATGAGCTAAAATGTAAAAGTACATATGTTTATGTATTGCGTGTTATAATCTCTTTAGTTGAGATGCTTACGGACATATTTTTAAATTGCAGACATTCTGTGAACAAGTCCCTTTTAATTATTAAATATTGTTGACTTACATATGGTCATGTTGTGTCCATCTATGGAATCGGTAGATGTAAATTTCGGGTCATGTTTCAACGTTGATTTGTCATAAACTGTGAAAATAGAGAAAATGATTTCTGAAGTTCTGTTTAATATATGCTAATTCATAAAAGAAACTGGAAAGTTACGTTTTAAGCTATCACTCTTCGTGTTGCAACACCAAAGTGCGTTGCATTGGTACATATAATTGGTGAAACGAAACGTACTTCGGTAGATTTTTTAACATCTTCATTTTGACAATTTCAGACGATATCAAAATCATCATCATCATCATCATCATCATCACCATCATCATCTTCATCATCATCTTCCTATTCATCATCTTCATTTTCATCGTCTTCATATTCATCATCATCAGATCATTTTTATTATCATCATTATCATCGGATCATCAATATCATAACCACCATTACCATCACCATCATCATCATTATTATCTCATCTTCATCATCGTCGTCGTCAGCGTCATCATCATCATCATCATCATCATCATCATATTCGTCATCATCATAAAATCCTATTATTTTATTAAATCATAATAATTATCAACAGATTATCAACATAATCATAAGTTTCATCATCATTGTCATCACGTTTGCGTTACTGTTATTATAGTAAAACCAAACATTGAACGCACTATGGTGTTCAACACCAAAGTTGGGTTGACACCATAGTGCGTTCCTAGAGTAACGCACTTCGGTGTTTAACACCATAGTGCTTAACGCACTTTGGTGTTGAACACCGAAGGTGGGTTGACACCAAAGTGCGTTGCTACAGAGCTTAATTTTGGTAACACACATGTATAGGTTTGACTTGGGAAATACTTCAACAATTACATTATCAAACGTGTCCATTTGAATTTTAAGTTAGTATATTTCGTATAAACCTTAGTATTGTGTGATAAGGTCTTGGAAATTCCATATACTTTTAGAATCTTAAAACTTGTATGCGTTTATATTGTCAGGTTTCAGTTTAACTATTACCTGCCTCTTTATTACCGTAACTTGTTTGCTTTCGAATGTAAGTTTATAATATTAAAACTTTGGTATCAGCGAGTCAGGTATTTTTTTAATATTTTATTTTATTGCGTTTTGGGGGTTTTGTTTTGCGAACCACACAGTAATGGATTCTGTTAATTAATAATGCCGAAAATATCCTACACAAATGGAATCAATGTCACATGCCTTTACAATTAGTCCATTCTTTAAAAATTGTCTGTTTGCGGTAACGCGACCGACACACGAAAATGGGCCCGACTCACAAGTTTATAAAGGCTTCCGTGAAGCAATTTTCTTATTATTTTCTAATTTAAGTTATTTATTCATCATATTTTGTTTGTAATTAAATCATTGATCTTTTGTATCAACTAAACACTACGTTCTCATTATTCTAATTAAGCTGAATTTCGATACGTGTTAGTATTCTGATGCCGCTGGCATAAACTTCGCAATGTGATATGCTCTTTAATTTTGTGTCGTCCACATTTGTCCCTGCCCCCCCCCCCCCCCCCCAAAAAATAAGAGTAAAAAAATAAAAAATATCGACCTACCTACCCACCTTACAAATTCCGGGTCGCGTTAACGCAAACAAACAATTTTTTTAAGGATTACCTTAGCTGAAGTAAACAAAATTTGCTCAGTTTCAAAAATATTATAATAAGTTATTATGACCGGAACCTTCATGTGAAAGAAGAAGAGCAACATTCATAAAATATATAACATATACTTTAAAAAGTCTATCTTTACATGTTATCTACTGATTTTAATTAGTACCCTTTTATTAAATGTTATTATTAATATTTAATATTACGATAACTATCAGAAAGAATGCATCTTTGGCAACAATGAATACATAATTCTAACTTGATACACGCTAATTTTTCTACAGACAAAGAACAAAATGATCTTTTTTAAACTACCCAATAAACAACGCAAAAAGTAGTCCCGGTTCTGAGCGGAACATAGGAAATTGTAGTTCTCATTACAATTGCAACATGACTTGTCAAATCATGTTAGAATCGAAATAATTTTCGTATCATCGTTGTTTTTCGGCCAATAAACAACTCTTTGTCGTTCTGGCTATTAAACAACTCGGGCTAACGCCCTCGTGGTTTAATTCCTACGCATCAGAACTCCAAATCGTTGTTAATTGGCCGATAAACAAAGATACATCGAAAATGATTTCT
Source organism: Congeria kusceri (assembly GCA_027627225.1). NCBI lineage: Eukaryota > Metazoa > Mollusca > Bivalvia > Myida > Dreissenidae > Congeria > Congeria kusceri. The sequence continues at coordinate 39,824,807 of CM051039.1, read as the reverse complement.
TAAGTAAAAAACTGGAAATCGAATACATAGTTTCCTTGTTGCCCATGGTAACATTCCTCCCATCAACTCGTTTGGTCGATGTCATATTCACGTGATATAACTCAGTTGTTGTGTCACTTGGAACGGTAACTGCTCAGTAAAGATTTTTTTTATAGAAATGTGCAACCAAAATTATACGAAATAATTATGTATGCCCCATCTATTTCATAGTTCATAAAATATAATTGTAATTGTTATTTAAATGTACCTATGTTGTTGTTGTGTCACGTGAATCAGAGAAAGTTCACAGTTAAAACATATGCATATACTACTTAAATATAGTCTACTTTTGAATTAATACGATAAAGCTATTAAACTGTTTATAGTATGGAATGTAATCAAATGTTTGTAATTGAATAGATTTCATATTTTGTGTATGGTTCAATGGAAACAAGCGCATTGAATTGATACATGTTTTGTTTAAAATGATAAGTTTGTCCTGATTTGGTAACAGTTTACTATACCTAAAAGTCTTATAGTTATGTAAAAATGACAATTCGATAAATACAACATCTTTAGTATTAATTTTAATTTCCAGTGTTGTCCTCAGTTCGTACCACTGCTATCTATTTTATATATGTGTTGTGTATTTTTTTTCGTTGATTTACCAATTTCAAAAAAGTTTTCCTACTTCTTCTGCATAATCTATGTACGTACATTTATAAGAAAGAAGCAGTTTGTCAAGTAATTATGAATGTGCAATAAATAATAACAATCTCTGAGACATAAAAATATGTATATTGTTCCTGTAGTTACGCTGGATTCATCAAATGTCTGGACAGTTGTGATTTTTATATGATGTATCTCAGTTGTTTTGTCAGTTGGAACAAAACCTGTACAGAAAAGAATAATGTGGCACAGACAAATTTAGAAATACGTCAAGGAATTATGCACCCGTCTAAATAATATTATGTATGCCATTAGGAAACATGACATGAGGAAAAAGACAGACAATGATACCACCACAAAAGAAACACATCAAACAAATCATACTGGATCGTACACAGGGGCCATATTCCAGAAACATCTTAAGTTTATCTTAAAATAGTTTCACGTAAGTTCCAATTTTGGTAAGGTAATATTTTTAAAACTACGTATAAATTTATGAATCCAATTAAAGTTAAGTAAATATTAATAATTAGTGAACATTTAACATAACTTCATGTATAAATGGAATAAAATGCTGAAGAAAAATGACGAGTTTAAGACTACGGATATGATTTCACTTAAGATGTATTACGTTGTTTTTCGGGCTGAACGCAATAAAACTCTATTTCACATTAGGGCATACAATCCGCGTCTTACCTGTAGTCCCGCTGTATTTTTCTATTGATTGGACGGATGTCATTTTGATGAGCTGTGTCACCGTTGTTTTGTCAGTTGGAACAGAACCTGTACGGAAAAGAATGATGTGGCACAGGAAATTTCTGTTATGTCTGTTAGAAATACACCACGGAATGATACACCGGTTTGAGTGATATCAAATATGCCATTAGGAAAACATGACATGAAAAAAGAGACAGAAACCAATAACAACAGAAACGATACACAACAAACATATAATATAGGTTCTTACACAGACTTACCTTGTACATCGGCCTTAAGGCCATACAGCTCTATTTCACATAAAGACATGCCATCAGCGCTATAATTCAGCGTTTGCAGCTGAACATGTCGTGCCTTGATTTGATTCAATTTGACAGTAAACTTGTTTTCAATTCTTTCCACGAATACTTCAGGTCGAAGGTTGTTCATCTCTTCTCCCATTGCTACGACGATATTGTCACCTACGTGATAAGAAATGTGGTGCAGATATGTCATATTGATTTACCATAATACTGCATTAAAGCGGTAGAACGAATAAATGACGAAATTGCATCACAGCGGACTTTTTTTTATAAAAACTTGTTATAATGCATCGAACTGTTAATTTTGCGATCTATACATAAATTAAATACAGGTCAATATTAAAACAAGAAACATATATAAATCATGCAAGACGTTCATTATAAATCATATAGTGTTTCTTTATATTTTTTTCCCAAATTTATTTATCATGTATGTAACGTTTTCATGCTGTTTGTAAAACTTAATATTTTTGTATGTATAGCTGATACCACTACGCAATAAATATGAAGTAAAGTATTTTACCTTCTCCAAATATATCAATGCCTGAAACTGCATAGACCGAGCCGAGATCTAGCCTCCACCAAGCCTGTTTTTGGATGCAAGATGAAATGTTACCATCGCGAAGGTTTCTTGCCTCCTCCGCACTTGCACATTCAGACACCATCGCTTCTTGACCCAATGTGCCTTTCAAGGATTTATCTTTAATCATAATATTAATTAAGTTAATATTCAGGATTTATCTTCAATTATAATTATTAATTAATTAAGTTACTTACTAATCTTAAAAAAATGTCATTGAATGTGAACCAACAGCTGCCCCAGCAGAATAAGAACTCCTGTTTACAAAATGTTCGCTTTCTCATACAAACAAATTAATTATGTCCGTATAAAATGTTCTTCGAATAATAAAGGAAACAAATAGATGTATGTAAACAAATGCACTTAATTATGTGACATTAAACATACATTTGAACTCGTATAGTTCATTTCTTTACATAGACTCACTAGGAATTACAGCTGATTGTTCTGCAGATGTGTTCAGAGGACGTGAATACACAATCGTCCGATTAACGGTCTTCTGTACGTTCATCTTGTCCTGATAACTGTTGTCCTTTCTCACTGTAAAAAAACAATGGGTTTAATAGATTCATTTGATTTAAAAAATATGAAATGCTTTTAACATCGTTAAATTTGAATGAGTGTTTATTCAGAATATGCTATTTATTTTTGTATCTATTAATTCAAAACAAACACAAAACAAACAAAACAAAAACAAGGACGAACGAATGAATTAACGAATGAATGTACAAACTATTATTCTTAAACCCGGGTTAAATGCAATCGTGTACTGTCAGTAACTATTCGCAAAATATTAACCATTTTAGTTAAGTTGTTATTGATTATAATATACCTCATGATAGCGGCTATATGATCCGCTATGGAAAGACCGAGATACATTTACTGAGGCACCTCCAGTCAGCGGCTACTATAGTACCAAGACAGGAAAATTTGCCTGAAGCATGTTTTACACGCATGTTTTGTGCATTATCTCCGCAACACTGTGTGTGTATTTCGAAGTTTATAAGGTCCTTCACCACCGAAGCTTCATTATGTGAGGACCAGGGATGTGTCCCAGCATCCTTGCCTAATTTTACCAGAGACACACCGAACGTTTCGAAGAATTTTTGATTTATGGCTGCAATTTCCATATATTATATTTTTTACTGAAGCGTATTTTAATTTTGGTGTGGTCTTGTGCTGTGAGGGTAAACCGGAGTACCTAGATGAAACCCCACCTGTCCGGTATGGTGACCACCAACAAACCTCACATGCGCCGTGTAGCCTATGTGAGAAGCAGTGTACCAACCACTGCGCTAGCCGGACTGCACTCCGCAACACTTACATTCGACCTGTGAATGACTTACTATACTCCCCGAACACTTGCACGTCGCAGAAAGTAAAGCTGCCATTCTGACCAAGACGCTGTAGTTGCACATGTGTTGCCAATGTTGGAGTCAGGAGGACCGTGTGGTTGCTTACAACATCTTCCACAAACGCGACAGGCCTTATGAAGTTAGAATGGATGCCAACGCTGACTAGGATATTCTTTCCCTGTCCAACTGAAACAGAATATATACTTATCAAAACTCCTAACGCATGACCTCGGAAATACATAGGAAAACACAAGGAACAAATGAGAGGTATCACCATACCTTAGTACATAGTGACCACTTTTGTAATTTCTATGTATTGGAGATGCAATGAGGTACCGAATGCAAGAGGGGGGCATAACCGTTATTATCTCCCTTGTGCGCATGATTGAGTCATACCTCATTGTGTACACTGTTCGGCGCAATTTTACTATTAAAACATGTTTGCATATCATTGTGTCGTCGTTGATTACCTGTAATTTAAGTTACTATCTTTGTTGTGTATTATAAGGAGATTTGCATATGTGATGCGTTAGGAGTTTTGATAAGTATAAAATAATGTCTAAAGTACTAACACCTTCCAAAAATAATTAACGATTATGCGAAATTGTGATTGTTTAAGGACATAACTAAATATTAATATAATGCCGTAATATGGACTCAATTCTACGGAATGAAATACACCTGCGATAACCCATCTTTGTATAAATACTTCTAACTTTAATTAATAATCAAGTTGATCTGGATTGTGTTTATGCATTAAATGATCATGACACATTGATTTCGTTAACTTTTAAATTTAATTGAAATAGTGCCAATAGCTTGAATAGTATGACACAATTTTGGATCAAAATGCCATCAGTTGCATGCACCATAATTTTATTGATACAAATAATGCAGTATTAAGCATAGTTACCACAACACTCATTGTCATAATTGAGGTCGATTCTAGATACCAAGAACACGTCATGGAATGACAATTTCCACCATGGCTGGTATTGCGCACATGTAACCTCGCACGCTTTACGTTGTACGGGTTCAATAAACTGTTCGCCTGTTGTCACACTTTTGTTGCAGGAATCACATGCTGTTTTTATAAACTTTATTTCTATAGGTTCCAAACTCACTACAGCTGAAACAAATGTATAGTAATTACATAATGTAGTTATTATATAAATAACACATTGCTGAGAGGGTGATATAAAATAATATCAACCTCTCAGCCATGTGTTATTTATTTTATTACACCGAACAATCTGTATATCACCTTGAAATGATAAGCTTCGTGATTTGTTTCACCATTACTTTAATGTAGACTCTAGTATAAATGCTACGTAAGCCGAGGCTTGACATTAACATCTCACTATACAATAGTTATCTAGTTAAAACATTGCAGAATCAGCCTTCCGTACATTTATATGCTTCGCAGACATGACCTTAACCTTTTACTGGCATGGCCATTGAGTGTGTATGTAGCTATATTTAGACGTGTCAGTTTTAAAGATGGCGTGATCGATAAGAAGTTTCTACAGCGCGTTAGATTAAATCGGTTATAAACATGGCGAAATACGGGTGAACGTTATCGTGTGATTCAAAAACAAATAATATACAATTGATGGAAAGTGTTTAGTGGATTTTCTGATCACATAACGGATAAATGTGGCATAATCTGTAAACAAATTCTACAGTGACGACACTAACCAGTTTTAAATGGACTGATATTATTACAAAGGGTTGTGTTGTATCGTATTTAAAAATAGAATTAAAGAAACCATCCAGCGGTGATGTCTTAAATTATTTTGGACGCCACTATTGATAATCGGATACAGGTTTGGAGACAAAATACGAATTTAAATATACGTTCTGACCAGGTTAGCGCGATTCACGTGAAAATTGAAATAAAAAAATGATAAGCTTTGTGGATACAAATAGAATTGCAAATGTTTGAAGCTGGATATTAATTGTATAAATACCGTGGATCGACGTCGGCAGTTTGGAGGCAAAAGTTGCATTTTCGTTAAATTTTGTTTTGTTTTGAAAAATAAATCGCTGTTCTGTTTTTAGCTCCGCGCGAGGGTGATATGAAAAAATATTACCTTGGGATATAACGTTTGGTCTATGGAAAAAATACACAGAGTGGTCACGTAAGGTGTAATAATACATTATGTACAATTGTAATATAAACAAAATGCAGCTCCAGCTCAAGCTGCAGCAGCAGGAGAGAACTCTTTAATATTAGCAGCACAAGATCCATTAATTTACGGCAAGTGACCAATTGCCAACACAAGCCAGCACAACACAAAAACACGTAATACACACAAAACACAAATATGAATACAACTGGCGTCACTACCTTGGAACGGTCTATGCAAAGCATTGGGGTTTTAGACTGGTTTACGGGCGCCCGAACCTCACAATGGCCCAGATTTATTTATAATACACATAAATGTAAATAAAGATTAACCTCATAGCATCACAATTCAAATTTAACAAGAGTAAAATAGAATACTTATGCAGTTTAAGTACCATTTAATTACTCAATGGTTGGATGTAAAGCAGAGAAGCAAAGTACTAATTGACTAGCTATCACAAGCTTTTGGTCATCATGTTTATGACCTGTTAATAAGTTCATTGCCGAGTATCATCATGGTAATAAAACATTAAACAATTATAAATCATTTTCATCGCAAGCTAAATTTCAATTTTCGCATTTAAAATATTTGTAAAATTCGTATGTATTCTTTATTATTTATAATTCTTTTATTGTATGCGTCTTGTGTGGAATTATCCGTTACATCGTATAACATATGCCCTTATTATATGTGAAAGCAAGTAAAAACTCTAGCTACATCGACAGTAGAGAAACACGTATTTGCATATAGGAATAATGAAACTCCAGAGAGATAATCAGGAGAGAAACAACTTATTACCATCCGTTAATCCTTTATTTCAGGCAAGTGACCAATTGCATATACAAAACAGTACAATACATACAACACAACACAAAACATAAAAAGGATTAAAACTGGGGTCACCGCCTTGGAACGGTCAATGCAAAGCATTGGGGTTTAAACCGGTCTGAAGGCATGCCAAACCTCACACTTAGCCCAGAATTAATCACAAACCACTCACTTGTAAATAAACTTTAACATCATAGCATTGGAATTCAAATTAAATAGCAATAAAAGAGAATGTTAATTCAATTGAATTACAATTTAATTTCTTAATGGCCTAATGTTCACCAGAGCAATAGAATTGCAACTTCCTGAGTCACGATGAAATGAAAATAATACAATTATCAGCTAAATCCCATCTGTTGACAAGAGTTCAAGACTATTTCATCATATAGTACAATCACAGATCATCGTCGTGCATCTCAGGATGAAGCCATAATACGTGGTGTAAAAGACCAGATTACATAGCTTGGTTGTATACGTTTAATATTTATAATTAATATAATTGAAATAGAAGTTTAATATTAAACTAAAACGATCATATAATAAATAGTCTTATTTTAAAGACATTTGATGTCCTAGTTTCCCGTAAACGGAATGTAAATCCCATGCATGAGTTTTGCATAGAGAAATCCCGTTATTGTGATCAGTGAAGTGTTTCAGCTCGAGGGTCATCTAATAAATCGATAGTACCAATAACTGGATAAAAACAGTGGTACAAAACTTTGAGAAAACATAGGTAATTATAAACAAAACAACATTGTTTGTCTGTGCAATTTCACTTATTAGTGGTCAGAAAATAACCAAATGATGTTTAGTACGAAAAGTGTTGAATGTATCATATATTTCAAACTACAAATGCTGTACAACATGTTTCATAGACGGCCCTCGAAATGACTTGTCCAGTTTATGGTAATTGATATTACTGTTAGAAGTACAGTTATTCATGAAAAGCATGGAGCTTGTGAAATCACCACTGTGTTTTTATGAAAAGAGTGACATTTGTCTTTAAGCGATAAGATTGCGATTCAAATTTAATAGTAATAAAACAGTATAAATCGATATAAAAGTGCGACAAACCGCAAATCCTCTAAATCAACCGAATTGAAAAACACATACCTGTGTAAATGAGTTGAAACAGCACATATGAAATGCACAGTATCTTCATGTTGAAATGAATACTTGTATCACAAAATGAGATCACACACATGAGAAACCCAGCGCAGAATGTTCAAGATCACAATAGTTAAATGTGACGAACCTACCAATAGGAATACAAATGTCACACAGGCAATACAAACTGAGGAGAGGCAAAGCAAATATAAGCCCACTAAATCTTCGAACACGCACATTGAAAACAAAGCGTTTGCGGACTTTTGGTAGTAATTTTAAAAAATGTGAGGCCAAACAAAATTCAACAAAACTTGCAATAAGTTATGTACATTTATGAACAAGATAATACCATAAATGGCCACAAAAGGTCTTTAAATGAAACTACTTGCGTTTTCAAAAGAAATACCCATTGTTTCAACGGAAACTTACAGGAAACAACCCTTATTTTCCACAATGCACGCAAGGATTGTCAGACGACTACTTTCACGACTATAAAGGGACGTATTGACAGTTTGGCAAAAATTTTTTTTTTCAAAAGTAGTCGCAAATTCCAAAACGAAAAGTATAATTTTTAAAGAAGAGAAATAACATGTCTGACACATAAATGTCTGTGAAATAGTGTGTCGTTTATGGATAATAATTTATTGAAATGAATAAAAGTTTACAGTGTTTGTAATGTTTTTTGACAGTAGTTTGGAAAACACGTGCATCACTTATATAACCTAAAAATACACGCTGATGAATATAAGTCCGGCTGGCCCAGGAGTAAGCGTGACCTACTTTTTATCCCGGAGGTCGTAGGTTCGAACCCGGCTGAGGCAAATCTTTTTACGTTGGTATTTTTCTTTATATTATATTTTGTCTTGATTACTTCAGATGCTGTAGTTTTTGCAGATAATGGCATTGGCATTTTTAAAACATTCGAAAATCTGTGCATTATCCCTTTAATTCCTTTTATTAAATAGTATCGGTCTTAATTAATAGACAGTAGGCGGTAAGCATCTTTTCCGGTTTTCCGGTTTTCACTTTTCGTCTGTTTGCTTTTATAAAAATGTTCCTTGTTCATAATTTGTTTCAAGTATTATTTTTACGGTTTTTCATTCATTTTCTTCCGGTATATGAAACATTCTAACATTCTTAATTAATTAGTAGACCTAGAAATACTATCAATATCAATGTTTTGTAAATTTACACATTTTAAAATGTAAACATATTTTTTTGAATAATTGTTTGTGTTCATTTGTACACCTCTGCACAGATGTTGTTCATTCTCTAAGTAAGAACACTGCGCATAGGCTCGTGTTCACAAAACAAGTTGAGCCGGATTTATAGGTTCAAGATGAACTTGAACCAAATACTTCAGGATCAGGCTCAAACATGGCGTTCACTGAAAATCAGGATCAATTTAAGATATATATTATACATGATTATGAACTCCTATCAGCGTACATTTGCTATCTTATATGATTGTAATCAAAACCAAATACAAACTAATCTTATTTTATCAAAAAGAAAATGTATTTCGAAATGAATAGGAAATATTTTTGATAGTTCGCTCATTTGGGCTAGATGATCAAGATCAAGGCTGATCTTGATCGTGTAGTTCACCCTTTGTGAACACGGGGACAGGTCTGTTGAAATGACATCAAAACCAATTAATAGATAAATAGATAGCATATTCACAAAGCAACGTAGTGTCCACAGCAAGTGGGGCAGTAGCCAAACTGCATGATCAGCAACATTGCGAGAGAAGTAAAAGTGAATTCAGTAGCAAAGTGCTTTCAACAGCGTCGTGGCGCTAAGAGCTATTAAAATAACAAACACAAAAGAAAGCACTATTTGTGATTTGTGACTCAAGAGGAACAATTAATTCGAATTTGTGTGTATGGTTGTTTCTGTTTTGGTTCTGTGTTTAATTTCAAACAAAGATACAAACAACAACTACAACAAACAAACATGATACAATTTGGTATAACCTTAACCGGTTTAAAAGGCTTACTGCATTGCAACTGCAGTGTGGCACCCACCCAACAAACACCATTCCATCAACTCAGACATTCTCCTTCAGAGAGATGTTTGTGTTTTCCTTGTTTTCAACTGTAAGGAGAGATTTGCACATACTTTCTTAATGTGATATTCTTCATTCGCCTTGTTTGTTAAAGAGTTTGCTATGTGCAGACATGAAATTCGTTTATGGCAATGCGTTTATGGCAATAAAGGCCGGAATTAATGCCCTACTAATTATGCAGAAACATGCTTTTGTGATTTTGCATAATATGAAGAAGAGAATATTGTTTTTGTGATTTTGCATAATATGAAGAGGAGAAATATATTCACCGTCTATTCTGCGAAGTCGTTGACCATTAATGAGCTATATATTTGTTTAATATTTTCGCTGAACATTATATTTTAAAATTTCGTTGACATTTGATTTTATTCATCACACGACTGAAACATTCTGTTGTGCCGCTAGTCAACTACTTACAACTAACCATTTCCACAAATTCTCCGTTAGATACCTCAATACGCAAATGGCAAGTACGAGCAAAGTAATATTGTATGTATGATGAGTTCGATATTTGTTAGAAAGCACTGCCTCAGTCTACGACACCCACTTTGCACTCTGAATCTTGTTCATGTGATAAAACAATTTTGACACACTTTGTAAAATGTGAATGATGTTTGTTATTGTGTTATATATTAAATAAAAACGATTTCTGTATTTGGTCACATAATATCGTTACACTAATTGAAGCTTCAGTTGTTATATTGATTAACTAAGCAACACTAATAGAAGAGGAAGGACCTAGATTAACTACAAAGAACATTACTAAACACAATTTGCTAGAAGAAAAATTTCACAGATATCTTAGAAGATCAGAATATTTACCTACATTACGCAACTTAGAAGCACACTACTATATCGTATGTATTGAATGGACAGCACAAGTCCAGTTACTTGATTTCTTTCATTTACGAATGATCTAGTCGCAAATTGCATATAAACACTAACCGTCTTGTTAGTTGTTTTTATGTTTATTGTCTACTGTCTGGTGCTAATATTAGTTTTCTTTCAACTGTGTTGTAAGTCTAGTTAGTAGTTATTTGACTTCGTATAGGTTTATTCATATTTGTATTTTGTGTTAGTTTTTTTGTGTATTGTACGGTGTCGTATTGGCAATTGGTTCCTCGCCTGAAATAACGCATCCTGTGCTGTAAATAAGAATTTTCTTCTGATTATATGGAGCTGAAGTTTTCACAATCTTTATTAAAATGCACACGTGTCCTAACATAGGCCGCATAAGACACGCTGACAAAACTGAACGTGTTTACGATAACGCGTTAGGAAGCACTGACATGTATTTTAATGATCAGCAATTTTACAATCGTTCATGACGTCAGCGTGTAGTTAATTAGCACCGCGGGAATTGTCATAAAATACATCAACAGTAAATGCACGTATTTATTTTGTAAAAACATAAACATTGAAAGGAAGAAACTCTATCGGGAGCGCCCTCTGTGAATTTCATTTTAATTCATTGTCAAATAAGTGACGACTGAAAGTATTGAGTTTGTAATATACACAAGTAGGTTTAGCTAACGGCTAATTATTTCTGCTTGAGCTATTCGCAAGGTTCGAGTATAAGGCAAAAAGGTTCGAAACCGTTTCCTGGGTAGAACCAATACGTGGTGTCCTTGAAAACGATCACCCGGAAGTCCTCTGACTGCCCAACATTGCAGATCATATATGCTTATAAAGTTGTAAGAAATGTATAGTTAATTGTGAATCGTGCATGGTTATTTAATAAATGGTCGCATTTGGTATGTTAATAATGAGAGTCTACTTATATGTATATGTTCAAAATAAATATATATTGTGTCAACTTAGCTTATTGGCCAACAATGCACGCAGTTATTGTAACATGTTCATGTTTAATCATTAATATTATCATATGGCGTACCATTTGGGTCAAAAGTACATATACGCCTGCTGGCTAAATATAAATGTAACTGTTGTTATCAAAGTGTAACCGCAGTTACAATTCTATGACTGCAGTCACAAATTTGTAACAGCAGTTACATTTACAAATATAACTGCAGTTAAAATTTATACCAACAGGCATTAGATATAGCAGTCGTCATAAAATTATAACCGCGGTTACATTTTTCTGACCAAATGCTAAACTTAAAGCTCTATGTCTTTTTGGCGAATTAAGTCACGTCTTATATAATGTATTTTCTTTTAAAAATGCATTAATTCATTTAAGTATGAATTTTCAAATGATAAAATCAATCTAAAGATATATATTTCGTAAAAAATGAATCAGACAAAAAGTGTAACAGCAGTTTTAATTTTATGACAACTGTCATTTTTTTACCTTCGGCATAACTTAGAACTGCAGTTATATTTGTAAATGTAATTGCTGTTATACATGTATGACTGCAGTCATACATTTGTAACTGTGGGTACAATTTTATAACAACTGTTGATCTATATTTAGCTGCCATGTGTATATGTACTGTGGACTCAAAGGGGACGGCATATTATCAGTCATAGTTAACATACAGTGGGTGGTAAGTATCTTTTCCTGTTTTAACTTTCCGTGTTTTTGTTTCGTTTGAAATATTTCCTAAAGATAAATTGCTTTTGCTTTCTAGACAATTATATGTTTTTATGCATTTTTTTCCTAATATTACCAAGCATTATATACATGAAATTATAATACACCCCTGTCACATTCATGTTATCAAATACTGAAGGAGTTGACTCCCTTGATAAAGTGAATCAAGAACGAGGCTGACGATTATTCGCTGTAATTGTCAATGATGTGTTTTTTATGTATGCTACGTGTTTTTGGGTTGTGTTGTGTTGTTTGTGGAAATTGGTAACTTTTCGTAAAAAAGGACCTTGCGATGCTAATGAGAGTTATCTTCTACTGATGCAGCTGGAGTTTCACTTTGTTTATAATTGTTTTCTAAATAATTAATTAAAATAATCGTTTAATTTTTCGCATAGGCGATGGGAATATATGTGATAGCATGGTATAAACTTTAACATATCGGTGAATCCAGATGTTGTTTTAAAATTGATAGATGGTTGCGGTTGTGATGTTCTGTTGAGAGTCAGTATCTAATAGGAAAGTATCTGTTGTGTAGACAAAACGATATGTAACGTGTAATATGACAGCCATGTATAATACAAGGTTATAATAACACGTGGTTTTGATTGGTGATTGACCTACAGGACACTCAATTCAGTTCAAATAGAGGGAAATACGGTTTTAAACAAGGTACGTTTAAATGTTCAAGTTTATGGTGTTTAATTATTCTGACTTGAAGAAATGTATTACGTCTTGAAAAGGTCTGATGGGTCCCTGGCGTAGTTAAGTTTAAAAGATTTCAATCACTGTGTGTTCTAAATTTAGCTGCGAGATGACGCAAGCAGTGAATTGCGGAATAGTTTTAATTAAAGTCAAAACATACACTTCCTGAAACATGATAGAACATGTCATTACTGTTTCTCTGCCGAGAGTAATTACATGCTCGAGATACATTTATGTGTCGTAATGTGTGTTCTTTTTAATATCATAAAGGCATTTAAATTAACAGGAATAATTACATTAACAAAAGTTCCTTTTATGTTTTGAAATTATCGAGAGAAAACATTATGAAACAATTATTTCCTATTGTAATGGATTTATTGAAGTAAAACAAACAGGTATAGATATATGACATTAAACACAGAACGAAAACAGAGACAACCATAAACACGAATTAGAATTAATTGTTCCTCTTGAGACACAAAGTACAAATAGTGCTTTCTTTTGTGTTTTTTATTTTAATAGCTCTTGTCGCAACGACGCTGTTGAAAGCACTTTGCTACTGAAATCACTATTACTTCTCTCGCAATGTTGCTGATCATGCAGTTTTGCTACTGAATTCACTGTTACTTCTCTCGCAATGTTGCTGATCATGCGGCTTTGCTACTGAATTGACTATTACTGCTCTCGCAATGTTGTTGATCAAGCAGTTTTGCTACTGAATTCACTATTACTTCTCTCGCAATTTTGCTGATCATGCAGTTTTGCTACTGAATTCACTGTTACTTCTCTCGCAATTTTGCTGATCATGCAGTGTTGCTACTGAATTCACTATTACTTCTTTCGCAATGTTGCTGATCATGCAGTTTTGCTACTGAATTCACTATTACTTCTCTCACAATGTTGCTGATCTTAAAGTTTTGCTACTGTCTCCACTCGTTATTGACTCCATGCTGCCGTTAATACCACAGCAACACATATCCTACATATAAGGATACTGCTACGAATGAGAAAATATAAATTATTTAGACCCTCAGAATTATCTGTTAGCGATACGATGACCTCATTATATATATTCTTTTAACTACTAGTATACGACTTATATTAAACACAGTTGAATGTAGCATAACTTGATTATAGTTGTGTTTTGCCGCGATTAATTATTAGTTTGCTAAGTTTACACAAACCCGTCCATTGCAATGCTTTGCAGTAGCTTTCTTCAGTAAACTTAGGTTTCTTAATTCGTGTTTAAGAAAGATATGCCATGCATTGCAATTAAATAAACTAAATTTTGCAAGAAATTCATATTCGTTCCTAAAAGCTTCCGTAAGATTTGCCTATATCTGGCTTCTTTCCCATTAGACAACATATGTAATGCGCATTCAATCTGCAAACATGGAATGTGTTATGGAAAAACCATATTACGCAATAGTTATGTACTCGTAGATATGTGTTTTTATATATTTAATTATAATAGTTGTTAAATCACGAAATAGGTTATATTAACAAAATAAACCACTGCTGCGTAAAATGTACTTGCATTAATATACAGACTGATAAATACATAGGTAATACTAGGTTAGTGTTGAATAAAGATAAGTTTATTGAGCGAGGCTTAGAATACCTAAACCACGAGCCTTGGCGAGTGCTTTAGGTTTTCGTGCCGAGAAAAGAAACTTATCTTATATTCAACACTTACCTGGTATTCTATTTATCCCATCATTTTCTGGCTTTATTTTGAAAATAAGCAAAATAAAATAACACGAAAAACACCAAAAGACGTCACGAAAATAAACAAAATGACGTCACTAGAAAGCGCGTGTTTGCTGTATTCAACAAGGTACAGCTAAGTTTATCCCACGGGGTGTTATTTCGTCAATGCAGGCATGGTGATGGGAAAAAATAAGCACTATCCAACTGGCAAATTCATAGAACAATATAATGCTAGGCATTTGTTTCTTATTGCTTTTTAAAGAGTTTTTAATGCACACTCGCCCCATTGTGTACTGGACTTTCTTACAGTCGCATTATATAGAGGAAAAATAATAAGTACTATCCAACTGGCAAAGTCATAGAACAATATAATGCTAGGCATTTGTTTCTTATTGCTTTTTAAACAGTTTTTAATGCACACTCGCCCCATTGTGTACTGGACTTTCTTACAGTGACATTATATAGAGGAAAAATAATAAGCACTATCCAACTGGCAAAGTCATAGAACAATATAATGCTAGGCATTTGTTTCTTATTGCTGTTTAAAGAGTTTTTAATGCACACTCGCCCCATTGTGTACTGGACTTTCTTACAGTGACATTATATAGAGGAAAAATAATAAGCACTATCCAACTGGCAAAGTCATAGAACAATATAATGCTAGGCATTTGTTTCTTATTGCTGTTTAAAGAGTTTTTAATGCACACTCGCCCCATTGTGTACTGGACTTTCTTACAGTCGCATTATATAGAGGAAAAATAATAAGTACTATCCAACTGGCAAAGTCATAGAACAATATAATGCTAGGCATTTGTTTCTTATTGCTTTTTAAACAGTTTTTAATGCACACTCGCCCCATTGTGTACTGGACTTTCTTACAGTGACATTATATAGAGGAAAAATAATAAGTACTATCCAACTGGCAAAGTCATAGAACAATATAATGCTAGGCATTTGTTTCTTATTGCTGTTTAAAGAGTTTTTAATGCACACTCGCCCCATTGTGTACTGGACTTTCTTACAGTGACATTATATAGAGGAAAAATAATAAGTACTATCCAACTGGCAAAGTCATAGAACAATATAATGCTAGGCATTTGTTTCTTATTGCTTTTTAAACAGTTTTTAATGCACACTCGCCCCATTGTGTACTGGACTTTCTTACAGTGACATTATATAGAGGAAAAATAATAAGCACTATCCAACTGGCAAAGTCATAGAACAATATAATGCTAGGCATTTGTTTCTTATTGCTGTTTAAAGAGTTTTTAATGCACACTCGCCCCTGTGTGTATTTGACTTTCTTACAGTGACATTATATAGAGGGCCCCGGTAGAATTCGCAATACGCCCCAGGATTTCATAAGATGCATTGCTGACATAAATGTGTTCCCACAATCGGAATAGTTTATAATTCATAACAAGCAGTTAGGGAAACGACTTTTGAATCTAAATCTTCTTAAATGGTAATCTATGTATGCTTTGCCAATAAAACGAGAATGATATATTTGTCGGTTTGTTAGTTAATTCGTTGAAAACAACAACTGACGTAGGATTCATTTATAATTTTAAGATCCAATGCTTTATCTTTGAGTAAAGGCCCATTGAGCAGCACACACGCAATGTGTGTATTGTTACACATATGGTTATTATCGCAATATTTTTAAAGTCAAATTTACTGTTTTTCAATATTCTTCGAACGCAGTCCTCCAGAAGTACAATATGATAACACGTTGTTATTTTTGAATCAAAATAAAAGTTTTGACTTTAAAATATTTATATTTACGAGGGCTGTTCAAAAATGTGCGAAGAATTTTATTATAACTATACAACGGAACACTTGCTATTGACAAAATTTCACAACACTACTTTTTCCTGCTTTTCCTAGCATGCACATCAATATCATTGTGACATATTACAAATGACACAGTGACATCATAACACCCACATTACTCACACAGCCGGGCATCGACGTTTACGACGCTAACGCCATCTTAACATTTACTAACTCCAAATAACGTCGCGCTTTTTCAACGTTATGGACTCCAATTGCATAAGTGTCATATGCTTAGAAACCTTCATATATATATATGAACAAAATATCATACACCATCGCCGTGTATTAACCTATATTTATTTTGATTTATTGTTGAAATACGTTTTAGTGGTAAACATGACATTTTGTATAACAATAATTCTTCATAGGAAAATGGATTTTTCTTCACTGTCAAGCGTTGCGTTTGGGGCTATTATTAGGTAATACCTATTTCTGAATTTCCACTATCACCGGCGATGGCAAGTTAATTGACTGTATTGTACGACCCTGGGACATACGAGATTCTGCTATATTGTTTGCAGAAAATGTTTTGTTATTGCGTTTTACCAAATGTATGGGTAAGCGATGTCATTGAACTCGATGTCGCTAGGAAGGATTTTAATTAGGAACAAATCGAAGCTGCATATGTTTATATAATTAATTATTGTGTTTATTTTTCAAATTTGTAAGATATGTACGACAGTTTGGTACCACATTAATTATTAAATAATATTATCAGAACATTATAACATTCACTGAAAATGGTCATATAGTAGTGTATCTATGGTATACATTGACACACTTTGGTTACACCAAAAGAAAAAAAAATTCTTTATCACTAATAATGCGAATCAATACCATATAACATATAAAAGTATATTATATTTGTTAACAAAGGCATGTTTATATGTGCATACATTTAACGCTATCAGATGTTTTTAAAATAAAATTGACCATAAGCAATTTACTCCATTGCCAATGAAATGCAGAACGTGCGTATTGTCGGCAACTAGTTATCATATGGTAGGACGCATTAATGCGATAGAACATAAACCTAAGATTATTGATTGTACAATCAATGTGCTAAAAATAAAAGATGGGTGTGGAACGCACTCCGTTTTTTTTATTTGTTGTTAATTTTTGACTGTGACTTGGCAGCTTATTTGAATCAATTGTGAATACTAAAGTAAAAAATCTTGGGCATTCATCCTCTCTATATTTCGAACAAAATGTAGCAAAAAGCAACATCCGTATATGTACAACATTTAGCATCAATTTAATTGTTGTTATAGTGAAGTCAAATCGGTTGAAACTATAGAATGACGTATTATACTGTTTAAGATGCGATATTCCGAAAATGCAATTATACGAAAAATTGCGGCGATCCGGTGACTATTCGTATAATAGCGACTGTATATATGAGGCGTTGTACTTTTAATCTAGAATAAATGGTAAAGTACATCCGTACGAGTCAATGTTGCACTTTTGTCAGTAGTTATGGTTAGGTATTTGGAAATTTGATTTTTTAAAACATTTAGTCATCGTTTTTTTCTTATTATTGCGTTTGCAGTCTGCACACATGGAATGTCTTTTTGAAAAGAGACCATTCAATTTTACGCAATGGTTATGACGTACGTAGGAATACTTGCTTCGTATTAGATCTAGTTACATTTACAAAAAAAGAGCTGTTTAAAAAAATAAATTGAAAAACCAAACTAATCCACTTCTGAAATACACTCCATTTAATTGGCGAAGTCATTGAACATTACAAAGCTGGGTATTTGTTTTATTGCTTTTAATGAGTGTTTAATACACACACGCCCCTGTGTATATGAGATAAAGAGAATGTCAGAAAACTGCTATAGGGTGCTGACTGATTTCATCATCGATCCGACTTAACGTTAACTGATGTCACCTACTTCCTACTACTGACAGTTTCTCGAATGTCCTAGTAGAGTTCTTACGATTTATTTATACCATCAAGTGTTTTGATAAGAATCAGTTGATAAATAACAATAAATTTAGCTAACGACTATAAGTATTGAATCTAAATCGTTTTATATGCCATATGTGACAATAACGAGAATGACGTTTTCTTCAGTTTGTTATTAGTTAAACAAAACAATTGAAGTACGATTTATTTATAGTATTAAGATCCATTGATATGACAAACAAAAATATTACAATTGGCATTGACTAGCATATATGTGTATTTCTAAAGCTATGGTGCTAATATTATTATATTTATGACATTTTATTAGATTATTTATCAAGTTTTCGAACAGCAGTCGTACTTCTGGATAAGAAATTGGATTTGTTGGTCAATTCGATTGGGGCAAGCATTCGGTAAAAGGTGTTCTAAATTTGAATGCCACGTTCACTGGCGGTGGCAATTGCATTGGCAGTAGGACCTTTAGACATGTGTTTGATTAATTTGTTGTCTGTCGTAACATTGGCTTGGTATTTTTGTTTGCGGCAGACAAGTTGTTGTTTACTTTGACGTGAAGCACAAGCCAAAGCTATTGGGAGGTCCAAAGCGATGTCATTCAAGTCGTTGTCGTCGGAAAGGATTTGGGGTGCGCTGTATAGGCGCATTTCTTAGCTGTATACTGTGGAATCACTAATTTTCGCGGTGGTATAATTTTCGCGCTTTTCGCGCTCCCGCCATTGCGCGAATTTATGACAACCGCGAATATTTACCGATTTCGTAGTGCAGCAATCATTGGGAGCTTACACGTTCGTTCAAATGTACGTCCGTAATCGTTCGTAACTATACGCAGATAGGCCTATATGTGACGATTCGAATGTTTTAATGAACGTTTTTTAATGTTTTATTGCTCTATTCTGATAAATGAATTCATATTGTTTTCTTTTAAATTAAATTTTTAACGTTTTTGTACATTTAAGTACCGTCATAAACGTAATTAACTCAGCGTTTTCATTTTTGTTAAAATTCACAATGTGTTATATCCATATGTAAAATATTCCATTTCTATATAAAAATATAATAATATTCCTTGTAATTAATTTCAAATCGCGTATTGTCAATTTGAAATCCGAAACGCCTATCCGAATATTACTGTTCACGTGACGTAAACACGAATTATATTTTATATTTTACAATGAATCTGCACATGTATTTCATGTAAATCTTTGTTCTGCTAGAAAAAAACGCGCGAAAATTATGCTGTCATGTACAACGTCACGTCAGCCGCATGGAAAGCGTGTGTGCATTGATTGCTTTATGAAAACTTTGTAGCGAAGAGACCATTGAGATCTTTACTTTAGTATAAAAGTTTCGTAGCGCTTAACAAACACAATTGCATTTCTATAACACAGTTGCGCAAAGCAACGATTTTGAATACTCGTAATGCAAATACATGTCTTTGGAAGGAAGGAATTGCTTATTTACCCTCGGTACAAGTATATTGGTACAATCCATTGACCGAGGACACTGTGCATGTCTTTAAAAAAATAATTTGGTTTAAACAAGTAATGTGCCCAAGATGACAGTTTGTTTTCACAAGTTGACATTTTGTGAAAGAATTAGCGCCCCCGATGTGGAACCGAAAAGAGTATTTCAATCGGCATTTCTTTAACAACAAGGTGTCAGTTTGACATAGCGTGATATTAAGTATCTATTATCTCGCCTAAATCTGCGTCCCATTCTAGTATTCTTCTGAAGTGGTCCGCTGTTGTCAATTAAGAGCCTAATCCGGTACTAATTCACGTGTTTATTGCAACAAACAAGATGAAGGACCCTTCATTGGGTATCTGCCCGGTTGGTCGTTTTACTGCATAATTGACAATACGTTGTGTAAAATCCAATTCTCGATTTTTTTCAAAATCGCACTTGCGCGAATTTAAGACCGCGCGAACATGTTCGCGATCGCAAGTGCGCGAAATTTGTACCCCGCGAATAGAAGTGATTCCACAGTATGTTATTGTGTTTTCCTTCTACAATATCGATTAACATTTTATACTAGTTTGTGTCACATTATTGATTAAATTATTGAACAGGACATTTTAATATGTATATAAGATAATAATACAGTATTGTTTATTTCTATTGTATACAGATATACACATGTAATATATACGTGTGGGTTGTGAACATTCACCAAAATACATACCAGGACGTGTGTTATCTTCATGTCAATTTGTATTTCATTTTGGAGAAGAAAACGGATTTGTTTCTCAATGGTGAAGCGTCGCGTTGAAGGCAATAATTCGGTAATAGCTGTTCTGAATAAGTAGACATGTTAATTTTTTGTATGACCTTGGGACATACGTGAATTATTTGTTTTCTATTGTAACATTGTTTTGGCGTTTTGTTTGCGGCAAACGTTGTTATTGACGTTCACTTTGAATTTGACCTGAAGCACAAGCTAAGTCTATGGGAAGGCCAAAGCGATGTCATTTAGTTCGGTGTCTTTTGGAAAGGATTGGGGTGGCTGTACTTAGTTTAGAACAATTCGAAGCTGTTGCCCTGTAAGTATTTAATATATAGTTGTGCTGTAAATGTTTTACGCTGATTTTTAGATTGCTTGAACATGAAATTGACCATCATCCATTTATTCTTACCGTTTGTTTGTATTTAGTTAAAAATAGATGCAGTCCGTGTTCGAAATTTCGTCTCTTAAAACAATTCTTTACCTGACATTTCTTGACCATCAGTTTACTAAAATTGATTATTGTATTTATTTAAAACAAAGATGCCATTTGAGTTTTGAATTAGTCTCTGCCATTGCCCGAAAAATATCGTTGTATGCAGATATCTTGCAAATTTAGTGTGCGTACTTACAATATTAACAAACTGCAAGCATCCTGTACTAATGTCTTGTTTGTTCCTTTTAATTGAAATGCATTAGATACTTGACTGAAAGAAACGTATAATATTGCAGTCAGTATATTTTTGTTCAGTTCTCTGAATTGGATATATAATTGTTATTTAAGATCTATCTTATCGATATCTGCCAGATACTTAGCGTATTGTAAAATATTATTTACTGTATTATCGGGAATACTTCATTCTGAAATGTACTAATTGTACCAATAAATCAGCACATGTTATTTTTATTATTGGCATTTACTGAACACGGTTTATTTTATTCTTTGTCACTTAGTTTAATGTTTAGGCCATAAAACATGTTGTACAGTTAGGTGACACTCTGCTAAACATTTGTTTGGTTGTTCTGAATTAAAATAAATCTCGGAGTGTGGTGATTGCATGCTCACATTATTCTTTTTTTGTTCTTAATTTTAAGGAATTTGTTCTTAATTGTAAGGAAATAGTTATTAATGTTAAGACAACTGTTTTAATTGTAAGTAATTGTTCTTAATTTAAGGAAACTGTTCTTAATTTAAGGAAATTGTTCTTAATTTAAGGAAATGTGTCTTAATTGTAAGTCGCACCCGTCCTAGTTTAACAAGCCTGTTGTATAATTAAGTGTTGTACGTATAGTTCAGTTTTCGGGTTTTTTATTTATCTTACATTTTGATAAATACAAACGTACTTTGCGTTGTGTTCCTTATTCCGTATACTATTAATGTCTTAAAGTTTGTATTACGATCTTACAACAGATATAGTGGCAAAAACAAAAAAATATATATTTCCATTAAAATAGAATCAAAGTTAAGAACAAATATTGATTTCAAACGCACACTAAGCTAATTTCAAATTACCAAATAGTTTTCGTGTGTACATACGGAAACTCAAATACATATATATAAGGTAACATTACACTAAATAAATAAGTCATGTAGGGCTATACTCTCTAAATAAATCAACAAGTTTAACTGGAAGACATGTTTTTAGGTTAAGATGTTGGTAGGGTAAGCATTGGTGTGCACTAATAAATCACGGATATGTTTTAAGATTGGAGACTACAATATGACACTTGCGCCGAGGCGGGTTACATTCAACTAGAAAGTAGCCGGTAAAAAAATGTTGATAAAACAGTTAACTTTGTTTAGTGTCGAGTTCTTTCTTACCCTTTTATTGCTTAAATCAATTCAGCTTAGAATGCTCTTTAAGAATGTATATGGTTATGAGGGTCCCTATGTGCAAAATGTTGCATTTATTTTTGGTTAAAGTTATCGCTTTGACATTAAATTACTTAAGGATTGGAATTAGTATATTGTAACCATAATTTGACTTGACAGTTGGTTTGGGTTGCACAACGCTAATAACCGATGCAAAAACTCGACACTAGTACTTGTTGATTTCTTCCATATTAAAGTGTTTCCTTCGTCATTTTTTGTGATTTTCTGTTTGCCTTCAAGTTTCATTCTCATTGATTTCTGATTATTTTGAAAATAATTGAGATATGAAAGATCGTACATGCACAACTTAACAAAACCATCTATTCAAAGCAGACAAGGAAACAACGCTTGTATTTACGACTGTTTCTAAGAGTCTGTGTCGGTTAATTAAGAAATAATCTTCGATTTATCGTTGTTTATCGGCCAATAAACAACGATTTGGATTTCTGATGCGTAGGAATTAAACCACGAGGGGGTTAGGTCGAGTGGTATAATAGCCACGCATCAACGACAAAGAGTTGTGTGTTGGCCGATAAACAATGATAGTGCAAAAAATAGTTCGATTCTAACATGATTTGACATAATTAATATATTTTGCAAATGTAATGAGAACTACATTTTACTATGCTGTGCTCACAATCGGGACTACTTTTTACGTTGTTTATTGGGTACTAGTTTAACAACGATAATTGTGTTCTTTGTCTATAAAAACATTAGCGAGTATCCTGTTAGAATATGTCTTTTTTTTCGTGCTTATTTCCTTCACAATTAAATTCAATAAATAAGTGACTACCTGCGACTGGTGAACAAATAAAGTCGCTACAAACGTCTAATTAAAAGCAAGCATACTACGTCCTGAAACAGGATACAAATATAAAAATTTCTTAGCAACAACGTATGTTTGTACTTGTTTAAAAGTTGAAATTGTGTGATTATATTTATTCCAGGCACCTAAATAAACATATGTGGCGCGTCGTGAGAAAACCGGTCTTAATGCATGTGCGTAAAGTGTCGTCCCGGATTAGACTGTGCAGTCCGCACAGGCTAATACAGGACGGCACTTTCCGCTTGTATGGTATTTTCTGTTTCAAGGAAGTCTCTTCTAAACATAAATCCACTGTAGGCGGAAAGTGCCGTCCCGGATTAGCCTGTGCGGACTGCACAGTCTAATCCGGGACGACACTTTACGCACATGCATTAAGACAAAGTTCAACTGTTCCTGAATGAATTTAACTGTTCCTGTATGGGAACTAAGCATTGTGATTGGTTAAAACCACAATCTCATTAAAATCATCTCCAGTCTAACGCTACTATATTATCCGCTGACTGGATCTAATGACTTCGCATTAGGGGTCACGTTCGGATGACCTTTTCAGGAGCCAATCAAACTGTTGCCTTCAACATGTTGTGGTATATTATATATAAAGCACAAATACTATGCACGAAATTAACGTGAACTTTGGCTGTTTACTCGCCTAAAGTACCACTATATCCATTGTAATCCGCGTGCAAATTTAATTGTAAATGATTTATTCCCGAGGATCAGCTAGAAATGCATCACTTTTCAAAAATCGTGGCCAAACATTGCTGTGCAAAAGGCAATTTCATTGGGCGCAGCAGGGCTGATATTTTATTGTTCGGAAGGTCATTTAAACGTGTGCTGTTATACGATGTCTTCAGATCCTAACAATGTTAGGATTTGATTTTAATGAGATTGGCTAAAACCTGTGCCTGCATGAAATTTCAATGCCTGTTTGAGATTTAACGCTTTTAATTGGTCAGTTGAAATGTTCCTAAGTATATGAAATTGGAAATATGGAATTGTTTACCATAAACAAAATAACACCATCTTGAACTTATTAAATCAAAACACAATCGTGTTATCCTTCATTTTAAACCTTAAAGAGGTTAGGAATTTTAGTCAATTATGTAAAGTTGATTAATAAAATACTTATAAAATAAGTGATTTCATATACGCACTGTTATTTGTCCTCGGTAAGCTGTACTGACCTTCGCCGTTCGGGCTCAAGCCAATACCGCAGATCGAGGACAATTTGTTGTTTTACAGCTCATCAACATTATAATGATTTTACCGTTTAGTCATTTGGAATGTTTTATATAAGATTATATCTTTAAAACGTTATGTTTGAATTATAAGCTATATTGAAAACTACGAACGCTAATG
Source organism: Congeria kusceri (assembly GCA_027627225.1). Classification (NCBI taxonomy): domain Eukaryota; kingdom Metazoa; phylum Mollusca; class Bivalvia; order Myida; family Dreissenidae; genus Congeria; species Congeria kusceri. The sequence goes on along the minus strand of CM051039.1, from coordinate 39,800,062 downwards.
ACGCAAGCATATATACGGTCTTGGTAACTTAAACGTGTTCCTTAAATATTCAACGCTTGTTGGTGTCGGTGTATAAACGACCTTGCCAAACACAGTATTTAACTTTTATATGTTCACACATACAATATTTTCTGTAGGCCAACGGATTTAGTTCTGGTATTTACTGACACTATTATCACCCAGATGTCGCAAACACGTGAATTTTACCATTAATATTGCTCTTTATAATAACAAAAAAATAGAGTCCGTACTAAATTGCATTGACTATATCTTAAAGCTGGATAGCCATGTAGTGCAAATTCACCTTTAAATACAAACACAAATATTACATACGTATACGTTATAGTCTCAAGCATACCTGTAGTAGTCTACAAATATTACATACGTATACGTTATAGTCTCAAGCATACCTGTAGTAGTCTACAAATATTACATACGTATACGTTATAGTCTCAAGCATACCTGTAGTAGTCTACAAATATTACATACGTATACGTTATAGTCTCAAGCATACCTGTAGTAGTCTACAAATATTACATACGTATACGTTATAGTCTCAAGCATACCTGTAGTAGTCTACAAATATTACATACGTATACGTTATAGTCTCAAGCATACATGTAGTAGTCTACAAATAAACACATGTAGTAGTCTACAAATAAACACATGTAGTAGTCTACAAATAAACATGTATCTAATGTAGGTTCAGACCAATGCCTTCAGAAAATGGGGTCAATGATGACTGTATATTAAAGACTGAAAACAAACCTCCCATCCTTTCACATCCCATTAAATAACATACGAGCATATCATGTAAACTTCTTAATCAGCAAATCTTTCATAAACATCGGATTTACTCTACTATTAGCACACAAATTTAAAATATTAACATCAGCGAAAAACAACCTTTTGAAGAGTATATTTGGTTTGGTTATACACGCTTAACACAATAGTGAAGTATTATAAAGTACCTTTTATTTGACCCACCTTTCGGTGCACATTAAGGAATTAATTAATATGATATTTATTATTTAACAACACAAAATATTATGCGAGTGTCATTTGTTTCATATGAATTGAATCTTCGTAGTATTCTAGTTTCTTTAAACCTATTATATATTACTTTTTAGTCTCATAACATAATACGTTCGTTTTGGTTCAAATGTAATTTATCGCGAAATATCAACATTGCAAAACAAACAAAAACCTAGCAATCTTTAGGCAATATGTAAACCACGACTGTTTCCTTGAAAATAAACCAAAGCATTTCGTCTTATTACCGGGTATTTCCTAGAAATATATTGGAATTAATTGCAGCTAAACACGAGCAGTTTAACAATCATGTAACAAACATCCTTAACCTATTCCTACGCACGTTTTCTTCTCAACGCATGTTGCAAGTGGAGAAATATTCAGGATTCTTTGGAAAATTATATATTAATACATGATGTCATTTGCGCAGACTAAGAAACATAAAGAAATCCAGTTTTATTACATAAGTTAATGTCAGGTAATACTTTGTCATCTTAATGCATTATCATTGATACTAGAATCAAGACCCACCTAGGCAATACAAGTAATGCCCTCAAAGGAAATTTGAAGACTATGTTAACATCATACTTTTTGTTATTGATACTTGTCAGGACATACGACATGTATTGTTTATTTGACCATGTCGAATGCACAACATAACCTGCACGAACACGTGATGCAAGTTTAATCATACATGATCTGTAAATAAAACGTTTACGATTGGTCCCTGAATTGTTTTCAGCAGCTCAATATATTGCCGTACTTCTCGATAAGATGTTGATCAGGATTGCAAATACTTATTGATTAATATTGTTTTACCATATGACATCATATTTTGTCGCTAATAAGCAAGTACTTGAATATTATAGACCATTGTGTTTCAGTACTTGCCACATTCATAGCTGGAGTTCTTTTCAATTAAAGTGCTCAATTCTACACCAATCTCAACTATAACATTTAATTATGGATTTGCTCGTGCCATTGCTCGTGCCATTGTCGACCTGGATAATATACAATCAATTATTTCCAGATAAGTACTGGAATGTTATTTATAAAATACGTAAATACACATCAATTATTGTTAAATAAAAGTTGCTTTAATGGTTTTGTTTACTTCTTCTCTATAAATGAAAAAAAAATACATATTAACAAAACATACTCAATTAACCCACACAATTCAATATTGCGTTCAGAAATTTCAGCACCTTATAAGTCTCTTGTCTAGATACGGCAATTAGGTAGATATACACAAATTGGCTGACACGTTGCACTTCAATGTGCAGACATAATGGAATATAATCATCATAGCGGCTGACAATTAAAGGCCATTGATATTTTCATAAGGCAACTTCAGAGAAATAATAATTGACACATAGAACTAAGTTTTGATCGAAATATTTATGTTGAATTACGCAATTATTGATATACTTTCTATTTGCCAGCATTATTCCACATTAAAAAAATTACAGTATCTACATTTCAAAGGTCAAATAAGCTTTGTTCTACTATTCACGTTTTCCAAGTTTCTAACTTGTCAGTTTTAAATTTTCCGTGTAAGATAGTTATATTTATTTCGGAAAAGGAGTACATAATACACGAATAAATAAAAACAACTTTTAAAGTAATTAAAATAATTACAACATGAGCAGAAACAGCCATGTCGTGTACACCAGTACCAACGATGACACACTAAACAGCAAGCCCTTATTGTGGTCCTCTCGTCGAAGGCATGCAAGACTGGGGTAGGTGAAAATATACCTGTTAAACACAATGCATAAAGATAAATGTATTGCAACATAAATATCAAGTAACATGTATTGCATGATGCAGTAACATTATAATTACAGTAACTGGCCTAAGCTGAAAAATAAAGATAGAATATAGCGACTTTTAAATATAGCTGTTAACAAAAACTTGCTGGAACATACGTGTGCTACCCCTTCTATGTGGATATTGCATGGTAAAGTAATAAGAATGTATAACGGAAACAAAGTATACTTTGTAGTGCTTTAAAAGTGGATTTATTTTCTACGATTTGCCTGAATTATACAATATGTTTTGTTTATATTGTCTAGAGTATATTTTCTCCCCATCGTGATTATGTTTAGTGAAAAGCACAGTAGTTTGCTATATTTAAGTACATATGCGACACCATTTAGTGTTGTGTATTTTAGACAATATAGACAACACTAAACGCCTTTTTAGATATGTTCAAACCCGTTTTACAGATAAATTCATCTCGCGTAATTGCCTGTCAAGATAGGATTAGCAATCAAAACTGGGATCTTTCCTTAAAGGAAGACGGAAGTGCATAACAAACTAATATTTTCATGCATAAATGGAGCGCCGTACATGCGCATCTAGATGATCTGGTAAAGTACGTCTTAAGGATTTCTTAATGTTATGTACCAATGATATCTTTGTTTTATCATCTGCACATCGTGTGGCGGCGTGTTTTTTTTTTTTTTAAAGATAAATAATGTATCAATACAAGTGGCCTATGGGCCAGCGCATACGACGTTTGTCCATTGGTACAATATGGAATTTACCATTTGTTTAATTATATACTTTTTATTTATTAGTTGAAAGTACAGCAAATGAAGTTCTGCTGAAATGCCATATACTTACATTGTATCAATCGTGTAGTTTCTCAACATTAAACCTTTGCGTTTGGGGCTAGCATTATGTAAAAGTTGTACTGAATTTGATGTCACATTCACTGGCGATGGCAAGTTAATTGACTCTATGATCTTGGGGAATAATTATGTAATTTATTTGCTATCAGTCGTAACAGTTATCCACGGACCTGTCTTATTAAACATAGTAGGGCATATTTACATTACGATACAATTTTCGAAGAAGCATAAATGCTATGCACCAACATCTATGATTACTTTATTTCAGTAATTCTGTTCATTTCCTTCGTATCTTTGACATGTCCTTTATTTTAGAAAAATACTGATCATAAATGTCTATTTTTTTAAACTACACAATTCGGTCGTAACTTAAACTTGTCGTAATATCTTTGATAAGACAGGGCCCAGAATATTGCTTGCGGAAAACGTGTTGTTATTGACTTTGACCAGAAGCACAAGCTAAATCTTTGAGGACGTCCAAAGCTTTGCTATTAAAATTTATGTCATTAGGGAATGATTTGTGCGCTGTCGTTAGTTAGGAGAAAATCTAAGCTATCTGTGTTATAGAATTATTACTTTGTTTTTTTTGCACCTCCTTTGTTAACAAGCGATATACAGCCGAATCGCGATTATACGAATAGTCACCGGACTGCCGCGACTATTTGTAAAATCGCATTTTCAGTAAAATCGCATCTTAAACAGTACTAGTTATGCAAAGCATCGTTCTATAACTTCAATAGTGGGGCATAATTTGACCCTAGTTCGTAAAAACGGTTACTACACGTCAATGAAACATAATTAACATTCAACAAGTTGCATTCAAATATTTATTCAACAAGGATATTTTTTATTAAAAAATACTTTATGCCCTATCAAACCCACGTCAGCTTCTTGTCTGTAGTGCAGCATGTCTCATCTTCAGCGCAAACACGTTAATTATGCAAAACAACAGATGGCGGCTGTCACCCGAAGAGGTATTAAAACAACCGCCAGTCGCATTTAATTGTTATCGGACCTTGATAACTGTTCGCATATTTGCATGTTTCGTAAAATCAGGATTCATATAATCGCATCTTTTTTACACTGAATAAAGGAGGTCAAACGACTGGACCACCGCACTTATTCGTACTACATCGTCATTTCGTATAATCGCGATTATCCACTGTACACTTGTATTGAAACGACAAAACACACGATTCTGTGTTACACATTTTGTAAATGTTGTGATACAAGACAATACTGCATTAAATTTGTATATGTTTGCGTATTACTTTCGTTGTATATATTGATTTAGCGCCATCTGATTTTGTTATCATTACAATCCTGCAGGTATTTATAAAAAAAAATCTATGATAATCCTTGTTCCGTTATAAAAATCCTTGTCTTGAAAATATCGTTAGATGCGAATGTCTTGAACATCTAGTTTACGCTGGAAATCGATGCAACCTCGACCAATGATCAAACACAATTAATAAATGTTCATCAGAAAACATTGTGCATAATTGATTGCGAGATATTTTGCAATGACCATTATTGACCATTACGAGTTAAAATAAAATCTGGCACAAACGCGTATATATGTATATCTCGCACAAGCAAAAATGTTCTCTGAGAAGACTGAAGCAAACAGAAACACCGAAAAGACGTTCTTAACCTGGTTAACGCAAGCCATGCTTTGTCTGTTAATGATGAACGGAACAACAATGCGATCACCTAGACTTAGATGACATACGCGTCAAACACAATTTATCCATGACATGGTTAACATCAAGAAACAATGTTTATAGTGTATATATGTAGGTAAACACGCGTGACCCGTTACATACCACACACGTGATTATATAGTATGATGGTCAGTTGTGCTAAATTAAAACCATTGTTGAAGTCGCCTGGACAGTTTCACCAACATTCTTCAAGTACATAGCAAATCGGATTAAGGATGCATTGAGGTCACTGCCGGTCTATGCTTATTTTGTTGTCCTTGTAATCATATAATTCAATTATTATGCGTTAAGTCCGTTTATTTTTTAGTTCAAAATGGTTAAAACCACATTGTAATTGTTAAAAGTTACTTCTGATATACAAAACAAACGTATACGAGGAACATGGAAAATTGAATGCGAATTCTCGTTTTAAAACAAAGTTTAGACTTCGTACCACTAAAGCATGCAACATTTTCTCATAAAACAAACGTTAAAGATTACTAAATGTACTGTACAATTTTTACACGCCATTATTACTCCACAACAATCAAAATCGGAGATACTCTCAAACAGCTGAATAATTGACGGTACGCTATGGGATTTATAACCACGCCTACTTTGGTCAAACTTCGATAAACCGTTAGGATATTTCCGTGAAACAATTAAGTCCTAACATTCTAAATGGCTAAATGCAATGTCAATCAAATCTCGTCGTACGGTTAATTGGCAATGTAATTGTACAACTGGCTGGAAATACAACCGGAAACTTTTGGATGAATTGCACTTTTCAAAGAAAATCTATGTACAACAGGATATGTAGTAGATTTCAAGTGTTTGCTGTCTTTCAATTTAAGTATGATTACTGTACGTTGGCAAGGAACGCTAGCAATTTTGTTCCTTTTTTTGTTTCCTGTTTTGTTATTTAGCAGACAAAAAGGTAAAACCATTTAGTATGTTATTCAAATTCCAATTATGCACTAGATCATCATTACGAATGCAACAGTTTAAACTTTAAGTGAAAAATAAAACGTGATACTATTTATTATGACATTGCTTTGTAATCGGCATTTACTAGGTACTCTCTAATGTGGGTCGATAAACAGGCCATGTATTGTTGTTATGTTAATACTATGTATTATATATAAAGTACTCTTCGTTCTGTAGAATGATTTAAATTGGCGAGGACAAATTTTCGCGTTTTTTTCCCCAACATACTTTTTATAAATCTGCGTGTTCTTGAATTCGCGTCATCGCGTCATAGTCATGACGCGAATTCAAAACTGAAGGTATATTGACCTAAAAGGAAAATTAATATTGCTTGCCACTGGCGTTATCGTACCATGAAGGCAAAAATAATGGCGTATACTGCTAGCGTTAGTGAACCAATCGGTTACTAGTAGTACGGTGTCAGTTTCCAGTAAGACGATACTGGTTTTTGTGGAATTGTTTTTGTTAACTAAGCGTGAAAAAGGATAACGCATAGTACCAAGAGGCTATTTTCACACATGTCCACGCATATGCCGTTGATATAAATTGCTTATAATAACATACTTGGACTTATTACCATATGGTACATTACGAGGTAAAAGTAGCATATTTTCGGATTTTTAACATTCGGACATACACATTTATTCGCGCTGGTTTTGAATTTGCGAGGAAATAAAATCGCGAATATTAGCGAAAATAAAACCCACGCGAATAAAACTAATTATACAGTGTTAGTTGTAGGAGCTCTTGTTACTTCACATACCTGTAATAACGAAACATTGACAATAGTGTAGTGTTGGTAGTGTAAATGCTTGTGTTAAATAAGGGAGGAAAATGTCCCTTTTCGTCCTTTAATGTTTATTTTTCGGAAGAGAAATCAAACCATAACGACATATAACTGCTTACATTTAAACATTGATCAATATTTCAAATACTTAAACTATCTTCGGCTTAATGTACTGTGCGTTTAAATGAGTAACTGTCCGGAGAAAACCGGTGTGCTATTTCTTTCTGAATAAATGGAAACAAGATGTTTGATAAACAACCTAGAAATGTAGTCAAACATATGAGTGCACAGATTTTACGTTGTGTTTATCTTACCAGTGAAACCTGAGTTTTAATATAAACCGCTGCTATAAATAAGGCAGGACCCTGCAGCTAAATCAGCTGAGTAATACGTGCATACCAAGCGCTTTCGCAGTATTACTTCGATATTGCGAATCATTTCGATCTACAGAGAGCCAATTTGCGGATTTTCCACAAGAATTATAATTCTGATACTTTGGGAAGAGTAAATTTCTCAGCGACACGATCAGAGCTCAGAGCAGTTCATGACCTTTTGGCCAAGTCACAGACACCTTACGACCAAACCCACAAAGCCGTCACACGCAGGTTTCAGATGGCAAGTCAGTTCGACATTCGACCGTAGTGTCCCGCAGCAAGGTCTGGTGCCTAGCAGTAGCCAATATCGAGCTACATAATACATTATGTTCACTTAAAGCACATCTAAATTAGAACGATTGTATCGTACTGGTCAATAGGATCAGTTTATATACATTTAAATAGGTTTATATAACCTTCCGGTTTGAATTATTGTAAACATTTCACATTTCAAATACAAATGACGCATGCGTATATGTGTAAAATCATCTTAATAACAACTGTGATTCCTACCACATGTGTGCTTGTATATTTCATCATTAATGTAGCTGAAATCTAAAGCCTCAGTCACACATTCCCGATTATGGCTCCCGACAGCGTCCCGACAGCGCTACGATCCAAATAATAAAAAAGTCGGGAATATCGGGACGGTGTCGGGAGCTGTCTGGACTCTTTCGGAACGCTGTCCTGACATTCGGGAATCATCGGGACACGTTCGGCGTGATCGGCCAAGCACACCCGACAGTTAAGGTTTTCCCTTAACATTCGAGAGACTCGGCCGAATTTGTATAGACGGGACTCTGTCGGGATAGATTCGGCTGTATTTGATCAACTCGGGACGGTGTCGAGACGGTGTGGGTGTCGGGACGGTGTCGGGACGTTGTCGGGACAATAACCGGTAGAACGGGAATGATATTGCATAAATATATATATACATATATCACGTGTGGTCTATATCTCGTGTGTGTTTTGCGTGTTTGTGTGCGTTTGTCTTTCATCGATAGAGCTTTGACCGACCAACATTAATGCTTCCCGATTATGGCCCCTGAGAGAGTCCAGACAGCGCTACGATGCAAATAATAAAAAAAGTCGGGAATGCCAGGATGCTGTCGGGACGCTGTCGGGACGCTGTCGGGACGCTGTCGGGAGCTATCGGTACACAGTCGGGACTCTGTCGGGACTCTCTCGAGACGCTGTCGTGATGCTGCGGTATTGTAAGTGCAATTGGTCACGTGCCTAAAATAAAGCACCATAGCAGGTATACAAGGTTCTAGTAAGCATTTACATGTGTCTTAATTTATAAAAAATTTCATGTACAAGTGAATTTAAAATGACACTTGTTATCTTCATACCGAAGGAAAAAACATATGTTGCTGAAACCTATGTACCTTTCTATTTCGAGGCAAAGTCCATTTCATCAACAACAAATGCCCCTTTGTGGTTATTATTCATTTCAAGGTGATAATCGTTATTTGTCCTATATACTAATGGCTCTCTAGAATTACGATAGTCTGTCTGCGTGCTAATGAAATACAGTTTATCGCCTCTCAATGTTCTTCATCACTGTAAATAATTTAACCTGTTTTCGAAAGAACATGTGCTGATATGAATATAATTTACGCATAAAAGCATGCCCTAGACGACTTATTGGATGCGACAGTTATATATATGTCTGACTCAAATACATCGATTATTGCAACTAGTCAGTACTGTTGTTTTAAGATTACTGTTGGTTTTAAATGATTTCGAGTCCGCTTACGTATAAAGATATACGTCCTTATGATATTTAATGTACACTGTATCATTGTTACCGGTATTCATTTTGAAGGACGCCTGCTGATTATGCAGTGTACTCTCTTGTCACATGTAACACTCTAATAATTAATATCTTATCATATTGTAATTGATATAATATATATTTATCGGCATAATGAAACTCCAGAGGCACCATCAGGAGAGAAACCCTTATTACCATCCGTTGGTCCTTTATTTGAGGCAAGTGACCAATTGCCTATACAATACAGGACATTACATACAACACAACACAGAACATAAACATGATTAAAACTGGGGTCACCGCCTTGGAACGGTCAATGCAAAGCATTGGGGGTTTACACCAGTTTAAAGGCAGAATGTTTCACTTAAAAGGGAAAATACACATTTGACAACATAGAAATCACAAATGCACCAAAAATGATTAAAACTGGGGTCACCGCCTGGGAACGGTCAATGTAAAAACACATTGGGGGCTTAAACCGGTTTAAAGGCATGCCGAACCTCACACTTAGCCCAGAATTTATCACAAAACAGGCACTTGTAAATAAACTTTAACCTCATAGCATTACAATGGAAATTAAATAGTAATAAAAGAGAATAGTTATTCAACTGAATTACAATTTAATTACTTAATGGTTGAATGTTCACCAGAGCAACAGAATTGCAACTTTCTGAGGCACGATGAAATGAAGTAAATACAATTATCAACTAAATCCCTTCTTGTTGACAAGATTTCAAGACCTACCATCATATAATACAAACCCCAGATCATCGTCGTGCAGCTCAGGAAAAAGCCGTTATACGTGGTGTAAAATGACAGATTACATAACCGTTTCCATTTAGAAATAACTAAACATTTAATGATATACACAATAATATTTATAAGAATAAAAACATAATATCGATTATATATCGTATATATTAGTGCTTCTATGCGCGTTAGCATCATCAGATACAAATTTCAGTTCATCATTTTACAATTTATATTGGAGAACATCATTTAATACATCAATTAAAACAATGCAATGAGAACATACTTTTTGATCAATATCAATACTGTAGGTTTGCACATGACTTCCTTGCCATTGATCACACGTACATACATATTTATAATGACATATTCGCAGAAATAGAGCACACCTGTGGTAACTATGTCGTCATTAGAACACCTTATCACACAAATCGTTTGCCTCGTCTATCAGCGAAATCGTGACCAATATTAAATCATTTATTATGAAATGGCTTCTGGATACGCTTGTCTGTCAAAGTAAATGTACGTACAAGGATATTTCATCAAAAGAAACTGTATCAATCAATGGTAAATCTTAGTTTATAAGTCTAAAATGTAACCACATTACGCAAATCTCTTTGTTTATAGCAGTATGAATACTTTTCTTTAACTGTAAAGGCAATCGTAAATAGCGGTATTCATGCTATGACTTGTTGTTCAGCGTCAATGTGTGAATGACCTTACTAGAAGCAAATTCTCAACCTATAGCGATATCGTTGTACAAAATGTGACACTGAACAATTTCTGTTGGGCAGGATTTATATTGCGAAGACGTTTGTTTGGAAGACAGACCGCTTAATATGGCAATAAAACTATTTGTGTTACCTTTTGCGTTTTCTTTTCTGTGACTGATCATATATGTATCATTTAGTATTACAAATCTACTAACATGTACTTGATATACGCATAGTTTTGCGTTTTTTTAATACATTTCAGTTACGTGTATTAACTGAACACATATGAGTCGTGTCGCGGGAATACCCAGCTTAATGCATATGCGTAAAGTGTCGTCCCGGATCAGCATGTGCAGTCAGCACAGGCTGATCCAGGACCACACTTTCCGCTTTTATTGTATTTTCTGTTTCAAGAAAGTCTCTTCTAAACATAAATCCACTCTAGGCGGAAAAGGCCGTCCTGGATTGGCCTGTGGGGACTGCACAGGGTGATCCGGGACGACACTTTACGCACATGCATTAAGCCAGGGTTTCCCATGACACGCCCCATATATATTGTATTTAGACTTTTAAATGTTATCTGACCATAAACTAAATGATTCTTCACTGCATGTATCAGAAACTTTGTAAACCAAGATTTATCTATACTAAGATTGCTTAAAATTAGTATTCGCAAAATAATAACGTCAGCGTGCATTTAATTAACGTTGTAATAACGCTTACGAAATGTCTGTGGGGTTGCAAAGAATTTACTTTATTGAAGCTTTAAGTAAATTTGTAGGTAATACATATACACACAATTGATCGATGCACCAAACACATTACAGAGGGCATCGATTGTGATTCAATGATTTCGAAACAGTCTACAATGAATACCCAAGTAAAAGTACGATTACAAACGACAATTACATAAAATCTTACATAACTTTATATCAAAGGGAGGGTATGTTTAGGACATAGCATATAATTGACAATGTGTGTACGAAATACGGGTTTCTGTGGACCAATGGGGCCCATGTAATACCAAAACGGAAGTAGGTCGCCCGATCAGCAGTTTAATATAGCATGGGGTTTTGAACTAACGAACAATCATAATTAGTGTCATATACATGGAGACTACATTATTTCGAAAGCAGCACACATAGTCAAACAGTATCAAACGTACTTTTTAAGCAACATTATCTTTGGCCTTGTTGTTATTCATCTGTAAATATATTCAAATACAATTTGATAATCTTAATTATAATAAGAAAATGCTGTCTGGATTGTATGCGAAAGTATCAATTTTTACGAACCATTACAGGGCATAAAACTCGTGAAGATAAAATTCACAGTGTTCAAAATACGACGATGTTTCTCTTTCTTAATTATTTGAATGGCCATTATGTATGTTTTAATGGTTCCTGGTTGTGAAATGTTTGTTCAATAATTTGTATTGAATATGGCATTTCCTGGTCATAAGAAGTATTTGTTGTTGTTTTTTATATTCATTAAATTTAAAATGTACAAATGTACGTTGATTTTGCTGTCTATTTGCCAACCATTGCCAATTATGGAGATGTAAACTGAAAAATAATAAACTTGTATTTCTACAAACATGATGTATTGATGTTGCCGTGGATTGCAACTTCAAAATTGATAAAGAAATAATGTGATATTTACAATTTATGATAGTTTATATCGAAAATGCGCATTTTCTGGTGTTTTGGTTTCTAGTTTAAATATTAACGCAAGAACATACATATTATAACTGAAATATGTGTATAGTCTCATAGTATGTCATAAGAAGTGAGGTACATTAAAACAAATCTACTTCTTGAAATAAACAACAACGATGTGTTAGTGATGCCATAGTTTGCGACATGATAATTGGTTACTTAATTAGACAATATTTACACTTTAATGCATGACGGAACACTGCGCAGACCGATGATGCCATGTGCTTATTGTCGCCATTTATGACGCCATTTATGACGCCATTTTTATCATTCTTCTAAGGGACGTGTTTTGTGTTTTAAAGTATGTATGTGCGATCTTACAACAGATATATTCAAAACTTGTCTCTAATATCATAATGCATTGTTTTGAAGTGGATGCTGTCAAAACAAAACACTTATTTATCCAAAAACATTTAATTATTGGAAAAAAATAAAATACACAAAAAATATCTGACCCCCTCTGTAAAATGTTCTAGGGTCGGGGCTTTTTTAGGGAAGTCCGGTAACCTGAAAAAAAACATATTTTTTTATACGCCTTATGTTGTTTAAATTGTACAGTCCGTTTTAATGCAAGTAAGTATGTTATAAATCAAAATGTCCAAATCGATACCGGTAAATCGTACTATTGGAATATAGGCGATGCAAGTGAGTTTATATACAGATTAAAAAACATGATATTCCCATTTTGTCAGTAAATGTGTTATCGTCTCATTATTAACAAACTTTAAATCGACTAAACCTGCAGGTAGATCTCCTATGTTTTAAAAATAAAAACAACATCTTACTAAAAAGATAGCCCAAATTTAATCTGTTAATGGTGTCATGTTAGATGTCGTAGCATGTAAATTACCATTCATGTGTGATTTCATTATCCCCCAAAACGGACCAACTTCGGATTAACTCCCAATTTACTTGATGAATTGACGATGTTACTATTTAACTAGCAGGAAATCGGACATGAAGCTTTTAGGCAAATTGCATTTTCCCAGAAAAATGTATGAGAATCAAAACATGAATGAGTCTCCGGATGTTAGCTGATTTCGAGGGTGGTCATTCAAGCATGCGGCGGCCTTGATATTTTTTACTATCGAACGTTTACAAATCCATGTAGTTTTCAGTGTTCTTTGTTGGATTACCGTTAAAGCTCAATGTTTTTGGACAGTCTAAGTTTTCGGACTCCCTCTTTTTTAGCCAAATTAATTATTTTGTGCAACTCTTAATGTTTGGACAGTCAGCTTAAATCCCATAAAATTTTACTCTATATTTACGGACACTGGTGTTATTTGGATTTATTGACGGTAATCAAACTCTGGTGATTTTGTTGTCGTTTGTTTGTGTTGTTTTGTAATATTGTATTCAAGGTTCTTTCATAAAAATGTAATTAATTTAAAGTTTTCAAAAGATGCACACATTATGAATTACTTTGGGTGTGAAACTGTATTAATCCAATCTCAATACATTGATATTAAAAACGCACTGTCACAACATGAACATTACATATATTTTGTCTGCCCAAAATAAAATCTCCCCGACTGTTTTGACACCCTTAAACTGCTCCTAGAACACACATTCATTAATGCTCTATCGACAGCGATTGCGTTGTTCAGGTACAGTAGTATCGATCGATGCTTTTTGACACCAACCATGTGCGAGGTGTCTTAGCCGCTTTCAGATGCAAACTGCTAGACGATAGCCGCAGTTCGGCAGTCACATCAAAGACTTTCGAAGTCAGAGCGACACTGTTGCTATGAGTGTTATTTCGTTTTGCAGATTTGGACGCCTGGCTAAAGGGTGATGTCACGCTGTTTCGTTCAGTAGTTTTAAGAGGTGTCATTATTAACGCGTTGTGTTTTTAACGGATTTTTTGTTAGGTTAAATCGGGGAAAATATTCAAATGTACTAAAATCGCATAATAACGTTAATAAACAGAATATCATAAATTAAAAACGAACAGAATATTATAAAATTAAAAACCGATTTTACCAAAAAAGAGAAATATACGGACTTAACTTAAATATGTTCCATGTGTCTTTAAATATTCTGACACCCACAATTTTGGAATATTTTATGTATCTAAACGTTCGGACTCTAATAAATAAGTATTTTTAAGTGTCCGAAAACAAAGAGCTTTTACGGTAAAACTTAATCAAAATTGTTTACACATTTCAACGAAATAATGTTTACGTTTAAACCGTTAAAGCCCAGCACTTTATTCATAATGGTAGCGGTATTCATTGTAATTGTTACTATTTTGTTTATAATTTTATTATATTGTCGATAATATACTGTATATGGGAAAAACAACAAGCATATAGTACAGTTAAGGTATTCAAGCCATAATACTCAATGTCTAGAACATCACAAATCATATTATTTTCTTGAAGGGCATTCATATCTGGACTCTTCTGCAAAATTTTAGGATATTTTACCGTTTGGTTTGTCAGATATAGTTTTTTAATTACCATACCCCCTCTTTTGCTAAACACATCAAAAACTGAAAAGCTATAGGCATCTTTACAAGTGAAATACTTTATTAATATTTCATAAACTTCATATAAATATACAGTTATGAATGGTATATTGAACACATATTATGACAATAATCAACAATTATTATTGAATGAACTTATATGGAAGTAATATGTACTCATATTGCTAATTATATTTATGATCGATGAGAATTTTCCTGTTCTATTTTTTGAAAGCCATAAACAAATGCGATAAACTTGCTTATTTTATGCATGTTCTGAATCTAAACCATAATATATTTTATTCTTGGACTATAAGCCACACAATGAAGGCAAAACAAACAAACTTTACCATGCAAATTTGAAAAATTAAAACAGTTTTTAACACTACCCCCATACAAAATTAAGCCGGATTTATTTTTTAGAAATACCTTTTTAAATATTTTTAAATAATTATTGAGAACCTAAGAAAGATACTCCCATAAAACTTTAAAAAGTTCTTAGTATAAAATACAAGCAATAGATACAATTAGTTTCATAACTTTTGAACACAAAACATTAAAATTAAACTTTGTTTCATCATTGTGTATTCTAGTATAAACAATATTTTTTCAAAAAGTCTAAAACACATAATCTAGAATATAAGCAAAAGAGTTGTATTAACTAAATTAATAATCAATACATTTTATAAATGAAATAAATATAAACATAATAGATAGAACCAATATGTGCTGCATTAACACATTTTCATCTAAAAAATATTTCACGTTCCAGGTCATATCCATCATGAACTTTACTGGGTTTAAAAAATGACTGTTTTTCAAAAAAATCCGCTAATTTGTGTTATAAAAGTTTCCAACGTCCTTTTTGCAACTGTAATATAGGGCCTCCCATCCATTATATTTACATGTTAAATACTACACTGTCCGCGCCTTCACAGTTGAATGTTTCGATGGTACATAAACCGGAGCCAGTGATGTCCTATGCCGTAGTATGTTTATCACGTCAGTATAGGCAAGAAGACCCAGGGAATCAATGTTTCTGGCCTTCTCATTTTTGAACATCAGCTGGTTGTGCACAGCTGTTGATGAATATGGGAATGCGACTGCTACTAGCGATGCCTCTGGTTGAACACTAACAGCCTGGTCGCCATCTAACATGTCGCCCATCGTACTGGATGTGTGTTTGCTTTTCTGAACAGCAGCATCACTGAAAATAAGTTTTCAGTACACAGTTTTACAGTAGATTCTACATACAGACTGATATTAATTTACACAACAATTATTCCTTTACTAATTGTCTGATATGGCACCGATGTCAGTTGAACACAATTTAATGCCAAATGTTGAATTTTTAGACATGTTTTGGTAACCGACTTATAAGGTTATGTTATAACACTTAACAGAATGACAAAGCAAAATTGATAGCATTTTCAATATGGAAATTGTAATATAATTATAGCATTATGTCAAAACATAGAACCTTGTTAAATAAGCTTGGAAACTAATACTAGTACTTCATCTTATTATATTTCCAAACTCTATGCTCTGTGTATTCATACAAATCAATAATTTGTATTCAGTATATTTACACAACCATTCACGAGTTGTCATTATCTTAGTAATTATTACCATACAAACAAATGGCTATACAATTAGATAATGAACTGATACTAACCCGTACACAGCTTGGGATTAGGCTTACCGTTTGACTTGGTTTCTTTGTCAGTTTTCCAATAGAGAACATTATTGACATCACATTAGTCAATGTTACAATATTTCACGTAGACATAAACATTCATACTAATATGCTTCTCGGTAATTTTCTAACCACACTGTCACAGATCGTGGCAGCTGATCATAGCCGACACAATTTACATTATTACTGTGTCTTTTTCTCTTGAAAATCTATCTCTTTTATTACGTTTTCGTCGGTCAGAATGATTTATATCAAGGTAAATAAACGCTGTCATAAAATTGTATAAGCGTTCAAATGATCATGATTTCCAAAGGGAACAAACTCCGATTCTACTTTCGTTTTAATTATGCTCGTTACATTTTAATAGTTATTGCATATCTAATTTGCTTTTAAAAGCGACGATATTAAAATCTGAAACAAATACTACGGTCTAGCTAAAGAAATATATAATTTTTAAGGAAGTTTTGTATGTATTCCGAATGCGAACGGTAAAGTACGGACGGCTACGGCTTTCGTCGAAATTACACGGAAATTAACGAGCTAATGATGGGTCGAATACCTTAAATACAAATTCCTTATTGGTTAAAAACTAATATTTCCCCGTGATAGTTCAGACTATTGTATAAAGTTCAGACTATTGTATAATATATCTATAATATATATATACTTCAAGGACAATATATTTTGAATGGGTATGTAACATGCCTTCTACCTGCAATTTTCGAATGCACTGCGGTTATCCACGACTACTAACTCCGACAAACGCCGTTTACAGTATACGAATGTTTTACAAATTATTTTCGTCAAACAATTAAGTTCTAGCTATCTGAAAAGCTAAACACATTTTCAATCAGATCTCGTCGTACGGTCAAGTAACCATTAGCAAAAACATAGATCGCTCCGCAATTGTGTTTGTCTAAGTTTGTTTGTCCATGGATTTGAAGTAAATTGATTGGATTATGCTACCATGTGCTATTATTTACCACTGAAAAATAAATCCAGAATTGGGTATCTACTGGTCAATTGACAATAGTTGTTGATAATCAAGTACTAGACCGTTCAGGTTTTTGTCAACATTTTAAACACCTTCCCAGCTACCGATAAAGCCACGCAAAAGGTGAAAGTTTCCAAATGCAGACTGAACAAATACGACGGTCAACTTACTGGCTGCCTTACTGCGTGTTTACCTTAGCATACTGGGCCCGTCTGAAACATTTGGTTTGATGGATACTGTGTTTTAAAAAACACTGATCCTTAAAACATATACTGGTTTCAACACTAGCTGTATTTACATGGCATTATGAATTACTTATGTACGAGCATGGGGATGAGACAATTTCTTATTATAGAGGGCGTCGCGATTAGCAGAACATCTCACACCAAGCATTTCCATTTTTCATATAAGGGGAATACTGATGAATCCCTCTTTACCTAATGCACAGACCGAACGTATTTCTAACTTTTAAACTAACATGTGAATATGAAATGTATGCTTTTCTTACTGTATCTTCTAATGGAATAAATGTATCTTAAATGACGACTATTTAATTTAATGGATACACTTTTCTTGGAAAAAGAGCAGAGAATAGTTTCTATAGCTGTTATTCACTTTTAACACGTCGCTAGGATGGTATCATATTTACAGAACTCGTACGTGTAGCAATTCTTTTTCTAAGAAAGCTTTGAAAATATACAAGGATCCTAATTAAGTTTCAAACGTTTATTGCATAAAATAGTTTACAATGTTTATAGCAGTACCCATTCTACATTACACAATGAGAGATTAAGTGGAGCATGTGATTATGACAGTTATACATGAAATACATTCTTATTATTAAAAAAAACACATTTATATATAGGACAAAAAAATATTTATTGATACACAGTAACGTTTTCCTTATCTTAGTATGGAATATTTTAAGTTAAACCCATCATAAGCATATACAAGTACAAAAAGTTCATTCAGTATAAATTTGACATTTACATTTAAATTTGCTCCCCAGCTATCCTTTAATCCTTGCATTGCGAATAGACGCTTCCACAAATGTCAATCATATTCAAATTAACTGAAATATTATCCAATCATCGCATTTGGATATCGCGTGTTTAGCGGTTGAACTATTTCATACAAAAGAGCACGTGCATATTGTTTGTGATATTCAAATGAGCACGCGGAAATGTTTGTGATTTTCGATGAATGGAAATTAATCCTTTAACAATAGCTGGGGAGGAGTTTCGACTATTCGTGGCAAAACCCGGATCGCTCATTAATAACAGAACAGAACAGAACAGAACAGAATATTTTATTCAGTTACTTGAACATATATACATGTTCCTCATAACATGATCCAATGCATAACAATTATAAACACATGACAACGTATAATATATGTACATATATACACACTTTATAACAGAAGAATTTTAACAAACACGTAGTTAATAATTCAATAATTCTATATGAATATCAAACAGTAGATATATAGTAAATTACAACGTAGTTTATAAACAAGATTCACTCCCCGAGGAGGGACTTATAAGTTATAGACGAAAAAGTACGAAAGAAGAATGACAAATTTGTACAAAAGAAAACAACAAATGAGTAGTTATTGGACGAAATTGATCATACTTTTTCGTCTGTTAAAAGCATGGTATGTATATTTACAAAGGTTTAATATAGTTTTATAGCTTTTAGATTTAAATAAATTTATAAATTTGACCATACTGGGCTTAGTATAATAATATTTACTAATATATTTTTTACGAATATCTATATACAGTGGGCAGATACATATAAAATGGTACTCGTCCTCAATATCATTTTTATTACAAAAAGTACAATATCTGTTACAATGTTCGATTCTGTTATTACCATGACGTCCTGTTTCGATTTTTAATTGGTGAGATGACAATCTCAATTTGGATAATACAATGCGATATCTTAGTGGAACTTTATCAAGGTAACATTCAAATTCATAGTCAGTTTTAAACAATTTATACGTGCACATAGATCTACTAATATTTATGGCTGTATACCACGATTGTTTGAATTGATCGTGTAGTCTTTGTTTAAATTCTATATGGAAACTTTTCTCGTTAACTGAATGCGGTGTAATCCAAACATATGAAAATCCATTGCTATCTAACAGAGACTTAACATCAGTTAGCCAGTTAGATTTGCCTTTGTTAAAATCATCTAGCAACGCTTGGTACAACCGATTAATAATAATATTGTGACTATTTAATAACTTTAGCCAGTATTTTATTATGCGTGTGTGTCTATTGATATGAAGTGGGAATCGGCCAAGTTCACCGTATATTGCCATTGTACATGTAGATTGTTGAACTTTAAGAAGATTTTTACAAAATTTCAAATGAATTCGCTCTACTTTTGTGGATTTGCCAAATCCCCATACTTCGCAACCATAACTTAAAACTGATCCTACAAATGCGTCAAATAATTGACATATGGTACTAGGTTTTAAAAGGGCTGTTTTGATATTACTCATAAGAGTATTAAGAGCTTTCAGTCCTTTACCAGAAATGGTTTCGCAATTCAGAACGAAGCTACCTGTATAATTAAAAACAGTTCCTAAATAGTTAAAATCATCTACAACTTCTAATGGGATATTATTGTAAACCCATTTTTCTTCATGTTTTAAAGGACCTCGTTTTCTAAATACTACGACTTTGCTTTTGTCGGGGTTAACCTCAAGTCCCCATGAATTACAGTAAATTTGAAGACGATTTAGACTGTGTTGGAGATCTGCTGCAGTTTTCGCGAGGATAACCATATCATCTGCAAATAGCATCAAGATAAAAGTCAAATCATCTATCGATAGGCCACTATTAATATCATCACAGAGGAATAATTCGAGATCTTCTAGGAAGAGAGAAAATAGTATCGGCGACATTACTTCGCCTTGTTTTAAACCTACAGCGACTTCGAAGAATTCAGAATATGAGTTACACCCTTTTATACAAGCTTGCATTTTCGAGTACATATCCCTTATTACCCGTAAAGTTTTGCCTCTCAGGTCTATTTTAAAATAATTTATACCACAAACCATTTCTATATATACTGTCAAAGGCCTTTTTAAAGTCAACAAACGCACACGCTAGTCTCCCATTTTCATTTAATACTTTACTTATAATTGCATTTAAAACAAATATAGCATCTACGGTGGAACTCCCTTTTTTGAAACCAAATTGTGCATCACTTATTATATTATTATCGGCCGCCCACTTCGAAACACGTTGATTAATAATACCAGTGAATATTTTGGAAAAGCAGCTATTCAACGTAATGCCTCTATAATTATTAGCATCATTAGGGTCACCTTTCTTAAAAATAGGTACAACTAGTCCGTTCATCCACGATTCTGGGTAGATACCAGAGTTAAGGATACCATTAAAAATATCAACTAAGTGTGAAGCTAAAATATCACATGATTCAATCAAGTATTCATTAAGAAGTTGATCCGCAGCAAAAGATTTGTTGCTCTTCAGGTTATATATAACGGATTCCACTTCTTGTATTGTAACTGGTACATCTAGTTCATCAAAGATACAATCAACATCAACATTATCATGATTATTATTGTTATTATTATTATTATTATTATTATTATTATTATTATTATTATTATTATTATTATCATTATTATTGCTACAAAAATGCTCAGCTTCTTCATTATGGACATTTGGAAAGTTGATGCTTAAATTAGAGAAATGTTTAAAAAAATCTTCATTGCTGATTTTATTATTATTACAACCATTAGTTTTATTATTTCGAAAATGTTTCCAAAAATCTTTAGGTTTAGAATGTCGTAAGCTTTCAATTTTTTTCATCTTCTTCTTATCGCAGAGGCGCTTTTTGCGCTTAACTAATTTTTTATAATCTCCCTTAGATTTTATCATGTCCTGTCTATTAATATCACTTTTATGGCAGTTATAATTATTCAAGGCTCTAATATAAGTTTGCTTTGCTTCAATGCATTCTGCGTCGAACCAATCAGATTTGTTGGAAACACTTTTACAATTATAAGCACTATTATGATCAGTCATGATTTTACAAAAAAGTGGGTCAGCAACATCTCGTATTTCTTTGGTAAAATTACTTATACAATTGTTAACAGATTCCCTATCACCAAAATTGGTATTCAGTGTTAAGCAATTAAGTGTAGGCAATTTTGATATAATGCCACGTCTAAATTCATTCCTCAGACTTTCATCCCATTTAATACTAATTCGTGTGTAATTGTCGTCATTACTATATGACACAGTGTCACAGTTAATGAGAAACGAGATTGATGCATGATCCGACCATTCGTTAAACGGGTTCACACAGAAATTGTTCAATTTACCAAAGTAACATTCACTCAACACTAGGTAATCAATAACACTCGATCCTGATGAGCAAGCATAAGTAAAGTTTCCAATATTATAATCGTTTCCAAGCCTTCCATTAGCAATTCTCATGCAGTTCGACTTACATAAATCAAGCAATTTAATACCAAAATTATTATGGATTTTGTCCATTGAAACTCGTTTGATTGGTCTATCCGGTTCATATTCATCGTTATCGTAATCTATAATTGGTTTGTCACAGGTAATATAATCTGTTTTATCCCCGTTTCCGACCCTGGCGTTAAAATCTCCCGTTAAAAATACATTTCCACGAGTTTCAAATGCACAAATATCGCTTTGCAATAAGTCAAATAAATCAACGTTTATAAAATTATACATAGTTGACGCTTCAGGCCAAATATAAATTCCTGCTACGTAAATATCATCAGACAGATTAAAAAAATAACGTATACCCACATACTTTAATGACAATTACCTCAGAAAAAATTGTCAATGAGTAATATGTATTGCTTTAAAACCCTGTTTAAATTAAATACTATGACTTTTAAATAAATGCTCAAGATGTACCGACATGGCGTCAATTATAGAGGACGTATTTATCGCTTTCAGCGCAAGATCTATAATTAAATTATACCGTGATTTATTTTATGAAACCAATTCAATGTAAATATAGTATAATCATGAGTGTCAAAGCAATGATACATTGAAATAAATATGTTCCGTTTCATTTCATGGTGGTTTACCAAGATTTAGTTTATTTCTACAATGTACTGATCAAAGTCCGTAATAATTTTATTGTCCCCGTGGTGACTTTTAACTGTCGCGAGCTTCGCATACACGTCATCATTGTCAGATAGTTGGAACATATTGTCAGATAGTTGTAGCATATTGTCACATAGTTGTAACATATTGTCAGATAGTTGTAACATATTCTTTTGTTGACAAAAAGATTCTTTCTATGGAATGAATGATGGTGTAATGGAAGATTATGTTTGTCTTATATATTGTACATATGTCGGTGATTCATGAAAATACAATATTTATATTAACGATATAACTTGATACACCGTCAAAAATAAATGCATTACTGAACATCAATAATAACCGGTCTATTTTCGATCAGCATACTACCACATTGGATTAGTTAACAAAACCATGTTATTTGCCTTTGAAATATCAAAGCTCTAGGCGTTTTCTCATAACATTATTGGCTGCAAAAGCATGTTCAAACAGCGGAGTGCAAATGAGGCAAATGAATATGAACACTTTATAAACCCAATCTTAGTCTTAATCTTAAACATTTAACAAAAAAAATCAAAGCTCAAATGTTCGTATTGAATACTATTTTAGTTTGAGACTAAGTTTGAGATTTAGAATAGCAAGCCTATTTTAGCTCAATATCAGCATACACCAGCGGACATTTGATCAGTTAACGACACTATTTGCTCTTTTAATATGAAGTTATTTGACTGTTCAAACCAATCCAATACTTTTCCTTTCTCCATTCTTCTGCATTAAAATACAAATGTTGTACGAGTTTTCCAAAAATTACATTTTTTCTTGTTTGCAAGAAACATTTCAACAAACGCAGTTTCTTTATGTCTTTTTGGCATTTCATAAGATTTCGTTTAATATCTCGTCGCAGTGGTTGACTTATTAAATCGACTTTTATTGCTATACTATAAAACGTTTATTGCCGGATTTACGTAGAATCAATGCGAAACTTTGGAAAGGTTTTATACGATACGCACACAGGGACGTCAGGCGATCCTGGTCTGCAATGTAAATCGCAGCTGCGACATCGCCATAACCAGTGATCATTAAAGGGACGTTTTAACAGACTTTCGTATTTTCAAGAAATGTCTTAAAGTGTCTCACACCATACAAATATTTTATCCTATGACTACAGCCGAATTGATCGGATAACAACCCGTCGGATAAATTTAAGCTCTATCCAATCGCTATTTTTAGCACACGTTTATTCGATTGTTATTTTTAGAACGCTATGTATTTCAGTGTGACGTCATACCAAATGATTCCATTTGTACTAAACAAAAAAACCGGGTGTTAAATATGAGAAACCAATGTATTTGTTTCATTTATATATTTTTTACGCCATGTTCATGAGTTATAAGCATTGTATAATAAGATAAATTATTAGGTGAGTGTTGGCTAAAGATGAAGTTTATCATGCTCGGCACGAAACATTTGAACCACTGTTTCTAAGCCTCGCATGATAAACTTCATCTCTATCCAGCACTCACCTAACATTCTCTGTATCCGCCTATAGAAGAATTCAAAACGAAGAAACATGGTTGAACACACGACCTCTGGTTCAAAAGCCTGTCGTAACCATTAGACCAAAAGAACTTCTTTGCTGAAGCGTGTATTTTAGTAATACACGTTTTTTAAATACCAAAGAAACGCGTTACAAACGATTTATTATTTTTGCCATTTCGCTTGATGTTGATTTAAAAATGACCCGATATTTCAAACATATTACTGTATCAAAAGTAACACTTTGCTCCTTTATATATTCTGTATTTAACTTTATAAAATCGATGATACATTGTACTAATTTTGGAAATTTTCCAATCTGTCAACAGGTCCTTTTGTCGCGAAATATTCGCGATAGTTATCAAATCTGTAGTAAAATATTATTTAGATATTGTTTTAATCATTTAATCAATGCAATTTGTTAGAAATATATACTTGAATTGTTGGATTGTAATTGCACCCTTCAGGTATAAGATTTAAGTGTGTTTACTTTTTCCCGCCGAATATTATGTACACGTTTTTATATAGGTTTCACGACGCATCACAGTACCGTTTATCGGTGTTTGTTGGAACCGTTTGTCATGCAATATTCATGCTTCTCGTTTTCTTTTGGCGATCTAATGCAGTATATAAGTAGTTTGCGTTTGCTCAGAAAAAGATATAGGTTTCAAAAGAACACCGACAGTACACGAACATATTTATTATAATAACAGTATTAAAGCGTGTATGTACAATCTTACAACGGATACATTAACAAAATAAAGTTAATGAACATATATTTCTATTTATAATGGAATAAAAGTAACGAACAAAAATTGCTTGTAAACGCACAATAAGCTAGTTTTTAATCATCAAATAGATTTCGTCTATACAGGCGAAAACTCAAATACATGTATATATACGTTGACTTGACAGTTGGGTTAGGATACACAGCACTAATAAACGATGCAAAAACTCGACACTTGTACTTGTTGATTTACTCCATATTGAAGTGTTTCCATTCGTCATTTTTGTTGTTGTTTTGCTTTCAAGTTTTATTGCCACTTTTATCCGCTTTGTTTTGAAAATAATTAATATGAAAGATCGTACATACACACTTCTATCATATATGTTTGTATGTAAACTATGCATAACACCACGATTCTTGTTCTTGTATCATTGACATAATTATTTTGAAATATACTTTGTACTGTTTTGTTTGGGCGATCCAAAACGTTGTATGACTGCATTATTAATAACGTGCTGCCGGGTTTACGTATCGATGTGAAATATCTGCAAGGGCATATCCTACAACTAACATACAACTAGTCGCCAGCGGATGCATTTGTGATGTGTTAATATTAGTTCTCGAAAGAATCATTTATTCATTATGTAAATCAAAATAGTATGTTAGGAGCCTGTCTGTATATTTTAATTATCTTTGTGGAGAGATATATTTAAAGTGTCTAGCAGCAATGTATACTTTGGCACTTTGCATTATTCTGACAAACTATTACCAGATACAGACTGATTTTAACTACGTTCATATATTTGTGTTAGCCATTACACATGGCATGTGCATTAACTTGGCGTTGGTACGTAAATAATTTAAAACATTTGTCACGTGCACTGTACTATTGCTCATGAATAGCTATTATTTATTGCAAATACCAAAGGACAACAAGGTAATAATATAAGATAAATAGAACCACAGAAATATCAGCAGGATATAAATCCTAATTAACATTCTTTGATCCTGTGTTTGAGGCAACTGTCTAATTGCCAACACGACGCAGTACAATACGCACAACACAATACTGTTTAAAACTGGGGTCACCGCCTTGGAACGGTCAATTCAAAGCATTGGGGGTTTAAACCGGTTGACAGGTATGCCGAATTCACACATGACCCAGAATTAATCACAATACACATCCATTTTAATACAATTAATGCTAATTGCATTGCCATGAAATATTAATAGAAGAGAATAATTTATTTGAATAACAATGGAATTACTCACAAGGGTGATATAAATGCTACGCACTGTGGCACGATGAAATGGAGTAAAACAAGCATCAGCAACATCCATGCTTGTTCACAAGACTTCAGGACCATGCTTAATATCGTAGATATTTATGAATCAACGTCACTTATGCATAAATCTAAAAGATGACATGTTTTGCTTTGCTCAGTTCTGAGTAAACACTCGTAGTATACGTGTTATCCCAGACTTACTAAGTACATTGCTTTTCTCTTTCTTGACATCCCCCAAAAAGTAATAACTAAAACAAATACGTATGTTTATAAGATAACTATGTTATTAACGTCAATCGGTTGATTTCGTCGGCGTCGGCATTCGTCCGTCTTCGAGAGATGATGGTGTAGCTTCCGGTTTCGGTGATGTTCTATCTGAACCTTCGTGAATAGCTGTGCAGTCCGATTCGTGAGTGGCAGTCTCTTGTGCACAGCACTTGCTGCATGTATTAGTAAAAAGCGTTGCCTGCTGAGGCTGCTTTTGTTTTCCCTTCCTCCAGGCTCTCTTTGAAGAAAGTTTTTTTCTTTCTGGCATCCTCGGCTTTCTGAACGCTCTGTCTGACAGCAAGGCGCCAGGGGGAGCGTTCGTCTGCAAGGTTTTCCCACGAATTGACATTGATGTCAGACAGCTTCAGATCTTTTTTGCAGACGCATATAAAGCGCAAACGTGGGCGTCCTGTCAGCCGTGTGCCCTTTACCAGCTCTCCGTACAGTAGGTCCTTTGGCATGCGGCCTGTGTCCATTCTCCTGACGTGGCCAAGCCATCTATGTTATTAACGTCAATTGCTTTATTTAATGTATAGTTTAATAAGCGATGCCAGTCGAATGGAAGTTTAAAAAGCATGTGCCCAGCCAGCGGACTGAATACTCGTTTATATTGACATTTTTGTAATATCATGGTGATCGTTAATATCTACACGTTTTTTTCTGATTCCATATTTGTATGTATTCAATAATTAAATACAACTGGAATGTTCACAATGTAGCAAATCATACGTTGCCTAATCGCTGACATTATTTAACAAATATCTGTTATTCTATCTATTATTATAAAAGGACAAACACAGAATACAGTGTTCTACCTTATTTTAACACGTTACATAAAGCAGTATTGTGAACTGTTTTGTATCACATGTAAGATGATTTATCAAAGATAAAACAAAGTTTTCAATACAATTTAGAAGCGTATACAATCATAACAAATAGTGTGAACGTAACAATGATCGTTAACCCATACTCAGTTTATTCTAGACTAAGTTTAATCTGATACGTCGGTCGAAAAAACACGTACACGTATGCGTTCTAAATCATAGAAACAACATATGAACAAGTAAACGCAATCTGTCATTTAATAAATAAAGTTCGATTTATCGTTGTTTATCGTCTAGTTCTAGCAAACAAAGGTTTGGAGTTATGATATGTAGACTTAGACCACGAGGTTTATATCCCTAGTGACCTGACCAACAAATTATGCAGCTACAAAGCGATCTACACTTTTACGGTTACGGACTATTTGTAGGGGTTGTTTATTACGGGTTGAACAACGGTAAATTGTGTTCTTTGTCTATAGAAAAACTATGCGTGTGTCAGGAAACATGTCATACGAGCATAAGCCTCTAGCAAATTAACTACACACAACGGAGCTGTAGCCATAATCATTACGTCATTGCAAATCCGCTTTTCTGATTGCTCATTAGCGCAGACAGCAAAAGCACGAGAGCTAATAAATGTCTTGTTTCACAGAGATTTTTCTGGGGAAATACAATAAGTTGAGAAGCGTCATGTTGACCTTCCTATTAGTTATATAACTAGATTGATTTTAGCCATTCAAAAAGCTAGAGCTTAATTGTTTGACGGACATATCTTGTAAAAACATTCGTGTACCTTCAACGGAGTTTGTCTGAGTTTAGACTTATTTTAGTCCCTGAAAACAAACTGCTGAAACTGTGTGCGAAATGTAAAGGTCGACAAATTCTTCGTTCTTGTTTTATCTTACCAAGTTACATTTCCTTCGAAGAGCTTTACTGTCTTTAGCCTGGTTCCCGGTTTGTACTAAGATAGTACGCCTGGCACAAACCAAAGAATGTCGGACGTGATGGTTTGTATGCAGTAATGTAATTTTGACAAAAATGAGTCCATCCAGAAACCACACGGCCTTTGTAAAGCATATTTTTGTTAGATTTAAAAACAACACACCCATTTTGTAGTGCGCGACATGTTTATGCTAAAACAGTGGAGATCGCGAGTGGAATGCATTTCAGTAACAGTCCAGATGGGATTTCAGTTAAATGACTTGTTTCAATACTGTCTGTGTCTGTGTTAATAGATATTGACCACAATGGGAAAACTATTATCTAAAAAGCTTGAAACTTATTTTCTCAATGTAGCATCACATGTTTATTTCAGTATTCACATTTTGTGAGTTTAACATGGAATATCCTAACATAAAAATTCATGCCATGTTTATAAAGCCAATCCATACCACGGCATACATCTGCTTCTATCTTGTTTCGGCTGATTTCTTTACTTAAAAATATTTCTATAAAACCAGATTGGCGGACAAGAATCCCAGTTGAATAATCCTGTGTTTATTTTACGCGAATCAAAGCAAAAGATGTTAAAATAACATTATTTATAAAAATATTTGAGTCTCAATAATTACTTTGTAGCTTTAATACACATTTTGGTATAACCGAGAAAATATAATCATTCTACTTAACTTCATTGGGAACAAAATTAATGTTTTGCTAGTAACTATAAGAAATTATTTGAATGATATTTTTTGCATTTACATGCATTTTTTTAAATAATATATATTTTTAATTAAAACAGATATGCATATCAATCAAGAGATATTCAGTTCCAGACACTTACGTTTACATGTTTAAACTTTTAGTAAACATTGATCTAATTTTACTTTTGACACAACTATTTTATATTATTAAATATCGTAAACGACGTTGGTTTATATATATTTAAAATGTATTTATAACTATACACTTCTTATTGAACTACATGTATATGTGTTGATTTATTTTTACTAAAATGTTCAAGTAGATGATTGAGCAGACTTCATTTTCAAGCAGGTTGTACTAAACAAGTCCCAAATAAGAAAACTGTAATTGAGAAGTGTATCATGAACATATGCCATGATGACTTTAGTTACAGCTCATTTTCAAAATATGACAAACATACTGTTTCTTGTGAGACATGCAATAACTTTGTTTTTGAAAGCTCATGAAATATCATACGATTTGACATACAGTAAAGACACAGCACAGCAATTGTTTATTTTTTATCCGCAGTACATATAACAGTACAGTGGTACAATACTCGATATTCTGTATATACATATGCACGTAAATAAAATGTATTCAAATAACTTAATTAAGGGAACAATTATTCGCATATAGTAAAAAACAATACAAAACAAAACCAAACAATGCGTTTTGTTCCGAATCATGTTACTTTGCACTATATAACTCTTGAATAATAACCGTATTATTTTGCTGCACAGAACATTAGAAGTGTATGTGTCTGATCACTCCACATATGTTTTGAAAAAAAGAAAAAAAAACACTGGACAGTCATATCGGATCTGAAAATAAACGATGCAGTAAAATAATGTTATATATGTAAAGAATATCAACATTTATGTATATACAGTTAATACTCATAATAGTCTTTGATTTAAAATACATGTCTTGTTATACAAGGATATATATATATATATATGTATTATAATCAGGTAATAAATAACAGGCTGTCTGACTAGCAGATCCCATGCAAACAAGTTATGTCCAAAATTTCGCGTTATTACTGATGGTCCGAATTACCGTACAAGTACTAAAATTGTTCTGGATATAGATTTCTGTTTAATCTAATAAAAAGATTGCTCTTTCAAATCAATATACCATTATGCACTCACCGTGCGTGTGAACTTCATTTAGACTCTCAATTAATACACTTTCGCTCAGATACTAATGTTTGTCAAAACAACATCATAGCCGCCGCGATGCCCGTTTGTGCCTGACCCATTCACGGAGTGATAGGGGCAGGTAATTCAGAATATACTGTCTTGAGCAATATCAAAATGGCAAGCACGTATTACAAGGAGCAAAGTAGGATCAAAGTAACATATGATGAATTCTATATGTGACAGAAATGACTGTATCAGTCTTGACCTACATTTGACTCCGTAGGCTACGCATCACTTACAATCGATGCTCCTAACTACCACGCTATATCGGTTATTCTGCGTGGCTCTTTGCAGTTTGACTTGTTAAATGGCCTTATATATTTCCCTTTGCTTTAGATAATTAGCTTGACAAAACATGTGTTTGTTACTTACAAATACATTTTTATTATGATGTCGTATACTGTATAATAAGAAGCCATATTATCAAGTTTAAATATGTTTCCTTTTTAGCAATAAATAATTCACATGCTTTTAGTTCTTTTGTCGCCAACAGTGTTTCTACGCTGTCTGCATTTTGGTTGTTAATGAGATTCCGCTAGACTCTTTCTACGCTGTCCGCGTTTTGATTGTTAATGAGATTCCGCTAGACTCTTTCTAAGCTGTCCGCGTTTTGATTGTTAATGAGATTCCGCTAGACTCTTTCTACGCTGTCCGCGTTTTGATTGTTAATGAGATTCCGCTAGACTCTTTCGACGCTGTCCGCGTTTTGATTGTTAATGGGATTCCGCTAGACTCTTAGGAGGAACAACGAATGGTACTTTCCATATTGTTCATTATCCTTGTACTCCATGGTGTGATTTCTATTGGCGAAACATGACGGTTGATATGTGAAACTAGTGCGGGAGACAAATGCAACTTAATGTGTTATTAAATCGTCAAAATAAACTACTTAATTAAATACTTTTGCAATAAGATATAATTTGCCTTGTTAATAATTTTTCATGAACCAGACTTAATTTTGGTATTATATTTGCGTTCATATACATACATTCGGGCTGCTAATAAGAGTTCTCTCCTGCTGTCGCATGTGTCAATAAAAATGTTTTACTGCAGGAAATCGTTCTATTAATTGTGATTAACAATAGTGAATAAAGCTTACATTCATACTCATGTGAAGACGGATGCATTGTATTTTCGGGTCAATGGAATAGATATGAGCAATGCAGCTCAAATCCGTTAAATAGACTGGAATATGGGAACAATATACATTCAAAAGTGTATGTTGTGACCTGAATTCAGTGTTATGAATTATTAATAAACCGAAGTAATTATTAATCGAAAGAAAGGCCCATTTGATGGAATTAATATTAAAAGCTGCTACTTCACAGATGATAAGACATTTATAAATGAGGCCATAAACATTGTTTATACTGTCATGGGTATGGAAGTCATCGAATGCAGTTGATTAAACATCACCTAATAGTACAATAACAATACAAATAATAGCAGACTTTATAGCTAGTTTAGGAAAGCCCTTCTAAAAATAGACCACTGGTCGGTGTGTAATCTTTTAAAACGTTTTTTTTAGCTTCAATTGATTGATAGACTTTGTTTTATTAATATTACCTGAAATATATTATACAACGTCGTACAAACTAAATATTAAGATAAAAAATCCCAAGTACCTTTGGGGGATTGAACCCGGGTCCTCTGCGCGAGAGGCAGACACCCTAACCGAATTGCTGAATACATGAACACATTTTGGAACGCTACTTATCGTTTCGGGCTAGGTCTAAAAACTACGAAACTCCAGAAGTGAAATCGAATGGCAAAATGGACCACGTGGGTAGTAATTTCAAATTCTACTGGAGCATTCCTGGATATGTCATCAGTAGTAATTATAAAATCATCAATTAACGATAAAAGATGCATCTGTGATTAGCACAAATGTCAACACCCTATAAAATGGTGTTGACGTTTTCCTCAACCAAATACACATAGCGACCTGTGTGCATTAACCGCTGTTTAAAAGTACACTGTAAAAAGAAACAAATTCGTAGCGACTTCGCAAAACGAATGGCGCATATTTCGTGCATGACATGCTGTAAATAAATGGCTGCATAGCATACACATTAGTGTTCATACGAACTCCGGATCAAAAATTGGTTGCACAGATCACTAGACAAGACCGGCCATAGATGCATTTTGAAGGCTATGTATGTGATGCACATGTTTTAAAAACTACCATCGAAATTCGTTAGAAAGGCATTATAATTTTATCTATTAGATTTTGTGTTTGTGATATTGTTAATGAGCTACGTTTCGGGACACGCAGACAACTTATATTGCTTAACAACAGCAGGTGGATAATTATACATAGACTTGCAAACAGCAAGCATGAATACTTGATTAAATTTCATTGATTACCAAAGAAGACTCCACATTTATAAAAGAAATTATAAAAGAAACTGTGGAACAGTTAAAAGAAAAGCTCCTGGGGAACGTCATTCGCCGCATCGAAATCCTCGAAAGTGACGTTTTTGAACACAAATGTGCAATTGACTTACTTAAAAAAGAAAGTGCAACCAAAAGCAAACAAATCGAAGACCTAAAATCACAAAATGAAACTTTAGAACGTGAGAAATCCAGTGAATCTATAAACCACGACGAGTTTGCAAACAACACCGAGCAGTATAGCAGACGAAATAACCTTAGAATAGCCGGTGTTCCAGAGGACCAGGACCGTCAATCCTCGGTGTCGGTGTCAAACAAAATCGTCACGCTTGTGATTGAGCCTAGTGATATAGACATAGCCCACAGGCTAGGAAAATTCAAACCAAACACAAATCGGCCTGTTATAGTGAGATTCGTCAGACGACAAACTAAGATTGACATTCTGCGCAAAGCGAAGCTTTTCAAAGGGTCTGGCATCTTTGTGAACGAGGACCTTACGAAACTCAATGCAGAGGTGCTGGCGTCCTTACGCCTGAAGCAGCCTAGCGCCGTTGAAAAGTCATGGTCTTTTGAAGGGAAAATATTCGCGTTGTTCAAAGGTAACCAACATGCTACGCAAATAAAACACTCAGAGTTCAAAAACTGGTTAGAAAAGCCGTGGCCGAAAAAATCTTATTCCGAGTGTGTAGAGAACCCCGCTAGTGCAAAAAACAGAGTATCACCACGCAAGTCATAAATAGTTTGAAGGAAGTGTTTATCGAAGAACATTTATTCCCATTACACTTATGTAGCAACTGCTTCATCGTGTGCTGTATATCAAGAGTTGTGCTTAATTTACTGCTGTCTAAATTAACATCTTTTTTTAGCAAAAATAATATATATTGAACAACAAAGTAAAAGTAACACGAGTAATGGTTAAATAAAACACTGTCTCTTCGTGTCAATTATAGTAAATTATTAGGCTACGCACATGCATTAAAGCTGTTCGTATAACATAGTTACGTCCCTTGTTAACAAAAATGTCATGATTCATAATGTAAACACGGTATACATGTATAATGCAAAATTGAAGATAACTTTTCTTTTGTATGTATGTATATGCCTGTGTATGTTTTATGTACTTGAATACGCACATAAATTAAACAATCCAATTTTATTTTAGCACTTAGGATATATACTGATGCTTTCTACCACGCATGTAACAAACATTTATTGCTAACACTTTATAAGTACTATTTTTCTGTTTTGTTTGTTTTATGTTCAGAAGTACATGTATTTTTCTGTGTGTATATAAACCTACATATAATAATGTTATATGCATGGTAGTGGTAAGATTTTATATTCCTACATTATCTAATGCACGTTACACGAATCCAGAGTAACTGCTTAATTAAGACTAATCAACATATTTGAAAAAGTATATGCATATGACTATGTAACTCGGGATGACTTTATTCTAAAATATCAAGTTTGTGTTTTTGTACATGCTGAAAAAAAAATCTGGTTATTGTCGATTTTAATTCAATACCTCGACAGTCAGTGTAACCCCTTACTTAATAATTTATGCACTTAGATACCTTCAATGCCAAGGGTTCTATTATATCAGATAATGTGAAAATAAACTATGTCTTGAAGGTATTAAAAGTGGTGAACCTAAGATCATCTGGGAGATTCCATTTAGCACTTTTAACCTGACCTTTCTTTCTTTATATTTCAAAATTCCTGCTTCATTTTCGCTTTCATATGAAGCTTTTTTAAGGTGTTAAGTGAAAAATAGATGTTTAATACAATTACACTGTCTGATTCAATATCCTTGTATATCAAGAGTTGTGCTTAATTTACTGCTGTCTAAATTAACATCTTTTTTTAGCAAAAATAATATATATTGAACAACAAAGTAAAAGTAACACGAGTAATGGTTAAATAAAACACTGTCTCTTCGTGTCAATTATAGTAAATTATTAGGCTACGCACATGCATTAAAGCTGTTCGTATAACATAGTTACGTCCCTTGTTAACAAAAATGTCATGATTTATAATGTAAACACGCTATACATGTATAATGCAAAATTGAAGATAACTTTTCTTTTGTAGAATGATTTTGCCATACAGAGTTTTGCTTTGTTTTACTATGAGGTTTGCTTTCATTCTTCCGTTCGTTAAGTTGGCTCTGACATTCTAGAAAAGCTCAGTAGAAATAAAACTAACCATCTCTTTTATTTTTCACAATTCATCATGTCAAAGCCTCAAAAACATATATCTTTACTTCAGTTAAGATAAATTTGATCATACCTTAATTGTGCAAAATATGCTAAACCAAAATAAATTTAATACTCATAAATGTTTCCTGATATATCTCTACAATGAGTATAATGGGTATAAAATTATGAATTATTCTATCAATACCCAAGGTATATTGGGAATACAATTATCAGAAAAAATAAAACTTAAAGACTAAATACATTTTAAGTGTGCTTGTATAAACTGCCTTTTAGTTCATAACATGCTTCGTGTTCTCGAATATAATTTACTATCCTTTATTATGAATATTATCTATAGTGCTAACTTTCTGTTCATGTTTATGCTTGTGTTTTTGTGTCATGTTGTGAGAACTTGAATATGCACATAAATTAAATAATCTGATTTTCATGTTTGCAGTTTAAATTTATATTCACACATTCTATAATGCATGTAAATGGCATTATTTTTAATACTCTATTATGATTTTTTTTTTTAGATAAGAATAATCTTATTGGCAAACTTTCTGTTTAAGTATATGCCTGTGTATGCTTTATGTACTTGAATACGCACATAAATTAAACAATCCAATTTTATTTTAGCGCTTAGGATATATACTGATACTTTCTACCACGCATGTAACAAACATTTATTGCTAACACTTTATAAGTACTATTTTTCTGTTTTGTTTGTTTTATGTTCAGAAGTACATGTATTTTTCTGTGTGTATATAAACCTACATACAAAAATATTAGAAATAGTAACATGCTTGTCGAATGTATGTTTATATAATAAGATTTAGGCTACAAATTAATTGATTAATTACAAAAATATTAGAAATAGTAACATGCTTGTCGAATGTTTAATCTCTTCTGTATGTTTATATAATAAGATTTAGGCTACAAATTAAAACTTATTAAGTGTTTATATACTTATATTAATGCAACAAAATTATCACTGCTATACTTTTTATGCTTCTAATTAAACTCTTTCAGTAGAAAGCTTAAATTATGATGCTTCTAACCACCTCTATAAATAGCATGAGTACTTTTATTACATAAGTCAAAACTAAAATAGATGTTGTCATTTCTGCCTTAGTGTTTTTGACCAAAATGAAACTCTTTAGTATTCTTTTTAGTATAGTGACATGCTTATCAAACTTATGTCTGTCCTGCGTGTATCTGTTATGCAACATAATCAAAACTACTTAGCGGCTTCTGATAAACAACTGCTGTTTATATTAACTTGTGCAAAGCTTAAAACTACATGCATGGTACCAGTTTTATCAATTTTATTTAAGTTAACTGATTTGCATATGCTATTTTATCTTTTGTTATGTTTAGCCAAGCTGCCACAACATATATTGTTATGTCTTCCTTTTTTCTATGCCAATGTATTTATTTTGTCTTCTCACCTTTCTCAAATCTACAGGTCTTGCGTACACGTGTCACTTCGTCGTGTAACCCTACTTTTTGTAATATAGAGCACATATTATACATGTTACCTCATTTATGTATGATTGTTATTTTAAATGACTGACAAACTAAAAATTGTATCTTTAAATTGTAGAGGTCTAAATGGTTTCAAAAAACGTGTAAAGGTTTTCAACTTTCTGCAAGAGCTCAAGTCTAATATTTACTGCTTGCAAGATACACATTTTACAGAAGACATGTACAACGTCATCCATGCTGAATGGGATTGTGAACTTTTTTTAAGCTATGGTACATCACAATCTAGGGGTGCTGCAATTTTTATAGCAAAAAACTTTGAATATAAAGTTCATAATACTGTCACCGATGAAAATGGAAATTTTGTAGCGATTGACATAACCGTCACGGGAACAGGGTTTACCATATTATGTATTTATGGTCCTAATTGTGACACTCCGTCTTTTTACACAAATATTTTTAAATTAATAGAGGACATTGGAAATGACTCTTTAATAATGTGTGGAGATTTCAACCTGGTATTAAATACAGAACTTGACTATAGTAATTATAAAAATATCAATAATCGTAAGGCTCGGAATATACTGTTGGAAAATATAAATAATTACAATCTCATTGATCCTTTCCGCGAAAAATATCCGTCTTTAAAGAGGTACACGTGGCGAAAATCTAATCCATTGCAACAAGCTAGACTTGATTTTTTTCTTATGTCTTCAAATATGTTTGCAAGTTTTGAGTCAACGTCAATACAACCTAGCCTACAGTCTGATCACTCATTGATATTGTTAGAATTGGCACTTTCCAATTTTTCGCACGCATCAGGCTTATGGAAGCATAACAATTCACTTTTATATGACTTAAACTATGTAAATGAAATTAATCACAAGATTGATCAGATAAAAGAACAATATGCTGTTCCAGTGTATAATTTGGTACAATTAGGGACTATTCCTGATAGTGAATTACATCTCACAATAAGTGATCAACTCTTTCTTGAAACTCTTCTTATGGAGATAAGGGGGAAATCTATCTCTTATGGTTCATATAAAAAGAAATTAAACACCTTAAAAGAAAAAGAATTATTGGAAAAAATAAATACTTTAGAACAAAACCTCTCACAGGAAAACATTGAGGACTTACAAAAGTTAAAACAAGAACTTGAAATAATACACGAGCATAAGTTAAAGGGATATTTAACACGAGCAAAAACAAAATGGATTATAGAGGGTGAAAAGCCATATCGCTATTTTTGTAATTTAGAAAAACAATGTGTTACAAGCAAAACTATTTACCAGCTGCAAGATGATGATGGGGTTGTTTTAACTAATCAAAAAGAGATTTTAAAGAAAACTGCATCATTTTATGAAAATCTTTATTGTAAGAAAAGCGAATGTAATGATTCGGATTTTTTAAATTTTGTTCAAAATGTTAATTGTCCAAAACTAAGTGACAAGGAAGCACAATGTCTTGAAGGTAATATTACATTATCTGAAGCATCCATTGTATTAAAAAAAAAGTCTAACAACAAAAGCCCAGGTAGTTCTGGATTTACTGCCGAATTTTATAAAATGTTCTGGAATAGAATTGGTACTTTTGTGGTAAGATCTCTTAATGAATCTTTTGCCCTGGGGAATTTATCCGTAACTCAAACACAAGGAATCATTACATGTATCCAAAAAGGCGATAAATCAAGACTTATCATAACAAACTGGAGGCCAATTACTCTTCTAAATACCGTTTATAAAATAGGCTCAGGTGTTATTGCAAACAGAATGAAACATTGCATGAATAAACTTATACACAATGACCAAACTGGCTTTATCAAAGGACGCTATATTGGAGAAAATACTCGACTGATTTTTTATATTATGCACATTACAGAAGAACAGGATATTCCTGGTCTGCTGCTACTAATTGACTTTGAGAAAGCATTCGATTCGTTATCTTGGTCCTTTGTGCAGAAAACACTTTCATTTTTTAACTTTGGACCTGACATTAAACGTTGGTTTGACATTCTTTATAAGGATGCAAAATCAGCTATAATTCAATGTGGCTACCTGTCTAATTTTTTTCCCATTCAGCGTGGATGCCGCCAGGGTGACCCACTTTCCTGTTACATTTTTATTCTATGTGCTGAAGTACTATCTCTTAAAATTAGAAATAACACACATATAAAAGGTATTACTCTTAAAGAAGTAGAACATAAACTTACACAATTTGCAGATGATACAACTATTATATTTGATGGAACAGAACAATCCTTACATGAAACACTGCATACTTTAAGCAAATTTTCTGCCATTTCTGGATTGAGCGTTAATTTTGACAAAACCAAAGTAGTATGGATTGGGAAAAAAAAGTTCAGCTCAGAAAGCATAAAAACAAAATGGAAACTCCAGTGGAACCAAGATGGTTTTCAAATGTTAGGTATACATTTTCATGTTGATTTACCAAAGATCATACAACTTAACTATAGTGACAGGCTTACCAAATTGGAGAATATACTTACAAGTTGGAAAAAAAGATTTTTGACACCTATTGGCAAAATAACTGTAATAAAAACTCTTTTGATTTCTTTGTTCAACCACTTGTTTATATCACTTCCAAACCCACCACATTCTTTTATTAAAAACTTAAATACCATTTTTACTAACTACATATGGAATGGGCAGAGTAGAATCAAATTATGCGTTTTAACCAACGAATACTGTGATGGTGGCTTAAAAATGATAAACATTGAAGCTTTTATCCAATCTTTGAAATTAACTTGGCTTAAACGCGCTTACAGCACAGCTGGGAAATGGCTGAGTATAGCAAATATATATGTTGATTTTAGCAAACTTTTCAATTGTGGAAATCATTATCCTAAAATATTATCAAATATGATTACAAATCCCTTTTGGAAATATGTTTTACTCAGTCTGGTACATTTCCAAAAGCAATTGCCTTTTAATGCAAAAGATATTCTGCATCAGCCACTTTTTTATAATGAAAACCTTTCCATAGGAAATACAAGTATATTTTTCAAAGCCTGGTATAAGGCAGGCTTACACTATGTATGTGACCTATTTGATAAAAATGGAGACTTCTTAAACATGCATATAATCAATGAAAACTATAATCTTAAAATTGACTTCCTCTTGTATAACGGTATTAAAAAGGCTATCTTTGCAATGTTTAAGAAATTAAATGTTGAAGGAAATTACCAACAGTATGCAAACATACAAAGGCCTTTCATACCTCCTTCACACAGAACACTATTTATGCCTGTTTCCGGAGCAAAGCCAATGTATACAATATTAAATAAGACCGAAAAATGCTTACCAATAAAACAAAAATGGTCAGGTAAATTAAATATTGAAATTACTGACAATGTTTTGAAGGATATTTTTCGTGAACCATTTTCTATAACTAAAGATGTGAAAATGCAATGGTTTCAATACAGAATTATACACAGAATACTTGGAACAAATAGTCTACTTTTTAAAATGAATCTGAAAGACTCTCCCAAATGTACCTTTTGCAAAAGTTGTGAGGAAACGATTGAACATTTTTTCTGGGAATGTCCTATTTCAAAAATTAT
Organism: Congeria kusceri; assembly: GCA_027627225.1. Classification (NCBI taxonomy): domain Eukaryota; kingdom Metazoa; phylum Mollusca; class Bivalvia; order Myida; family Dreissenidae; genus Congeria; species Congeria kusceri. The sequence continues at coordinate 39,760,117 of CM051039.1, read as the reverse complement.
TATTGAAAACCTTTTCCCCAAACAGTTGTTTCCATTTTGTAACATATATACTTTTCTTCTGGGATATATAGAAAAGAATAGTGATGCTGTCAACAATGCTTTTATTTATGCCAAGTTTTATCTGTATAAATGCAAGATGTCTTCAACACAACCAACGGTTGAAAATGGAAGACACTTTATGAAATCACAATATGACAGTCTTAAAGATGTAGCAATATATGAAAAGAAAGTTGACAGTTTACTTGCTTGGAAAGATATTTTGAATGTCAATGTATCACAGAACCACCTCTGTTTGCAGTTGACTGAAAACACTTCATAGCACTATCTAGAGTATTTACGTACGTTTTTTTTTTCTCTATACATATACGTGCTTGTTTTGTGGAAACGCTTTCCATAACAGTTCAACCTTACTCAATAATACATTTTCTATGTGTGTTACACGAATATAGCCCTGCATTTATCCACCATGCGTTCCTAAATACTAAAAAACCTCTACAAACTACAAACTTTATCCAAACATATCATATGTCCAGTGCTCAATAGACCCAAGTCAAAGCAAGACCTGTTAACTTTCGCTTCCCCCCTTCCCACACTTATTATTTGATTCTTTAATCCTATGTTTTTTTTTCTTCCTTGTGCATGTGTGCATCTCTAAAAAGCGTACTTTATTTACCTTATGATGTCTAGTTTATGTGTATGCACTTACATGAAATAAAGGTATAATTTTGAAAAAAAATAAAAAAAAAAATAAAAAAAAAATTTCATTGATCATAATGAATTACTGCACATATAGAACCATTGCAATACTCTTCACATTATTTCTAAAAGATGTATAACTTTGTTCAGCTCTTAGTTCTAAAGAAAGTTCGTGGTATACATACGTACATATTATCTCAGGCTTACTTACTACATTAGTGCACACTTTCTTCACTTTCCCAAATTAATGAAAACTAAGACAACAATTTTGTTATGCGTAGTAGACAAGCTATTAGTATGAACATGAATCGCATTATGGGTCAAAATACATGTTTAAGATATTTGTTACTGCAAATGGTTGAACAAATCTTAAACAAAACAATAACAAAAAAATAGTCACTTTAAGCAGACACAGATACTATGCTAGTATCGTCGTCAAGCCTTTGATTTATTATATAGTTAAAACAGCAACGTCATTTAAATGGACTTTTATAAAGCGTGTGCCAAGCAATCTGAAAAAATAAAAGTTCATGATAACATTATTATAATGTCGTGGCAATCGATTTTTTCCACACGTTGTTTTTTTCTGATTCAATATTGTAAAGTCATGTATTCAAAGATTATATACAATTGGCTTGTTTCAAATGGTAGCAAATTAAACGTTGCTTAATCGCCAACACGTATCTAATGTTCATTGTTATTTTTATATACTTAAGAAAATTTAATTATATAAAAATGAAATCATTTCTTATGAATTACAAATATAATCATATGATGTGGAAGGAATTGACAGGACAGGACATTATACAATAAAAGGGATTAAACGTAATTATATCAAGCAACATTAAATTATGATCATTCGCAAACAATCACAATCGATGAAGTTATGAAGAACATTTCACATTGAGGTTAGCACACCGACCAAGGTAATTATATCGCATTTAAAAGCAGTCTGAGACATACATTGTAATTAGTTTCAGCTTGAAAGGAGTGTTCTACGGGTTGTTGTTCATTACTAAAAGAAAGTTGTGTTACAAGCATTATAATTCAACAATAAACCAAATTTTTGATAAAGATACAATGTTTAAAAGATTAGTTATACAAACGATTAAAATAGTATTCAAAGCAAAAAATTGTTTTGACCAGGATCTATCAAAATAAACATGATCATTAAAGGACAAAAGCAGAATACAGTGTCCTGACTTTTGTATCACGTTACAATACGGTATTGTATAACAAATAGTGTGAACGTAACGATCGTTAACTTATACGTAATCTATTCTATGTTAAGTTTAATCTTATATTTAAGATGAGAAAAACGTACACGTATGCGTTCTACGTCATAGAAACAGATACACAGGTAAAAGCAACCTGTCAATAAAGAAATTACTTTTGATTTATCGTTGTATATAGGCTAGTAAACATCGGTTAAAATTGCGCTGTTTAGGAATTAGATCACGAGGACTAGTGTCCTGACCAACAAATTATGGAACTACAAAGCGATCTACACTTTATAGTAACGGACCATTTGTGTTGTTAGGGTTTAACAAGGGTAAATTATGTTCTTTGTCTATAGAAAACTCTGCGAATATCAGGTTAGAGTAGTCACCTACGGCACATGTCATTAAGAGAATAAGCCCCCATCAAATTAACTACACTCAACAGAGCAGTAGCCATAATCATTAAGTCATTGCACATCTGCTTTTCTTATTGCTTATACATTTCTTTTTGTTTGAGATCTTTGTGGGAAAAATACATTAAATTGAGAAGTGTCACGTTGACCTTTCTGTTGGTTATAAAACTAGATGGACATTTGGACATACGGCGAGATTTTATTGACATGGTTTTTAGCCATTCAGACTGCTGGGACTTAATTGTTTGACGGATATGTCTTGTAAAAGCATTCGAATACTGTCAACGGTGTTTGTTGGAGTTTGACATAAGTAGGCGTGTTCTATAAACCCCATAGCATGTCCTCAATTACTGTGAGTTTCTCAGAATCTCGCTGTTTTGGTGGAATAATGACATCAGAAAATCAAGGCCAATATACATTAAACTAACTTAAAACGTCTGTGAGAAAATTAGGACGGTATTTAATTTGCAGAATTTTGTGATAACATGTTAAAATGTTTAGAAATGATTGTGAAACGAAAATATTGTTTCAGTCCGTTGTTCTTCTCTTACTCGTTACTTTTGTATTACGCAATTAACATTTTAAAATCATTATACAGTAATCATAAACTGACTGTTTAGCACGTCTTTAATAATAATAATAATAATAATAATAATAATAATATTATTATTATTATTATTATTAAGTAATTATAGTATTAATAGTAATAATGATAATTATAATAAAGATACTACTACTACTACTACTACTACTACTACGACTACGACTACAAAAACAACAACAACAACAACAACTGCTACTACTACTTCTATTAATACAACAACAACAACAACTACTACTACTACTACTACCACTACTACTACTACTACTGTTACTACTACTACTACTACTACTACTAATACTACTACTACCACTACTTCTACTACTATTTATTATTATTATTATTGTTGTTATTATTATTATTATTATTATTATTATTATTATTATTATTGTTATTATTATTATTATTATTATTATTATTATTATTATTATTATTATTATTATTATTATTATTGTTATTATTATTTGTGTTATTATCATTATTTATATCGTTATTATACTTCTAATATTACTATTATTATTATAATTATTATAATAATAAATTTACCTATATAGCTCATAATAGTCATACTATACACAATCCACACATTAACACAAACAGACCTATTATAATTATAATGAAATATTTACTACACGTTTATTGGTCGCTCTGAGCCGTGACTTTTCGTTCAGCTGCACGTTTTCCACTTTCTTCCTTGTTGTTCAGCATTAACGCCACAGAATGTCCTAAGATATTAAGTACAGATTTCCAACGTTTCCGTGTATTTTGCAGTCAATTTAACATGGTGTTTCTCGATAAAACGCATTGCTTTATTTGATCAAGGTTTCGCTACCTTAATGTCCGTGCTAAGCGATAACATTAAAACGTGCTTTTCAACCACATAGAACAATCTTAGACTTCGGGAGAAAAAGCATATTTCCGTCTTTAAAAATTGAACAAACGTACATTGTTTCTAAGAAACGACATGATAATTTTAGTAGACTGAAGTTTATTTAATTCTATATGAAGCGACTATTAGTTTAACCATCAACCAGTCGTCATTGAAATGTATCATCAGTTAAGTTGTCTAAGAAAAATCCATTGAGGACGTTTCTAGATATATATTTATCATATGCTATACCTCGTTTCCCGTGTAATACAACCATTACGAATATTTCTATCATACACATGTGTAAGATAACATTTTGAGCGTTTTCATTGGCTACGTATTCTCTGACCAATCGCATGACGTTATTTTGGTGAAATGGCGTCGTCAACATGAAATGACGTCACGTCAGTACACAACTTTGAGAATTTACCAACTTATTTGGTAAAATTAGAAGGGTTTTATTTCGTTTAAAAGCATGTGATGAACAAGATCTGACACTCGTGGTCATTTCATACCATATTTTATTAAACTCGTCCAGGAAATTCGCTAGTAAGCTCGCCCAAGGCTCGCTTACTAATAAAATTCATGAAGTCGTTTAATAAAATATGGTATGAAATGACAACTCGTGTCAGATCCTTTATATCAACATACACTAGAAAATATATACGGTCTTTATTATATTTAATATGATTGGAAGGTGAACATCAGTGATACAAGATACAAGAAATTTTATTTAACTTCGGCTTGTATATAACAGTAAAACATTAGCTATAAAGCTATTTCCCGACACAACAATAACAGTAACAATTATTCATTAATAACAAAATCACAAAAAACATAGGCTCTATAGCGATAAACATTAACAGACAGTATATATTAAATTTATACAGTTTTCATGTATAAGAAAAAAAAGATAATAGGAAATATAAAAAACATACTGTCGCACAAAATGTCAGAAATATAAAAAAAAGAAAGTTACATAGTTCAAAACTCTAATACATTAAAAAAATCTGAACAGTTGTACAAATGCTGTATATATTTATCTAAATGCAATATCTGTAAAAATAATTACGTACACATTATACATTTACACTTTGGGCCGCTCCAGGTCCGGACCAACCTTACACACTCCTTATAGTTCTCAACATGCCTAAATTCGTTAGATAAGTTGTTCCAGACCTGCGCAGCCTCAAAGCGAAATGACCTTTTCCATACATGATTGTTTTAACATTGGGAATTTCAATTTGATTAGTATATATAAATTAATAATGAGTATTTTTTACATTAACACGATCCTTTAGATATGGAGGTGTTAATTTGTTCAAAAATTTCAATTGCCATTGTCCTACGTCGATTAATGTGTAATGTTGGCATTTTTACTTTGTTTAAAAGATGCATATAACTTGAGTTGAAATCTTTAAAAAAAATTAAGTATTCTGTGTTGTATATTTTTTCCATTTTTTCTGTATTTGTTGTATTACAGAAATGCCAAACAAGAGGACACTAGTTGACATTTGATTTGATGAATGATTTGTATTTAAGAAGTGTACATTCTGTGTTCAGGAATTTACATTACCTTAACAATACATTTATTTGGTTGGCTGCTTTTTTACACATTTTTGTTATTTGTTTATTAAAATTCATCTGAAAGTCTATGTCTATACCTAAGAGTTTAACAGAATCTTCACAGATGATATGTTCATTTTTAACTGCGAAATGGTTTAATATATTGTTAGTTTTTTTTAAACAATATATATAGCTTGAAATTTACTTGGATTTGCTTGCAGTTAATTAATATTTCACTACCTTTTTCTAAAGCTAATTTAAAAGTTGTGAATTTCTGCGAGTTATTTCCATTAATCCAACATGAGCTTTTTGTGTGGAACAAGTTCAAAGTGCAAATAGCCTTTCGACCTCAACTTAGTTTATATTGCGTTTCCACCAGATTTCCCTGTTTATCATAAACTGGTATTTAGCAGCATTTAAATGGAAGAGAGTTGCGATTGAAAAATTTATCAGCCGAGAACTTGAAAAATTAAAACATACCGTTGTTAAGTAATAACCGGAGTTATCTTCCTCTCTCGTACACAACGACGTCTTCGTGGTCGGTAGATTTTAGATTTTGTTGTTGCGACTTACTCAAGTTTAATGTATAGTTCTTTTCCAGACGGCCGCTGTTCCGGCGTGGCCAAAATGTCCTTCATATTTGTTGGTTTCGCAATTGCACAAAATTTACACTGTTGTAATCAATGACTTATAGACAATCATTTTTGTATTTAAGAAATATTTTGCTTGCATTTAAAACTTAAAAATAAATAAATAAAATTTTGACGTTAGCATTTAAAAAGTTGTTTAAATAAATCCGACGTGACGTCATTCGATGTTGTTTGTTCATGCAATAATATTTCCTCTATACTCTTTAACATGAGTTCTTTCCATTAATCAGACATGAGCTTTTTGTCGTACTAGTTCAAAGTGAAAATATCCTGTCGACCTGCACTTAGTTTGTATTGCGTTTCCACCAGATTTCTATTTTTATCATGAACTGGTATTTTGTAGCATTTAAATAGGAGGGAATTGTCACTGAAAAATTGATCAGCTGCGAACTTAACAAGGTTAGATACCAGTAATTCGAATTCCCATAGGGTCCCATTATAAAACGGCACACTTTCCAATCATTTTTCTAGCATTTCCTTTACTTCAGATTGTGCAAGCCTGGTATCAATTGAAAGATCAATCTGTTTTTTTCCAAAATTTGCTATAAAAAAGATATGTCATGCTACTTCTAAGAAAATGCAGGCACTTGAATGCAGGCACCGTAGAAAACAGGGTTTCGGCAGTCATATTTCGACAAAAGCTTCATACCACAGTAAACACCCCCCAAAAGTTCACCTTTCAAGTTAGCCTCCAATAAAATGCACCAAAATGTTGCAGACACACATAGAATATTAGAAATAACAACAAAAGCACGTCTGAGATTGCTGAATGGCTTTTATGCCTGAAGAGAAGAGGACCTCTTTAGTAATAGACACTCCTTTCGAATGGACCATGGAGGGATACACAATGATTTACTGGTATCTAACCTTAAAGAAAACTCAAAAGTTTGCTATCGTGAAAAAAACTCTTCTACATCATTATTAACCCCACTTGTACCATACATGCAAAATTTCAGGTCGATCAGCTATGTAGAAATGCCCCCAAAACGCATGTGATTATGACACATGATAAGCCATCTGGCTTGCGTGTTAGTACTTGGATTGTATGGGGAGCGAGAACTTAAATTCGCACCTAAATCACATTAACCAGTCAAAATACCAGTTCATTTAGACCTTTTTTAATGCAATGGACAGTAATAAGGTATAAAACGTGTAATATTTGCGTATAACATGATTCGATGCGCTGTGAGCTGCAAAAGGCGAGTTTCCGTACTTTTTTTCTTGTTTTTACCCGAAAAAAACAGGTTTCGCTTTAAGAATTGTAGATAACGTGTCAGTTACGATGTTCTTCACATTTATTCCCGATAAAAGTAATAAACGCAATAAAATAACACAGTTACATGGTGATTTTATGCATAAGTGGACCCTAAAGGGTTTTCTTAAAGGTTAGATACCAGTAATTCTAATTCCCATAGGGTCCCATTATAAAACGGCAAACTTACCAAGCATTTTTCTAGCATTTCCTTTATTTCAGAATGTGCAAGCCTGGTAACAATTGAAAGATCAATCTGTCTTCTTCCAAAATTTGCAATACAAAAGATATGTCATATTACTTCTAAGAAAATGCATCTCACTTCAATGCAGTCACTGGTAGAAAACAGGGTTTCGGCAGTCATATTTCGACAAAAGCCCCATACCACAGTAAACATACCCCAAAAGTTCACGTTTCAAGTTAGCCTCCAATAAAATGCACCAAAATGTTGCAGACACACATAGGATATTAGATTAACCACAAAAGGCATGTCTGAGATTGCTAAATGGCTTTTATGCCAAGAGAGAGAGGAACTCTTTAGTAATAGGCACAACTTTCGAATGGACCACGGAGGGATACACAATGATTTACTGGTATCTAACCTCAAACATACCGGTGTTAACATGCTGTGTAAACTTTGTGCAATCGTGACATCCCGATCGCAACAATGCTGGATGTATGTGTTATACTAGTTAGCTTGTTTATAGATCTATGTGTTATTCTTCAGTTTATCTCGCGCATTTTTATGTGCCGTATAGAAGCATGATATAAAAAGAAAATGTGTTGATTTTAGGGCCCGGTATCACAAAGCGCCTAAGGGAAAATTTCAGTAAATTCCTTTAATTCATAAAATTCCTTAAGTCTCTGGCTGTTTCATGTATAGGTCTTTTAACATTAGAATGTTGTAAACTTGTAAATATTGGTTATATGTTTAGTATTGCAGCCTTTTTTGTACCGAAATCATTGGATTTCACATAGAAAATTTGATGTGAAATTTTACTTAATTACAACTTAAGTTACGATTTCCCTTAGGAGCTTTGTGAATACTAGCCCAGTGTAAGATCGTACTTTATTTCGTTTTTGGAAAATGAAAACTGATATGTTCTATATGACTACTCATAAAATAAATAGACATCTACGATCTTACACTGAAACCAACATATATCCTCTATATCTTACCTCGTACAGAATACTCGCTTTCCATTGGTTTAGCCGAGTCAAGTGCTGACGTGTTTTATTTCATATTATGTATGTCAGAAACAGTAAATACCCAGTAAGTAACATCATTTTTCTTCAAAATAAACATAAAAATCGCGAAATAATTTTGTTTACTCTCTGGCACAATATTAATTTATTGACCCTGTATCACACCGTACGGCGTCAGTAAGAAGCCATGTAACTAATAATCTCCCTCAGTCCAATTTTATGGGAAGGTTTGAAAAATCTTGTTAAATAGTTGTGTTTTATAATTTGAGAAATGTGAGAAGTCAATTGCTTAAAGAATTCACTTAATAAATAGTATGGTCGTTCCGTTCTGTACTTTATATGCACTTTTCTATGCGTATATACGTGTCCAGATACGCCATTGAAATATTGACTTTTTGGAAAGGGAGGTAATTTATAACTATTATACAAATTACTACACATTAAATAAAAAAAGATAGTAATTTGTTGTATAATAGATTCAACGAAACATTTATTAAACCACATATCTCAACAAATGAATTAACAATAAATAATATAAAGTGATTGTTGAATTTTAGCAAGAAACATTGTTCTACACGCCGACGTCGGGGCGAGTAGTAATAAACGTTCGACTTTAAAAGTAATAATTTGAAACTGACTTCGTGTTGGGTTGTACAAACATACTAAGTTTACCTGTAAACCTATATACCTTTTTAATTGTATTCTGTGTATTTAAAAGGCGTTATTAAAATGTAACTATATTCTACGAGGATCAAACTTTCTTTCATGAACGATGTGAGGCACGATGGCCACGCCAAACTCACCACTCATTCGCAAAGCACAGAGGCGTATCAGGCGTACTCCAACGAAATGGTTCCGAGCATAGCCCGAAACAAATCGCTGCCGTGATAACAAAGAACGTGGTGAAGACCGATTAAGATCTTCAAACTGTTATTTGTGCCTTAAACATTTGTTTTCGTTTTTTTTGTTTCCGTATTGGCCCTAAATGATATATGGAGGATATTTGTTTGGTTTCGGCGTGATAACGCGTTATACATGTATCATTACTGGAAAGGGAGACAATTACTATTTTCACGAGCGCTTGCGCAAGTTAAAATATGTAAATTATATCCCTTTCCAATGATGATATAATGTTTATCACACCGAAAACAAACACATTTTCTTTTTATTGTATTTATTTATTACATTTAACAAAAAGTAGTCCAGCACAGTGAGTGGTATAGGAATAAATTTAACTATATTTATCTTTATTTCACTACTTAGCATAAAATAAACAGTATATTATTAGTATAAAGGAGTTGTAGAACGTAATTCTCCCATTGAGATCTTAATTTCAGGAAGGGTTTAACTGGTGTTAGCCGTGTTTGCTTGTTTACTGATAATGATGTTAAATCTAATGTTCATGCATGATATTTGACATTTTATTTGCATCTAAATTATAGTTGTCTACTTACTGCTGTAAACACATAAAAGCCGTCCCACATGCTTGCAAACATATCGCATTACATGTAGCTATATCAGTAAGCATATAAGTCTATAAAGTAAGTTACCTGCCACCGTACGATCGATTGTTTTGTTCTGACAGATTATTAACAAAGATGTAATAACGTAATAGACTTTTACTCATGTATGTTTTTCTGTCTCTGCGCTGAATTATATATTAATTAGAAACGTACCCAATGAACCACAGCAGTTCGTATGCAACATCTGTGTATACAAAAACGTGCGTGGTAATAATTTTCTGTTTTGCACGAGCTTTGTATTACGTTTCATGACAAGTTGCCATAAAGTCGAACTTCAAACAGGTCTGTAAGCGACATCAGGTAAAACATCTAAAATATAAAACAACACAGCTTCTTGTGCCTTTATTTCTGAAACAAAAGTCGTGGTTTACGTATTATTTGCAGCTTTCTATGTCTTGTATTTTGCATTGTCTTGGCATTCCAGATAAAGGGAAAACATACAATGACAAGATCGTTTAATGTTATATGCTATTCATGACCAATTGATAATTTATATTACAGTACATCGTCACCAACAAAGAAAACATGTTTTTACTGAATATGGATTAGAGAATCCAAAACAAAAATAGAACAAAGTTAATACAGCAAAAAAATACAATTGTGTAAGTAAGGTCAAATATTGATTAGCCATACTAATATACTCTTCACATTCCAGAATGTCTTAACATGTGTATGTATGATCTTACAATATATATAGTGGCATAAATACAATTAACACAATTAAGTTAATTAACATATATTTCTATTTAAAATGAAAATAAAAGTTAAAACAAACCTTGCTTTTAAATGCACAACGAGCTAGTTTTTAATCACCAAATAGTTTTCGTCTGTACAAACGAAAACGCAAATACATGTATATGCGCTGTCTTGACGGTTGGTTTAGGTTACACAACACTAATAAACGATGCAAAAACTCAATACTAGTACTTGTTGATTTATTCCATATTTAAGTGTTCCCTTCGTCATTTTTATGCTTTTCTGTTTGTTTTCAAGTTTTATTGTCACTTCGACCTGCTTAAAAAAAATTAACATGAAAGATCGTTCACAAAAATAACGTTTTGAAAATAGAATTTAGATAGATAAGTATGCAACATTATTTCTTAACATATTTCGAACTTTTATCATCTCAAAATTTTATGGCATTGCATATAGAAATACAGACATCCCCAAAATAGATACATTAATTCCATATGTCAACAGCGCGTGTATCCATCTAATGCCTTTATAGTTGCTACAGATCGCCAACACGCAGAAGAAATAACATGAGCTGTATGCTTTGGTAGAAATACTTCACTTTCTTTTAAATGAAAATGTCTATGCATGTTCATGAAATAAAATATAATACTTAACGTTTGACACAATGTTAAACGTATACATGTATAATACAAAATAACCATGCAGTTAACTCACACGTGTATCCCGTGATATGTTAAATTGTTTCCGAAATATTGTTTAGCGCATCTGTATAGCAATGTATTCAGCTGAATATGTAGACGTCTAACCCTTTTGAAATATTTGTTGCATGTGTGTTGATAAAAACATTCGTTTTCAATGTAAAGTCGATTTAAATTTAGTTGATAATGAGGGGGTAATCGATTTACAGAAAATAGGGGTACTCGTGATCTTCGGTTTGTAAACACGCTGTAATCGTCTGTATTTAAATCGACTGATTTATACCTAGATGATCAAACTCCTCGCAGAGGTAACCACTGCAATCACAAGTAAAATCCTTCCAGATCTGGAAGGCTTACGTATTTGTAACTTTTACTTATTTAGTGCAACTCAATGCAATTTTCTACATAAGTGGACTTTTCATATATCGTTTGCAGTCAATAATGAAAACAGAAAAAGAAAATAACTAATTAAAACCATACATAATATCTTGAAGATTTAAATCGATCATTATCACGTGGTTTGTTATGACGGCAGGGATTTGATTAGAGCTATGCTCGATACCAGTCAAATCTCTGCGCGGAGGTTGCTAGATGATTCTAACATGTTCGTGTTTTTATAACGATTCGCACTGACACGTTCACCGACCATACTGTGCATATAACAAATAAACACAGCTGATAACATATTCCAACAACGGGAATCATTGGGCCAGATATTGTTTTTATGTTATTTTCTCTGACATTTAGGAAAGAACTTCCATTCTAAGGTGAAAATAAATAAAAAATTAAATTTCTGTTAATCTTTTCGGCTCAATACATGGCAATAACAATACTTATGAAATAAATATTAAACAATCATGCTTTGTGTCATTTTTCTTCTAAAGCCCTGTTTTATCTTGATAATGTGTTGATTAAATACCGTGCAGCTTAAATTGTAAATGAAAGATAGTACATATAGCTAATGAAAAGTAAATTTATAAATTGTAGATAGTAGTCGTAGTAACATTCATTTATTTGCAGTAGTTTAACTGTTTAGGCTATTATTAAGTTCAATATATTTAGATAACTAAATCTCAATTTTTGCTAACATGAATTTCACTTACTCCCTGACCCATGCACCATAATCGGATAATTGCTCTAAAATATCCAATCACCTGTATCGAATGATAAAAACCTGTTATTCGATACTTTTATTTCATGCAAGGGCATTTATAATATTTATTATTATAAATATACTTATTACAGGTATTGTATTTTTATATTATGTATCGTTGTATTATTTGTATTTGACATTGTTATGAATTGCTTGTATTTATTACTTATTATGATTTTATATTATATTTCAATTAACTCGCCGTCGGATCACATAATTCTTGTTGTATTGTTGCATTGTTATGATAAGTCATTTCGATACTTTTATTTCATGCAAGAAGGACATTTATGATATTTATTATTATAATTATACTTATTACAGATGCCGAACGAGTTTCAATCTGTTTTCTTAAACAACGGAAAATACACCACGATAGAACCCACAACAAACCAATCGGCAACAGATTGCAACGTAAATTTCTGTTAATCCTTTCGGCTCAATACATACTTATACCATTTAACGTTTGTTATAAGGACATACATGTAAAGTAAACATGATTGACGTTGAATTTATTTATGTTTGTCTGTGTTTTTACATGATAATTGTGAGTTGAAAACTCTACTTGAATAGCCATAGGAAAATGCAATCTGTGGAATAATATGGGTTTTATCTTGTTTTCGTTTATGATTTAAGGAATAGTAGTTTTGTTCCTGTTTTTATTTGGGTTGTATTTTAATGTGCAAATCAAGCAAATCAACCTTTATGCATTTATTTATGTGTTTCCATTACTACATGCGTTTGTTAACATATATATAAGACCTTAAATAAGTACATGTATAAGAAACCTTTCATAAATCAGAAATGTCTAAAGTAATTATTATTGGTACCTGTTTTTTATGTTGAACATTGCTTCCCGTGTACTATAAATTGTTTTATTTCGTAATATGTTAAACTTAGTGTTTCTTAAGTAATATTAAGTCTTTTAATTTTTACAAATGTTATACATTGACAGCCACTCAATATGGTTTAAGTGCATACACAATGCAAATATTGAAAAAAGGATGATTATTTCAATCCACGTTTCCTCTAGCAATAAATGGAGAGAGGAATAACATATCTGTCTCCCGCAAGATTGCTTAATGTTTCTTTATTATAGCAACCGTACTGAAGCTATTTCAACAAAATTATGCTTGATTATGACTACATGCTATCGCGAAGACAGCCATTTGCAAAATTGGACTGAAATAATTAAACGACGTGTTTTTTTTCTCCTGCAATTGGACTAATGTCGATCCAGATCACACCCGTAAAACGGAACTTGTTGTGTTACTTGTCTCTCTTTTGCATACTGATGCAAATAAGTTTGTAGAGTGGTCATCAAATCAGAACGAACAAACATGCCTGGGTATTGCAGTGCGCGAATAAAATACAAGCAGTAGTTTAATTAAAATTGAGTTAAAGGGACTGACGAATTTACATTTTTCAGTTTTTTGTCAACGATTTCACAAATAAAAAATATTGTATAGAAAGTGGCGAAGTAGCACTACTGACTTAGACATGTATTTGAAATAACGCGTCGTAAATGAGTAATCACCAGTTGAAATGGATAATATTATCAAGCGTTTGGAATGTTAAACAATTGAATATTTTGAAGTGTTTCTGTTATTTTCGTTATAATTGTTATTAAACATGTTAATAATTTATCTAAAGAAAAAAATACACGGACATTTATATGAAGCATTGGCCGAGATGTAAGCGCGTAAGACTTTTATTCCCGAGGTCGTAGGTTTGATCCCCGGTTGGAACTCATTTTTCTTTTTTGATGATTTTCTTTTTAAGTTGAGTTCTATTGCTCAGATGCCTCTGTTTCTCCAGTTTTGAAATTTAATGGCATATTATAGCATACAAGTCCGTTTTCAGTCCGATATACGGATGTGTTAACGATCAAAAAGCGGTCGGTTATCGTAAAAAAGGTGTATTTTTCAGTAAAGTTACGCGCCAATAACGACCGGCTTATTGTTTTACGTATCTAGTACAAGTCCCTTTAAATTCTATATATAGGATCTGACAAGAGTTGTCATTTCATACCATATATTTAAACGAGTTCAGGAATTTCCTGAACGAGTTTAATAAAATATGGAATGAAATGACAACGAGTGTCAGATCTTTTTTATCACATGCTTTTAAATGAAAAAAAAACGTCTAAAATTTTACCAAAACATGTTGATAAATCCTAAAAGTTGTGTCTTGGCATGACGTCATTTTATGTTGACGACGTCATTTTACCAAAATAACATCATGCGATTGGTCAGTCAAAGAATATGTAGCCAATGAAAACGCTCAAAATGTTATCTAACACATGTGTAAGATAGAAATATTCGTTATGGTTGTATTACACTGGAGACAAGGTATAGCATGTGATAAATTGCCTTTTATATCACGTTTTTTGTTCAGAAGAATCATTTTTATTTATTTCGTATTTCTATTTCTAGTCTATATATTATTAATGCTACAGCGAATGTTTCAAGGATGCCGAAAACTGTCTCCAATAATTAATGTTTGCTAACAACTGTTTAATGCTTATTTTCTTCCCGCCTTGCTGTTTATGGCTTATTTGTTCCGAATAACCACATACAAATTAATGCAAGCGTGTACATGGGACAATATTCCAAATCCATTTTTTATCGCACGCATTTACATATTTGTTTCCAAATTCAATTCCATAATGCATAAGCTATTGTTTGTCTAAAAATGGACATGTATGGACGTAAACAAGGGACAACAAAAGCACACGTTCTAGAAGGTTAATATTGTATTCAAAGTTTTGATTAATCTTGGTTGGAACTAGTTGACATTGACGGCGAAAAAATCACAGGGGACGTAAATGACATTAGTGTATTCACTCACTCCTATTGAATTTTATTTAATGACGTTACAGCGCTCAAATGCACCTGTAATGCATGCTCATAACATAGCCTGAGGCAAGTTACAGCGCATGTCAAACAATTATTTTCAGTTAAGGAACTGGTGTGTATGCATGAATGGTTAGCCTTATATAGTTTTCGAATACAGGATATGTACACGACTAAAACCATATACATGTACCTAACTAGGCCATTTTGTACAGTATATAATGAATGTTAGGTCCTGCTATGCGTCGGCAGGCTGAAAAACACCGGCAATTGCAGTGAATACATGTAATGACATGGTCATTTCACACGTGCTACCATTTGGTCATACCTTTCGTGTTGATCTATGCAATTACTTTCTCGTTCTTTGCCACTCGTCAATAAGGCATCCATGTACGTTCGAATGCAACAATTAACAATACATAATCCATAACACTATTATGTTACGACGACTTCATAGACAGAATTTGCCTACTACAATTTGAGAATATAATGTCGTCACAATATATTAAATGATGCCATGTCAGCGTTGCTGGCGCCACTGAAGATTCATCACCGAGACCTAGTAGCAAAATCAAATAGATTTTTGAAAAATCAAAATTATTTATGTTTAATACGACCATTAAAAATAAAATTAACCACAATACAAATATCAATTAATTTAATTTGTATCTCTGATTATATTGATCATTGAATATAATTTAAAAGCCAGCCTATCTATTTTGAACAGGTCCATAAATAAACAAAACGACTACCTCATATTACTACTGGGAGAGTATATTATGAATTAATTGACGTTGAATGTCGATTTCTTTGGACTTGTTTGTTTGAAAACGCCGTGTACTAAATTGGATGCAGTTTTAACGTGGATATGAATCAATGATCAACCATGGACACAGAACAAAGTATCAGAAGACGAGTATTGTTGTAAAATGAAGGATTTCTTCTGTCATTGACATTTCTATTTCTATTACAGGCGACCATCTGAATACATGACAAGCTATAGTGGTTGCAAATGTATGCTATTATTTGAAAGAAATATCTATTCCATGTTTGACAAAATACAATAAAAACAAATTTAAATATTGGTACAACAATATATGCTTATCCTCGCGATATGTTTCTTTGCTTAGATCGTCAACTTATTTTGATCGATAGCGACTTGTAAATGAATGATTACCTAATGTCATTTTGATCGTTGTATTTCTTATACTAATGTTTGATATTATAAGGATGTAAGACGTGTAAGCGATGTTTAAAAAACCCGCTAATAAGTGACATTCGTTACAAACGTTGTTTGGAGTGGTTCGAAATTCATCTCAAAATAATTATCGCTGATGAAACATATAATATATGCACCAGAAAGTACTTATTGCACAGTGGTTCGACATTCATCTCAAAAGAAGTATCGCTCATGAAACATGTTATATATGTACCAAAACGTACTTATTGCACCGTGTGTGATATTAAATTTTCGATTATGTTCGTAAGCAGAGTTGTAGAACATATATCGTTTTATTATTTTCGCTTCCTCGCATTGGGCTTTCATTAAATGTTGTGGCAGGATATGCTGTATTCCGATTTTTGTTGACTTGGCGTATATTTCGAATTTACGTATTATTTGATTTCACATATTCTATGAGAAGTAAATATTTTTATTTGATCATTTCTTTGAACAGGCCAACTATTTGACCTCGCCAGTATTCTTTGACTATACATAGTCTTTACCAAGTAGATTTTATTAAATCGGCATATTTTCTGAATCATTGCATTGAATAACTACCCACGTCCACGTCAGTTGGCTTTCGTCGACCTGCGTGGTCCTGCGTACTTAACGTACGACTACCTACGCCAACATACGACTGAATTGATCTGCGTTGTTTTTAAATACAACTTGCGTCGACGCAAGACCAGCGCAGGACCAACGTAAGGCGTTTTAATGTTTTATGTTTTTCTTGCGGAGTCCTGCGACTTGGACAAAGACGTAAAACGTATCAAGAGTCCTGCGATACATTTACATAAGTCTTGTACTAAAAATGTAAATGCATAATCAACATCATGCATTTTTGCTCGTCAGACGAAACGCCATATATACAATACATATATACAATACATATATACAATACATATATACAATACATATATACAATACATATATACAATACATATATACAATACATATATACAATACATATATACAATACATATATACAATACATATATACAATTAATTTGACCTTCATGCTGATTTAATGTAAGGTTTTTAGCATTATTGATATTGTTTAATAATACATGTAATTGGTTTAGTAAAATACGTCGCTAATGCTAATGGTATTACCAATACACATGAATACTATTTATATCTGTATTTAATTATTACGAATTCAAATAAATTACCAGGCATTGTAGATTATAACGTATACATATCTATATAGGATTGCACTAATATCGAGTACATCGTATTGATGTGCAAATAAATGTGTTTTCCATGCGTTTGCAATTGTCAATTTCAGCAGACAATAGATGCCACCAATAAATATATAATACATTTATTGGCTGTGGTACGTCGAAAAAACACATTACCTTAAATAATAAAAAAAATTGGGAAAATATTCAGGATTACCTTAGTCGGTTGTTTGACTCAATGTAAAAGAAAATATTTGTCCGACGTACTTTTGAGGTTATATTGGTTTGTAGTATATAGTAATTCAAACTGCATAAATATAAACTTTTAATTTAAAGAGTATAAGCTGCGCACGCGCAAATCAAGCGAATGAGCATTCTAGATTGTCGTACATTCTAGCACTTTGTATCACAAAACGCACCACACTGGCGTCCTACTGTCATTTTTATATTGTACATGTCGTCATAAGGCAAGGATGTGACGTCATCCTTTGATGACACAAGCGCCTGCTCTTCCGCGTTGTCGGCACCCGTGTACGGACACTTGAATCGTACGCTTTGGACGGTACCATTAACGTTGTATTTACACTTAGTTTTTCTTATAATAATCGGTGTGTATTCGTCGTTTCTGGAAGAATCCTTTGGGGAACTTGAGGTAGATACTGGGCCTTTATAGTCAGGCATGCGTGTTCGTGTGTTGTATTTGTTGTTGTATCGATTACATGTGTTGCCATTTCTCCATGGCCGATGCTGGTGTGCTTGCATACCAACCTTCGGTACTTTTGAAGCAGTCCGTTGTGATCGGAACCTAAATGGTACCTCCGATTCACGCATTAATTGACCATTGTAGAAGCTGAGTTCAGTTTTAATAAACAGGTCTATACCGTAGCGGCCACAATAACAGAACATTCTCATAAACACTCTACGAAACTTCGTGCTCATTGCTGAATACAAAATAAAATTAATTGACGCATTTATTAGGACTAAAAAATTCACAACATTGCCTGCAATTCGCACCGCGTTTTTGTGGTACCGTGTTATTTTCTGTGATACGCTATTAATATAAGTCCAATATAGCATGAGCGCTGCATTCGGAAATTGACATATAAGAAATACCACCACTACACCAATAAGCATGAGCGTTATACGGTTTTGTTCACACTGACGCCTGCAGTTCTTTCTCGTAGGTATATGGGTCATGGATTTGCGAATCCGCATTGCTCGGTACACTGTCTTTACAAGTAACCCGTTAAAGGTTAAGAGAAGAAATGTGGGAATAATTGTAAATGTAAACATTACAAAATTAATGTAGCCTATCTTATATGCATCTGTGTTTGACATTTCAGTTTCGACTGGTTGGTACTCAGTTTTGTTTCTTTCAGCCACAACAACAATTTTATACTCCAAAAACTCAGGTACTGTGCAGAGAATCGCAAATGCCGCCACGAAAGAAGCGATGATCTTTGCCCTCTTCGGCGTGCACACAACACGTCCTTTCATCGGGAAACACACGGCTACAAGGCGTTCAAGTGAGAACGTAACCGTCAAACTGACGGAAGCGTTACTGCAAGCGTCAGTCAATGCTCTTCCAAAAGGATACCATAATTTGAACACAATGCTTTCGTCAACAGCGGAATAATGGTTGAGACTTAATGTAAAGCTGAATAAAATATATAATATGTCAAACACAGCCAGTGCGGTCAAATAGCAGTTGGTTGATGACACCATTGATTTTTGTGTCAGCACGCATATACTTATGGCATTTCCAAATAGTCCGACGGTGGTCAATATAGGCACTAGAATCTTCTGTACCACCAGTCGTGTCATCTCTAAGGCATACATGTTGGCAACAATTTCTGTTACCTCACTGCTATTTTCGGTCATCGTATCGTTGTTAACTATATTTTCCGCGTCGAACATGCTCAGGGACTGGAATGTTAGATTGTGATCCATGTTTCACTCTGTAAAATAGTATTCATAAATAATAAATATCGATCCAAAACACATAACATTTACTTTATAGTAAGTGTTATTTTCTCGCGAAGATCTAAATGCGTCTGTATTCGTCTGCATAAGTCCCAATCTAGGAATATTTGGTTTTAAATTGCATACGCATTTTGGGAAAAAGATCATGAAGCAAGATTTATTTAATAATATCAACATTCGATTATAATCAAAATCAAACGGAAACAAAACTTTACTATTTATTACATTCGTTAATAAATCATTTGGAAAATGAAAACAAACTATACTGGTGTTCTCCCTGCAGAGCTTTGTATTGCGCGTATATATTGAACGTGAGGAATAAACTAAATATGCAAATATATCAAGCACTTATTTCTTTATCCATTCCTTTCTGATAATTCGATTTCTTATCACATTTGCGTACACAGATAGTTAGAGTACTACTTGATATGTGAGGCGCTTTATTTGAAACACGAAACGGTTCAATTATTAGTGAAGAATTGTTTCGAATAGAAAAGTTTGAGTCGACATTTAGTTTCCTTTTTATGTGCGTCATTTGAAATAACAATCGTACGTTTCAGTCATTTTTATGGCATTCCATGCAGAATAAAACGCTCGAAAGAAATCGTATAAATCACCATAAATATATCAAAGCACAAATAACCTGGTATTAGAATTAAAGACTACACTATTAATCTATTGTCAACGGTAAAGTGTTACTTATTCGCAATCAAGCTCACTTTGACCTATCTGTTTATCACATACTGTATTATTAGCGTTTAGTAAATATAATGCTCATGCAGCCCATGAAGCTTCCCTTAGACAAAAATAAGACGCTGCAATGATTAATACGGTCATACTGAAATATTAAAGTACGGCTATGAAAAGATAATAATCTAATGTTGGTTCACGTTTTTTGTGCTGAGCAAATAAACTTATCTTTATACAAAGTAATATATTTATCCAATCATTTTCTGTCTTTATTTGGAAAAAACAACAAAGTTAACATCATAAATATTACGGAAATTTTTACGTGATGTCATAGTAAGTTAACTAACTATGACATCACGAAATGTTAATTTGCAAATGCCGGCATGACGATGGTATAAAAGAGGGGCTATGGTAGTGTACAACGTGGTATTTCTTAATGTTTGAAACAAGTTCAAAAACCCAATTTCCTCCACGTAATGTAGCTTACTATAGATAATATGGTTTGGAATATTCATGACTTACAAGGACGTATCGATTTTCAAAAGTAAAAGTATATTGAATATTTATTAAATTATGGCTTATCACATAGGTGTCGTTTTTTAAAATAAACTGTAAAGCAATTTTTCAATAATTTTGAAAAAGTGGTCACCGTGACACTTTTCGCGGGCGCGAGAAAATTAGTAGCAGTAGAAAATCAACATGCATGATATGTACATGAAGTGCCGCTATGCGCATGCGCAGTATTGATAACTGTATTGTAGATTGGGAAAGTTTTCATTCAAGTGCGCGATTTTGTAGGCGTGAGTTCGAATACTGCTGGAACCGTGTATCGAAAAACAAATTGTTGGCATTGTATATATTTTTTCTGAACGACTCCATCAATAGATTATCACCACTAGAAAAATTTATTCTAAAAAACTGTGCATATACTAGTATCTCGTTTTAATACGTGTCTATATTTACGGGAAATACCGTCGATATGCCCCTTTACAAATCACGAAATAAATAAATACGTGAGTACATTACGATAACAACATAATTATTATTACAATTGAACACTATGGACGTAAATCAAGAAGGTTACGTCCTCTTATTAAAATTGTGCATCTCATACCAACTGGGGGCTTGTGAATATAACTGTGAATTTATTTTATGTATTTAACTATTTTATTGACATTTGCTTATACAGCCAAGGAAAAAGGAGCGCAGTCCAAATGCATTTCATAAATGAATGCAAATGCATTACTGGATTATTTAACCGAGTGACATGAAACATTTGAGCGCTCGGCAAGCCTCGGGAGCATCTGTTTCTAAGCCTCGCATTATAAACTTAATCTTTATGCAACACTCACCTAATATTATATTTATACTAATATTCTATGCTCATAAAGCATGTAAACGGCGTGAAAGTATGTCATTTAAACTAAACATTAGCGGTTGACACGGGTCATCTTGATTAGCGTTTTTCGTTAACGAACATGAATAGATTGCCTCAAATTTCGATTATAACATAAACTTTTATAAGGAAGTGAAATCAAAATAAATGTAATTTAAATTGGCCATTTTACCTGAATACGATTCAGCAGCTATAAATGCACATATTCTAAATAAATTACTTTTAGAGAATTAATTACACAACTCAATGTACACCGCAGAACAAATGAATGGATCATATATACATAATGCAATTACAGCTATGATCAGTTAAAATTTGGATGAATGGTGCGTGTAAATAGTGTACTTCTTTTCTGGATCTAAGTTAGCATATACACTTCTGCAAATTTATTCTCGTTCGTTTCATACCGCAACAAAAACACGGTTTTTCATTTACACGATACGCGTTTCTGCATCCAACATTATCTAGGTGTAATCTTAATTAAACGTATTTCAAATCAGCGATTTATGTATGCGATTTTGTAATAAGAATTCACTGTATTCTATATAGTTTGTGCATTCTAGTACTTTTCACATCAAGGCATTTTTAAACTATCATACATTTGCTGAGAGTTGTGTGTTTACAGTGAACGTTTATAAAGTAATCAATTCGAGTACCACATGGTCCTTAAAAGCGTAATGCGTGTATAAATAAAGTCACTTTTTATTTTGCATTTATCTATATTCTATTTATTTAATAATGAATATACTTACTTCAATTATTTCGTATCACACTGCAATGGGTTTTACTCCAATTACAAAATTGTATTAGGTTATAATATACATTATTCATAAAGATAAAACATCTATTTGCACGAACCTTCCTATAAACAGTCCATGTTGATATATGTCGCCAGCGAAGAAAACCTTCCTATATATATAAATCTCATACCGTTCTGGCATCTGTGTCTTCCAAGCCGGATAGTTTCTGCTACTTTATAATACCGACAATGCACGTCCCCGACACGAAACCAATATTAGAAATACTTTCGCAGCTCGCGTCTGATACGCAATTCACACACAGTGCTCTAGGACTCGAAGTAATTTTCTCAGCGACGAAACTCTCATCTGATACTTGAATCCACAAAGAAATCGTCTCATCACTGACAGTGTGGACATTTTAATGCCATCCGAAATGATCACAAAAATACAATGCGCAAGTCACAGAATGGCATCTTATGTCTTGTAAGTATCTATTATATCGTTTTTATGGGCATTTGAATTATGCATTATGTATTTACAACATAGAAAGGATGATAGAGTGTCACTCGATCATATGTTCGTGATTTGGCGATAACGCAATTAGATTTTCAATCAAATTACCGCGACCGATGTTACAAACTTATTTATTCGATACCATCTTATCTCAAACTGCTTATTAGAAATTAGGATAACAATTTATTAGAGAAAGCATAGGTTTTCAAGTAAGACACTGTAACAATTTAAGTATGGGTATTCAAGTTTATACAATGATATTAATATTGAGTCTCTTGTTGCTATAGCTTAATTGACGTAATAAAAACTAAAAACAGATGAGGCGCGTCGTGGAAAAACCGGACTTAATGCATGTACGTAAAGTGTCGTCCCGGATTAGCCTGTGCAGTCTGCACATGCTAATCCAGGACGGCACTTTCCGCCTAGAGTGGATTTATGTTTAGAAGACACTTCCTTGAAACAGAAAATAGCATAAAAGCGGAAAGTGCCGTCCCGGATTAGCCTGTGCGGACTGCACAGGCTAATCCGGAACGACACTTTACGCATATGCATTAAGCCCGGTTTTCCCACGACGCGCCACATATATAATGTACGGCAATATGATGACGTGATAATCATGGCAGTTACTAAACCTGAAACCTGAACCTGATTGCCTGACATAAACTTTTCAATGTCAATGTCATTTACGTTTTATATCCTGAGGGCTTTGTAATGACCTCCCCAAGAACGTGACCAATTTTTAATCATTGCTTTGTGCTATGAAACTCGTTTTACAGCCAATTGGTCACTTGTATGCAACATAGGACATTTCGTTGCTAATAAGAGTTTTATACTGTAGATGCAGCTAGAGTGTCAACAGTATTGTATATATTAAGATCTTTGTCACTGTGTACTCAAAAACAATACAATCTTGGTCATTGAACATATATGCTAAATGCATTATGCAGAGTGTTAAGAAAGATTGCTAAGTGTGTTAATCCGCAGAATGCTGAAAAAACATATGTATAATAGCGAATGCTGAAATAGACTGATACACGTTTTTTAAAAAGATACGTACGAAATACTCGAAGGAATTCTCCATTAATTTATGGAATTCTCCATTAATTTATACAAATTAAGTCGCATCATTTGCGATTGGTTAATGTGTAATTATATGCGTTCTGTTCTAAAATGTGTAAATGCACAACTGAACTTGTACTGATTAATTTTTACGACACATGCTTTATTACGAATAGTCAGTACATTGACATTTTGAAAAAAAACTGTATAGTGTCGTTTTGTGCTAAATGTTAACATAAACGCAGTTTCCCCATGCGAATAGCGGCACTTCTTGTACATAACGACCCGAAATTACAATTACTCAATACCACTCACTGAATAGTCCTAGTCTATTTGAGAAGGGCTTTCCCAGAAGAGTCGTTAAGTCCGCTATTATTTGTAATGTTATTATACTATTAAGTGATTCATTATTGACTGCATTTGAAAAGTATCGTATTGTTTACATTACAAACACCTTTTTTGGCCTCAGTTATGCATGTCTAATCATCTGTGAAGTAGCAGCTTTAAAGGTAGCTATATTAGTAACAAAAACTGTTTAGCTTAAATCGTTAACAAAGAGGCAGCTACGCGCCTGTTTATTACTATCTATAAATAAATACCAGTTATATGCTAAATGAATTATGCAGCGTGTTAAGAGAGATTGCTAAGTTTGTTATCCCACATAAACGATGAAAAAATATGTACAATAACGAACTACTATAATAAACTGATAAGTGTTTTCTAAAAAGACACATGCGAAATACACATACGATTTCTCCACTATTTTATACACATTAAGTCTCCAAGTTTCCGTTTGATTCATGCACGCGTTCTTTACAAATATGCGCATTGAAAACAATAACGATACACGTAAAGCAAACCGAACATGATATGGATGTTATTATTTCGGAATTAAGATAAAGCCAAAGTGTATGTGCTGGAATGAAAATCAACGTAATTTATTTGCAGCGCCAAAAACAATAGAGCCGCGTTGTGGGAAAACCGGTCTTAATGCATGTGCGTAGTGTCGTCCCGGATTAGCCTGTGCAGTACGCACAGGCTAATCCAGGGCGGCACTTTCCGCCTACAGTTGATTTATGTTTAGAAGAGACTTCCTTGAAACAGAAAATACCATAAAAGCGGAAAGTGCCCTCCTGGGACGACACTTTACGCACATGCATTAAGACCGGTTTTCCCACGACGCGCCACAATACATTTCAACAGAAAGTGTCAAAACCTGAAATTGTACTGCACTATTGACACAATGAATGTTTTATTACGATTAGTCAGTAGATTGACAGCTTGAGAATCACCGTGTATTGTCGTTTTGTGCTTACATAACATAACATAACAGTGCATAAATATTTGCAAACATTGTATGTGGTATTATTGCCAATTGCAGTTAGCTGTTGCAAAAACTGTCTAGTTTAAATAAACAAATGGAACATTCCATATAAATTACTAAGTCAGAAATAAGTTCTATATTGGAAACTTAAAAGCATATGCTTTGAGAACCATTTAAACACAAAGTCATTCGCAACACTTTTGTTTTTATTTTGCATGACATTTATATGACAAGTTGATTACATTTCAAGCCACTAAAGTGATAAAAATATCCGGAGCAATCGAAAAATTGCACATTCGCAATATGCCTTTATTCTTGGCATTTCTATTGTTGCGCACAGTTTCTATGACTTCCTTGAAATTGCGCATCAAATACGGTTTCGGGATGACGTGGTATAATAATGCTTCGTTGTGTAATCTTCAGCAAATCAACAAATCAAAGTGCGTCGTAATATAGTTTTAAGGATCTTCAACAAATATGTGTCCCATATGCATGATCCACGTTTAACAGAGCTTTGGCAATTCTAAGTGAGTGCTCTTGTCTCTCATATGAACGGTGTATACAACATTAGTAAAGGAAATCGAAATAGTTTTATTTCACTCATCACTGCATCTATTTTACCGACGTAGATACGCATTTACATGATAAAATGCATATTTTCAAACATGTATTTTTACAAGAACTCGAGTTACTTCGAATAATGTACTTACATCAATACTTAAAAGTTGTACAGGTATAAATGTTTTCTGTACGATAATATTATCGTATAAGTTTCATCTTATTTTGGTTAACATTTTTGGATTTACGTTTATCAAAACAAAATTAAAGCAAACACAGTGAACAAATTGTAATCATATTCTTGTTACATTTTTACATTGAACATGTTTTTAAATATCGATATCTGCAATATGGCATTATACGGTACTCGAATGTTCAATCAAATTACAATCAGCTGCTAAAAGAAGCAACGCGCTTTGGATCTTTAGACGACTCATAGGTCAAAATCTGGGCCCGTATTCACAAAGCTCCTTAGGGAAAACTTAAGTAAATTCCTTAAATTCATAAAGGTCTCTGGCAGTTTCATGTGTAGGTCTTTTAACATTAAAATATTTTAAACTTTATTTTTTTTCACATATAAAATTTGATCTGAAATTTTCACTTAAGTACAACTTAAGTTAAGATTTCCCTTAGGAGCTTTGTGAATACCAGC
This sequence comes from Congeria kusceri, assembly GCA_027627225.1. Classification (NCBI taxonomy): domain Eukaryota; kingdom Metazoa; phylum Mollusca; class Bivalvia; order Myida; family Dreissenidae; genus Congeria; species Congeria kusceri. The sequence goes on along the minus strand of CM051039.1, from coordinate 39,733,405 downwards.
CTGGTGACCGACCGTTCAGTCAGAGTTACTTTCATAGTCTCTATAGAGAATGTAGAACATTTGTATTGTGCAGTCAAATAAGTATAGACTCGAATGTTTACTGTTTATGTCGCCAGGTTGTTCATTGCCATGATGATATAAATATGTATTATCACAGTCACAATTTCCCACAATTTTAAAAGACACCGAACAAGATACGGCGATTCCACTGATTGGATGAGAAATAAATAACTATTATTGAAACTCACACTTATAAAAATAGAACATTGCTAAGATATGTTCTAGTAAAAGCATTATCTTAAGTATTCTAAATACTGTTGCACGTATTCAACCCTGGTCATACATAGCCTACGACCATCTAAAGACCAACTCGGTCTTAAAAGGTCTTAAACAGGTTGCTGGAGGTCGGCGACTGGTCGTCGATGGTCGCCGACTGATCTTCAGCCCATATTGGTCGCAAATGGTCTTCGATGTTGCATCAAAGACATTTTGCCGACCAAACAGGTCGCAGACCATCTTACGACCCGTTCCGAAACACATTTAAAAACGAACGCACATTTTGCAATCATTCTTTTAAACGTAACAAAAAACGTAATAGTTATAAGTTAAACGTGTTAGCAGCAGGTCAGGAACAAGAGGATATTGCCGCATATGGAAAGTATACTTGATAGTTTACCTTAACATTAAAACGTGCTGCCCGTCATAGTAGAGGATAATAATATAATAATTATAATTGAATTAAATAATCAACAAAACAAACACGAAATTTTGTGAAATTAAATTTTCACAAGGCATATATTAAAATATATGACTTAGAAAAAAATGGTATATATTAAACGTATAAAACATCCATATGAGTAACCGATGCTCTGTCATATTTTTTTTTTTAATGTCAACTATCAGATATGATGATCAATTATTTTTTGACGTCAGTAATATTTTATAAATTTTTACCGTTCAATAAATAAACTAATGTAATGTTATCATAACTGTTTTAGTGAATATAATTAACGTCTCGAATATATTTTATCTACATCTTGATACATATTGAAGCAAGAAGATGCGTAATTAGCTAATCGCACCTGCTGAAATGTCACGAACTGTTTTGTTTATTTATTTAGGTCATGTATTTATATATTACGATCATTTATTGTAATGAAAGTTCACTTTTATTGGACGACGATAAAGTGCCCTTCAGCTTGTTGTTGTTGTTACAATAATTGTATCGCAAAGAACAAACACCTTTGACTTGATTGTAGGAACATTTTTTATTTTAAACTCATAACACATTGTTGTCATTAAATTCACGACGACGTTATGGTGACTGCCTGCAGCCCAATTGTAAGCTTTGTAAATGTCACACAATGATTCACTTCATTTGAACTATTGACTTCAAAAAGCAAACAATCCTATTATTGGTAAATGACGAAGAATTCCAATTAAAAAAAAAAGTTCCTTCTTTATTAAAGTCTAATTAAACCCAGTGTTACATGCATAGAATGTCTGGATTAGAGTACTCTCTTCTTATCTGATCATAAACAATTTGAGCATTGATTTCTTAAATATAGGACAAATGAAACTCCAGAGAAATCATCAGGAGAGAAACCCTTATTACCATCCGCTGGTCATTTATTTGAGGCAAGTGACCAATTTTAAGACTCATTTTATTATTGTCAAAAACATCGTAAATGATAACATGTTAGTTTAATAATATAATTAGTGTTGTTTTTCATCATAAAACGAATCATTGTATAGCCGGCGTTAATTGTGTAATACGAACATTATGGATAACTAATTAATTCAATTAATGACGCTTTTGAAACGGATGACATCCATACAATCCTCGCACTCGTTTCAAAGGTATGACGCACTAATTTTTTTTAGTCTTGTTCACATATGATAAAAACTGTCGTGTAGATAGTTGTATTAGCAAAAATGTATATATGTAGACTTTTGTATAAAACATGGACACTTTAAAATAGAGATTTCTAGGTTATTGCGGAATAAAGAATACAGATAATTTTATTTAGCGAGGCTTAGAAAACCTGGACTACGTGCCTAGTATTCTATTTATCCCATCATATTATGTCTTTAGTTTGGAAACAAACACAAGAAAACACACTAAATATTGCGAAATATCACAAAATGACGTCACGAAAATCAACAAGATGACATCATTAATCTGCGCATGTTTGCTTTATCCCAAAGTATTGAAATCAAGCAAGGTTTATTCCATGGGGTTTGTTTCGTCTATGCATGCCTGATGATGGGATATATAGAGAATTTTTGTTTGCTTTCGGTGTGATAACGCGTTATATCATCAGCGGAAAGTGGACAATTAATATTTTTACGATCGCTTATGCGAGTGAAAATATGTAAATTGTCTTTCTTTCCGGTGATGATATTAAGCGTTATCACATAGAAAACAAACGCATTTTCTTTTTATTTTATGCTTTTTAAGCGTTTTATTACGTTTTATTATTAAAATATCGCGGGAATCATAACGTTATGACGTCAAAATAATGACGTCATTTCACAGTTTTGAGTCCGGCATCGTTGACGGTCCGTTTCATTTACTGTATTAAATCGGGAACAAAAAAGCAGTGAGATATACTATATCTCACGGATATTTTTCTATATGTCACTACTTAGCATAAAATAAAAGATGTTATCCAAATTTGTTATCCTCTTGCATCAACATGAAGCGGTACAATTTAGCTAAATGTCTCTAAACCAAAGTATCCCACGGTGCATTCGGTACATTGTGCATTTAAATTAAAAACATGGCGCAGTACTGAAATATAGCGAAATGGAGTCAACGGAATCGTATGTCGTTACACATATCCAATAATGACAAACCATATCATACGAGTACATAATTATTTAACAGATCAATATCCTGCAGGACATTCATTTTCGACTTAACTCTTTTGATGTATTTTGCATGATCATTAATGGATAACAGTGGTGACTTAAAGTAAAGGATATACAGAGAAGCAGACAATAAAATGTTCGTCAGTAATTACGATATATTAAAGGAACTGTGTGTCAAGCAGTAAACAATGAATACTTTCAGACATTTAAACTAACACAAGGACGTCATCTAAATAAAAATACGAACACAGTGAGAATAATGCAAAAATAGATTTATTAAAATGGGATTATTAACATATGACAAGAGCAATACAGATTTGTGTTATTGCCATAGACAACATAGCCAACAAAGTTGTATAGTTGCTGAAATTTGGATAATTCTTGCGTACGCTTGTGTTGAAATTGTTTGGTATATACATTTAAAACTGAACATTTATGTTGTTTTCTCAAGTCAACTGAGTCTGAATGATCTTGTCCAGAAGTTGCTAAAACTTAAGCTAGTCTGATGACTAACCAAAATTTATCCTCTGGATATTGGCTGCTGACATGTGCACATCAATATCTCACCTCCCACATAAATGATGCGATCCGACTGGCTAAAAGCGGTCACATCACTATGGGGTATTTTCCATACACAATGGGTATATTTCAATACCCCATAGAAGTCTAATGACGCAGTCTAATGACGTCATTTTGTTTATTTTCGTGACGTCATCGTAGGTGTTTCTTGTTATGTTGTGAGGTTTTCTTTCGTTAATTTCCATGTGATATCAATAAAAAGATACCAGTGAAAGGTAGTCGGTGAGATATATTCGTTACACTGTTAGTAACTGAGCTGCACTCTCGTATGGTATGAAACCACTGAGGGTGTATATCCCATACACACTCAGTTACTGACAGTGTAACTAATAGTATCTGATTGGATATGTGTAACTAATAAAGCTAATAGACCTACTGTCAGATGATTGGGACATTGTTGTCAGGATTTCGTTCTCATTTATAATATTTCTACAAAAGAATATTTGAAACGCAGATGAAGAGTTACAACATTCTTATTTCGGACATTTTGTAATGTTCTCCAATAATGCGTTGTGCTTTATTCACGAATGTCGCACAAACTAAAGCCCCATCTATTTATCTCAGTAGACAGGTCGTAAAAAGCTATATAACACGAACATACACAAACAGTGTATAATTGATGTATCATAAAATTGGCAATATAATTTCCCTTGTGAGAAGATGATTACTTCATATATTATTACTTTAAAACTTCCTTGCACTGCCCGAAAATTGGGGGTAATAAAATACACAGTCCATGTCCTTGATTATGATTTAAATAAGGGTAACATTAAAGTACATTTTATCAGACCATATATGTCAGCTGATGACAGATTTGCTGATATAAGTTCCGCTGGATAATTTTCGCATAGTGTTTTTATCTGGGCAAGTAATTTAGAGTCAAATAAAATACATTTTGCAGGAAGCATGTTGACATTATGATGAAATTATCGAGTGCTTTAAGTGTTTGTTGTTTTACGCAAATGATTGGCCCTATTCGAATTCCGATTATTTTGGTGACGAAATATCGGAGCAAAATAATTATTATAAATATGATGTATGCGAGTAGTAATAGCGTGCTTATGAAATATGGCATCCGGCCTATCCTGCCCCAATACCCACACTGTTACAATAGCGTGCTTATGAAATATGGCCTATCCTGCCCCAATACCCACACTGTTACAATAGCGTGCTTATGAAATATGGCATCCGGCCTATCCTGTTCCAATACCCACACTGTTACAATAGCGTGCTTATGAAATATGGCATCCGGCCTATCCTGCCCCAATACCCACACTGTTACAATAGCGTGCTTATGAAATATGGCATCCGACCTATCCTGCCCCAATACCCACACTGTTACAATAGCGTGCTTATGAAATATGGCCTATCCTGCCCCAATACCCACACTGTTACAATAGCGTGCTTATGAAATATGGCATCCGGCCTATCCTGCCCCAATACCCACACTGTTACAATAGCGTGCTTATGAAATATGGCATCCGGCCTATCCTGCCCCAATACCCACACTGTTACAATAGCGTGCTTATGAAATATGGCCTATCCTGCCCCAATACCCACACTGTTACAATAGCGTGCTTATGAAATATGGCCTATCCTGCCCCAATACCCACACTGTTACAATAGCGTGCTTATGAAATATGGCATCCGGCCTATCCTGCCCCAATACCCACACTGTTACAATAGCGTGCTTATGAAATATGGTATCCGGCCTATCCTGCCCCAATACCCACACTGTTACAATAGCGTGCTTATGAAATATGGCCTATCCTGCCCCAATACCCACACTGTTACAATAGCGTGCTTATGAAATATGGCATCCGGCCTATCCTGCCCCAATACCCACACTGTTACAATAGCGTGCTTATGAAATATGGCATCCGGCCTATCCTGCCCCAATACCCACACTGTTACAATAGCGTGCTTATGAAATATGGCCTATCCTGCCCCAATACCCACACTGTTACAATAGCGTGCTTATGAAATATGGCCTATCCTGCCCCAATACCCACACTGTTACAATAGCGTGCTTATGAAATATGGCATCCGGCCTATCCTGTTCCAATACCCACACTGTTACAATAGCGTGCTTATGAAATATGGCATCCGGCCTATCCTGCCCCAATACCCACACTGTTACAATAGCGTGCTTATGAAATATGGCATCCGGCCTATCCTGCCCCAATACCCACACTGTTACAATAGCGTGCTTATGAAATATGGCATCCGGCCTATCCTGCCCCAATACCCACACTGTTACAATAGCGTGCTTATGAAATATGGCATCCGGCCTATCCTGCCCCAATACCCACACTGTTACAATAAGCACTACTGAACATATTAATAAACTTTCTCAATCAACTAATAACATAATTGCATTCTGGACGATAACGTTATACCGTTGTTTAGATGCATATGCAAATGCAGCTTATCGCAAATGGTTATGGACTGATTTGAATTAAATTTTCTGGAACATCTGTAAGTTTGGAAATCGGCAAAAGAACAAGGGACTAGATTGTGGGGTGATATGATAAGCCGTCTAGATCCTGGATTGTTAAAAGTATTGTTTATTATTGGCAGATAGAGGAATTAATAAAACATACACAAATTAAAATATTGTTCTATAACTCATTAGTTGCGCAAGGCATTATGGCAAAACCATAACTGTCGTGGCGGCGGTATGCGCTCTCCTAGAACTGTCTAGTTGAGATAATTTTCATGAAATTAAATTGTACATTATTAGGCTTTCATATGCAAAGGCAGGTTATTGTTTCATAATCATACTTGATACAGGACACACAACTAGACCACCTTCTCCGTGAGAATATATGAGGCGCGTCGTGAGAAAACCGGACTTAATGCATGTGCGTAAAGTGTCGTCCCGGATTAGCCTGTGCAGTCCGCACAGGCTAATCTCGTACGGCACTTTCCGCTTTTGTGGTATTTTCTGTTTCATGGAAGTCTCTTCTAAACATATATACACTGTAGGCGGAAAGTGCCGTCCCGGATTAGCCTGTGCGGACTGCACAGGCTAATCCGGGACGACACTTTACGCACATGCATTAAGACCGGTTTTCTCACGACGCGCCACATATGTACATATAAAATACGAATAATATAATAATTATTTCATGCAGTGTATTTTAATATTTTACCGTCGTCCCTTTTTCAATGTTATGCCATTTACTAATCACATAATGCATTCCAGAATCCAACAGTTACTATGTAACAGCAGTTACTATGTAACAACGATGTAATTGTAAGCGTAATAAATATTTTACCAATTACATAATGGAATCGTTTAATAATTTGTGAAACATGGCTGCCCACTTACGACGTTTGTATTTTCTAGCTTATTTCACGAATATTCTGACGTTACAACGCTTTTCCAAATTCACTTTTACGCACATGCATTCTTATGTTTGAACTCGTTGAACTAAGTCTTTTGCTGACATTTTTTTCAGTATAGAAACCACTTTTAGAAGACATGACTATAATGAGATGCTTAGGTCTGCGGAATCCGCGTCGAATTTAAAAGTAAATTACGGCAGCTTTTAACATAATTATGATCACCATGATTTATCACAGAACAATACACGCTGCTCGAACTAACGATATATTATAGTTACTTTCTAGTTGAAAGATCGGATATCAATTATAAATGATGTATGATTTGGAACGCACAATACAATTACGTCGTTATATATATAGCTGATGATTGTTCTTTGCGATCGGGTTACGGTTCATATCTAAAGCTCCCGTAAAGAAATGAAGACAGGTCAAGAAGCACCAGGAGTTGAGAAATCGTAATTGAACAACTATTGAACAGCTCATTGTAATTACATTAATGGAAGTGACCGCATGTCTGTACTACACAGTACACGATTTGCACAAAGAGTTTGCAATAAGGATATTTAAGAGATTATCTTCATAAGTTCCTATTTCAAAAGCATGGTAACTTGCTCAGGTGGTTGCTTTTTTATAAGATTAATAAAACAGTTTAACGCACATTCTGAATCACTATATTCCACAGTGTTTCTCGTAACTTTTCCTTTTTAGTACAAAAGCACATAGAGTGTAGCACCTTATTTTCAGTTTGTAAGTATGAATTGTAGGATTCGATCTTGAGTGGAGTTCTCTAAGTTGTGCCATCAAGAACGCTACCAAGGACGATAGTTTTGGCGAGTTCCGCGTTAAATTTAAATTTGATAAAAGATTAAACTGCTCGTCGAGTCAATTTTCTTATAATATAAAATATGTGAAACTCCAGCCGCATCAGCAGGCGAGAAACCCTTAATAACAGATAATGGTACTACAGTAAACGTCACTTGTAACGATATTGAGAGGACCATAGCATTTATATCGCTATATCCGAATATCGTTATATCCGTAAATAGGCAAGAGCGTGGGCAAATAGATGAGACAAACGCAACACCGATCATTTTACATACATGCATTTAACGAAGATTTATTTATAATGAAAATACATCTAGATATGCAATCAATTTATGGCAATTTAATTAAAATTCAGGATAATTATAATATATCGTTACAAGTGTAGTTTACTGTATATATACAATAGAAACAACACGAAACAAGTATATCGCTAAATACACAACTGAAACTGGGGCCTCGCCTTTAAAAGGTCATTATGGAATAAAGGCATCGGATTTTTATACAATCCAATTAAACGTTGGTACACAGCAGTAAATATTGGTATTGGTGTTGAATTTACACTTCGTTTTGGCCATGGTCCAGCATATCAGAGTACACAATGATCAAGGTCTTAATACTGTATACATATTGCCGTTTCCAGACTCCACATTTCTGCAACGGAAATAATTCAGTGAATCTTGAAAAGTAAGACTTTTTACAGAAACTTATATGACACGAAATAACACATTCATCTGCGAATTGGTCTGTCCAGTATTGTTTGATTCTATTACGTATATAAGCTTCATTTATTCCACCAGAACTGTCAATTATATGTTGCAAATTAAAAACACGCAAATTAACAGTCTTAGTCTGTCTGCAAATTGTAATGACTTGACGCGATTTCCTTATATAAGAACATGTATATGTATAAGTGTACCTACGTCACAAAAGTCGGTCATAATTGCATCAAGATATATCGAACAGCAATAAAACAAAATAAAACACATCTGACATCAAATTTTCATTGTAGACGGCCTTTTAGATTGTGAACGTACGAATGCCGGTTTGAACGTTAATATACGATTATTTGTTGTTTTATCTAAGTTTCGGAACTATCAGATACAAAGAAGTAAGCGAATGTTTCTTAAATTATTATACTTCACGTGAGTAACCCATGTTAAATTTCCATATACATATCATGAAACAATTCGTAATGTCATATGCGACAGTATACTGTCACCCTCGAGTGGAGCTAAAAATAGAACAACCGTTTCTCAAAACAAAAGAACGCTTACCTTCAGTTTGTTTGTTTGTTGTGTTTGTTAGGTTGTTAACATTATTTCAGTCATATCACGGCGGTCAGTTAACCTCTGACATATTCCCTGGGCCAGCTTAGCCGATCTAAGCAGGTTACCAGTACTAAAGCCTAGGTCACACATAGGTCGCCGACGACCGATTACCGAGCACCGACAACTAAAATTTGCGGCAACCAAGACAACCTCTGGCGACCAAAATCCAGAAAAAAGCAATGGCGATTGATCAAAGACTGGTCGGCGATTGATCAAAGACTGGTCGGCGATTGATCAAAGACTGGTCGGCGACCGGTCATACGACAAATCGGCGATCGTCTTCCGACCATCAACAACCATCAAAGACTGGCTAGTGACTAGTTGGCGATTGGTTGGCGACTAGTTGGCGATAGGTTGGCGACTGGTTGTCGATGCTTGGTGGGCGGAATATTAGGATTATATGTTATTGGGCTATATTTTAATCTATGCCTTGTGAAAATTTAAGAAACTGTATTAATCCGTGTTTTTTTTTTTATTATTTAATTCAATTATAATTTATATATTTTTTTGTCTACTATTACCGGCAGCACATTTTGGAGACGAAGGTAACACGGCTTGCGGTCGCAAGATGGTCGGCGGTAATCAGTCGGCCATCAATTGTTGACCAGTCGGCGATCAAAAATTGGTCTGCGACAAGTCAAACTTGGTCTGCGACTAGTCGGCGAACGTCGCAGAACCAGTCTGCGATTGATCGCCGATTAAATACAAACCATAAGAAACCTTGTGACGACTGTTTGGTCGGCAAATGGTCTTTGATGTTGCAAAATGGGTCTGAAGACCAGTCAGAGATCATCGACAATCAGCCGCCGACCTCCAACAACCTGTTAATGACCTTTTTAAGACCGTCAGCAACCACTGGTCGTTGATGGTCGGAAGTTGGTCTTTAGTTGGTCGCTGGCATTAGAACATGAATCGAAAATATATCTGATTTGATATTACTCATCTATGTATATATTCCCCATTATAGATAACCGCGTACATTATGAAATGCATCTATTTGGTTGGTGGTATTTTACACGTATGCGATTAATTCTATACAAAGCTTGAGGAGCAGTCTAAAATCTTATACAGTCCAAATCAGTTCACATCTTGAACAACGATAGTTACAAATGACGATATTTTTAAATTGCATACGCTTTTTGTAAGGACTTAATCTGTGCTCAAAATCTGCTATTGAATCTAAAATACCTAAATTTTGTCCAATACAGTGTTAAATGAATTAGCCTATTGGATCGCACATGAAAAATTAGCAACCGGTCGGTATTATACAACTAATAACACATGAAAATGAAATGTTATTAACAAGAGCACGAGTTTATTCATATAATGTACGAGCACTTTCAAAAATTATTATATGTATTTTAGGTATAATTATTTTATTTACGACATTATTCCTTTGCTTGTTTTTTTTAATGTATTCAAGTATATATCGAAAACAAAAGCCTGGCAATCACACTAAAATTAACAAATTGTAACCAGAAATTGTTTCTAGTAAGCATTTTATTCAATGTATGACATAGTTTTCTAACGAAACCATTTTATCGACGAATCTTGCGTTATGATATTGGAGACTATGATAAGTTACGTCACATATTGTCAGGTGTACAATGGCAATCCTCAAAATCTGCAGATATTAACGCATATGCTGAAAATATTACAACTATTATTTCAGAATCGACAAAAAATTTGTTCCTAATAAACTAGTCTGTATTCGACCCCATGATCTGCCCTGGATAAATAATTTGATAAATACAAACGTCATGCAGCGAAAACGCCTATATAAAAAGCTGAAATGTCTAACTCTGAAACTTGTTGGTCATATTTGTCGACGGATTCGAAATGACGTAATATTTCAAATATGTCAGGCAAAATCAATGTATTTTTAAAACATGGCTATCACATTAAAGTCGTCAAATCTCTCGAAATGAGGCTTGTTTGATACTATTCGTTTTTTTATTTGCCATAATACTACCAACTCTATTCCTCCCTTAGTTGATGAACGGTCTGACTCGATAACTATGAATGACACTTGCAAGGCCGAATTGTTAAATGCTTACTTTGCAGATCAATCTTCCATTGACAATTTTAATCCTGCAAATTCGTCTTTGTCCAACGAAAACAATACACGACTAAATTACATATATATGTATTTATCTCATCAAGATGTCATAGATTCGATTTGTATTAGTTTGTTTATGATTATGCATGTTTGTAATAAAATATGTTTTCACTATAAATTTTCCATATTTTGAAAAAAAGTCCAACAAGATATAAGTCAAACCTGTATAATGAAATCCACACTTTTAAGATTATGAGGTCTTCTAGTAAAATCAATCCCTTAAATATTATGATTACTGTTTCATTAATTATAAAATTCTGGCAAAATTACAATTATGTATTAACTCGTGCACACGTTTGCGAATATCAACTTTAACGTGTTATGAATATACTTATACTAGATACTAATTGCAGCACAATTAAATTATATTTGTTATCAGACGCGTAGTTTTAGTCAATCATTTGTGATACATACACATATGCAAAACCTACGCGTGAATATTTAAGTAAGAAGTTGTTCGATAAAGACACGTTTGATTTGATTTTGTCTCAATATTTTGAACTTTAACATCCTGAAAAATGTAGTTATAATGTTCACAATATTGTATATATAACGAACAGCTATCTAAGAAATATGCTTTGCATTTGAATTGAAAGAACAAACTATGCTTTACTTTGTGTTCCCGCTTAAAAAGCGGACTAATGCGTTTGTGTTCGTTGAAAGCACATTTATTGAGATATCATATGTAATCATATGCATCTGAGAGTTTCCTCCAGAAGTATAGAAATGCATGCGTTCAGAGATGAAAATACATATGGATCGGGCATCAGTTGTGACATACATAAATGGATACGTTTTGTGGCAATGGGTGTCATAGAAACAAATGTCTTAATACTGGTATACTCATATTGCCGTTTCCGCACTCCACATTTCTGCAACGGAAATAAATAAGTGAATCTTGAAAAGTAAGACTTTTTACAAAAGCGTATGTGAGAAAATAAAACATTTATGTGCATATCGGTCTGACCAGTATCACCTGATTCCATTACGTATATAAGCCTCATTAATTCCAACAAAACTGTAAATTATATGTTGCAAATTAAAAACACGCACATTAACAGTCTCAGTCTGTCTGCAAATTGTAATGACTTTACTAGATTTCCTTACATAAGTATATATATAGGTGTACCTACGTCACAAAAGTCGCAATTAAACAGCAATTAAACAAAATACATCTGACATCAAATTTTCATAGCAGACGGCCCGGCAGATTGCGAAAGTACGAATGCCGATTTGAACGTTAATATACGAATATTTTTCGTTTTATTTAAAAAATGGCGCTATCAGATACAAAGGAGTCAGCGATAGTATACTGTCACCCGCGCGTGGAGCTAAATATAGAACAACCGTTTCTAAAAAAAAAGAATGTTTACCTTCTGTTTGTTTGTTTGTTTTGTTTGTTTTGTTTGTAACAGTATTTTAGTCATATCACTGCGGTCAGTTAACCAACTCACACTTTTTCTGGGCAAGCTTAGACGATATAAGCAGGTTACCAGTACTAAGTGCACATACTTATGCCAGTAACTTACAACTGGCATACTTGAATCAGAGGTAGGGGGAGAAAGACCGTAGAAATAATTTCATGACCAATCCCAAAACAATTTATGTGGCCGGGCTGGGGCTCGAACTCACGAACCCCGGATTGACAGTTCAGCGCTCTACCAACAGAGCAAACCGGGCCCGGCAGTAACGCTAACGTCAATCCACTGCTATTACAGGTAATATCCAGCAACTAACATTTGCAATTCATTTTCAAGTATCCACAAAGTTGTACCATTTTTTATTTCATGCGAACCTTGCTAACGAGAAAATCCATTTGTTTTTGAAATCGCCATATATTGGTCAGAACGTATATTTTAAATCGTATTTTGTCTCCAAACCTGTATCGGATTATCCATATTTCTTAAATTATGTGTTACGCGAGTACATAAAAACAAACTGAAACGACACAGAACACTCCTTGTATCGATCTCAGGTTACTGGTTAGTGTCGTCACTGCAATTACTCTACACATACATCGCGTTAAGTATTCTGAATATCCATAAACAATTACCATCAACGATAATATTTCGTTTTGGATCTAGCACTAATTTTCGCCCGTATTTTGCCATGTTTATTACTGTTTTAAACTAACGCGCTGTAGAAACTCCCTAGCTATCATGCCATCTTGACACGTCTAAATATAGCTGCACTATATACACAGTCACCGGTCATGCCGGTACACTTTGCAAGTACGAATGGCTTTTTATGCAGTATTATTGAACTATTGTACTGTAAAGGAATCATAAATGTGTTTCATATAGAAAATAGAAACACATCTTAAATAATGAAAACAATCCGTCAGAGCTAAGACGTCACATGATAAATTAGCCTTAAATATTAAAGTTATTAGTTAATTTTGTAGGCTAAAATAAGTAATCGTGCCTAAGTTTTCTTGTTTTATTGTTCGGCTTACGCCTCGGTTGACATTACCATTCTCGGACTGACACTACGTTGTATCACCCTCTATGGGGTGTGATATTTATATATTACTGAATACATGTGCTAACGGTGTATATTGAGACTTTGTTGAATCGTTCTGAAAGCATTGACTAATTCATTGATATCTGTTTCTAATGAGTGTATTTACTTTAAAAAGTACACTTAATGAATGAAAAGTATCGATCCTCCCATTCATATTTTAGATTAGCTGAACACCTGGTACAATTATACTCGAACCCAAAGAGTCGATACATGTAATTTTTTGTATCTAATTGACTATGGACACATTAATTATAGATAGTTGGTGATTTATATATATGCAAATACACTTTTCCGTAAAAGATAAAAGATGTTCTACATGAATATACCTTTGCATTACTTCAAACGAGAAACTAATGTGGCTTGTATATCTATTGTGAAAAACACAACAATTAAGGTATCATACTTAATCGGATACATTTCCGAGTTGATCCCAAAAGTATAGTTATTAATGGACACGTATGGAAACAATAATACACATCAATCGTATGCAGTTTTGATGTTGAAGATTCTAAAATGCTGCTTGTAGGTATATAAATAGCAGCATACGGGCTTGTATTCAGGTATAAACATATCTTTTCTTTATTTTGAATCATGCCTGCTGTATTCATATTTAATTATTTGGATTTAATGTAGTGTCATACCGATAACAAAGTCATACATCAAATTAAATTATTGGTTATTCTTGATTATTCTTCTAGATTGCAACGTATTCTTTTGTCAATGATTCGTTTTGAAAACCGGATACTAGTATACCATTTATATTAATCACGCACGTGTATGACCCGGACAATAGCAGGTTCTACGAAAAGGCAATCAGTGTCTTGTTCAAGAAAGATTATGTTAGGGGTTTCAGTAATTATTTACAACTCAATTAAAACGCGTATTTAGTTTGTTTCCGAAACCAATAGTGATACAATTGTACAAGTGTTATCAAATTGATAAACGTACAATATCATTAGTTTTGCCATATGTCTAATGAATTATTATTATGATAGTTATTTCAGTTGGATATATTGTCATATAACTGCGTAACCCTATGATCAATTTATCGAAACTCTCAAAGGATAATTAGAACACAATTAAGCATTCAAAGGATAATTAGAACACAATTAAGCATTCAAAGGATAATTAGAACACAATTAAGCATTCAAAGGATAATTAGAACACAATTAAGCATTCAAAGGATAATTAGAACACAATTAAGCATTCAAAGGATAATTAGAACACAATTAAGCATTTGTATTTAGAGTCTACACAACTTTGCAATCGATATCTTAAATCATTATACTGACACATGCAAAATTATACTTAAATCATTATACTGACACATGCAAAATGTTCAAACTACGCAGTTGGAGTGGAGTGTATTATATAATGTTCAGATCTATGTCATTATACTATACCGTAAGTAACACAAACATCTGGGTGTCTGAGAAAACATGCTTAATATAAGCATTTATATAAACAAGAGAAGAGTTCACGAAATTTAATTGCATGTAATTACTTTTATTTTGTGTAATTTGCATACAACCTTTTTTTTTTGAATGTTTAATACCTTTGACATATGCTGAAGGGTTTATGCATCACATATAGAAAGAAGGCTATGTGTGATACTTAAAATAAATATGTATAATAGCGAACAGCTATAAAAGACTAAACAACTTTTTCCAAGAAGGCACATACGAAATGCACATACGAGTGTTCTATTATTTTATAAAAACTAAGTCGCGTCGTTTTCGTTTGTTTCATGCACGCGTTCTTTGCCAATATGTGCTTTGAAAAAAATGACCATAAAATAAATTAAAACCAAACATGATATTAATGTTCTTATTGCGGAATTACGAATACAATTTCAGGATCTTTGCATGACCCACGTGTAATATATATATGACAATGTATTCTGAACGAGTGCTCTCTGATACACGGTGGATAAGGCATTAGTACATGCATCGAAAATATCTCCGATTTAATATCACTTATCTATGTATATATTATCAACAACCGCGTACATTATGAAATGATTCTATTTGGTTAGTGGTATTTTACACGAATGCGATTAATTCTATACAAAACTTGAGGGGCAGTCTAAAATCTTATTCAGTCCAAATCAGTTCACATCTTGAACAACGATAGTTAAATGACGATATTTTTAAATTGCATACGCTTTTTGTTAGGACTTTATCTGTGCTTAAAATCTGCTATTGAATCTAAAATACCTAAATTTTGTCTAATAAAGTGTTATATCAATTAGCCTATAGGATGGCAAATGAAAAATTAGCAACCGGTCGGTATTATACAACTAATAACACATGAAAATGAAATGTTATGAACAAGAGCACGAGTTAATTCTTATAATGTACGAGCACTTTCAAAAATTATTATATGTATTTCAGGTATTAACGACAATATTCGTTTGCTCGTTTAAAAACAAAAGTATTCAGGTATATATCGAAAACAAAATCCAGGCAATCACAGTAAAGTTAACAAATTGTAATCAGAAATTGTTTCTAGTAAGCATTTTATTCAATATCAAACGATGTTTGCATTGTATGACATAGTTTTCTAACGAAACCATTTTATCGACGAATCTTGCGTTATGATATTGGAGACTATGATAAGTTACGTCACATATTGTCAGGTGTACAATGGCAGTCCTCAAAATCTGCAGATATTAACGCATATTTTGAAAATATTACAACTATTATTTCAGAAATCGACAAAAAATGTGTTCTTAATAAACTAGTCTGTATTCGACCCCATGATCTGCCCTGGATAAATAATTTGATAAATACAAACATCATGCAGCGAAAACGCCTATATAAAAAGCTGAAATGTCTAACTCTGAAACATGTTGGTCATATTTGTCGACGGATTCGAAATGACGTAATATTTCAACTATGTCAGGCAAAATCAATGTATTTTTAAAACATGGCTATCACATTAATGTCGTCAAATCTCTCGAAATGAGGCTTGTTTGATACTATTCGTTTTTTTATTTGCCATAATACTACCCACTCTATTCTTCCCTTAGTTGATGAACGGTCTGACTCGATAACTATGAATGACACTTACAAGGCCGAATTGTTAAATGATTACTTTGCAGATCAATCTTCCATTGACGATTTTAATCATGCAATTCCGTCTTTGTCCAACGAAAACAATACACAACTAAATTACATCGATATATCTCATCAATATGTCATAGATTCGATTTGTATTAGTGTGCTTATGATTATGCATGTTTGTAATAAAATATGTTTTCACTATAAATTAATTTTCCATATTTTGAAAACAAGTCCAACAAGATATAAGTCAAACATGTATAATGAAATCCACACTTTTAAGAGTATAAGGTCTTCTAGTAAAATCCATCCCTTAAATATTATGATTACTGTTTCATTTATTTTAAAATGCTGGCAAAATTACAATTAGGTATTTACTCGTGCACAAGTTTGCGAATATCAACTTTAACATGTTATGATTATACTTATACTAGATACTAATTGTAGCACAATTAAATTATATTTGTTATCAGACGCGTAGTTTTAGTCAATCATATGTGATACATACACATATGCAAAACATACTTCATAAAGTAGAATAACTAAAGCTTAAAATTCGAAATCAATTTCAAACAATTTCTTAACTTACAATAATAAACTGGTCGAAAAACATATTCAGTAGACGAACATGCAATATTTGCAACACACAAATATCTTTCAAACAATTTAACAAGACAAGTTTCTGTATCTGTATTTCCTTCTCTTAAAATATCCGTTTTTGATATTTCAACCTTAATCTCACAATGCGTATCTACAAACAAATATCTGATATTTTACAGACAAAATCTCACTTATTCTTAAAAATCCAGCATACGATAATAAAAATATGGTTACGTCTCTTAAATCTCACAAAGAATAGTCGTTCTCATAAGCAAAAGCACAATATAATTTCTTTAATATATATGGTGTAATAGGCTCTTTCTTAACTACTGGCCTGGCAATTTTCCGAATGCACCCGGACAAACATAATTTAAGCCATTGATCAGAACAGGGGTTTGTTTCCATCGAAATAATTTGTGCCCAGTTAATGGAATAGAATATCATATTAAGTTTTGATTTGCTAATTTGACAATCATGAATACACTCAGTCAAATACAAAGCTACTGTAACTGGGTGTATGTCTGCCGGCAACCTTGTCAAATTATGAACTTAACACCACAAACAAAACTTTTCAAAAGTCAACCTGTATTGATGCACTGTTGATCTTTCTTTGCCTCCAAAAGAAGACCTTTCACCTCTGAGAACAAGTCCTCTGGGTGGACCGAGACTTTTTTGCACACGTCAGCAACCTGTGTCCATCTGTCCAATTTTAAAATACCTGTAGTTATAAATTACCAAAAAGCATAACATCAGCCAAAAAAGGCAAAAATACATGAAATATTAAAATATCATACTATTCATCACAATGCAACCTTACAACTATGACTTTACTTGTAATTTGATCTGAACCAGATATTGATTCAGTATTTCTGCCCTGAACATAAATATATTTTGGGTTATCAAAAATCAGGATATCTTTAATTACACTAAGCTACATATAATCTTTCCCAAAAATCATTGGAAAAATGGACTAGAAGGCCAATATGGCGCATCCAATGTACCACGGCCTCTGCATGCATTGAAATAATTCAATACTTTGGGGATAAGGTTAACTGGAGGAACTAACCAATTGTTATCATTTTTCCAGTTTATCGAAAAAGCGTCAACAGCTTCCGTTGTCGGAGTCCAAAATAAAATTAAAGAATTGTACCTAGGTAACACATTATTGTACGAATTAGCAAATCTATCTACGTCATGAGGCCCGTACAATGAATCAATATAACAGAAAATGTGTTTAGAAACACCATAATCATCATAATCAAACATCCTACTAAGACTCAGCAACCATGTTATCATCTCTGCTCAACCAAATAATTTTCAAAGAAATGGCATTAGCAGCACATAAGAAAAATATATCCAAAGCCATTTCATGAAGCGTTTGGTTTGCGCTTACTTTTTCAGTTATGCTAGCGCAATTTTTGCTATCTGTGTACCATAATACACATTTACCCTTTAATTTTGGTAAAAAACTGGCCAAACTAAACTGAATAGCTTTAAGCTCTCTGTAAGTAGAACGTTGGCTCCGTTCATCTTCAGACCAAATCCTATGTGAATTATTGCTTCCCCCGCTTTTTCAGAAGCGTCTGAGAAAACAAACACTTCCGGAACATAATCTCTAAGCAATGTTCTTTCAAAAGGAGCAGACAATACTTTACGCCAAAAATCTAAAGTAACCTTACACTCGGACGCATTTAAATATGAATCTCAACCGAGCCTGCTTTCAATTAATCCATAAAATATCTTAGTTGGCAATACACATACATTTCCTAAAACAGGAGCCTTAAAGATTAGACAGGCGAGATTCCTAGCTGTAAGATATGGCAGCGAAGACTGAACGTTATCTAAACACCCCAGAGTATTCTGAATACGCCGTTCTGGTATTTTTATCTCTCCCTTTTTTAAATCCCAGACAAAACCAACCCATTCTAAACACTGTACCGGAATAAAAAAGATTTGTCCATGTTTAAAACAAAACCCGCTCTTTGCAAAGTATCCAATACTATCTAACCGTCAGTTACAGTTTCTCAGTATGTTGCAGTATGTTGTATGTTGCATTAACGCACCAACCATCATCAAGAAATATAACAACTCGCAAACCATTTGATCTCCAATACTTGATTAACGGTCGCTCCGTCTTAGTAAAAATTCTTGGTGCAGATTTAATACCAAATGCTAACACCGAAAAAACAAAATATTTCACAATATTGCCAAACTTCCAAGAAACCCCCCCAAAAGTATGATGATTTGGAGAAATATCAATATGATGATATCCGCTAGTCAAATCAAATTTGATCATGAAACCCTTATTTACAACAAATTCTTTTGCAACTTTATAATCTACAAATTTTACCCGTTCATACTTGATAACAGTATTTAAAACACTCATATCAATAATTATTCTTTTCTTACCAGATGAATTTGTTGCCACTGATTACGGGTTCACATTATGTGGTATAAAAAGGAACCTCATAAGAACAGTTTTTAACACTAGATCATGAATAGCTGCTTCAAAAAATTCAGCATTGTCTAACGCTTATCTATTATTTTTCATTATGAAATGAGGAGGTTTAACAATTAATGGTAACGCATAACCATGCTCAATAACAGAAATAATGTCCGAATTAGCATTAATGGTATTCCGCCAAAATTCAATATAATTTCTTAACCTAACAGAATTTTCAGAAATAAAACATTTGTTTTCGAAATCAAGAGCATTAGCTAAATGAGTCTCTAAGCTATCAACATATTCACAATACGTCAAATACTTATCATCACTGTCAATTTAATCCTGACTGGTAAGCTTTTCAATGGATCTGCTGCTGTTGCTGCTGATGTGTTCCCATTTGTTGCTGTTGGGCGAAAGAAGACACTGTGGCCAGAGGCAGTTCTTTGCGTCCTCGCCCGAAGCCGGTCCCGGAAGCTACGACGTTGTAGCGAAGTGACCGACGCTGCCGCACTTGAAGCACACGACGTCTCCCAGCTGGACGAAACGCCGACCCTTGAAAACGCCTCTACCGATGCCGAAATCTGCTTGACTAAAAGATTTTGAGCCTCGAAAAATACTAGAGCTATCATTGGACAGAGATTTTTTTCGTTTCTCCATTTTTGTTACCGCTCTCTCCTCTCCCTTAAGAATTTTTGCTGTCATCATCAGAATCGGAAGCATAATCAATCATTTCATACTCATTAACTGTTCCCCAACCTGCCGAGGAATTGTCAGCAATTCTAATGATTTTATTGCGATGTTGAATGTTATCTTTAAGTTCCTTCAGAAGTTCTCTGGCCTTAGAGACATCTCTCAGACTAAGAGCCCTATCACCAGGGTTACAATGTAAAAAAGTTAGTTATTAAAGTCAAACTGCCTTGTATTGCCACTCTTGTTAAACGAAGCAATTATCAAATCTGACCTTTTTCTCGAAATTTCAGCCGCCCATTCCGCTTCTAACTGAAAATCCTTCCTCAGTTCATAAAACTTCTTAACTTCTTAAGACTCTGTATTTCGCCCATGAGCGCCCAACTGCCCCCCTGTGCTTTCTTTCTTCTTCTCCATAACTTTCTTCGTCAAATACACACCTCGAATGACGAATCAATACCTCTACAACGCATATGTATGCATACACGAGAAACCCGTGCATTTTTCGCGCTACCGTATTCTCTCTGTTAAATAACTATTCAATACGAACAAAAACCGTATTTATCAAAACAAGAATAACTGCATTCTTTGTTGCTCTTCGATACATATGAGCGTGTATTTCTTACGTGTAGACAATAGGTATTTTCCCTGAAATTGACGCGAACAAATGTTTTTCATCTGTGTTAATTAGTTAGTCTTAAGCCCCAACACTTCAACTTCAGATGGTTTACAATCACAAAGATATCAGCTGTTTTACCCATAACTGCATTAGTTGATTGTTGACTAGATCAAGAACGTACCCAATGCAAAACACACTGTGGAAATGAGGTTTTAATTGTATAGCACACTTACAGATTATAGTTTAATTTCGAGTTGTTGTCAAATCATTGTAATTTATTATATATTCTAACATGATACTCGCTAATTTTTCTAAGAATGTACCCAATACAAAACACAGTGTGGAAATGAGGTTTTAAGTGTTGTAAGTACACTTACAGATACTAGTTTCATTTCCAGTTGTTGTCAATGCATTGTAATTTATTATATATTCTAACATGATACTCGCTAATTCTTCTATAGACAAAGAACAAAATTATCGGTGTTAAACTATCCAATAAACACCGCAAACAATAGTCCCGATTCTGAGCGGAGCATAGTAAAATATATTTCTCATTACAATTGCAAAAATATTTGTCAAATCATGTTAGAATCGAAATAATTTTCGCATTATCGTTGTTTATCAGCAAATAAACAATTCTTTATCGTTCTGATGCGTGGCGATTAAACCCTAATTTAAGTCATACGCATCATAACTCCAAATCGTTGTTTATTGGTCGATAAACATCGATATATCTCAAATTATGTCTTCAGTTATTTATAGAGTGAATAAATAGAATGATACATTTCAGTTGCACATCAAAGCAAAAATGTTTATTGGTTTGAAACGAAGTATTCCAATAACAGAAATTTAATTAAGTTCTTCACAATGGCTAGTATAGTGCAACATACTGAGAACATATCAATGTCTGTTGTGTTATTAATATCTTTGTTTCTGATGCTTGAAAGAACTTATCGTCTTTGAATTATTACAGTACATTACATTTAACGCTAGATGAAACATCTGTAGGACAAAAACGTAATTATTCTTAACGTAATATTGTTAAAGTATTAATCATACAAATAATTTTTCTCTTTTTTTGTTATCTGTTCGACTGTCAGCTCTTAATACATAGCCTGAAAGGAAGCGAATATCAAATTAATTGACTTGAACGGTCAATGTATTGAATTGAGCATTCCAGGGCGTTGACCCGAGTAATAATCATTTTTTTATCCTATTTCTACAGCAGAATCGATCGAATAACAACCCATCGTATAAACAAAAGCTTAATCTTATCGCTAATTTTAGCACACGTTTATTTGATCATTATTTTTAAAACGCGTTACATTTCAATGTGACATCATACCAAATGATGACGATTGTACATAGTAAGCTAAAACCCCAGTGTTAGAACTGGGAAACCAACGTTGTTTTTATTAGTTTCGACGTATTTTTCACGCGGTTGACATGTTTTGTGAGCATAGCATAATAAGATAAATTGATAAACAGAATATATGGTGAGTGTTGGATAAAGATAAAGTTTATCACAGCACAAAATATTTGAGCGCTAGGCAATCCTCGCGCTAATCTGTCTCTAAGCCTAGCATGATAAACTTCATCTTTATCCAACACTTACCTAATATTTTCTATACGTTTTGTGTTATGTTGTGCAAAGGAGCATAGGCTGTTCTTTCCTGGTAATGTTTCTACGGCTTTATTTATCTGTTATTTTGATGACATGTAAGAAGAATATTATATGTATAATTAAAAAAAGTTTTTAAGACAGCAATTGGACATGTGATAAACATGCTGTTTACTACAGTTTACTACAGTACCAATTTTCTCAGAAATTATATAACTGTAGTTTGAATGTACTTTAAGCGACCTATAATTGCGAACACAATTCAAAGCGCTGACAGCGTAGAAAGACGGTCGTCGTAATGAAAAGGTGTCAAACAAGAGCACCGCCTACGGGTGCTGGACGCTCGACTTTCTCGAATTGGATAGTATTCTTGCCTTTTGTTAGCAGAATGGGTTCATCACTGTGATGAAGTCTGTTTCAATTCAATAACTCTTATAGATCATAAGAAATTTGACATAAAGCTAAAAGTCTAAGTTTTAAAAAGGGCAATAACTCCAACCAAATCTTGATATAGTTGTCTCATCTTGTCTACAGAATGGATTCATAACTTTAAACAAGTATTTTGAGTTTCAAGTCAATACCACTTATAGTTAGTGTGAAATTTGACCTAAAGCGAACATTCTAAGTTGAAAAAGGGCAATAACTCAAAAGAAATCACTGATAGAGTTATCTACTCATGTCTACAGAATAAATTCATTGCGAAAAAAGCGAACAGTTGAAAAATGGGAAATAACTCCAACAAAATCCTTGCAAGAGTTGCCTCATTGGGGTCAGCACCATAAACAAGTATCTTGAGTTTCAATTTAATGTCTTTGATAGTTATTGATAATTTTTTTTTATATTTAACAAAACATGTCAACATTTTCAAAGTTATATGTGCAACCAAGGGCAGTTAACTCTGGAAAAACAAATTACATAGTTACCTGCCTTGTTGTAATGAATTACCCTTTTGATAGTGAACATGTATTGACAGTTTCAAATGGATACCTTTAATAGTTTTTGAGAAATGGACTCTGACAAAAAACTTAACCAAAATACTTAACTAACGCAGACGCTGACGCAGACGATAGAGCGACGACAATAACTCGACTTTTTCTTTGAAAAGTCGAGCCAAAAATGGAACAAATACTGTATGCGCGTTAAAAGTTCAAGTTCAAACGTTCACTTATGGAAACTTAAGTTCGGATTCAATTTGGTGTATGGCAAAATCACAAAGACATTCCAGTAAGATTTTACGTTTTAATATAAACAAAAGTAAGAACAAGAAACGTGGAAATTCCACGAAAAAACAAATGTTGCCAAGAAATGCATAAAAGGCAGCACAATAATAAAAGAAAGGATGCAAGGTGAAGCTTATTATGATGTGGCAAGAAATAAATAACCTCAATTCGTTTTTACGGCATTGAGTAAAAAACATTTTTCTATTTTTAATAACAGTGATATTGAACCCACCCACCCCATATGCAATCCTAAATGAGATCTCAATATAAGGTATCTACATATGAAATTCCATTATAATAGGTCAATTTGTACTCGAGTAAATGAGCATGAACAGTATTTCTACTTTTACTAATGGCGACCTTGACTTGGAACTCACCCATCTAGTATAAAATACCAAGTGAGGTATCAATATAAGATACGTATATATAAAGTTTTATTACATTGGCTCAATTTGTACTCGAGTTACTGAGTGGAAACCATATTTCTACTTTTAATAAAGGTGACCTTGTCCTGGAACACAACCATCTAGTATGAAATTCCAAGTAAGTTTGCTAAATAAGGTATCTAATCATGATGTTTCATTACAATAGCTCAATTTGTATTGGAGTTAATAAGCGGAATCTGTTTTATTTTTAGTAACGGTGACCTTGAGCCCATTCACAAGTGAGGACTCGATTCAACAAAAAAACATTTTTCTATTTTAAATAATGGTGACCTTAATCGTAACCCCAATCACCCCATATGGAATCACAAATAGGTCTTGATATCAGGTATCTACATATGGAGTTTCATTAAAATATCTCAATTCATTATAATGTTATTGAGCGGAAACCTTTTTTTTCAGTTTCTAGTAATGGTGACCTTGACCCCACCCACCATATTTGCAAACCCAATTGAGGTGTCGCTATAAGTTATCTACATATGAAGCTTCAATACAATATTAAGCTAATTAGCGGAAACCGTTTTTTGTTTTTTTAGTAATGGTGACCTTGACCTTTACCCCAACCACCCCATATGCAGCTCCAAGCGAGGTCTCACTAAAAGGTGCCTATGTGTGAAGTTTCATTACAATAGCTTAATCTCGAGTAAGAGAATGGAAACCAAAAGAAGACGACCACCGGCCCGACCGCCCAACGACATAACAATTTACTAACCGAAATATTTCTTTGAAGAATTTGGTCAACAAATAAAATGAAAAATATCAAATTAAAAGCAGTGTCATGCAGTTTGTAAGACGAAATTACACTATCACGCGACACTCAAGCGCAAATTTAATGTAATTTCCAATTGTGTTATTGTGAAAGAAGAACCTAATTTAAAGTAGAAGAACAAATTTAACAAATATGCCTTCTAAACATTTCATAGGCAGTCCTGGTAAGATAAAGCTGTCCATAGCACACTAATAAATGGTAAATGTTCAAGTTGCTTTCGGTAGAAAAAATCTAAGATCTTGGAGATGATTGTCCATTACGTCAACCAGCCATAACATAGGGGTGCCAACAGCGAAGGTTTCTTTTGGAGTGCCCGCAGCTCAGTGATCTCCTCAATACCGCGGCGCCCACTCCTCTCACATGGGTTATTATCTGTCAGTTGCAGGTCGCGGTGGCGTAGAGGATATGGTGTCCGCTTAGCGATCGGGAGGTCCCGGGTTTGATCCCTACTCTCGAAGCGTTCTGAAGACCTCCCCAAAGACACCACGTACTGGTTCTACCCAGGAAACTGACTCGAGAGTAACTCTATAAGCCTTAGGCTTTCGATGCAATCGAGCTAAAATAAATAGGTTAAAAAAATATCTGTCAATCAGCAGCCTCAATAGCCTCAAGAGAAGATAATGAGATTAAAACAGTTTGCACTCATAACCTGTAGATATAGTAAGAATACAACAGTAGGTGTAATGTTTTCACAGAAAATTAAACATCAGAGCCATTTTCACAGCTGAAAATCATACATCAAACAGACAGTATCCAGAAGATTGTAATATTTTCTCCATACTCAATTATATAACGTCCTTTACACATATATTGAACAACGACCAGTTTCTTATTACAAATGGGGTTTGAAACAGTATTTTATTGTTGTGTGTCCTGTCCCATGATCCATGCTTGTCAAGGATTGGTGCATGTATGTACTAGTAAATGTGTACATTTTATTTTATGCATTAATTGTCACAAAGTACATTATCATGTTTTGTTATAAATATGTGCTGTTTGGTAATACTCACTTGGATTTTGAAAGTGTAAACAAACCCTTGTGACAACATGTGCAATTTTTGAGTAGATGAACAAAAGATGTTTCGACATTCTGAAATAAATCTTTGGTACCATTTTTGCAAAGCTCACCAAAAAGGCATCTGTGATGCATCTATCGTGGTTCTTGACATCAGCCTTTCAGGGGACATGGGCGTAACCCCATTGTGCATGTCAATGACAGCATCTGACATAGTAACGTATGTTTCAGGGCGGTGAGGCACATCACACTCCAAAGTGGTTATTGGCTACTGAATCTGAAACGACTGTGTGCAATGCTACATCTTTGCAGAATCTGTGATCAATCATAAATTGAAATCTTAATAACTGTTTGATTTAGTTCAATGAACTGGGACAATTCGATATGTTCTAACTTTCCGTTTATGCCAAATGCTGTTTTGCGCTTGTAAAAAACAAATTGAATCGCTTTATTCTTGGCATCGGTATTCTCACGGTATCTCTATTTCCGCAGTTATTTTTTATCTTCGGATTTTCATCATACATGCCATATTGTTTTCAGGCCAAAACGGGACATCGACATAGCATCGGCGGGACATTTGACTTTTAAGCGGGACACCTTAAAATATACTGTCATTTTGTTCCGGGATACATGATCGCGATCGCGATATAGCCGGACCGCGGCATAATCTCAGGTCATTCATGTACATATGCATGTATAAACTAGCCCATTTCCGCGATCTAAACACGAAAACGTCATTAATTCACTTGTTTCGTTGTTGTCATCCACAATGTGGTAAATGTATATATAAATAAAGTATTGTCTCTGACGGCTTTGTGTATACAAATATTCCATAGTTTCTTGTAATTAATTTCAAATTGCGTTGTTATAACGCATTTAATAAAGTCAAATCCGAAACGCCAATTGAATTTTAAAATGCACTTGACATAAACACAAATTATATTTTAAGTGAAAATGCACAATGCCATGAACTTCTTGTTAATCATTTGTTCTGCTAGAAAAGCGTGCAAAATTTATGCTGACATGTACAACGTCACATCATCCGCATGGAAATCATGGGTGTATATATTGCCATATCAAACTTTGTAGCGCACAGAACTGTGAGATCTTTACATTTGTATGAACGTTTCGTAGCGCATAACAACAAAATATGGTACCTGTATCGCGAACGATGTGCAGTTAACATGGCCTCTTAAAATAATATGAACTATTTTGCGCAATGTAACCCGTCCGCAGCATATTGAACAAGTGCGTTGTGCGGTGCCATGTCAACACGCTCGAGATATGTGGTATTAAAAGACAGTGCGGCTTCGCCGAAGGTCTAAAACATCGCGTTATGGTTATCTATATGGTTTTATCTAATGAAATCAAATGTTATTTGAAAGTGCATTGTTAACCACTCTGCGTCTGACAGGTAACTATAAAATTAGACAACTCATTATCGACATAAAACATCGTGTAATGCGTTATAAATCATCAGTATATAGATGCGTAAATTAATTTTGTTTCTGTTTGGTAATAATGATTTGATTAAATATGATTACATACACATTTTATTGTATGTACTCAGTCGTTTAAACAAGATGCCGTTTAATAAGCAAATCTCATGTGATGAAATGTCAGGTACTTTATTTCTTCGGTTATGTACTGAAATTTTGCAAAAGTGTTGGTACTCAAGCCCATGACATGAACGCAATAAACACAAATAATAAGATCCTACCGTCTCGCTAAAAATATCATTTAAAGCAATTTAAAATTATCATACACAAACAGTGTATAACTGATCTAATATTAAATTGCGAACATAATTTTCATTGTGAGAAGAAAATTACTGCGCGCATGTGTGTTTTTATAGGGATTATTTATGTAAATTATGGTCTCTTTGCACTGCTAAAGTTGGGCTTATAAAACACATTTTTCCATTAATGTCCGCGACAATGATTTAAGGAAGTTTAACATTAAATACGTTGTGTTATTAAGTATATTTTTTCCCAACATAAATGTATTTAAAGGATCTGACACTCGTTGTCATTTCATACTATATTTTATTAAACGAGTTTATTAAAATATGGTATGAAATGACAAAGAGTGTCAGATATTTTTTATCACACGCTTTTAAACGAAAAAAAACCGTCTCCTTTACCACAACATGTTGATAAATCCTAGAAGTGGTGTATTGGTATGACGTCATTTCATGTTGACGACGTCATTTCACCAAAATAACGTCATGCAATTGGTCAGTCGAAGAATATATAGCCAATGAAAACGCTCAAAATGTTATCTTACACATATGCAAGATAGAAATATTCGTAATGGTTGTATTACACGCGAGACAAGGTATAGCATGTGATACATGTATATCTGCGTTACCATAATTATATGTACATTATGTATTTAATTTCAAATTACACGAATGTTATATATGCAAAAATAATTACATTTACCATTTTGTTTATCTTTTTCAAATTACAACATGTCTGTACTTGTTCACTCTTTTATTTTCACCCTATTATATTCTGTATTGTTAAAATATGCAATGTGCTGTTTTATGCCAAGTAAATATTATGTTATTTTATATTATGTTTTGTTATACCATATATTGATGCTGGTGACAGCGTTTCTAAAATTCGTACCGCTATATTATTTCATTTTATCCCTATTATATATATAGAGACCGCTTTGGTGTTATATCTGTTGCACTAATTTATAGCCCTATCTAAACATATTTTGCAAGGGTCATTTTAACAGACTGGTGAAGTTATGAATTGTTTCATGTGTTGTCGCACTTATAAATACACATGATCGGCTCAGTTTAATTTTTCCAGTCGCTTTTTCAATCTGCAGAGGAATTCGTTAGTGTTAACTTAATAAAGAAGTGGTTACATGTAGTTTATTAACAATTTTAAGAATAACGATGTGAAGGGATTTGCATGATTGTTTTCTGGGATTGTTTGAAATGGGCCAATTAAAATGTGTTGTTGACCCGATATATCGTCTGATTCCACTAGACAGTTCTAAGATGTCTTTATTATTTGGAACACATTGTCACATTAATATAATCAATAAATGAATGCACTTTAATTAAAGATGTGTGGTTTATAAAATTATATACATGAAATATAATGTTGGAATAAAAAAAAAGATATTTCTTTTCATTACATTAATTATTATCTCACCTATTAAATAAGACCAATTAGTTTTTCATTAATCGACACAATGTCGAAACAAAAGGCTGTATATTCAGATCCTTTAGATATTTTTCCCACGAAATTATGTTTAGAAGTACGCACCGACACACTGACCTCACCAAATAAACCAAGCATTCTATTTATGAACGCAAGTATTTATTTCGAGACCAATAAATGAAAATGATTATGCGTTTATTTTGTTATGTTTATACTCCGAAACAGCATCAATTAATTAGTGTACACACTGCTTTATGTATACCTAATATTGCACCATTTAGGCTCATGAAACGTAAAATTTTACAAGGGAGGGAGACACTATTCCATAGCCCACCCATCTGTGCACGAAACCCCTTCAAAATGTCACGGGAGAAACCCTTTCTCAACAAAAAATAACTTGCACCTGATATCCTCATCCACAAAATAATTGTCTCATACATCACAATGTTGACAGCTCAAAAACATCACAACACAGAATCACAGATCATTAAAACAGATCACAAAAAGAGTGCGCGGTAGATCGTCGAGGGACTTTGAAATCCTTATAAGCGTGATTTACATTAATGGGTGATTACATTTTGTTTTGTATTGAATGCATTACGAAGAAGATTGGGACTCGTCGTTAATAGGCTACACCAATTACAATTTCAATTAAACTGTCGACAACGAGCTAAAAGACAGAATAATTATTGCAGTATATCATCTGTCGGAGGTTATTAGAAAGGGGGTATCAATATGTTATGGTACGTAGTTGTGAACAAGTAAGACGTTTTAACTCACCGTCCCCATGTAAGAATGCTCGATTTACGTTATTGTTTGGTCGGAATATCACGATTATTAGTTTTAGTTGTTAATGGTATAGGTATGTGTTGTTAGTTATCGACGTGTTTTGTCATTTCATCATGCATGCTGTCAGTTTAAAAACAATTTAGCACTGATACGAATATTAGAAGGATTTCAGAACAATTAAATTAAATGTCCTATTGACGCGTTATTGAACAGAAAACGAGCCTTACTAATTAAAAAAGCTGGTACTGAATTTTGCGCAAATAAAAATAATGCATTCATGTTTAAAGTGCTTTGATACAATATGCATTTAATTCTGTGTTGTGGCGATAGAGCTGATATTTATCCCCCAGGTGTTAAACACTATATTAGACTTCGAAACCTATTACACAATTGTGTCATAAGTATCCGGTTTACATGCAATAATTATGTAATATCGATACAGTTCAAAGTATCGAATGATTTTGTGTGCACTAAGTTCTTGCCAAGTTTGTTTTTTCGCAACAAAGTATTTTGCATCCGATAATTTCATCCACACAGAATTGTCTCACCCATCACTGTGTGGACAGTTTAAAAACATCAACACAAACGATCACTGAAATAGAGCGCGGCTGATTTTCGAGGGACTTTTAAATCCTTTAAAGCGTAATTTACATTCATGGGTGATTCAATTTTGTTTTGTATTGAAGACATCACTAAGAAGATTGCTAGTCGTCGTTAATAAGCTACACCAATTAAAATTTCATAGAAACGTCGACATCGAAATTACAGACTGATTAATTGTAAAGGTGTCTCATCTGCAGAAGGTTATTTTAAATGGTGGAATGAGTATTTAAGGGTAAGTAGTTGTAAACAAGTAAGACGTTTTAAGACTTTTAGAGTTGTTATTAAAGCTAAATTGTTATTTCTGAGACTCAGTACAGCATAAGTGAAAATAAAAGAGACACGTTTCGCTCGCCGTCCGCAATAAAGAATATTCGATGCACGTAATAGTTTGGTCTGAACATCATGATTATTAGTTTCAGTTGTAAATGTCATGTATGTGTTGTATGTTAGAAATTAAACGTTCCTGTGACAATTACGTATGAAGACACAAACGAAACATTCTGTCCTTTAAACTAGATTTGAACTTTGCGCAAAAATATACATTTATTTGAGTAGTGTGTTGATAAAATATACACGTAGATCAAATTGTGCTATGTCAAACTAGAAATGTATCATCCATATATTAAACACAATAATAGGTTTCGGAACCTTATATAACTGTACATACAACGGTACCGTTGTGTGATCAATATGTTTTCAATTTTAAAAAGGCAAAGCAGCAACATTCATTAGTTTTTATCGCACTATTCCAAGCGAAAAAGCTATTTAGTTTATTTTCGCTAAGCTGAAAACACGGACAATACATGAGTTACCACACGTAATTACTTATTTTCGAGAGTTGCTAACAGAATTATAGAAATGCATGAGTTTGAGGTGACGATTTGCAATGTGCTATATACATGGTTATCATCGAAATTGATGCCTGTGCAACGTTGCATGCCACTTGAAAGAACATTATTTAAATGATATATGACACATTCCCCATGTAGGAATGTATGGCACAATACCTTAAGGCTACATCTGTTTTGCGTATTATTTCTAGGAATAAAATGCTACACATTGAATACCACTTCGTTTTTAATTGATTTAGGCAAAGCATCACTATTCGATTGCATTACCATGCGTTTAACGCAATGCAATATGTATTGGTAGTAGCTAACAACAATGCTGCAGGCAAATAAAACACATTTTGTCAGAAAGCGATGTAGTATTCAATTAAATGTCCACTTTATCTTTAAAATAGCAAAACCATTAAGTAGTGATTTAGTGCTCTGCCGAAATACAGAATTATTGATTAGTTTGTGTCCAAAGTACATTAAAGCGAGTTGGACAAACTGTCAATGGTGGCAGCAAGTCAAAGTGTAAGGTAACTTCCCCCCCCATCTCCCAAGTGAATAAAAGGATAGCAAATTCTTACATTCGATACATTTGTACCATTTTCCTGACGCATGTGTTTGTTTTTTCTTGTATGTAGATTAAGATGAGCTGTATATGCTTAAGTCGTAAATAAACTGTCTGTTCTGTTTTGGAAACCACATTCATCAAGTGATCAAACACAATGCAATTCAGTTTCCATCTGTGATTAATATATACACAGACAAAGTAGTTTATATTTGATGACACATGCTGTGTTGTAGATAAAACATTTTCAGACCAGTTTATGTGTGCATTTATACACATATTTAATCAATAAACTGTGTAATTAGCATTGAGAAAGAAATGTCGTTTACTGTATAGCCTCGTATTTTTTTAATTATGTTCATGTGGCAAACATCGTCGATGAAGTACTAGCTCTGGCGAGAGTGTGAACGGGATATTGAGTGTAGTGTTTTTGTAGCTGACAAAATAAAAATACTTAAGCAGTAGATGTTATAGAACCAAGAGCTGGACAGCAAGCTTGTAGGACAAGATTATAATTTTATCTAACGCATGTTTGTTTGGTTGGATACTTCGTGATTTAAATGTGTCTGAGAAAACATGAACATTTGCGAAACACTTACAACTAATTTAAAATAAAACATGAAAACGTGAGAGCTCTTTACACTAATTGTACAGATGCATGGAGAGGCTTCCGATCAGCCTTTCTAAAGGCCCGTTATTAGATCTAGTCCATTTTAAATTATCATCTTCGTGTTGAAAAAAGCGGTCATGTTACTGTCACAAGTTTTCATTTGTTGAGATTACGATAACTTTCCCGGAGGCAGTTGTATATCAAACGATGCACGTTACGTCGAAACTGGTTATAAATGTCACTAGAATAACAGGTTATCAGTTTATGTGCATATTGAAAGTGTATTGATTCTTTTACTTTGTTCTATGTGTAAGCTTTTGTCTCAACATGGTTTGAATGTTTATGCCGCCGCTTTGCGTTTGCAGATGAAATGACCCGAATCAAAATTTATTGAATAACGTGTAAAATCTCATTTACTATACATTCGAACATTGTTAGATCGGTTTGACAGTGGGTGCTACAACCGGTAAATACGCCTTTACGCGGTGATGCCAGTTTAACTCAAATTTGTGTTTTGTGTTTTGCTGGTATGCTGAGTTGTAAGGACAATTGGTCACTTGTCTGAAGTACCGACCGTATAATGCTTATAAGTGTTTCTCTCCTTCTGGAACAGCTGAAGTTTCATATACTTATTATTTTCATAAATATAAGAATGTTGTTCTTCAAGCTGGAACTAAGACTCAGGTCGTAATTTTTTTTTTTAAGCCAGTTGTATGCGTTTGGTAAAAAAAAACGTAGACATTTTATATTGTTTACAACTAAATAATCTTAATTGAATAAAACCTATATCAAAATGGATCGGGATTCAAATGGAACATATTTAATAAGAAATATTGTGAAATTAATTTGTTACGCACCTGATCTTTTTTATAATATAACCATGGTAACCGTTAAGCGAAGCACGCCATTTATTTGCATTATAAAAAGTAAATAGATCGTAAATTCTGTACGAAATAAGTATATTTACTTCAAAAAAATTTGGTATAATGTAAGAAAAACATACATTGACATCGTACAAAAAGTTGGCTTCATTTTTAAGATTGCCTATTAATAAAAACAATATTGATTTGACGGTGATGCACAACAAATCTAACTAAATTCGAGTGGTAATGAAATCGAGTAATGCTATTTGTAAATCATCTATGCAGACATTTGATTTTATCAACAAGCCGCATAAAATACAGTTTTTGAGTAGGGCACGTGTTTTCACATAGTGCAATATAATTTTGAGATGGGATTGTAAGCATTGAGACATGAATGGATAAGGAAAGAAAGACGCGACAATGACGACGTCAATCAGCTTAAATTAGCTTGATCACCACGGACAGTCAATGGTCAGGTAGCTATGCGAAAAGTCTAGCTTGGTTTATTTCTTCATGATTAATGCATGTTGATAAGTAAGAAATAAGTAGAAAATTACATTGACAAATTACATCATTATTTTAATTTTCAGAGTACATGCTGATCTAAAATAAGACGTAAATATTACTTTATTGTAAATATTTCTAACAGGTACTTCGTTTCTTGATTCAGTAAAATAATGTATGCATATACACGTTTATATGCTAAATGTGTAATGTAATCAGACATGCTTAAAATGCAGAATGTTTTAAAATATATTTTATATATTGGTATTCAAAACGCCGAAAAGCGCTTTGTACAAGTATATGCGACTGGTTATCATATTGCCTAAAGACCATGATGAAAAATGCCTCTTTACGGAGATCCCAACAAAACACTCATCGATAATATAGTGTGATTTAAATATCCGAAAATATTGAATAATAGTGAAATAATAATATTTAAACAAGTTCATTTCCTTCGTGCCGAATCTTCCCTGAAGCAAATGACGTTAATGACGTCATTGAATTCCAATTGACGTGCTCCGGGTTGCCAATAGTGACTTATTTTAAATGCCTGCCATTTTTAACAGAGAAGAGTAAAATCGCTGAAATTTTGGAAAATTGATGCAATATATATTCCAGTTTATTTTAATGTACTTTTTTTCTATGAAATAATTATTTATCTAAAAATATTTAAAAAAAGTACATTAATTTTGATCATCCCTCATACAGTGTTATGACGGGGCTTTTCAGTAGTAATTTGGTACAATGAGTGTTTCATCGTGAGTGACATCATTTGCTAAACATAGTGTGTTAGTTGGGTAACGTTGGAAGAACGTATTGCATTTCCAATTGAATTTTGGAATCGGATCTCTAAAAAACCTTTTGCTATTAATACAGTATTGTTTAATCTGAAACGGAATTCGACTGCGTTTTAAGTCGATGTGACAAATCCATTTTTACCAAATAATTCATAATCATTTCCATGGGAAAACTAAACGGTCAATTATATTTGATTTATGCACTGTGGTACGAAAAAACCTAAGTTTTTAACATAGAATACATTAAGTTTCATAAAACATAGGACATTGTACCTTTAGTCCCAGATAAGACCATGTGACGCACCTTATGTAAATACATCATTTATAGTAAATTTCTAATAATGTCGTTGAGTTTACAGTAATTGTAACCACATAATTCAGGCTGCACATTGGTCATTTTCTAAATCGTGGGATATTCGTATTGCCTTGAATGCACTCAACCTTTGTCCGCAGTCTACGATACTGCACACATACAGCCGTGATAGAAAAGGATGCATTAGTTTGCATCATTGGTCTGTACACCGTCTTCCCTTGGACGAATACAACGGGTTTCATGACGTTTATATGCAACATTTATCGTCCACATAACTCTTGAATATTTGATATCCTACAAACCTTTACGCACTTGTCAAACGTTTTACATACACATTTTTTGTATCACATAAAAAGCAAAGTTACAGTTAAAGGCGATTTCGGTAGTTTTTTCTGCGCATCTTTTCGCGCATCAGAGGAGTTGATTTAAATCTTCATTATGGGAAGTGTTTTGACAGATAATAATATTTATTAAATATTGTGTACACGGTAATTACCAACTAGAATCAAATATATTCATAATACTTGCCATGATCATAGGAGGAGTGTCTTTGACTCGATTTTATTTGCGATTTGATAATAAACTTAAACGAACGTAGGACACGCTCACTGAATATTGGACTCGCATGTAGCTTGCGATTATTGTGAAAGTGTTTTGGCTGTAATATCGTTTTGCGCATAGTCATAATCAAATGCTGTTACTAAAATAATTATACATAATATATATATATATACCTTTATAAATGTATTGTTATAAATTATGACTGTCATTCCATCCTGTTTTTTTTTTTTTTACAGACAAATGTCCAATACGCACATGTAAACTACATATTTTTTCTCGAAAGCAAGCACCGTGACCCCCTGTTTTATTTTTTGCTGTTTATTAAGAATATAATTATGTATACAATATCGAAAATTCAGGAATTTTCAACGAACATATTTTTTCCTATAGTCAAAACCAAACTTTTCTAGGATTACAAAATATAGATTTTTTTCGTCAAAAAAGGATGAAAAAAGGCATTTTTGACAAGTGTAATATTATTTTTTCACTATGTAACGGATTGCTGTCTTACAATAAACCATTTCAACCAATAGGGTGTCGATATTTTTTACCAATAAATGGTCTATACTATATTTTTGCTAAATCAAAAACAGCATCAACATTTCCTAAAATGCATTCATGGGTAGGTCATTTACATGCATTTTCCAAAAAATCTAATGCGGTGACCCCCATTTTTTAGGGTTTCACTGTATTAGGCATTGAACGATCTGCAAAATATGTAAAAATGAAATATTTTCACGGAAGGGAAAAACGGCAGAAATCGACTTTAAATTGTAAATCTAACTTGTATTGCCTTGGGAATTATTTTAACAGACTTATGTCCTCACAAACATAAGAACTAACGTCTCAAATGAGGGTGATAATTGCAACAAGATATCTGCAACAACAATAAAACAAATACATCTGACATCTAATTTCTATTTCATACGCCCGTTGAGATCATGGACGGCGTTTTATGCCATTGGAATGACGAGTTCAATGATTAAACATGTTTGTTTGCTACCAAGTTTATAAATTTCAGACTCATATTGTATCAAATTTATCAGATAAAAACAAACACAGTGTTCATCAAAAGAACGATTTTTGTTTTAAGAGTTAATAAATGTGGTACGGTCTTAATCAATGAATTTCATAAACTTAAAAATGTAATAATTCATGATTGTTTCAGTGAGTCATAGATACTCCATTGCTGAAATTCAGGTTATACCAATACATGCATATCGTCCCTTGAGAGCCAGAAGAGACTAACAGCTTTCTCTGGACGTACGCTGATGACACATTCTGGCTTTTAATGGACGATTAACGAAATTATTTGAAGAAACGCAAACAAAATACTTTTCATTTCTAGTTATCTCACGTTACAAATATCCGGCAATACTGATTATATAGACATATTTCTCCAATGAAAGGAATATGTTTACTTAATAGGTTTTTGATTTTTCTGTAAATTATTAAATTTCCTTTGTAACTAGAGGTTGTGTTACGCCCTTTTGACAGGTACTTCTTGGTATTACGGGCATTAAGCGTTTTACGTGTACAAAGTTCCAGCCTTGAGTAATATAACTGAA
Source organism: Congeria kusceri (assembly GCA_027627225.1). Taxonomy (NCBI): domain Eukaryota; kingdom Metazoa; phylum Mollusca; class Bivalvia; order Myida; family Dreissenidae; genus Congeria; species Congeria kusceri. The sequence continues at coordinate 39,696,130 of CM051039.1, read as the reverse complement.
AACTATATTTTCTATCGAAATATATCGATAACTGCCGAAGATCTTAAAATACATTGCACTTATTATCTTAAACTGTATTTCATTGTATGTTTGAAAACAATAGTAAATAAAATGATTAAACATTTACGGTACTGTAAGTCTTAATTCTATTTACCAGAAGAATTGCCACCATACATTTGAACGATAATTAATTATTTAGATAGTCCTGAAAGTTAGGAATGCTACTTAAGTTTACAGAAAGGCGTTGTAGCACAAACGATGCGGGTCCAAATGTTCCATAGAGATAATACAGATTTGACATCATGAGAAATACGGCAATAACGGTTGAAAACATTAAAGGTAAGTTTACAACTACATATGAATTTATTTATTTGGGAAAATAAATATATACATAAATAGATAAGAAAAGTACTAAATACAATGCATCGATATCAAGCATTTAAATATTCATATTTTCTTAGATGAGTCAAATATAAATGAATATTGTAATCGCCTGAAGCAATTTATGTAAAATTGTAAATTTTTAATGGAAACAATACGTTTACTTTGTAAATCAATATTCTGGATTCTTGCTTTAAAACGATTCCTTTGCACCATGGGTACGTGTGGTATATACTGTATAACTGAATTAACATTATTAACAAAAACGAAAACATTAAACATACTATATTTAATTGAATACGTCAGATAATATGAAATTGTATAGTCTAAACACTACATTTAAATTCTACATATTATACACTGTTACTAGCCAGGCGTAACAAAAAACCACGAGCAACACATATTAACAATAAATGAATTTTATTAAAACAAAATTGCAACAAAACAACACAAATAAATACATTGTTGACAAAAATATCCAATGCACAAAATAATCCAGTTCCTTTAACCAGGTGCTGTTAAATACTGTCTATTTCAGAATGCCACTGTTTGTAAGTATGAACACTTTGATCATAAATCCAAAAGTAGCCTGCAATTAGTCCCACACAGATGTTTTCATTAAATCCAATAGCACTCAGACTCTGGCTAATAATTGTTGGTACACCTTAGATATAATCAAAACAAAGACTTGACCAAAGATACCAAATATAATCACTCAATATATTGATAATATTTATATTCCTTAAGGAATTATCAAGAAGTTTCAAATTGTTTGCACTATTCTGTAACATATAATTGAAATAAACAACACATAGAACTTTCAAGAACAATATACAAAATGCAAATATAAAAACTAGTTTGAGACAATAAACAAAAGTAGAACAGGAACATTACTGCAGTAAAGACTCTTATCATATACATAACAGTACAAACCAGATAAGTTTCACTGCAAGCAATATCTGAACACAAGTCACCCTGACATATTATCTGGATATGAAAGCTGTCTCTATTTCTATGTACAATATGAATATCAAATGTAATCATTTTCTGAGAATGTATACAATACCAGACAAGTGTATACTATCTCCACTGTAAAAAGACATATACAACTAGTTTCATTTTAACACCAGTAATTATAAGACTATGTGAACTATTATGTATTTGGATATATGTGTATTTAATGATATTGAACATAAGTTCAAACGTGCTTTTTGCCGTTAATACCAAACAGAAATACATTTCATTTAGTTTAACTGGTTAAGATACTGTTATGAATAAAATTTATAATGTTTGTCTATTTCAAAATTGTCATTGTAAAATAATGACATAACTAGAATATCTTTAATATCCACAATAAGCAACGTATTAATATGCAATGTATAACTTTTTAAAACATCTAGCTATTTTTTACGTTTTCAGCAATACAGGTACATATTTGACGAACCCTTAGTACAGGACTAACGTAACGCGTAACGCGGCTTTGATTTTGTGTTAGAGGTGTAGTTTTTGCCTATTTACATTTACCAATATTTTGCGCAAATATGAGTCTTACTATACGAACCAAAATACTACGCGTTGTTGCAGACGTTTGTATCTACAACAAGCGTAAGACCCAATGTGTTCTGGTGATAGACTAATTTAAAACGTAGCTCATGTCATTGCTGTTCAGGCTTCAATTATCACACGATTTGACCTTGTCATTTGTCTTAGTAAAGAGAGTCGACATAGTTCGACCATACACTATTATATGGACGCAGCAATACTGTACGCGTATCATTACTGACTTTTTTGTTGTGATATAATTTACCTATCGCATGACCGAATTAATGAATTACACATCTCCCTTTTCCAGTGGGTCAAATGAAAACACGTATTTTGATATAAGGTATTTATATGATAGAAACTCTGACCTTTCAGGTGTATGCAAGTGTGTCTTTGTAAACTTAATACATGTTTCAAAAATAAAGATATATGTCTACACATGTGACACAAACAAGTAGAAGCATACTGGAGCCTTATTGTTCAATAAATAGTCAAATAGAATTGCGGCTTTCTTTTTGTGCCGTTGTACAAACGACCAATGTACTTTTAAATGCGTTTTTGCAGTTTTAATAACAAGACAAACATTTTTCGGTGACAGTGGATATTGAAAGACAGTGCCGTGTGAATAATTGGAGAGGTGTAATAGTCTAAAATTTAATATCTTGTTTGGTGCTGAACTCCGCGATAAATTAAGGTATATATGTTCTGCGCGTTATTAGAATCGGGACCATCCCATAATTGCCCTGCGCGTTTTTGGAATTCCAATTATGTCCGGCAATTCTAGAATAGTTCTGCGCAATTCTGGAATCGCGCAAGCCTTTGTATGCATATATTTTGGTATTTTTTCTTTAAATTAATTCTGTTTAATATTTTATAACGTTATTAATTATTTCAAATTAAACGATTCTAGTTTGGTCGTATGGAAATATGACATATTTTCGTATTTTAAGACATGTCCTGTCAATTACTTTAGGCATATATTTTTTATTTGTTTTCTAAAACTTGAATTTGTTACATGAAACGAAACATTGTCATATGATTGATCATTTGCAGTGTGTACGTCGACTACTAATATAGGAATGTTTGATATAGCTTTACTTAAGAATAGACGTGTATAAATTTTGACGAAGCGCAAACAATGATGATTTTAAAGTCACTGCTATACATCTATTATACATAACTATACCAAATGATGCTTCGGTTTGTGTGCATTGTTTTTCCGCCAGTATAATTAGAAAATTATAAAGATTTTAATAGATGAACTGTTAGATACAAGCTACAAGATACAATAAACTTTATTTAACGTCGGCTTTGTATATAACAGTAATACATTAGCTTTAAAGCTATTTCCCGACACAACAATAGCAGTAACAATTATTCATTAATAACAAAATCACAAAAAACATAGGCACTATAGCAATAAACATTAACAGACAGTATATATTAAATATAAACAGTTTTGTATGGTACTGATATAACAAATTAAATTCAGTCGCAATACAAAATCACAAAAAGATGATCGAGTGTCATTATATAATAGCACTGAGCCACAAAAATGCATTTCATACAATTTCGTGAAACAAAAAATAAGAGTACAGTGGGAACAAAAAATGTATTATTAGTTTTTTAACCAATAGATATAGCTTGAAATTTACTTGGATTGCATTTGATTATCAGTAAACGAGTTATTTAATATTTCACTATCTTTTTAGCTAATTTTAAAGCTGTAATATCTTTGTTATGGAATTATAACTGTTTTATAATGATACATGGACTGAACTGGAATTGCGCAATATACATTGTATGTTCTTTCAAACTAAATAGGGCTACATATTCTTACTTTTATTTTCCTATGTTTTTATTTTCACCTTGCAACTGAAAGTCTGGAGTTAGCGTTGTAATGAGATGCGTGCTGAAATGAATGTTGTGAACGTTGCAGTGATCAATACTCAAAATACACCGTGTAAAGCATTATAAAAACACATCCAGTTGTATTACTTTATGTTAACACAAACTGTCCAGAACAATTTAATCGTGTTTTGAATAGTACTAGTAATTTATTAAGCTGTAATTATTCATGTTTTGAATAGTACTAGTAATTTATTAAGCTGTAATTATTCATAACTTCTCACACATATAAAGATTTCATATGCCATTTAAAGACATTATTCTGAAATAATGAATATTAAAAACCTAATATTCCACTGTAGCCTTATTTTTAGCCGAAGTGTCAATGCCTCGTTTAAACATTTGTGTAGAGACATAAATGTAGAAAAAAATGTATAATTGTATTAAGATTTATTTTGAAATATGATTTCTTTTTTGATTAATAAACACGATTTGTTCTGTTGGAGGAAAACGGAAACATTATGCATTTCTACGTTTTAGCTCGACTATTCACCGAATAGTCGAGCTATTCTACATAGACACCTGTTCGTCGGCGTCGCCGTAATGCTCTGGTTATGGTTTTCAAGCAACAAATACATATATCTGTAACTACTGCAGATATTCAATTGAAACTTCATACATGCATTCCAGATCAATATGTTAGGTCACTGACCAAGGCCCATAACTCTGACCTGCAATTGAGCAGAATAATGCCCCTTTCTGTACTTAGAAAATTCAGGTTAAAGTTTGAGTGCAACAACTTCATATATATTCTATATTTACTACAGATGTTAATTAAAACTTCACTTGTCTTAGTTTAAACCTATTTATTTTAGCTCGATTGCATTGAAAGTCTAAGGCTTATTTAGACACTCTCGAGTCCGTTTCCTGGGTAGAACCCGTACTTGGTGTATATAGTGGAGATTTTGAGAACGCTCCCAGAATGGGGATCGAGCCCATGACCTCCCGATCGCTAGGCGGAGACCATATCCACTATCCAAGGCCCACACCTGTGAACAGTATTTAAGCAGGTATGAATAGTCGAGCGCGCTGTTGACAGCTCTTGTAGTTTTGGACAATTACATTTCTTGCTAAGGTTATTGTTTGTACGATAATAAATTGTTATGTAACACAAATGTACATCAATTGTATGCCATCGATATACGTAACCATTCTATGTCAATATACGTAACGCACGTTGAACTTCAAACTGCAAATTCCATATTCCAAACCAGAACGCATTACTTTGCGAAGTATATCTGTAAAGTATCATATTATACATAGAGCACATATGAGCCGTTATGAATACGAGGTTGTACAGTTCAAATGAGACGTTAACGGGTTTTGAACAAATCCATTAGTATCGGACGTAAATGAATACATGTTAGCATTTATAACACATTTTAAGTGAAATGTATGCTCATACATTTATTCTTGAATCATAAATAACTACAGACTGTTATGTGCATTATAAACGGTCCTAGGTGACAATACAAAATCAATAGAAGAACAAAACTTATAACTACATTAAAAGCGTGTCCTCTGTTATGTTCTGGTTCGTACTGACGTAAACTTGGTTAAGCCTGAATGGTTAGAAATCCGAAAGTTTGTAGTGCGGTTAAAATTGAGGCATACAAGTTTACGTGCAATATACGATTGTGACTCTTAACTGCAGTCAGACTGTTTATTATAAATTTATAACTATGGTGACCTTATGATGAAAGTAGCAAAACTTGCAAATGATGACATTGATTTTTGCTTTTTAATATTGTTCACGCATTGACAGTTGCTGTCGCAGTTTGGTACAATATTTTGAAAGGGTTCAACACCATTATTAAATTCTTATTTCTTCTTAGTACACGTTAAGGTAAATACTCAGGTGGACAATGGTCTTGCTCTAAATTATGGTGGCCCTTTAAACACTTCACATCTGACGTTGAGGTCAATAAAAATATTTGAACACTACGAATTAATTATTTCCAACCATTGAAATGGCGTTCAATATACCTGTATCTGGACACTTAAAATTAATTCAATTACTTGCCACATGTATTATCGCCATCACTAAATAGTTTCTCAATACAAATTTACATCACCAAAACAATGACCTCACTTGCGCATGTTTTAAAAATGCGTATTTGCTGTCACAGTGCAAATAAACTTGGTCATCTTTAACATATTTTGTTCTCACACAACTTACCTTTCAATCATTTTCACAAAATGAATTGGCATTTCAGAGACGTTCATTTGTTAATAATTCAGAAGGGTTTACAAAAAACATAATTATATATTACTTTTGTTATATTATATAGTTAGTATATGACCGTTTCAGTTCTTGCATGAACGTTGTAATAACGCGCGATTAAACAGTTTTGAACAGCTGCCATCTATTGCCAGTTACATCTTGGCATTGTGGTATATCGCCGGTAACATGTTTATTGTTTTGGAAAAACTGAGCCCAGTATAATACATAAATAAACGTAAACCTTTGGCATAGAAACTACAGCACAGTCCCTCAAACAGTGCTTAAATAAAGCTATGCCTGCACATCATACAATTTATTATTTATATGCAGATTAAGTACTTATATATATCTGCTTACTTGCGCCAAGAAGGTTATGTTTTTTTGCTGTCTGACCTTTGTCTGTATATGTCTGCCTATCTGCAATTCCCTGTTAAGGTTGAAAATGGGCCAATCTAATAACTAAATGGTTTGATTTGATCACAATCTAAGTCCAGCAAGTTATAAAGAATCTTTTTGGGGATAAAATGTTTGCTATACGTATATGCTTGATCAATTAAAATATAATAAGTCACGGGCTGAAAGGCAACTTCGATAATTACATAATTACACCCAAAACTCCAGTCTTCTATCATGTAATGAATCTGACACGATTTCAAAAGTTTAATTATGGAAGAAAGATAAAGACATATTGTCCTTTAGCTGTGGCCAACGCAGAAACATTAAACTGCAAACACAGCGGCGAAAAAAGATATGTTTAGTGCTATTTAAAGATTCCGGACGTTTAACGGCCAAGTTATAAAGGCTTAACACATAGAAAGTCTAAACTGAACCCATAATATATCCAGACTACATAATTTGGTCCGTTTTCCGCGAGCTATTACTTCAAATCAGAGAAAGTTTGGGGAAACCACATCAGAAGCAATAACTCGCCAGGCTGGCGATTTAATATGCTACCCTGGGATTATCACGTAAAATTCCACCATATCAACCATAATTTGATTGTAAGAACACAATACAGCGAAAATAAAACGATAACTTACACATTGTCTAACACCGTCTGTCAGTGTTGGTCATATTTGTTGTGTATTGTCTGGACACATGATCGTAGATCGTGGTCACATGGACATGCGTTAGCGAGATCTACTTTTATGAGTTTTTCTTTCACTTCATCGGTTGTGCCTAAAATCGCTCATATACAGTTATAAATTGTTTAAAATGTTAGGTTGTGTCTTTCAGTCGATTTTACAGAAAATATAAGCCCGTTTTTATAATACACTGGGACTTGTGAAGAAATGCCAGTAGACAATGACTTAACCTACTGCGCTATTCTGCGTTGTAAAGAAACATGTGTAAACTATGATTATACAAAATAATCACAAAGGGCAAAAACAAAACACGACCAATGTTATAAATTGATGTTTATCTCAGAATGCGAAAACTCTTTTGCCATTTTATAAAACCGTGTTTTAACTTTGATTATGCTAGTTTCAACATCTTAATTTTACATTATTGTTTTTTAAGAAATTACTCCATTGAGGCCCTTTTCGGTGACAAGGTCCCTTTAAAAGTAACGCAATTCTGTGTCTGATTCATGTTTCTTGTTAATTCTACTCGAAAAAAGGTGCCACTTTCCGATGAATATTTTCTTCTGATATTAGAATTCTTACTAGGTGTATTTACCATAAAACCGTGTTAAGAATGATTGACTTTACGTTTTATTTTATTTGTACGTAGTGTCAACCACAAGATGCATTCAATGTCATGTGTTTCCTATTGCGTACCAGCGGTCGTTAGAAGTTGGATCATTGAACCTTTACGGTAAGTGGTTCAAGGGCGTGTGTTTGAACTATATACGAAACAATCGCATGGCAACATGATTTATCTTATTCGTAATTCCCAGTGGGTTAAAATATAATTGTAACAAATATAGGTTTATGTATTAATTTCTATAATTTGTTGCAATGGTAAATTCTCCAATAAGTTACTTCAAACTTTTAAGGACATAAAACCATGTTTGAACACAATTCCTACAAAATATGCCTTTGAAGTAGTCAATCACCATATCATAATATTACACATCTGCAATTACATTTTTCTACCTCATTTAGTTACAGTTGACATTAATTCAAAAACAATATATTTTGTAGCTATATATAATGTGCAAACACAGAGATGAAGTCGAATCGGTTTAGTAATGACCTATAGTGGATCAAGTGAACATTACTTTAAATAATGTTGCTTTACATGGTTCCAAATAGAGAGTGTTATTGCAACTCGCAAGAATCGCCACTTGTACCTTTTTACCAGAGGATAATATAGTGTCATGACCGATTACACTGACGCAAACACGTATTATTAGCATGGGATTATGCATCTAATTGTCAATACTGGTAGGTTTTAGTCAACAATGATGTGTTGTGCACGAGAACATGATTTTGTAGATACATACAGTGTGCAATGTAAATGGAAAACTTGTATAATTGTAGTATGTCGTAGACTTGATAAGTCTAAGACCGACAGCTCGGCTTCAAGGTACATTTCTGTTATCACCAGACTGTTTGCATGTGTGCATGTTTATATGTAATTTTAGTTCTTTACCAATGCTGTTTGTGAACATCATGCACTAACGCAAACAATAAACATACTAAACATACTAAATGCAACGTTTTATAACCAATAGATACAAATACGAACGTCCATTTTGGGTAGTAGTTGCTTGATATACATGTATGATGTACAATTACTTTCTTTTACTTCAATAAGGTCATATACGCAAACAACGTTTATTGCTACACATCGACGTTTGCACTTTTGCAGAAGGACATATACGACAATAGAGTGAATTGCAGTATCAGTATAATGGAATATGACAATCACATTTCTGAATAAAGTCAATACATTAGTCTGAAGATTTAGTGAAGTAAAGAAGCACTTTCCTCGCTTACGACTTCATGGATTGCATGCATCTCTTCATACACTGTGTGCAAATGCACTTTGGACTTCATTTAGGCAGTAACGCGCGTAATGATACTTATGATTCTTTAAAACACTTGTGTCTTAGATATTCGTTCGTTAAGTACATTTTTAATAAGAACAAAATATTAGCTTCCGCGGACGCTTGGGTGTGTTAAGAATTAGTAGCCGACGGCTTAGCTAATTTAAGAGATTATGGGCGCTCCCAATGTATAGGTCGAAGCTGGTTATAAGATATACTGGTTGCTTACTGGAGGAACAGGACAACAAAAGAAAAAAACTAACGACAAGAGAAATTCGGAACGCAATTGACCTGGGCGCGTGCGTAAAAATTCACAGACAAATTGGTCAGTAAATGATTTTGGACGTGTTTACTTAATTTAATGTGACACAGGTGGTGTGATTGTACTTATATGACACATTTGTCATACATATCCATGTATCACACTTTTGTTGAAGAGTGTAACCCATATTTTACAATTGAATCGTGTTATCAACAATGCCATTGAGGTTTATTACAACAGAAAAAAAATATAACATTGTGTTATACTATCAACAATAAAAAAATAATTATTTAAACGTATTACATAATATCATAAGCATATTATTGAATAATTATTTCAGCATATTCAAACAATCTGCAAGAACCAGTATTGTTTTGCGACCAAGTTAGTGGTTGTTACTTTATTTATGGTGCAGATTTAATTGTATGTTTGATATACAAAGCAGGCTTATGTCTGCAAGAATTAAGTTTAATTCCATTTTTACAAGATATAAAAACATTTCTTAGCATCAAATTTAATGAAGCCAACCCCTCTTCCAATGTGTAAGAAAATGGTTTTGAACTACTGTTTTTCACACGCACTTATAGTGCAAAAAGGTGCGAACTGACATTGTTACCAAAATTGACTTTTTTTACTTATTTTGATACAATAATATAAGATCCCTATTCTGCCAAAAAATCAAAATTGAATATTGTTTTTTTGTACCAAAATGTAACAAAACAAAAAGGTACCAAGTGATAAACCATAATAATCTAAGTGGAAAAAGGTACCATTTGACATACGGCTCCTGTTTGCATCAACCGTTTTTGGTTTTTCTTTGTACTGATAATACAGGACTTTGAAGCAATTGACACCTTTTGCTCTTATTAAAGTAACACTTTTTATTTGAATGAATCATAATATAAGAAAATGTTTATATGGTATCTTTGAACTAATCATCGGCAGTGAATACACATCCCAGGTGCTTAAAGGACTGATAACAAGCTGTCCAGTTTCTCAGTGCGTAGCATACTAATATTGTTTGTTATCTTGTTTATAATGGGCCAATTAACACGGTGTTTTTGTGTATTGATACAACAGAGAGATGTTGATTTCTTTCTAAGGATTTGGATTGTAGCGTTCACTAGCAGGATAAACACATGGTGATATTTTATGAATATTTCAAATCATGGAGAAAAAATAAGCTGTACGTATTGTTTTTTCTTATTTACAATAATTATTGGCATCATTAAAATCATTGTTTTCAAGAGAATTGACATGCAATATTTATTCAAATGTGACACTGATTGTGAATTTCAGTAAATATTAATGCAGACAAAATATTCATTTACATTTATGGTTGTTTGTTTAATTAAATTTGCCTTTAATAAAGGTATAATTTCAATTTTAATACATAATTAGACGATTACTGATTGTAAGCAATATCTACTACATACATGAATATAAAATTATGATTTTACAGTTACGCAAATAAGTAATATTTTCCCCTTTATTTATTTAATTGCAGGAAATAGAATGGTCTGTTGACCAGATTTAACTGGCTGAGTCAATCAATTATGACAACACTGTAAACAAATCTATCACATAATTAAGTTAGAGCGAAACTACAACGCATGCTGTGGCTGATGAAATTGATAAGGGGATTAATAAAGAACATGGCAGCGTCTGTAAAACATTATCAACACACCTACGCAAGGACTCAACAAAAGGTACCATGGGACAAAAGAGGACATCACAGCAGATGGGACAGACATATCTATTACTGAGGCTATTTCTGTGCAAAACACGGGAATGTTTCTAATACCGCCCTCACAGTAGCCAGCGCAGCAGAAAAAGGTGCACGAGTTGCAACATTAGACTTACAAGCAGCGCTAATGACTCCGTGTTCATTGGTTTGTTGTTCTATTCAAGAAAGGTGGGCTGCGACATTTTTACAATTTACTCATAGGAGACAAGCACGTATTCTTTCATGTATGGGATTAAAGTCAGGGCAAACGAAGGTCCTCTGAAATCTTAACATGGCTATGGCCAGAAAAACAGCTATATTTTGTGATACCAATGAAATTCATTCACATGAAGGACTTAAAGAATTTTATGAAAAATAATTGTGTTAACCTGAAACATTTCACAAATGGTCACCGACTTAACTGGCTGAATGTAAAGCCCACGCAAAGTGAAATGATAATGTGCCGATGGAATCAGAAGACAATGTTACTGATCTTAAGTGAACAGACACACCGTTTCTGAAACAGTTATGAGCTGTTAGGAAAACCATGAAATAGTTAAATAAGTAAATAAAACATCATCAGAATGTCATGTATACACACTTAAAGCAGTGATTTTCTTGTGTATGGTGCTTGCAAGTCATGTTAGTTGTCTAGGGATGACCTTGACGTGTTGAATAAAAAATATGCGCATGATCATATTTGTTGTTTCTGGTATAAACATTACCATGTATACAAAACAATGAGACAACATTTACCATGTTGTAAAATGACACAATGTATACTGTCAAGTTTTGAAGATTTATTCAGAGTACAAAGTACCAAATGACCTTCTTACTATCGGTAAAACATGTTTTTACTATGCAGAAAGGTACCAAATGACAAATGGTACCTTTTGCATTGATCAAAGTACCAGAATTGTGAGGGCAAAAACGTGCTATATGTCATATGGTACCTTTTTCCGCTGAAATTATTATAATTTGTTGAAAAATGGTGAGTGTAAAAAGGTGCCATGTGTCAAATGGTGTCAAATGGTACCTTTTTCCACTGATCGTTTTATAATTTCTTGAGTGCTAAAAAGTACCATAAAACAAAATAAATTAAATAATACCCAATTAATGAAGATTTTCAGTACATACTTCTTTCAGAAGCTTACTTGCATTCTTTCAACTAATATATAAAGATTTACTATTATAGCTTTAATTTCAGCATACTGAAACAATAAAATGTGATTTTCTCGAAAACATAAAAAGTCATATGGCACCTTCTTGCACTAAGGGGGCGTTATGGCAGCCTTAATAATGCAAATGGCTTTTGCATCGTCTTTAAATCAGATGTTATCATGTGGATTCCCTTTTTTCATGTGGATATACCGATCTCAACGTAAGTCCAAAATGAATGGCTTCCAAATTAAATGGTGTTTATTAGTTATTTTGGTTAATTACCCGCAATGTGCGTGCAAGCCATGCCTTTACAATGTTTTTGTTGAACTTAATGTAACTGGCGGTTCTTAGGACAAGCATAATTCTTTACGGCGTTTGTAGTATCAGTACATTCAAAGTATTCCAATTGTTACGATAAAGACATGTTTCACCCAAGCTATATAGAGTATATTTGTTGATTTCAGTATAAAATCAGGTTTTATTTCACAAGTGGTCATAGAAAAATATATGATCATTAGTCAAAGATCAATGACAATGAATACGATTAAATAAAATATTACACTGATATCAACACATTATATAACCCAGAGTGGGATTATCATGGTATAATTTCACTCGATACACAGTGAAATGTTGGTTTACAAATCAGACACAATCACTGGCTTATGAACATATCCTGTGCATCTATTAGACCAGCATAATATTAATATTAACATGATAGAAGTAACGGGTCTTACGTTTTCACCATATAACATATAACAGTAAACTCTCCAGGCTGCCATGATGTTTTTAGTTTGCAATGAATCTGCTACACATTATGACGTTCATTTACAAGAAAGTGTCATTTGTAAGTTGCTTAACATTTGCTTTTAAAATTTGCATTGAAGTTTCAACACGTTTTGTAGTTACCATACATCCGTAAACGCATGCAGTTTAAAACGTTCTTGTAATAGTTTCATCCCGTTGCTACCTCTGTGGGGGAAATAATAAAAGTCATATCTTACGGGCAATGATACCTCATTAAGAGTTTGGTGTGATGATTAACGTCTTAGTAGACATAAATGTGAATAATTTAACATTTTATTTAAAATTTTATAATTATCAAATGCACGATGGTTGATTAAAATACCATAGTACTTTATACTCTGTTCGATACATAATTGGATGTTCAGTAAATCGTAAACTTAGCGCCCGTCTTAGCTTTCTTTGGTCATAGATTTACAGATGTACTGAGAAAGAAATGTTCCCACCTACTTTCACATTTTTTAGCTTACATTTATATTTTTAACAGTGTTATATAGTATAATACACATACATATATAAATAAATAAATAAATATATATATATATATATATATATATATATATATATATATTTGGTATGATACCACACCTAGTCACATTATCCTGACACCGGGCCGTTCAGTCCTGGAACTATCCTCAAATCCCGAGCGTTTAGCGAGGGGACTTTACCAGTAGCATTTTAACGACTTTGGTATGTCGCAGTTGGGGCTCGAACCTCGGTAAGCGGGAAGCATGCGTTTATACAAGTTTGTACGAGTTTGAAACCTATATAATCTAGAAAATATAAAACTCCAGAGACATCAGGAGAGAAACCATTATTTCCACCCTTTATTTAAGGCAAGTGACTAAATGCCTATACAATACAGGACAATGCATACTACACAAAATGATTCAAACTGGGGTCACCGCCCTGGAAAGGTCAGTACAAAGCAAAGCAAAGCATTATATAAGCCCGTATTGCTTAATTTATATACAAATCAGTTAAGCACTTAACTAACGTAATGCAACTTTTGAATGTCGGTGTGCGTTGAAATAACGTTGGTTTGCTTAAAACAGCATTTAATAGTGCATAATGTCCATGCTCTATTTTTTGGGCTGCCCATAACGCTTTTAAGCATTCTACATCTGGCAGTAAAATAATTTAGTGGTTTCTGGATTTTAATGCATTTTACTAATTAGGTGGCATTAAATAAACCATGCGCAGCATCGCCAGTTTTTGGACGAAAAAAATAAATAATTCAACTAACTGTACGTGTAAATGCAACATTTATGTCTATCATAAGTAAATATTTTTTCACACATTAACATATACAGAAACTGTCTGCATTTGAACATGTGTTACACTGCATTGCATTTGGTTCCAAATTAAACGCAAATTTAAATTACCAGTCTTAATGTCATGGACAGATACATGTCTTAGGCCATACCAATTTGATTCTTTGTTTAGCGTCCTGGGCTGGTAGGTTTATGGATGCATGAACGAAAAAAATAAAAAATTTGACAATGTATACAATCGAGTTGAAAAGCGTAAAAAATTTGGAAAAAAAAAGATAAAAGTTGACTTCTAGGTGGTTTGACTAGTATTTGTAAAACATAGCGTGCAACCAGTCAATTTACACAGTTAAAATACTGTGTTACAGTAGGTTCCCAATATGAAGAAAATATATAACAGTTTTGCAAGTTTGTTTTAGCTTGTACCACTGCCATGAATGAGTTGTAAAAGAAAAATGTTTTTATCGACTTGTTTTTTTTTTTTGCCTGAATGGTTGATAGTTTTCGAAAAATCATGGGGACGCTAAGTTAGTTTGTATTTATGTGTTTTGATTTTTTTTTAAACCTATTTGTTAGTAACACAGTTGTATATTTTACAATCATGTAAATGATAATATTCATGTTAATGTTTACAACATTCATTTCGAATAATCTGTTATTCAAACTGGCACACAAATGGCACACATCCCACGTTCAGTGATACACATAACACACATCACGTTCAGTGATACACATAACACACCTCACGTTCAGTGATACACATAACACACCTCACGTTCGGTGATACGGTATTCGTTGATTATATACCTACTTCTTTGTTTCGTTCGGGTCTATATGCATCGGAACGACCTGTGAGAACAATACAATCCTCGTGCGCGGGTCTATCTTTTTGCACGTGGTCGGGTCTTTCCAAATTGATATCAGACCCGTCCACGTGCAAAAAGATAGACCCGTGCACGAGGGTTATATTGTTCACAGAAAGACTTGTCCACGAGAAGCATGTGTACATTCATGATGTAGTTCTAAAATACATACATGTGCATGTACACATTCATGTTTTGGACTTTCTGCATATATAACTTATTTCAACTGCATGTCTTTTTTTTTTTCTTTTTTTTATCAATAAACGAATAAATATGACATTATGTTCGATTGCGAGTTGCTTTCGGCTAATAAACAACGCTTAACAGGCTCGATGCGAAGGAATTTACCACAAGTGCCTGAGCGTAAGCACGACAAATCGTTCTTTATTTACAGATAAACAATGATAATGCAAAAAATATACGAGTCTATGACCTGAAAACAAATTCTGCCATTACAGTGTGAATTATATTTTACAGTCTTGGAAAAGTTATTTATGCGCGTGTTACGTTATACATTTCATACCAATATTAAGGAGATAAACTGAGAAAAAGTACCTGCTAACAAAGTCGGATATTGACCTCGTAGTCGGCCTTTCTGCGTAGAAAAGACCGGTTTCCACATGCTGCCCGTGGACAGGTCTTTCCTACGAAGAAAGAACTCCTACTGGGTCAATATACGTATACACCGATACACACTTCCAACTTGACCTTCTTTGATTGCGGTTTTCTCAAAAATGACAAATCGCATCGGTTTCAAATTTTGCACAGCCCCATCATACAATTCCAATACAGGTATGATACAAATTGAACAGTTCAGTGACTATTTATATTTGCTCGTGCTCTTGGGCGTCAAAACCAATATTTGCACGATAAAATCGTGGTGAAAGTACACATTAAATGCAGTTTATAATTAAAGTGTTTAACAACAACACTCCAACCAAAAAAACCATTTTAAATCAATTATTTCATGCATAAAACCATCCAACAATGAAGGATAGATGTTTCCAAAAATGTCAATCATGTGCAAATTAATCGCCAATTTTATCCAACATTTGTATTTGGATATCACGTGATGAAAGTTTAGCCTATTTTACACAAAGAAGCACGTGGTAAACTTCGAATAAGTTTGTGGTATTTGATTAATGTAAATTAATCCGTTAACAACAGTTAGGGAGGAGTTAAAAATGTTAGTGGCAAACCTGGAAAGTGCTGCTGTATACAGGACGCGCGCGCGCCATTTGTATGTAAGAGGCTGCATTCCACGTACTTAGGTATGGAGAAATTATTACAAGATACATGTTCTCTTTATTTAGATTGAAATTTATATAATCATTACTTCAACGATTTTAAATCAAAACAAAAGAAAATATCGAAAATATATGCTTTTAATTTCTAACAGTGAAATTGACTTTATTTCGTTTCGCATTTTTGCGAATTTTTGCTTTGATATTATGGTTTATTTTTGCGAAGTTCTGTAGGAAAACAAAATTTGAGATACATCGAAATATTATATATCATTTTGTACAAGTTTGGAGAAATTCGGGCTAAAAATATATGAATTATAGCTGATTAAGCGAAGGTCTAGTTAGAAGTGCCTATGGGTGTGTGTAAGTGTATAAAACAATCGCTTTCTTTCACTAATCACTAATGACATTAATTGAAAAAAAAAATGAACAGTCATTTTACATACTATTCGAACGTATTAAATAGAATGCCAAAGGTTCAAAAAAGTGTGTATTGTTTTATTCCACTTAGTCAAATACTTTTTCTGACAAAGTAATTGAAAAATATCGAACGCTTTATTGAATGTTTCTTTTAATTTGTGAACGCGTCGTGTTTTCGTTTGTTATACTGCTTTTTATACGTAATTTTACTTAAATAAATTACCTTGATACGAAAAGTTGCACAATTATTGTATTGGTTTCATACAACGGCATACTGTATTTCTCAGAAAAATCATAGTTCGCTTATCTCAAGGTTGCGACTGGAATTGTTATATGTTTCGTTTATTCAGTTTACATCGTTTAACGTGTCAAAAATTGTTTCTAAGAACTACGTGTTATCCTCCGATTTTCGTGGAACGATTTTGTCTTACTTGGAAAAAAAACACACGCACGCACGAGTTTCATCAATCTGTAATTCAGCGTGCTTGTGCATGCTATTAAGTGTTATGTAGTGTTGAGAACTCAACTTATCGTCATACGACGTTAAGGCATTGAACGCTAAATGGTATATGAGGTAGAGCCCTTGAATGGTTAATTGTACGAATTAACCGTAACACTAATTGTAATAACCTCATGTGCATTATTCAATAAACCAGTGCGTTGAACTATATCACATAAACGATATAGAAAAGCATTATAATATTGTGTTTGGATCCGTAATTTATTTATAACATTTACCATCAGTATCGAGGTAAACTTATTTTGAACACATTTTCTAAAAAAAGCATGAGACAATACATGTGAACATTTTCCCAATAGACTAACATGGTACAGCAGCAGCAGTAGTAGTTGTAGTAGTATTAGTAATATAAAGCAATAAACGTATAGGCATATTTAAAGTGTTTATTATTTCTTACGTAGCTAACTTATTAAATAGAATATGGAAACATTGATTTGTATTCATGTCACTTACGTTGGTTGCGGAACAACATTGTAAGTAGGACTTGCTCAATAAAAACATGTTTAATTATACAAATACGCTGACCCTTTACTAACTGGAGTTGACAATAAGGTAATATTTCCAAGTACGTATCATCTTAAAACAAACACTCTAACATGACACGCGCACTATTTCCGTTGTTAAATGGCCCATTTACAAGTAGTTCCAAAACTGTTAGATATAGTTCGCATTGTAATTGCCGAATATGTTGTCAAGTCATGTTAGAATCGAAATAATTTTCGCTTTATCAATGTTGATCTGTAAATAAACAACGTTTTTTTGTTGTGATGCGCGAATATAATGCTTTCGTGGTTTAATTCTTGCGCAGCATAACTCAAAATCGTTGTGTATTTACAGATATACAACTCAAAATCGAAAATCATTTTTTATTTATACTTTCGTAATAGGACACAGTCGGCAAAAGGACAGAGTACATAATCTATGTTGTGAAATACGTCAATGAAATCGCGGAATACTGACAATACATTAGACCGAAGATAATGAGAAGTACTCTTGGCGCTTAACATGATTTGCATAGAGTTCACCATCCATTGAGTGCAACGATATAGAGGTATTGCTCGTTTATGCACAGTTGCTAATGATTCTAGAATAAGAATTCGGCACAATTTACGCTCATCATTATACAATGTATCGTTATTCGTTAGAAACTGTGTCATCTTTGTAGCAATTTGCGACCCTTAATTTGGATATTTCTTTTGTTTTGCCTTTTTTAATGGAGCCTCATAGTAACAGCTTTTCAAGAGAGGAACGAGTTCGGAGAACTCACGACAAGGGTAATTTGAAATACATTTGAACAAGGCACGCGCGGGAAACTAAGTCACCTAAGACAGATCGCTCGGTAAACAGCTTTGACCGTATTGACACCTTAGTTCAAGAACTCAGTAAGTGTTTATATTTTGCATTGCAGATATTGAGTTATTGAGCTAAGGCGACGGACTATATTCGTGACTGACAAATGGACTAAGCATTCCAGCACTTACTGAGTTATTGAGCTAAGGCGACGGACTATATTCGCGACTGACAAATGGACTAAGCATTCCAGCACTTACTGAGTTATTGAGCTAAGGCGACGGACTATATTCGTGACTGACAAATGGACTAAGCATTCCAGCACTTACTGAGTTATTGAGCTAAGGCGACGGACTATATTCGTGACTGACAAATGGACTAAGCATTCCAGCACGTACATTACGGACTAAGTGAAAATACTTAAAATCGTTTTACAACCGAGAACAGTTTATATAACTGGTAAGTCGAAAGTAAATATCACTAAAGTTTAGTGTCACATTGAATATTATTACGTTTCGTTTTAATTATAAAAAACAACAGTCATTGATGTTTGTAGCTAATGTAAAAGTTATAATATCAATTGATTATTATATATTTGATTATGAACTATATGTGTACTCATGGGCTTTAAAGCCTAATGTATTTTGAAATAAACTCTTAACTCTATTTTACCTAAAATGATATTTTAAACACTTATCTGAACATTTATGACATATCAATCTAACAAATCGCATGTACGGAATGGTGCCTGCAAGAAATAAAGTATCTGTTAGTGTCTACGTATTTTTTTTTTTGATACTTCGTTCACGTTTATGTTTATACAGTGTTCATAGTAATAAACAGTGAACTTAGTTCGATATGCAAAAGCTTGCTCATGAGTTAAAGATTTCAACGACTGCAACCTTACACTAAGAAATTATTAAAACACGGTTGTTTTTTTATATCATGATCTACGCAAAAATGTTTGTTAAATTCTAAACAAAATATACTGCTTTTGTTTTTAAATTCAATGTTTCTTCGAAACGGTTCTTATCTAATATCCCAACCATCATTTTACAGTTATGTTTTGAAACGTGTTCGCAAATGTAAATATGTGAAAAAATGTGCCAAAGTATACTTAATAATTTAGTACACTCTTTCTTATCAAAAGTATATAATGCGCTTATACTGAAAAACACATGCTTATTAGTTTTCATTACTGAATTTTTGTCATCGTTACAAATTTTACCGTTTTAATGTGTTAAAGTGAATGCTAAACATATACTTACTAATTTAGACACTTTTTCTTATCAAAATGATACAATGCGCTTTATAATTAAAAACACATGCTTATTAGTGTTCGATACTGCATTCTTTCATCGTTACAATTTTGGTCGTTTTAAAATAGTAGATAAGTAGCTTTAAGATAGTACAAAAAAAAACATAACTCAAATAAGTTGCAAATATATCCAAAATATTTGTATCTTTTATACACGTAATGATTGAAGATTATAAAATAAGGCAACATAAGGCGTTAAAGAGGATACAAGTATTGATATTCATCAATTGTGTAAGGAAGCTCAGCATAAACTTGAAACTGACAGAACAGATAAAATAATATTTTGTCTTAAGGATTTTGGTTTTCCTGGACTGGTATGTTTTATGACTTAAATCTTTTTATTTATTTTTCATCTATGACATATATTTGACTAAAATAAAAAGTTAGAAACAAATTTACCATGTACTTCTTGAAAAAGTGAAGAAAAACTAAAACTATCATACCCCTTAAAAAAATAGACAGCTATATTTAGGCAATTCCACAACAATAATTATCAAATGTGACATAAATTATGCATTTTAAGTTTAATACACCATTTATACCAGTTAAACTAAATATATGAAAATTAAAAGTTATTATTTTAGTTAAACACACTTTTTTTTTTTTTAATTCAGTTCCCTAGAGTACACAAAATGCCACCCACACCTTGCAACGTTTACAGCTCTTGGACAACGCAACGTACATCAACAATAAGTGTCTTATTTAGTATCTTCGTTTCCAATCATCTTCATGTCAGCAATGTTTACGCTGGTACTTGAGGCTATATATGTTGGTAAGTTAGGCTGCATCTTCACCAACTGGCACAGTCAGACAAACATGTGTACTGTGTTGAACACAAGGTTTGACCACCGAGGAAGCATTCCGAGTGATTTGTGGCAATTTTCTTCCTTCAGCTGCAAAAATATTTTAAAACAATCCAATAACTGATTGTATTCCACTGCATATTTAACAATATACATACAAAACTTTCCAGTATATGTGCAACCCAACCTAGTAATCCATACTTTTCAGTGTTAGGTAAAATTAATGTCAAAGCTGTGTAATTACTGAATGGATCCTTATTAGTATGCTGATCATGAAGAAACACTGGTGCACACATTCATAAGCAAAATGGAACACATTAAGTGTAAGTACTCAACTATTAAAGTGCCTTGAGGCTTCAAAACTAAGGGACTGACACATCATACGTGTAATTCATGACTTGCATGTTCATTTACTTACATGTATACTGTAAGTATATATAGAAATATGGATAAACGCAAATACATGTAAATAATATTACTTATACTAATATATTAATTGTACATTTAAGCAATTATATTTCGTAGTTCAAGCATTGAAATGAAAAGCATCATATTATCCTCTAATGAATTACGTTCTGATTTTATAGACAAATATCAATATATTCAGAAATTTCAGAATTAAAATACAATTCTTTCACTTTCTGTTTTACTTACATGTGTTTCATCTCCTTATTATCATGATTCAAGCTGGTTCATCATAATTATGTACGATCTGGTGACGGTTATTTATATGGCTCCGATTTTCTTTCAGTAAGCATTCCCTTTGTGCTCGATTTTATAATTTTCGTCTGACAGTTGTTTTTGTTTATACCACGAAATATATGTGACTTTCGGTTTCGATTTCTATCAATTTTTAATTATGTCAAAATATTTATCTGTTTACATTTCGTCAGAAGTATATATATGATACTAACATGTATAAAATAATGTGATTATATAAACGAATGTACTTATATTAAAAATATCATGTGTTCGATAGGAATCGGAACCAAACGGGCATATTACGAACTGGGTAACGAAACTTTCCGACAGTCACCGATATCGGCCGATCTTAGAAAAATACGCGGGAAATGATTACAAGTTGTACTACCTTAACTTCTTTGCGTTTTAAAATTATGACGTCATCGGGTGCATTGCGCGTTTTGGGATTATGTCATCATTTAAATATGTTTACTTTCTCAGTGACGAAGCGTAAGGTCATCTAGAATATATTGTGCTCTTTTATTTAATATTTTACAGCATTTCCGATTTAAACACTGGTTTTAAGACCCACGTTCATTAAGTTAAATTATTTTTTTAAATGTGGGTTGGCAGGAAGATGTAGAATAGTATATTAAGTTTTATTCAGTTTAAAATAAACATATACAGCAAAGCTATGTAATCTGGCTTTTTACACCCAACATTACGGCTTCTTCCTGAAATTGCATGACGATGATCTGAAAATTGAACTAGAATTGATGAATTGATGCTATGTCTGTAAAGCTTTTTATTAAAATACGAGATATAGTTTATACTTGTTTTTTATTTCATTTCATCGTGCCTCAGAAAGTTGCAATTCTGGTATTCTGGTTTTCATCTAGCATTGAGTAACTAACTGGTAATTAAATTGAATTGTATTCCCTTTTATTGCTGTTTAATTTGAATTGCGATGCTATGAGGTTAATTTTTATTTACACTTACATGTTTTGTGAATAATTCTGGGCCAAGTGGGATGTTCGTGCGCACGTAAACCGGTTTAAACCCCCAATGCTTTGCATTGACCGTTCAGAGGCGGTGAGCCCAGATTTATTCATGTGTGTTTTGTGTTTGTTATGTGTTTTTGTGATGTGCTGTGTAATTTTTTGGCAATTGGTCACTTGCCATAAATAAAAGACATCGGGCTGCTAATGGAGCAACTGGAATTTCGCTTTGTTTATATTTAATCTCCTGTAGCTTCCTAGGTTTGTATTATGTCCAATGACGAAGGTATATCAAAGAAACGTATACGATTCCAATTACACATATCAAACACGGATATTCTGAGTTTCAAGCTTATTGTTTATTCGATATAATGATACACCTTGAGTTTTTATTTTAAAACACAAATCCCCCAGCCATCAAGCATTATATTTGAAAAGCAGCAGCGAGAAGAAATAGTATACCAGTTAGCATGGGATGCTATACCGTTGTTGAAGTCGGTCATTGTATTTCGCTTAAGTGCGGCGCATACTGTAATGATAATTTCTAAAGAGGTTGGATGGTTCAGCTACTGTTTAATATGTTTTATTTTAATGCTATGTTTATGTTGATAGTGTACAGACTGTATAGAGATAAAGAGGAAAATTAATCTCCTGTAGATTCATAAGTGTGTCTTCTGTCAAATGAACGAAGATCTATCGAGGAAATGAATAAGGTTCCAATTACACAACACAAAAAGTTATATTTGTAGTTGTAAGCTTATTGCTTATTCGATATTATTTTTCCCCTCGAGCTTTCATTTAAATAACAATACAAACAAAGTGAACCTCCAGCAGCGTCAGGCGGAGAGAACTCTTATTGGATTCACAATGTTCTTTATTTCTGACAAGTGACCAATTGCCCAAAACAACCCAGCACATCACAAAAATACGTAAGCCTTCAAGTATTATATTTCAGAAGCAATTGCGATTAGAAATAGTATAGTAGCCAATATTGAATGGGGTGCTATGGTGTTTTTCGTTGAAGTCGGTCACTATATTTCGCTAAAGTGCGGCGCATAGTGTAATGCTCGATTATATACATGGGCTTGAGGGTTCAGCTACATTTTAATATGCTATTACAAATGACATAAAATACAAATAATTGCATGTTTGATGGAGCTTCTGTACGAAACATCTCTCGACATAGAAACCAACTTCGATGAGACTGACCTATTTTACGGAGTCGAACTACTTTTTGTCATAACGCACTTATAAAAGCTAACACAAGAGTTGAGGTTTTATTAACCTTTATTCCAATGTTAATTACAAACTTTCGGAAAAACAAGTCCCGGAGTAATGCAAATAAATGAAATGGAGCCATTTATTTCAGTGGTTATTTATTGGACAATTCACGTACTATTCGGTAGTGTTGATGTTTGTTTTTTTACTTCTTGCTTCTGCGGGCAATCGTGATTGCTCACAAGCCAACCTACATCAGATCGATCTATTTTTTGACTCGATTAACTATTGGCCGCTTGCAAACTACAAATGATACACACTCTTCCAGTTTCAAGCTACTCTTATTCACGTCCTCTACCAGCTATTGTTAGAGGATTATATTGAAACGATGCTTTGGCCATTAATTTACAAGCCATTACCACTTGTTCGTTGATATAAATAGAGAATAACAGGTTACTGCCCGGTCTTGTATAATGTATCAGGTGAGGCTTAGAAGAAAATAACGGCGAGACTTGCCGTGCCGAACCTGATATATTACACAAAAACAGGCAGTAACCGATTTTTATATTTATCATACCACATTTGTCTTAAAATTACACCAAACGAACTGAATTTTATAAATTTAAAAACTACGAGCGGCGCTGATTTTGCTGAGCCGGCTGTACACGATCACGTAATGTAGTAATGAAAGTCTAAAAGTCGACTGGATAATACTTCATTATTAACCTTTCGTAATTATAAAAGAGCTGTTTTCAAGACAAATACCTAGATTACACGCATGTTCATTAATACAATATTGAACATGCATTTATGAAACTTGTCAATATTGAATATTTGTACATATCTCAGTCTGTAGAACTTGTAGTAGTGGTAATAGTAGAAGTAGTAGTAATTGTAATACTAGTCTTAGTAGTAGTAGTAGTAGTAGTAGTAGTAGTAGTAGTAGTAGTAGTAGTAGTAGTAGTAGTAGTAGTAGTAGTAGTAGTAGTAGTAGTAGAGTAGTAGTAGAAGTAGTAGTAGTAGTAGTAGTAGTTGTTGTTGTTGTTGTTGTAGTGGTAGTAATAGTAGTGGTAGTAGTTATAGTGTTGTAGTAGTAGTAGTAGCAGGAGTTGTAGTAGTAGTAGTTGTAGAAGCAGCAGTAGTTATAGTTGTGTGGGGGGGGTGGATCGGACAGGCATTTTGAAATAGTAAAATCAGTTCGGACGAAGAACAATCGGTCAAGAGTTAAACAATAAGAAACTCCAACAATTCAATATTAAAAATTAATCGCTTTCCCAAAATGAATGTAGTAGGTGACATCATACAGAATTCCGATCGGCATTGTAAATGAACACGTGTATCCTTATGTTTTAAAACATGATACTGCTTGTCTCATTATCATAGATTGGATAATAATACCCCGTGTATACCCTAGCAAAATAAAGTTCATAGTTCATGCTTTAATTGCTTACGTTGTACTTTCATTTTTGCAATATAGCTATAATCCCACGTGGTGTTGATTGCGATAGGTAACATGTCACAACTGTTAAGATTAATACAATAGTATTTTGTTGAAACATATATTAATCAAATAGTCTGTCAAATTTGACACCTGAACCATTTCCAAAATGTCAACAAGTTTGTTTCTCGGAAAAAGTAGATGAACGCCCAGGCGATGAATGTAATATTAATCATCTGTTTAACATGTTTTAATGTGTCGTTTTGTGGAGCAAATGATTAAATTAATATGCTTGATCTACATATAATGTGTATTAAGACTGCAGAATTGGCCATGAGTATATATTGACCTAACGTGAAAATTAAAAAGCACCATCGTTTTGCTGATCGAAATGCCACAGGGTGAATCTCCAGCTGCGTAAACAGAACAGAAGTCTTCATAACAGCACAATGTCTTTTATCTGAGGCATTCGTACAATTGCTAAACCAACCGGCACGAAACAAAAAAAAAGGCGTAACAAACATACAATAAACACAATTAACATGAATTAAACTGGGATCACCGATGTGTGTTTACTTTTGTACTTATTTAATAAATACATACACCTCGCATTACCATTAAAGATCTTATTGGATTGTTGGCAACGGCACACAGCAGTTGTACATACACCGCCTGAAATGATCAAGGTAAGTGTGTTTCTTCATTATTTGCTGGTCTAAATGTTCAATTTTTAAGAAGTTAAATGATACTCAACGTGCACACAATACACATTAGAGATTACAATATATAAATAATGAATCAACCACAAGTACATGTGGCAATATTGCTTAATGCTAGCAACTATTACTAAATACCTCTCGAACTTGCAATTCTGTTGCTCTGGCAAACGTTTTAACAATACCATTGAGTAATTAAATTGTAATTCAATTGAGTGAATATTCTCTTGTGTTACTATTTAATATGAAATGCAATGCTATGAGGTTTATTGCATTTACAAGTGCGAGTTTTGTGATTAGATGTGGGCTAAGTGTGAGGTTTGGCATGCCTTTAAATCGGTTTAAACCCCCAATGCTTTGCATTGACCGTTCCAAGGCGGTGGCACCAGTTTTAATTATTGTTATATTTGGTGTTGTGTTGCATGTATTGTCCTGTATTGTATAGGCAATTGGTCACTTGCTTCAAATAAAGAACGAGCGGATTGTAATAAGGGTTTCTCTCCTGGTGATGTTTTTGGCGTTTAATTCTTCCTAAATTTAACAATCTTTTACTCTGAAACTGCAAGGCCCATAGGTTTTCTATTTTGTATGTAATATTGTATACTGGTCCTCTACAAAGATTGTTCAAATTATGGCCACGCCCTGTGGGTCACATTTTTAATATAGACTTAAATAACACAATTACCTTAAAACTATTCGTCTCTGAAACTGCAAGGCCCAGATCTATAATCTTAGGTGAGGGACATGTGGACCTCTTGTTTTAATGTTCTAGTCAGTAGATGTTTACATGTGAGAAAATGTTAGTATATCATAACCCAAACCATATATTTTACCACATACTGACATGTATTTAAAATAAGTAATTAATCTAAAAAGATTATCTAATGAGAGTGTCAATTTGTACTCAACTATCATATTTGTTAGAATGCACATAAAAGTGATCTAAATTTAAAGTTGGATATTATTTTGCACTCGCCTGCACGTAGGGTCCTAATAGTATCCCATTGTGCACATAATGACGTGAAACAAACTGATATATTTATGTGCATTATATGTCTGCTAATTGTCTATATTTGGATTGATAAAACAGGTGCCATCCGTGTGTAAGTCATATTTATCTCCAACACGATTACAACAATATACTGTATAGTGTGAATTAGCTAACCACTTTGCACTTGTGAATGCCTTAAAATGCAGTGCGCATTTAGAGTCACAGTGTATCTGCACATTGCAATAGGCTGATCATCGTTAACCGATTGATGGTATGACATATGTGATCCCACGTCAATACAGTTGCTAATAATTTCTGCTATGTATCCTGAACAGCAATATATCAACACCCACATTTTTGCATGTAATTACCAGTCCAGACGGTTTTGGAGATTGCGCATGTCGCCTTTTATACATTTATGCATGACGGCTACAAATTTCCATAAGATATATATGAACATCAGGAGGAAGACATGTTATGAGATAAACTACCATAATTATTCTAATGCGTTACTTAAAGCCATTTCATCCGTAACTGTATTGTGTAATATCGATGATTCATAAAACATGTGTGTTCATGCAACTATATATAAACCTTATTAAGAAAACGAACAAACATATGATCAATGTGTATATAAGATATAAATATAAACAAATAGTATTTTACTATAATATTTTATCAACATTACTTCTTTAAGGGTCGTATCGTAGGTCGACAATAAAATTGTCAAAATAAAGTTAAGTTACAGAGACTTAATCTTCAAGCATGGTTCATGATGGCATTGCTACCAATAAAGCTGTCACCCGAATATGGCGAATGGTCATTGATGAAAATAAGTACCATTATCCGCAAACGCACCATATAGTAACACTGTATAGGTAAGTTTTCATTTTCGTGCGCGATTTCGTGAGTTCGATTCCTAATGAAAACGTGTATTTCAAAAACATGTACAAGTATTGTCTTTGTATATTTCTTAACGATTCCATCAATATGGTGTTGGTACAAGAACAATATATTCGATAAAAGTATGAAATTATAAAGTTTTAATTTGTGTCTATATCCACGGTGTATATGGTCATCGTATACTGATGAAATACAACTACGTTACTTTTGTAATGAATGGATGGGCACCGCATACTTATGGACAAAAAAACCATAGTGCAGGGCAAGACAATTTTAATTTCTCCGGGTTTGCATCATTATATAACAATACTTTTAGTTCTACGGAACACAGTGGATATCGCTACTAAATAGTCTTACAACATATTTACCTGAAATTCGTCCCTCGTCATAGACGAAGTAAAAAAGTGTCCATGTCTTTTATTCATGAAGTTAATTTTCAAATATATATTCAGATTTCTCTTCCATTTTGGCTATAATTCATATGATAGAAGCTCATTTAAGTTTCTGTGATCTTATGACTGTGTTTATGGTGAAAAAATACGTTTGAAACTATAAACTTTATATTGAAACTTAAGATTTAAATGCGAATTATGCATGTCATTCAATACAGGTACTTGTTTTTGACCGAGATCTTCACCGTGCTAGCACTATTTTACTAAAATTGAACGTTTATGTGTGGCTTAAATCATATTTGTTCCGTGCAACTTGTGGTTTTATTATAGAGTATATGGATTGTTAAATATTTGAATTTAGATACACATATATCATGCCTGTTTAACGACTTTTTCCACGAAGTATACTGTGCATTCCAATTTTATTTCAGCAGTATAAGGTGGCCATATGCACCGTGATATCTACATGTGTATGCGACATACAGTTGGTATGTTCTTTTAATCCCAGTCTCCGAAAACAAACAGGGTAAATTTGAAACGGGACTATAACTTTTTTCGTTGGAGTAATTATGTACTATTTTCATTTTTTTATTTTTATTAATGAGGCTTTTCTATTTGATAAGTCAACGCTGATGAAATTAAACTTCAAACGAATATCCATGTCCGAACGTTTTATATTTAAAGTAATGTCTTTACCATGGACGACGAATGAAACAAGTAGAATTGTGATTTTTGATTCCCAGTTGATGCGTTGTGTCCGGTATACGTTTCAGTTATTTGCATTTAAAGAAAAGAGTTTCGCGTAAAGTTTTCTGGTAAAAGACATAGGTCTATTAAATATTAAAACAGTGTTGCTGTTCAGACTAAAAGTATCACACGAGAATGTCAGATTTTCATTTACCTTACTAACGAAACCAGACATAATTATTTTGACAAGCATTATCGTAAGGAAACAGCAATATTTTAAGTGTATCCCTACGGATTACTAGACCTAGTTTAAAGTTGTTGTGTTTCCTCTCCTTTGTCCTAATACTTTATCACTGACATTAACTTTAAAATGTTATAATAATTAAAATATCAGTTTGCATTTTACTGAGACTCTAGAGAGCTTTAAATGAACTGGACAGTGCAAAACAACTTTAGAACTCATTGTCATATACAACGCAAGATACAAATCAATACGTCAACACTTGTACCGGTTGTATTGTTGAGAAATGTGTTGTGCTGCGATGGAAAGCAATAATCAGTAGTAATTTACACCTGCTGCTGTCTTCGTGTCATGTCATTGTGTGGGTTACTATTAGGACCATACATGCAGGCGAGTGCACAAAAGGCAATAATTTATATCCCACTATTAATTTAGATCACATCTTACACTAGCGGATCCAGGCGCCCACCCACTAAAACCACCGGACCATACATGTAAGGGCGTATATAAAACGGTAAAAACTGGATAAATATGCAACAATATTTATCCCGATTTTACCGTGCATATTTATCCAGCTTTTACTTTTTAAACTGGATAAAAATGCAAAAAAGGCTGACCGGCTAGCGCAGTGGTTTATACACTCGCTTCTCACCTAGGCGTTCCGGGTTCGCTTCACACTCCCGGCGCATGTGAGTTTGGTTGGTGGTCACCGTATCGGACATGTGGAGTTTCCTCCGGGTAATCCGGTTTCCACCCACGGCACAAGGCCACACCAAAATTAAAATATCTTTCAGTGAAAAATAAATAGCTGGACATTGCAGCTATGATTCAAAATTCGTCACAACTTTCGTGAGTCTATGGTAAGTTAATTAGGCAGGAGTGCTGGGACACACTCCGGGTCCTCACATAATGCAGCCTCAGGGGCGGAGGGACCTCATACACTTCGAAATACACCCACACACAAATATGCAAACATTTTCTTCGCTCGATTTGCTCGCTCAGTGTTGTCAAAGACACAAGTCAACTTCAGTAAAACACTCAAGTAGCCCGCCCCCTACCATTTCTTACGTACACCCTAGTACCGGCGCTAAAATTCACCGAAAACTATAGACAATAGGTATATATACCTTTATTTGTAATTGATATTGTTTTCTATTCTAAATTCCTATATTACGTAAACATGTCAGATGCAATACACCCGTGACTGTTGGCACAGGATACCATAAAAAAGACATTAATACGTTTCGAATAATTATGATTTAGCGTCGTTTCAAGTCAAACATCTTTGTCTCAATAAATAGTTTAGTTCGAAAAGAGACCATTACAATTCGGTTAATGAATAATACAAAAATTCTCGATGCGTGTGTTTTTTAATGTACGGATTTTATATGTTTAAATACGTTCCTGTTATATTTAACGATAAATGTCATATACAATTTAATGGATAGGCACATCAAACAAGGGCAATTTACTGCAAAGCAGGTGTATGACACACAGATAAACCAACATGTCTTTCGAACATATGGTGAAGTATTAATTTATTCAGTGAAACAAAGTGCATTTGGTGATGTTGATGATGATGATGATGGTGATGACGATGATATTGATGATGATGATGATGTGCAAAGATTTATCCTATATATTTGATACGGATCTGTACCTGATCACTGCAGACCAACACACAACATAAAGGGGCTATAACTGCGCGATCAAAGGTTTACGCCCCCCCCCCCGCAACCCGAAATCCTGGAACCGCCCCTGTCTTATGTGCATTCTAATTATATGAGTGTTAAGTAAAAATTAACACTCTCATTATATCATGTTTTTAGATCAATTACTCATTTTAAATAAATGTCAGTATGTGGTAAAATATATGGCTTGGTTTATATTATACTAACATTTTCTCACATGTAAACATGTCTACACACTAGAACATTAAAACAAAAGGGCCCCATGTCCCTAAAGCGCTCACCTAAGAATGTAGATCTGGGCCTTGCAGTTTCAGAGAAGAATAGTTTTAAAGTCGAAATCCAGCCAGTGGCGTCTATGTAGAAGGTATTAAAGATATTAAATTTAGCCGTATAAGGAAAAAGGCAGCCATGTTTTGAACGTATCTAAATCCTTTCAACTATTTGGTAGAGTACCACCAAAGGAACATTTATGTAAAATTATTTCGTAATCCAACCAATGATTTCTGACAAAGAAGATTTTCTAATTTTGCAATGTAACTATATATACAGAAAAGGCCCCGCAACCTGGCGGCCACGTTTTAACAAATCAAAATAATTTTTAAAAAAATGGTAGAAGACACCTGGTAGCTATGTTTTTTAACGTAACAGAAGCATTTGGGCAACTTTGGTAGCGAAACACCCAAGGAACATTTCGAGATTTTGTTTAACTACCTAGGTGATTGGAATAAGGTGTCGTTTTAAGATTTTCTAGTAATAGCTCTAACGGCCATCTTCTGCAGCGGACAAGAGCCATACAAGCAAATTAATCCGATCACTACCCAAGGCACGTTTCTGTGACGTTTCTCAAAGTCGGCCTGAAAATAAAATGCAATAAAGACAGCTTTTAAATAGTCAACAAACATGAATATGTGTAACGCATTAATGTGATAAACATCAGTGTCGTAAAACAAATTTGCACTTGCGTTCTTTTAATAAAATACAATTTTTAAAATTAATTAATTTCTGTGTTATGACTTGTTGCATGTCACACACATGCTCAGTAAATATCAACTTATTTATGGTACTAGTTTCTTTTATGAGTATCATGTAGAGATCTTTTATGCTGCCAAAACTTCAAAACTGTCATTGAATGAACATACTTGCAGTGGAACATTTCCTGCAGTGGAATCATTACCAATTGATGTATTATTGATCCACTGTTAGTAACTGCATCGAACTGCATACGACGTTCATTACATGCTTGCTTTGACATGAGCAGGGTAACATATAGTGCAGGAGAGGCATATTTAGTATGAATTGTTATAGAGGTGTTGGAACCGACAGAATTATGAGAAATCACATTTTCACAGGTTTGCGACACAGTTACTTTCCACAAAATAAGTTTTGTCGTTTGGTAATGGTAATTTATTCGGCCCGTTGTTTGAGAGGAAACACAAATTACGTAACGATACTTATGTTGTAAAATCATTAGGAGTACGCTGACAATATTGATGCGACGTAGCGATACTGTTTAAGGAAATATGTCTGGTTTCGTTACTAAGATAAATGAAAAGCGGCAAACCCTGTATCCACGTGTGATACCTTAACATGTATTATTCGTCCCCCACACTGTGAATGCTATTCTAATATTTTAGGTAACGATGAAAGTCTAGGTAACGATGTTATGCTTATAGGAGCGACCGGATTTTATATTAATATATCACACTATGCAAGAAAATAAAAGTGTATTAATTTGTTTCTTTATATTAAATATGTAGATCTATATCAATTAAGCACACAGTTTAAATATATTTCCTAAAGTTCACCGCGAACTTGTATTTTTTTAATGTGTAAATAAATTACTTCTTAAAGCTTAAACCAGTTGTAGTCGCATCGATGTCCTTTAGCTACGAATGGGTATGTCATGTTTTTCTATGCGAAACAATACAACTTATTTTTATCCCATCATCACGCCTGCATTGACGAAATAACACCCCGTGGGATAAACTTAGCTGTATTCCACATTTTGTTTATTTTCGTGGCGTCATTTGATGTTTTTCGTTTTATTCAGTGATTTGTTTCGTTTATTTTCAACATAAAGACAAAACATAACGGGATAAATAGAATACCCGGTAAGTGTTGAATACGCAAAGGCTAGTGGTTTAGGTTTTCTAAGCCTCGCTAAATACACTTATCTGTATTCAACACTAACCTAGTATTCTCTATATAACTGATACCCCATTAAGTATCACAAATCTATATTTATTATAATAACGTTTTTGTTTTTTTTTCTGTGATATAGCATGTTGTTCATCATTATGCCCGAAATGACCTTTATGTGCAGTTGTATATATATTAATATATATACAATAGCCCATGTATATATACAATAACACAAAAAGGTCATTTGGAACATAACGATGAACATCATGGTATCCTACCGAAATATATGACCGCAGCAGCTTCGCTTAAGTTTGCATTCAACAGAACAAATACTATGATAGATCACTGGCAACATGATTCTTGTGGAATGTATTTGTTGTCACTTTAAATTGTTTGTATACTCACAAATTGCAGTGCCGACCAGTAGGAACTTATCTTGCCGGAAGTATATGGAAGTATTTAAGTAACGCTGTCTTCAGCCGTCATAAGTGATTATCCATTTAGCCACACTGTACTTGACATCCTTTCCAGAAGGAATATTTGTGGTAGAACTATTTTATTAAGCACCACTTTTCGGTCAGGACAAAACGAGTAACCTGTCAATCAGAAGTAGTGACACAGCATTAGATTGTTATTTCAAATAGACCGTAATGCGAAATTAATTTGTGGAATATTGGTATATTTTGTATCACAGAATCGATTTAAAAGTAAGATTGTAATTCAATTTTTGTTGAGTAAAATTACAGTCTATAATATATTATACTTTTAGTAAAATAAACTCGAATTAACTTAATAAAGTAAACATTTTTGTACCATGCAAAGCGTATTCAAAACAGGAATATAATAGTTCATGTCACACTAAACGGTTGTGATAGTTACCTCGCAATACAAGTCGTCTGATCAAACATCAGTTATAATTGTGACAACAAAATCATAAATCGACTTATGCATTAATAATTGATCTCATTAATTCTTAAAATATATCTTCTTCTTTATGTTATAGCTATGATGCCATTAAAAGTTCAACATGTTAAGGTACGTACATGCTATGTTTTTTTTTCTTATGTGCTTATATGAAAAATCTTACATTTTCTATCATGTTTAGTTTAGTCAGAGACCAATTGTTTTCGCCCAGCAATTACGAATACTCTTGAAACAATTAATCAGTGATTGTCTTGTTTCTGGTTGTGGTATTACCTCATTGACTATAGGTTAGAAAAGTCACACATATTAGATAATATAGATTGTTAGTGCATAACGTATGCGGGCTTCTTTATCTGAATTTACTAAGTATCTGAAAACGAAATTTTATGTTAAAAGAAAGTCGAAAATAATACCATAATGAGATATTTAATATCTCCATTCCCGTTGAGCTTTTCAATGAAGTACGGTTTATTGCATTGTTTTAAGAGAGCAACATGCATTATAAAAAGTATTAGTGAATTAGAGTTGTACGTACTAATATTTGAGTTATGATAAAAAGATTATATTTAATATAAATTAAGAATTATATAACCCTGGGCCTCTGTGGTCTAGTGGTAAAACACTGGACTTGAGAGCGGAAGGTCCGGGGTTCAATTCCCGGTCCGGAACCTGGTCCCCACTTTCATCCTTCACTTTCTTCACCAATCATTACACACATTTATCATCAATAATAAAACACCCTGGACTGTCAGAAATGCCTAGCACTAAATTCCTGAGTAACACGTTGCTGACCTGTGACAAGTTTTGTCAATCAGACTGCATAAGATCAAAGTGGTTACAAAGCCTATGCACAAAACGCTAGCGAACTTGAAAGTAACCCCAGACTCTGCATCCGATTGTTGTGAGGTATAAACTGGTAGTACCTGGAAGCATCCTGACCGCTGCAGGAATATTAAAAATGACAAACATGTGCCCAAATGACATACCACAATAAATCATACTGACCACAAGGAAAAGTGTTACAAGTGTTAAAGTTCCCATGTCCAGTTATGTGACTTACAGTTATCAGTGTGCATATAAACTGGATGTAAAATGGACAAAACATAAGTAGTCTAAGTGGAGCTGTTGCTAGGGACTGCTAGCGAAAACAGTGCAACACCAGAAACAACTTGGATGCTGAATCATGGCACAAAATCATAAGTATCTACGGATGAAGATTTACAAGTACTACAGATAAATACAGCTGCAGTGCCATACCAGCGGAGGCCAGAATAAGTCAAAGGACATGAAAGATAGGCAAGGAAGGCGATCGGGGCCAAAAAAAAATATATTTTTTTGTATATAACTCTATGATTAAACTTCGTTCTCTAGACAGGATGTTTGGAAAAGTCTTGCTATATACGGAACATTATATTTTAAAACATGAACACAAATAAAAGTCAACTACTGGACAGATCTGAAGTAAACTTATTAAAAAAACAAGTCAATAACATTTCTTATTGTGATTTTAAAAACCCCATTGACATGTGAAACAAAACCACGTTCATCATTTGCAAGACCGTCTGGGATAAAAATTAGATGTCACATAAAGTGTGTGTGATTGTTGCTGTTTACGACATCGTCCTGAAGTTATCAACCATGTGCCATGTGCACTTATCGGTGAAAACGTAAAAGTGCCCCTATCTTTACAACTCGCAATTTTGTTTGTGCATTTTGTTTGCAAAGAAATACAGTGCATATAGTATACTCACGTCTGATTGGTCTGTTGCAGTATAGAAATAAGGAGCGTCATATGTTTTTAACATTAAACTGGTCTTGCTTTAATGATACAAGCATTTTCAGTTTAAAGTATTTGGACTGCATATGTTAATTTATATCATACATCAACTTCAATAGAAGAAAATTCTTCTAAATTGAAACCATACTATTTTCAGTATTTTATATAGGTTTATTTATAGTGAGAATGCTTATATATGTTTATTTATAGTTAGAATGCATGTTTATGAGAGACAATTTTCGCGAAACAGTGTATTAACGATGAATAAATGAAAAAAAGAAATCAGATACAACTTTTCTTCGGGCTCTGGAGATTGGCTTTCAAAATGACACAAAAGGTAATTGTTTTAAACTCTCATGCTACAAATATCGGAAACGAATTATAATAAAAATCTATGCAATTATTCCGATGCAGCGGCTCTCTAGCTCACAAGCCACACTCGCTATCCCAGCAACAACGTTACTACTTTTAAGGATCTGAGCGCAATGCTCAGTGTGTTTTTACAAGAGTGTCTGCTACCTGAACTCTAATCTACCTGCCGACCATCCGGTTACGATTTTCAGCTTGGTAACTGCCTTCTTTACAAACCTGTATATCCACAAACCGTTAAACGACTTTCGGTAGACAACAGAAACCAAGTGTCTTTTCAAAGTGATGTTTGTAAAGCTATTTTACATCATTCCTACAGTTTTACTAACTTCGATCTTGTCCTTATAATTGAATAATGAATATTGGATGTTAGGAAAGGAGGACATAATTCATAAACATATTTAATCAACAAACTGCATAATAAGTAATGAGCAAAATGTCGTATAATATATTGGGTGGAGACTACTAAAGGTGCACACCAAGGTTCCATTTTAGGACCAATGATCTTCAATATATTTATTAAGGACATAGTTTATTTCATTGAAAAATCCACATTATACAATAAAAATATAACAACTTTAAAATCAACTCTAGAAAAAGATCGTGAAATATTAATTAATTGGTTTACTGAGAATTAAATGCAAGCAAATTCAAGTAAACTTCTAGCTATATCTATTGGTAAAAAACTAATAATATATTAAACTATTTCTCACTTAAAAATGAAAATATAATTTCTGAAGATTCTGTTAAACTGTTAGGTGTAGACATGGACTTTCAGTTGAATTTTAATAAACAAATAACACAAATGTTTAAAAAAGCAGCAAACCAAATAAATATATTGTTAAGGGTAAGTAATTCCTTAAAACAGAATGTTAACTTCTAATACACAAATCATTAATCAAATCAAATTTCAACTATTGTCTTCTTGTTTGACATTTCTGTAGTAAACAAATACAGAAAAACATGGACAAAATTCAATACAGTATACTTAAAATAAATTTAATGATTTCGGCTCAAGTTATATGCATCTTTTAAACAAAGTAAATATGCCAATATTACACATAAATCCACTTAGGACAATGGCAATTGAAACTTTTAAATATCTTTACGAATAAACAACTCCATATCTACAAGATCGTGTTACTGTAAAAATACTCATTATGCATTTAGATATTCTAATTAAATTGAAATTCCAAATGTTAAAACGACAATGTATGGTAATACGTCATTACGCTTTGAGGCTGTGCAGGTCTGGAAAAACTTACCAAACGAAGTTAGACAGATCGAAAACTATAAGGAGTTTGTATGGTTGAACCGGACCTGGATCGGCCCAACGTGTAAATGTATTATGTTTACGTATTTTTTTATTTTTTTTACAGATATTGCATTTAGATAACTATATACAGTTGTACAATTGTTCGGATGTTTTTATGTATTAGAGCTTTTAACAATGTAACCTACTTTAAATATTTCTGACATCTTGAGTGACAGTATGTTTTAATATTTCCTATGTTTATACATGAAATCTTGTTACCTACATCTTTTTTTCCACTGTCCTCTAGTTTCGAATGTTTCATGAATTTTATGTAATGCAGTTCTTTGTGACTCAGTGCTAATATATATCTACATACATGTATACCGACTGAATTTAATAATT
Organism: Congeria kusceri; assembly: GCA_027627225.1. Lineage (NCBI taxonomy): Eukaryota > Metazoa > Mollusca > Bivalvia > Myida > Dreissenidae > Congeria > Congeria kusceri. The sequence continues at coordinate 39,658,573 of CM051039.1, read as the reverse complement.
TATTATTTGCTATATCAGTACTATACATGACTGTATAAATTTAATATATATTGTATTTTAATGTTTATTGATATAGTGCCTATGTTTTTGTGATTTTATTATTACTGAATACTTGTTACTGTTATTGTTGTGTCGGAAAATAGCTTTATGGCTAATTAATGTTTTACTTGTTATATACAAGCCGACATAAAATAAAGTTTATTGTATCTTATATTTATTGTTTTCTTGTCTTTGTTTTATTATGTATTATTATGTTTATGATGCAAACTTATTGTCTTCGATCTCGTAAGTTCTCTCTATGTTCTTGCTTTTTATTTGCATCTTACCAGTATTATTGTATCATTGTATCCTATTTAACAAATATGGCGCAAAAATGTATGTCATATTTTGACATTGCCGTTGACGTCTGATGACGTCGGCGTCATTTCCTGTTTATGACAACAAACCTGATGAAGACTAACATCAGTTTTATAAATATAATCTCCTTTATAGTTGGACTTCTTTTTTCATCACAAACATGGCGTACGAGCGAACGTGTGAATGGGGGTGTTCGCGTGATTTACATGCAAATACATTAAATAGTAGATACGGTAGCATTACATTGTGTTGTGTTTTTGCCTTGACCGTTTCAAGGCGCTGACCCAAGTGTTGTTTATTTTTATGTGTGTTTGTGTCTGTTTCAAATTTTCCATGCCGTCTTGTGTGTGTATTCGCCTTTTAAACGAATAATTTTGGGCTAAGTGTGAGTTTTGGCACCCGTGAAACCGGTTTAACTCCGAGTGCTTTGCACTGGCCGTTCTATGGTGGTGACCCCAGTTTTATTCAAATTTGTGTGTTGTGTTTTAGCATTGTGCCGTGTTGTGTTGAAAATTCGTCACTTGCAATACACTAAAGGACCCTGTGCTGCTAATAAGAGTTCTCTCCTGCTGCTGCAGTTGGACTTGGATCGAATGTGTGATGTTTATTCGTTGAATTGACAAATATGGTAAAGCTAATGCTTATCATGTATTAGAAATAAATTAAATAGAACTGTCATTGTTCAGTTAAACTTTAGACTTTAGTGTAAACAAATGTATTGGTTTAAGACGAAGTATTCCATTAACAGAAATTAATAAAGTCTTCAGACTAACAAATCAAGTGCAAAATACTGCGTACTAGTATACATCCATATTTATTGTGTGGTAAGAATCTCGTTAAACCCGATGCTCGAATAAACATATCAACGTTGAGTCCTTACTGTACATTTCAGCATTAATAGAAACACTGGTAAGGATAGATAATTAGTCTTAAACTTGTGTTGTTAGGATAAAGTATTCATTATACAAATAATTATTTTATCTTGCCGACCAGCAGCGTTTAATTTAGTCTGTAATGGTGAGAGTAACAAATTAATTGAATTGATGCTATGTTTAAACAATATTCCATTAATGAAATATTTATTTTTGAAGACGTATAAAGTGTCACATGAGAAAAAGTGTTTTGAAATCATCGATTTTAGATGTGATAAACATGTTTATTCCTTTTCTCAGCAACGTAATAATTGTATCTTGAATCAACTTGAATGTACATATGTATCGGGTGTCAATAACATCAACATTGAAGCGCTACAAACCATTACTTGCAAATATATATATATATTGTGAATGAAAATGTTTCGGTAGAATATCGATTTTAATTCACGAGTGATCAGATAAATTAATGTTCACGAGTGGCAAAGTCATGAGTGAAAAAAAAACAACTAGAACGCATACACTAAAATCCCTTCTGCAACACCTTTTATATTGTATGCTATTGGCAAAGTATTTCACTTAAAAGATACATCTCCAGAAACGTGTTTAAAATTGGAAACTGTTCCTATAAATCTGTTTAGATAATTTGTTTTGTATTTTGGTTGGTAAGATGTCTATTAGAAACGATTTTTAATAATATATTTATGGACTGATGCTTTAAAACGTAGCTTTGTTGTTTGCGCAACATTTCTGAATAAAGTTCAATCAACAATAACATAATATGAAAGATATAGACGGTTATTATAAACAGATCGATAAGAAATATTGGCCAAAGTATACATTGCAATTTAGGTAGACAACCGTCAATTTTAATTGATGTATGATTTTGTTATGAATATAAAGCTGCATTAAATACAAATTATTGCGTCTGAAAAAAGCGCGCATCATTAAAATATGAAAATCATGCGTGTACACCTTCATAAGACCATAAGGTGGCATTTATTTAAAATCAAAACAGACATATCAACGCTTGAATGTTGGCGTTACTTTGATTGTTCCTAACAGCCCTCGCACAATGATCACGTGTTCACAGATTTTTGTAATTTAAAAAAAATGCCATTTTTTATGTATCTTAACTGCAAAAAGAAGCATCTGGGGTAAAAAAAAATATTATATAAACCAAAAAAAGTAATTAAAAAAATGCCTTAGCCGGGACTCGAACCTACGATCGTCGGGATCAAAATCTGTCGCTCTAACCACTTGGCTATTCAGATTTAAGTTAATGGTAGTGAATATTTAATCTTATGTAAAAGATACATGTGTTTTCCAAAATACCGAGGAAAAGCGTTACAAACGCCTTATACTTTTATCCATTTCAAATGATTTTTTTATATAAACAACACTGTATTTCCATTATATTTCTTTGTCAGGCGTGTTGTTTCGCTTTTTTGTACATAATGTATTTTTATATTGGGGATCAATCACAACATTTTTGTTAAAACTTTCAATTTGCCAATCTATGAACAGATCCCTAAAATAATGGAATGCTCATATTGCCTTTAAACACTCTACATCTTGCACGAAAGCAATTCAAAATTTATGGAAAAAGCAAATCACTGACGGGACAGTTAATTAAGTTTTCGTTTGCAAATAAGTCTGCAAATCGTTCTCTGCATTTTGACGAGTATAATTAATTCAATTTAGTGAAAATGCCGCATTTATTTCCATCATAAGTAACAAGGTGTTTTTGTTCAATAATTGTCCAGAACTCAGGAACTAACTGCACTTGTGTATATTTTAAAACTCACTGTGTTTAATTGCAATTGAAACGCAAATTTCGACTACCAGTGCAACTGCACATTCGTTTTGCAAGTGGGGCATGATTTCAACTATATATGTCGATAAACTAATATAACAAAATAACTGAAGTATCTGACATCTAATTTCAACTCCAGGCGCCCATTTAGGTTATTAACGGAATTTGTATTCACTTTGGAAAGACGGTTCCAATGCAAGAGTAAGACGTCTTGCTATCAGAGTGTTAATGTTCATTCAGTCTTATATCACATGAACAAATTTTGTGTGTCAAATTACAATGTGCAAACTGATAAAATCCCATTGCTTGGCATGGGCGATTAATCGATATTTGAAGTGTATACTTGTGGTATAGAATTTTTAAGAAAATCCACAAACTAAATGCAGTCGTATTAACTTCTCAAAGATGGTAAGTTGACGATATTATTTTGATTCATTTGTGTTTCTTATCACGCGACGGACCGATTTAAATGCACTTCAGTCAAAAACAATTTGTGTTTCTTTACATGATGCAACTTTAATTATGGAAGTCACACGTATACAAGTCGCTTCGATACAGTGTGAAGCCGTTTATGAACATGTAAGCACATTCAATTCAGATACAGTGAGAAGCCGTTCCTTATAAGAACAAGTAAGCACATCCAATTCAATTACATTGCATCTGCCTAATTGTATTATCATGTTATCTTTTCCTGAAGCTATTGTCACTGCAATAGCAGTGCATGTTGGATCAATCAAATTACGCGACGTATTACGCACTACACACGACAAAAAGCTAGAATAGAGGTGAGACAATCTTGTTAATTCCAATCCCCACTAGTCATGGTGTTTTGTGATTAATTATGGGCTAAGTGTGAGGTTCGGCATGCCTTTAAACCGGTTTGAACCCCCAATACCTGGCCTTGACCGTTCCAAGGCGGCGACCCCAGTTTTAATCATGTTTATGTTTTGTGTTGTGTTGTATGTATGGTCCTGTATTGTATCGGCTGTAAAGACGGTTTTCAGTACGAGCAGCGAGTATGCGTGTCTTTAACTTTAATGACGACATTCTCTAAACATAAAAATATGTACATTCAAACATTCACACAGCAATTCAAATCACTGCGTTCATGCAGAAATTCAAATTAATACATTCATACAGCAATTCAAATCAGTGCGTTCATGCAGAAATTCAAATCAATACATTCATACAGCAATTCAAATCAATGAATATTAACATCAATCATAGATAATATTTACACAAACAGATAAATCTATGACAGAAATACATCAGCGTGCATAAATAATAAAATTCATATCAATTCATTACCGATTGTTGTCTCTTCCGTGTTATGAAAACTCGTCTTTAAGAACTCAACATGTATCTTTAACGTCAAATTTCAAACTGATTTAAAGTAAACAAACGCTAACACAAATGACGTAATATGCAGACGTGTTCACGTGACGTTACGCGCGTTAACGTAACTTTAAAGACAATACGTCTTTAATATAGGCCATTGGTCACTTACCTTAAATAAAGGACTAACGGATGGTAATAAGTGTTTCTCTCCTGATAATTTCTCTGGAGTTTCATTACTCCTATACTTTATAGTGATATATTGTTGTTGCAAACCTGTTAATGTGTTTATTGTGCTGAGCTCTCTTATACATCATTTATGAAAAAAATATGATATCTGATTACCAGTACAGATCTAGATCCAGACAGTACGTGGTCAATGAAATGCCTGAAATTAGGCAAGGCAAATAGAAAATCAGTGATGTCATGACAGAAATTGACTGACGCAGTATTTTGTTTTACTAAATGACGTGAGTATATTATTGGGCATTTTGAATGTTGGCATCGGATTATTTTTTTTCTTGCATGCACATCATATGATTTAGAGTGCACTCTCTTCGCCATATGTTTGTAGGGTTCACACTAGTCATGGTCTTTATAATGATCTCTTATTTTGCTATTTAAACACCAACACTCTATACTGGCAATATAACATACTCTTAAATAGACTATGCCAACGAAAAATTGGTTTTCTACGATATTTTTTTAACTTATAACGTAGCAACATAAACCAGTGTTTTACACTTTATTAACGAGATTTACATTGTTAGAAGTGCTTTATTTTGTATCCATGGCAGTAGTAGTTCACCCTACAACGCATTGGCCAGCTCGCAAGTGTCTTGTTTATGTAAGACTGCGCCTGTGGTGCCCACTCGTCTTTAAGAGCCTGTTTAAGTCCACTGAGGGTACGTTTTCTTCTGCTTTCGCTGTCGAATTCCTCTGAATATCAATACCATTTTTGATACGATATATTGATGCAATGGAAACATTACGTCCATTTCCTTTAACCTCTTTTACAATATTCCTGTACATTGTCTCAAAATACCTAAAACGATGTCTTCCACAACGTGGCTAGTGTTTCGTCGTGCCATATTTAAATTCAAGTGAAAGTGCCTGGGAGTGGAAAAACTCATGTACATGTCATTATTGGGCTCGTGTTGCTCTTTAAATTATATTAGATGATAGAAATGCGCTATTCTAAGCTATGTACATTGAATAAACAATACATAATATTATACACAATGAGATGCTTGATAACAACACATCAACAACTATGTTTGAGAAAATTAAAACCCAAGTGGTTATCGAACTCACGACTATCAGGCGCCATACGAACAAAATACAGTTGACAGAGTTTTCACCAATTGCGCCAGTCTGCTTTGTAAGAAAACGTGTGTAAACTAAGGTTATACTCATAATTCTGACGTCAAAAGGTAAACATGAAATGGACCAAACAAACACGGCCCATATTATGAATTGATGTCTCAGAATGCGAAAACTCTTTTCCTATTATAATTACCTACTTTATTTTAGCTTTTATTATATGCCATGATTATTAATATCTTTATTTTACTATTTTGTATAATCACTGGAGCGTTTCTGAACAACTGTTACATAACCCTAACATTGATAACAATATTGTTTGTTTTGACATGCATATTTGCAAACGAAATGCACATTTACAGTAGATGTGTACATACGACACGTTGAAATAAGTTGGACTCAATTGGCAAATGAAACGTTTTTGATCATACATTTACATTTGTTTTGGTTTCAGTTTTTCTTTGAAATAAAAGTGTCCTTAAAAATCAAATCTTATTTCAAAAGCTTTTTCTAGAGCAATCTTGTCGATCCATTTGAAATGACAAACTAATAATTGTATTTTTTGCTACACATAAAACACACACTAATTAAGCTATCATACGTAATCAAATACATTTGATGGTTGACACCTGATGTATAGAAGTACATGCGTTAATTAATTAGTCTTGTAATATAAGTGTTATTGGCAAAATATTAAGTATAAACATGTTATATCTTGCCGACTGCCTACGTTTAATGAATATTATGAAAGGTAAGGATTTATTAATTAGTTGGCGTGAAAACATGTTTCGACGGAAACACATCAACACAATATTTATTCCCTTTTGATTTCGTAAACCCTGTATATCTCTGAACCTACTTTGTTATTAATAACAATGAACTGTAAGCACCAATATCAGAGGATTAGAAATTAAAAACATGTACCTTAATACTATTTGAAATGATTTATCTCACTGATTTCAAATATATTTCAGGTGCGTGAGAAATCTGTGCACTCTACAATCAGTGCCTAACCGGCGGATGTACTTTTTATTCTCAATTAAAGCATCAATATTGAAGGAATATACACAAAACAAATCAAACGGTAGGCAAATAACATCCTTCAATAGAGAAAGCATACAAGTAAGCACTACAATAAACGCAATGCGTGTAATTACACCTGATTCCAAGGTTACTCTTTTTGCACTGATCTAAACGTGAGGCTTTATAACATATTGTTACCACAAATGTTCCGGGTAGTGTGCCATAATGTACCTTTCGATAACCGCTTACGACAGCTGAAGACAGTATTACAAAAATAATTCCGGCAAAATAATGTCCTTGTCTTTCGTAAATATTAGTTGGCACTGCGTTTTGTGACAGTAAAACCAATATAAAGTGACACACAATGCATTTCGCAAGAATCATTTTGTCAGTGATCTATTTTGTTGTTTGGAGTGTTGTATACAGTCTTAAGCGAAGCTGCTGCCTTCATATATTTAGTGAGATATCATGCTGTTCATCGTTATGCTAAAACAGATCGTTATGTGCAATTGGATTTATTATAACTCACGTGATTTATCTTATGTATTTTATCCGTTCTACGTATAGCTCTAATGTTTCGTAGCTGTACATGAGCTAGCTGACACTTTTTCTGAATGTGAGGTCAAAGTTGAGTGTATTGGTCATGATAACACCCAGGTCTCTAACATACTCGACGCATTTTACGTCGCAACCACCAACATTTACACTTGAAAATGTTCAATTTCTTTAACTGTTGTTTAGGTTCATATATAATTATTTCTGTTTTAGATTGATTCATTTTCAGTTTGAAGGTTGACATCCATTTTATGGTTTCATTCAGGCAACTTTCAAGTTGTTGAAAACAGTTGCCTCGTTTTGAGAATTTCCCGCTAGAATTTTGAATGCAATCTTATGGTCATCCGCATATCCATAGATATCTGCTGGATATTTCTGCACCACTCGGTTGAGAGCCGATATATACAGGGCGAAGAGCACCGGTCCGGTGCAAGGAATTCATTTGCCATAGATACTGCACTTGTGTGTAATGGGAGCGGATTGCCCTTCGACCTTCCCAGTAAATATGATTTTACAGCGTATAACTTCTTGATATTTCCTTCTGCCTCTCCAATCCTGGTCTGATAGTACTCATTCTTGGCCCTAGAAAGTTCTGCACTATACATGTTTCTTACACCATTATAAACTTTCTTTGACAGGTCTGATTTATTATTCATAAAGATTTTCTCTATTGATCGTCTGTACTGTTTCAGCTGTTTTAGGTATCCAGAGTACCAGGGAACTTTCGGTCTACCGATAATATTTCTCACTTTCAGAGGGGCGTTTTTTCGGACAATGTCTGACATAGTTCTTGTAAATTCAAACACAAGATCATTAACATTGGACGAGTTCTCTACAATGCTGTTTAATTCTCCGAATTCTGCTTGTAAAATGGCACTGGATACAGATTTCCAATTGCGAGATTTGATTTTTTTCCTGATCAAAGGAGGACGACACTTTTCGATGTTACAACAGACAAAGCAGTGGTCAGAAATGTAATAGTCTGAGAGAGGTTCTGAGACATTCATATGTTTGTCTTCTAGCTTTGTGATAATCAGGTCAAGAGTGTAACCGCTAGAATGAGTTGGAGAATTGACATGTTGAACCAAACCATAAGATTTCAGACACTGCTGGAATTGTTTGGTGTAGCAATCTGACTTATTGTCCATGTGGATGTTAAAGTCCCCTAACAGCACCTGCGACTCAGATCTGATCGTTATTTGTTCGAGAAATTCAGTGAATTCTGTCATGAACATAGCCTGAGTCACTGGATGTCTATCTGAATACGGTGGTCTGTATATTCCAAAGATGTAGAAAATGAATGATTGGCTACATACTTTCCATTCAGCACACTCAAAAGACTGAAAGGTTTTTGCTGGGCATTTTGACACTCTGAGATTGTTTCTGTATAATAGGGCAAGTCCTTCACCTTTACGGTCGGGTCTCGGGACATCGTCCAAACTGTAACCATCCTGAGACAATTCTCCCTTGACAACGTCATCACCATCGGGTTGTAGCCAAGTTTCAGTGATCACACATAGGTCAATACCATCCTCCAAGATGTGTTGGAGAAGGTCAGCAGATTTTTCCCGCACAGACCTTGTGTTCACAGTTGAGAGTTTCATTGGCTTCTTTCTGTGGGCATTTAATATAAATGTATGATCTACTTTAATTTGGGTCAAATTTTTCAAGTGAACACCAGCATTTGACTTTATCCGCGGGCGACCAGCTCATTTACCTCTGTATTTCAAAAGATCATACATTTTCAGCACAGTTAATGCTTCTTTATTTGGTAGTGCACACCATCTAGGCACTGATCTATAATCCATTAATTGGTCTCCACTATACTGTGTAACTGTATATGGATTAGCCATAAATTCGGGAGAGATGTTCACCAAAACAGATGCAATTAGTGAAGTGTTACTCAAAATTTTATCAATTTCCAATTGTTTTACATCAAAGTTGTTCATTAGTCCACAGAAAATTCCATAAAATAAATTCAGCAGCATGTTGGTCACCAGTTCATAAATAACCTAGTAAAAAATCCAGATTCTAGATTCACTAGTTTTTGAAAAATAATCAAATTTTCCAGAGCAGAAAACATTGCAGCCTACACCTGGATCACACATGTAACCAAAATATGGGTGATATGGTGTTATCATGACCAATTCACTCAACTTTGACCATCACATTCAGAAAAAGTGTCAGCTAGCTCATGTACAGCTACGAAACATTAGAGCTATACGTAAACATCTCACGCAAAAGTCAACTGAATCATTAGTGCATGGATTGGTTCATTCCCAAATTGATTTCTGTAACGGTCTTTTTACTGAAATTCCAATCTACCAAATCAACAAACTACAGCGAGTCCAAAATCATGCCGCTAGAGTAGTAATGAATGCTTATTATGAACAGTCAAGTTCTGAACTTCTGAAAGAATTACACTGGCTTCCAGTTAAAGCTAGAGTTATGTTCAAAGTCCTAGTAATAGTGTTCCGTGTCATCAATGGTACAGATCCAGTGTATCTGAGGGAAATGTTTGTTCCAACTCGAGGGCGGTACAGTTTGAGATCACAAAGTGATACTAGCTTCAATATCCCTAGACGGCGAACAAAATTAGCAGACAGATCTTTGGCTGTCGTTGGTCCTAAATGGTGGAATGATCTACTTAGCTATCTGAACAATATTCAGTCAGAAGCTAGCTTTAGATCAAAACTGAAAACACATTTGTATAGTCAGTGTCACGAACAATGAGTATGCTCTGAGTGTGCTATTTTAAAAAACAAAACATCTGTAGTGATATAAAACAATATTGATATCCATATGTCTGAATCTAAGTTCTAGAATCCTGTTTGAATATTGAATGTTTAGGTTCTATCGTGTGTATATAATTATGTAGCATAATTTTGTCATGCGTAATATGTATTCTTTTTATTTATCAAATGTGTGCTATGTAAATGTGAAGCGCAATATAATATTTTATAATTTTTGCGCTATATAAATGTCATGTAATTGTAATTGTAATAAAGTAATCCGTAGACCAAAAGTAATATCACAGGGTAAAATAATTTCCGCGTTGTCATGAGTCTGTAGAATTTCGAAATATCGTCCAGGATATTCGTTAGTAAGCTCGCCAAAGACTCGCTTACTAACAAATGACAACTCGTGTCATATCCTATATATAGTATTGTTTGATAATATTTCCTAACAACAAGTCTCAATGATGGCTGTACAATTTAGTGTTTGGTACATGTATATATCCGACACATGAAGACAAATATATATAACTGTAAATTTAACGCTGTTTGTTGAAAGAGTTTATTATTTTTCCAACGTTTCTTAAAAGATTATACGTAATAGCATTTACACTATTCGGGTGACGACAAATACAAGTTGAGGCTAGACGTATCACACGAAGATGCAGGCTTTTCATTTATCTTGGTAACCAAACCAGACATATTTCCGTTAATAATGTTGTAGCGCGTCAGCAATAGTGCATGGCTATTCTTAAGGATTAAAAAAAACTATTCAAGTATTGTAGCATTTATGTGTTTCCTCACACAAAGGACAAACTAAATTACCATTACTCAAACTATTTGTTTGTGTCGTGAATGTAACTACCGTTATGAAAGGAAACCAGCGCATAAATGTGCAAAATTGATTGATAATTGTTCTCCTAATTCGAATACCTCTTTAATAACTCATAAAACATTGCAATACTTTAATTTTCGTAAATTTTCAAATGTGCAGATACACACACCCAATGTCATTGGTGTTGGAATTGAAAATAATTTACGGGGGTTCGTATGGTAGACAGAGAAGTTTTTTTATCTGGTTGTTTTTAATCAACTTGATGTGGCTGAAATAAAGATACGCGTCTGCAAATTTGACACAGAGAGCAAACAAACGGATCATCTTAATTCTATCAAAATTAGAATTGAGATAATCGAGGTTTTATTCTACATGGTTACATAATTTAACAAATCAAAAGGCGAACGCAAATATACATGACGTGGTCGAAATACCAATGTTAAACCCTAATGTTTGTTTATTATTAATATGGATAATTATAATTATAAAGATGAACAATACATTATCCCCATTGTACCCATAACCTACTATGTACCGTAAATGTAGTTTTTAAATGTCCTGGAACTTGTATAAAATATTGGAATATGACCATTAAATCAAAACAGTAGGCATGTAATTAAACTCAATAATTGTCTGATTTTAAGTGTTGTTATTTACTAACAACTGTGCACGTAATTTAAACATGATTATGGCTTACATTGTAATTAACAAAGTGAAACTCCAGCTTCGCAAGCAGGGGAGAACTCTTATTAGCAGCACGAGGTCCTTTATTTATGGCAAGTGATCAAACGCCAAATCTACAGCACAGCAAAACACACATATCAAACGCAAACACAAATAAGTAAAACTTGGGTCACCGCCTTGAAACAGTTTCAAATGGAAATTGATGGACCAAATGCACATCAGATACATAGACATTTAATTGGATTGTTATATGCATTTCAATATTTAACTGAAGTTCTAGAAATATGCATGAACACAAACTGTCCTTAACAGTATTTGTGTACTGAACAATGAAGTAAAGCTGTAATTACTCGTAAAGTTTCACGCCGATATTGTCCTCAAATTTCATTCAAAGACATTCATCTGAAATAATGAACTGACATAACATTTTTTTTAGTTTAGGTGTTGGTATTAGTTTTCCCGTAGTTTCCATGTTTTGTTGAATGTGTCTGTAGATATAAATGTAAAACTGAAACTTGTGATATTGAATCACGCCATTATGAAATGCAGCATCATTGAATAAACTTTGTTTCATTTCAAGAGTTTATACATAAAGCAGGCACACACAGCGGACTACTTTTCTTATTGCGATATGTGTCACTGTTAAGTTACTAACCATTGTTTACCTTTCACAGTTAAAACGCTATTCGAATATTCGCAAATTTGTATTGATTTTTAAAAACCAAAAATTATTTTTCTGTCAATATAACGGCAGTATTTCACCAACAGATACATAATACCGTATTTTCAATAGTATGGGCCCGTGTCACGTGTTAGACTAAAAGATATTGAATATACGGGTCGGTCTCAGTCGCCTATCGTCTAGTCGCCAGTAATACGCAATTACACCAGGCAGAAGAAAAACAACTTGTAATTGCAACTCGCGTTTAGACTTGTGAAAGAAGTAACAACAAATAAATTACAGGAGTGCGATCACAAATGTTATCAGTCATTATAGCTGAGAAACTTTGCTCAAATTTGCTGATAAACTAATGATTATCGGAGCGTTTTTAAATTGCTAAAATTGAGTGCTTTTTGTGAAAACTATTTGATTGAAAGAACAATTAAAATGGGTACTGCAGTTGTGTTTTTATTTGTATACTGTGCAATTAATACATTAATTAGAAAGCGCAATTTGTTAATGAAAATATGACGGTACTGGCTAATGGGAACTAAAATGTGATACACAAAATATGTATTATGTCTCCTAGGCCACAAAGTTTAAAATAGTTAATACCAATGTATGCGATTATGCTAAGATTCGATTCAATGAAAAGGCGAATATTCGAATACCGATGTTGGTATTCGATTCCATCCCTAATTCAAACACATACATTCCTATGCAAACAAGGTCGCACAGGGCACGTATTCATCAACCATTCTTAGACTTACGAATAAAACATAGACTTAGACGCAAGAAAAAATACTTCAGCATTTGCAAATATACTGAGTACCAATGTTGCTAATGTCATTAACAAAATTAATTGTTCTAAATAAAGAATGATATAATTAGCGATGCTAGTATCCAAGTTAGATTCAACATTAAAGCGCCCTTAGAACAGACCAGTTTCAAGATATATTCTTTATTCTTAGTCTTAAGTCTAAGAATAGGTTGGTGAATACGGGACAAGATTGAATTGAGTCTTAATAGGCAACGGTGAGTTAATATACGTGCAGTTTTCATTTTTGTTAAAAAATGAACAATGTCAAAATAAACGACATCGTTGTTTTCTATTGGTAGAAGGCTTTGTTGTTTTACCAGTGTTTGGTAAGCTGTTGAAGCGAGTGTTTGCATACGAAACCAACTTGATAGTGTAATGAACATATTGATATTGGAATGTCTTATTAGATTGTGCACACATATTGGAACTTCTTTAAATGCACCTGCGCTAATGTAATGATTCATAGAACATTGATTCCACCAGACTCCAGACCAGACTAATATAAAATATTGTCACTACATTGAATGCACCTTTGCTGATATAATGATATAAGGAACATTTGTTTTTCCACCAGACTATGCGAAACATATCATTTCTAATTCGCATATGTATGACGTGAATACAACAGAACTATTATCAGTGATCTGTTTTGATATCAGGCAATGCACTTTGACAACGAACTATAGTCCATCGGCGATACATTTGACATTTTACCCGTGACTTCGTGATTGTATCGCTAATCAGGGTCTTTTCATTTCCGACACTCTTCGCTTAATAAGCTAGCGTTACAAGCATTAAGAGCAAATACGTTTTTTAAACGTTTTTTTTGCTGCAGACATGTCTAGAGGTGAGAACATGTTACTATATCATAATCCAAATCACAGTTAACTACATCCGTCACTAAGTGCGTAGCGTGCAATTGATGGAAAAAAAATAGAGTGTCCCTTGCAATAGCATTTGTACCCATTCTAGCGCGTGTACGGGACTAACTTCATTACTATATTAAACGTTTAATGCTCGAGTTGAATTTAGTTTGAATATAGTACTTACAAACGCCATAAAACACGATATGTTTATAGAGTGCACAATAGTCATGATCTAAATCGTGTGATATTCTTATTGCCCTTTACGCAATCCACCAATATCCCGGACTTATAGATTTTGCGCACAGACTGAAGTGACGTGAAATAATATTCTACAGTCCTTCATAAGTCTGCAAATCGTCTATATCTGAACGAACAAAGCGGATTCCATTTCGTTTGTATGACACATTTATTTCCAGAATATTTGTAGAAGTATACTGTGCAGTGTTATATATTCAATATATTTGCTTTTGTTTATGTTTTAACATACACTGCATGGTGAAGAGAACGAGATGCACATTGTATCAGAGTATAAGAGCACATTGCAATGACGTGAACATATTTACATGTACGAGCGTATCAGATGTATGCCCTAACATAATGTGAACCCTTGTCTCGAAAGTTGGTCATACTTTCTGCTTTGTATCTTGAACAGCAATATAATTATTAATACCAAATTTGGACATGTAATTGCAAATCCAGACGGCCATGGAGATTGCGAGATGTATACATACATTTTATATAAATTGACGGCGTCAATGTTAGGATAACACTGCTTGCTAGCGAAGCTTATTATGTTCGTCTTCATATCATATCAAAGTATGATATAATATCAAACTCAAACGGAAGAAACGTTCATTGTGAACTAGTATAATCGTTTAAATGCGTTCTTTAAATCCATTTATTGTCTGCATCGGTTACATATTCTGTGTACTATCGATGAATAAGAAATAAATAACTTAACTAACAAAAGTATAACAATTATTAAAATACAACGAACAAATACGTGCTATATGTGCATATAATATATTTATGCATAAAATCTTATTTTACAATTCCATTACATCATCAAGACTTCTCAAAGAGACCTATCGACAATAATATTTGAAAAAAACGGTCATTTACAGAGCATTTATATGTAAGCATGGTTAGAACAGTTGACAAACTCATATAATTTTATTTCAAAAAGACTGGTCACCGATGAAAATCAGTGGAAGTAGTAAAAGCGATATGAATTAAATGTACATGCTGGACCGTTGATCTCCTACCCACCATTGATAAACGATGCATAGCCTTTATTGAATTGCTCGCTTTTGCAGGCGTGAGTTCGAATCATACTGGAACCGTGTATTCGTGTATTTCAGAAACATTTATTGTCTGCGTTAATTTTTTTTCTTAACGATTCCATCAATAAACTATACTAGATAAAATATATTTGAGAAAAATAGGAAATTATCAGGTTTTAATATGTGTCTATACTTAGTCGAAATACAGTCGATCGTCCCTTTAACCACAGTCTCAGAAAAAAACTGTGAAATACTGTCAATCTAAAACGGGCATAGCGTCCATTGAAAGCCAGAAGATGCGTTGTTCGTTGGAAATTTTGAATATTATTTGTTATTGAGGCTCGTCTACTGTATCAAGCAATGTTGCTGAAATTACCCTTTTAAATAATACTGTAAAATCGTTTTATTTTGCGGTGGTTTAATTTTCGCGTATTTCGCGGTCCGAACAGAGCGAAAATGTAACACCACTCGTACATTTTATTTTCGGATCTGCACTGAAATGAAAATGCGCGACCGCGCGAATTAGCCGGTTTTCAAAAATGCGCGAAATTTAAACACAGCAAAATAAAATAATTTTACAGTTATCATTTCCGAACGTTATATGTTTATAGTAGGGTATTTAACATGAACTACGCATAAAATAAATAGAACAGTTATTCAAAAAGTTTCAATATTAGACTCTGCTTAAATATAATGTTATGCGAGCGAAGTTAATACGATATTGTGTGTTATTGCGAATATGATTTGTTTCATTCTTAGAGTTTCTGACAGGGCCTGTGAAGCACGCGTCAACGTCATTATTTTACATCAAATGTAAATCTTAAAGGGCCAGTTTCACAGTTTTTGGCTGTGAGAAATCATTTTCTTAAACTGACCTTTTCTCTGTGTATAATACATTTATTGTTCGTATTTCAAGGTTTGAAAAGTACATTCCTTGCGCAACGTTAAATTTATTTCGTATATTTCGAGACAATTTTCCACCTGGTAGACATACCTTAGTTAGTTGTTACACCAAAAAGCATAGTAAATATCAAAATAAAAAATATGTTTCCCAAGCAATACAGTATAACAGACACAAAGTGTAGATATATTCAACGAATTTCTGTTTTAAAATCATATTTTTGGACAAATATGTATCTGTTTTCCAAGCAATACCGTATAACAGACAAAAAGTGTATGTCGATTCAACACATTTCTGTTTTTAAAAAAATCCCAGTTTTTAGGCAAATATTTTTTCCGCCCAAAACTGTGAAACTGTCCCGTTAAACATGCATATTGATCGAACCCTGTGAAAGGCATCAAACCGCACACATTGTGTCGATTTCATAGAGCGTAGTGAAGGTGTATCTTGTGTGTGTACAAACACCAGGCCCTAACAAAACCAACTGAGCATGATTTTCAGGTTTAAGTTGAGTCTTAATATCCTGAATGTCAAAGATCAGGCTCGAAAATGGCGTTCACAAAATCTGGATCAGATTTAATTATTGATACACTATATATTTTACATTAACTATAAACTGCCTTCATCGTAGATTTACTGTCTGATTTGAAGATTTCTCTCAAACCCTTACAAAACAATATGTTATTTTTTCTCGACGAAAAGTTATTTCAACAATTGAGTATTTTGAATTACCGCTCATTTGAACTGCATTGATTTGCTTTTCGATTCCCAGTGCAACGGCATTGTGACCGGTATAGGTTTCGGTTGTTTGCATTAGTTTCACGCAAAGTGTCCTGGTGATAGACATAGGTTTATTAAATATTAAAACATCGTTGCTTCTCAGACTAAATTATCACACGTTGATGATTAATTTTCATTTATCTTACTAACGCAACCAGACATCAGTATTTAAGACAAACATCCTACGGGAGCAGCAAGATTGTAAGCGTGTCAATAGGGATTATTATACCTAGTTTAACGTTGTCGTGTTTCCTCTCACATGTCCTGATACATTATCATTGACATTTACTTTACATTGTTATTAACATTATCAAATGATCAGTTTGCGTTTAACTGAAACTCTAGAGAGCTTTAAATGAAATGGATAGTGCAAAGAACTTTAGAAGCAAATGTTCTATACATCGCAATGTACATAAGCAATATGTCAACAGTTCTTCGGGATGCATTAGTAAGCAACTCCGGTTCTAGTATACACTGAAATACAAAGTCAAAAACGAAATGTGTGTGTTGTGCTGCGATGTGAAGCGATAATCACTAGTAATTTGTACCAGCTGCTGCCGTCGACTATTTCCAAAGATAATTATCTACAAAAATTAGAATCTACGACCGGATATTTAGTTTCACTTTTCTGTATTAATTTTCATTAAATGGCCGTGTCTTTTTGTGCATTGAGTAATACATTCAAAACGGAATAATTTTACAATGTGATTAAGACTTTTTCGACAGAATGATTGAAAGTTCATAAAAAGCAAACAAACACACGACACATGTTTAATCATCAGGTTTAATGGCAGTTACTGTTCCCTTGTGTAAAGAGACACATTTGTAATGGTTGTAATGGTATCTGAAATAAAAGCCGGGCCCAGCTAGCTCAGTTGGTAAAGCGCTGGACTGTCAATCCGGGGATCGTGAGTTCGAACACCAGCCCGGCCACATAACTTGTGTGGGGATAGGTCATGACATTATTTCTACGGCCATTCTCCCCCTACCTCTGATTCAAGTAGGGCAGTTGTCAGTTAAAGGCATAGGTATGTGCACTTAGTACTGGTAAACCGCTTAGGTCGGCCAACCTTGCCCAGGAAAAAGTGTGATTATGTTAACTGACCGCCGTGATATGACTGAAATACTGTTAAAACGGCGAAAAATCCAAACAAACAAACAAACAATCCAAATAAAAAGAATAATATTTGCATTTGGAGGAAAGAAACATTACATTATACAGGTTTATGGTTGTTGTTTCCTGACAAGTATACTCCTTGTAATGAAACGAATATATTCAAGATACTAAAGTTGATATTGTGTTCTACACTCTATAGAACGTCAAATATTTACGATGAAGTTGACACTATCATGTTTTTCAAATGATTACAAAATGTGTATGCTCCCCGTAAAATTTTTGGGGGAGGATATAGTAGCCGCTTTGTCCGTCAGACCGTCTGTCCAACCGTCCTTCCGTCATTTTGTCCCGTTTTCTTGTCCGGAGTATTTCTCAGCAACTACTGACCGGACTTCAATGAAACTTTATGTGAAGCTTCATTGCTAAGATGAGGTGTGCACTGGACCAGGACGTTCCGCTTCAATGATTGTTCTCAGAGTAATGGACTTCGAAGATTTCTGAAATAACCATGTATTTCACAATTTTTGTCCAGTCTGTTTACACGCAATTCAATGAAACGTTATAGGAAGCTTCATTAACTAGAGGAGGTGTGCACTGAATCAGGGCGTTCCGCTTTAATGATATTTCTCAGAGTTGTGAGACTTTGAAGATTTCTGAA
Organism: Congeria kusceri; assembly: GCA_027627225.1. Taxonomy (NCBI): domain Eukaryota; kingdom Metazoa; phylum Mollusca; class Bivalvia; order Myida; family Dreissenidae; genus Congeria; species Congeria kusceri. The sequence goes on along the minus strand of CM051039.1, from coordinate 39,639,952 downwards.
ATAAGCATTTAGTGTACACTTCTTTTCTGGTCTATTTGGACTCTTTTGACTGCATTCCCATTACTTAGCAAAGCGCATTGGGGATCATTCATCAGTTTACTGATATCCTTGTTATATACTGTCACGACTATATAAATATTTAAATTATATACTATGCATGATTATTCTCTGATATGTATTTATCTGCCGATGTTTAATATGTATATGAAACCTCATGGGCATTATTGACTCGATGTATTTTGAATAAATTGTCGAAACTGTATTTAAAGACGTTAACTGTTTTCACCGAAAGTGTGCTTAATATATGGTAGAATATGTAAATATGACATTACCGTCAATGCAACAATCCATGTATAACTCATATACATCATAGTTTGAGCATTTACGCAAATTGCATTATATACTAAACAGCTATTCTCCCTGAAAATACGATATATTTTAGAATAAAACCCTGCTTTAGAGATTATTTTGCGCATGTCTGCATATAATATATCAGGTATATAATTAGTGATCCTTACGAGTATTTTCTATCAGGCAAGACATTCATTATTTGCTGCAGTACGGGTAAATTAAACGCGTTACCTAAGGAGAAATAAATGCATGATCAGTCTTTACTTTTGTGCCATGGGCATGCTGTTAAACAATAATGACCAACACGCATATGACACTCATATTTATCAACTGATTAAAGCAACAACATCTAAAACGTTTGTTTAGATGTAATTAATGAATATGGGGCACATGCGCTTTTAACTTTCAACTAAGTATATCGTGTCATGTGTTCAAGCGGTTTAATCCCCAATGCTTTGCATTGACCGTTCCAAGGCGATGATCTATGTTTTAACCATGTCAATGTTTTATGTTTGCAATCGTTCACTTGCTTTAAATAAAGGATAATAATAATTATGTTAATAAGGCTTTCTCTTTTAATGAAGCGTCTGGAGTTTATTATATGTATTTGCTCTGTTCTTTAGATACCGTTCCTCTTAATGACACTATGAAGTCGTATTTATAATAGGTTTTACCTCACTTGTCTTTAAAACATATTATATACGAACAAAACATCTATCGTTAATTTTAAAACACAAAATCTGTCAAATATAACTTTATAAACAAATTGCAGCACACAGAACAGGTCAACACTATCGATCGCACAAACAAGCGTCTTTCGATACCGTTTCTTGTCTTTGTTTGGGTTATGACGTCATCTAAGGCTGGTGCGCGTTCTATTTTCTTTACAAACTTACAGAGCAATCTATTTTTATATCATTTTTAGTGAAATACATCGAGTGAATATCGATGGAAAAAAAGTGTTCCAGCACTGCTTTTAAATTCAATATTAGAATATGAAAGTAGCGCATTAAAATTGTGATTATTTTGCCGATTTAACATACTTTTGTGGCTTTATTTACTGAAAAACGATGTCTGCATAAAAAGCATATCTTTCCGGATTGTAAGGTTAACGAACTCTCTTTAATCTATAGCAACAAACTGTATCTAAGATATAACGGTATCGGACGAATAAGGAATAGAATGATCATATTCCTTTTAAGCAAGATACTATACAACATACACACGTAATTTAATTTGGTTACAGTAGTGTGACGGTCAATGTTACCAATTGTAGAGTTAACTGCTGTTACACCATCTGTAGAGAAATATCATGCAATTCAAAGCATGTGACCGGTTGCCAAATAACACGGTACTCAAGAGAATAACAGGCGCTGTTTGCATTTCTAAATACAAAATGTACTTATATTGGTAAGCGTATGTATTAATTTGTGCATTTAGTAAATGCTAATATGCGCACTTTCACGAGAGATGTATAAGTATGTTTGTCAGTGTTCGATGTTATCGTTACTAACTATGTGCCTCAATAATATTGTGTTTGTTCAGTAAAGTTACTTTATTAAAATGTCACGTAATCATGTGGTTTTTTTTTTTCATTTCTTACTATTACTAACAATAGAGTTAAAACCAGTCTGTATGACAAACGCGATGATTTTGATTTCGAAGTGGTAACTTTCCCTTTCTTGGATGGTAATATTCCTAGCGGTCCTTCCTATGGCATATACATTTCGCAATTAGTTCGATATGCAAGACCATGCTCATGAGTTACAGATTTCAACGACAGTAACCTTACGCTTTCTAAGAAATTATTAAAACAAGGTTTTTATATCATGATCAACGCAATAAGTTTGCTAAATTCTATACAAAATATAATGTTTTAGTTTCTTAATACAATGTTTCTTTGAAATGGTTATTATCTAACGGAATATCCCACCCATCATTTAACAGTGATATTTTGAAACGTGCTCGCAAATGTAAATATGTTAAAGTGAATGCTAAACGTATACTTAATAATTTAGTACACTTTTTCTTATCAAAAGGATATCATGCGCTTATACTACAAACAAATGCTTATTAGTTTGGAGACGTTTTAAATAGTACATAAGTAGCTTTAACTTCTTTGCGTTTGAAAATAATGAAGTCATCGGGTCAATTGCGCGTTTCTGGATTACGTCATCATTTAAATATGTTTACTGTCTCAGTGACGAAGCGTAATAGTTCATGCAATATAGCACAAAAAAGGGCTTAACCTAGACAAAATTTCAAAAGTTTAGTTTCAACTGTTTTTTCATCAGAGACGCGTCTGAACTATTACAGGAAAAATGTTGTATACCCAAATGTGACGGCAAAGTTGAAAAATCAAAATGGCCGCCATGATGACTGCCGCCAAAACTGAAAAGTCCATTTATGACCATTGCACTGCCTATTAATGATTTTTTTTTTACATTTTGTGTTTTGTTTCTTACACATACTGCATATTATGTCAAACAATACTCTTTAACACATTATCATGTAAAAATTGAAATATAGTTTAATTTTGTGGGGTTAAATGTCTATATGTATTATCAAAAGTATATAAAAGAGAACATGTGATTTTTATTATCAATCATCCGTCTGTCCCTTGGTGACCAGAATATATATATATATATATATATATATATATATATATATATATATATATATATATATATATACTTAGTTGAACTTATAAAAACGACTCTGTTGAAGAATCATCATATACTTTTTTTAAACAAAAACAATGACTCAAACTGTATATTGCAATACAATAACAATCACATAACACACTATTCAATGTGCATTATAATTACAATCAAATTGCAAATCAAAATGAGAAAAAAAACTTGAACCAATAAATGTGTCAGTAGATAATACATTTATCATTAAAATGTGAATAATTACACTAATCGTGAAGCAGCATACAATTTATATGAAAAAAAATTCATGAAATTGTATCAAGAGAGTTTTCCTATGAACACTTCTTAAGTTATTTTCTCACATGCAGTATTATTATTTATATTTACATTATGTCATCTATAAACCATGATATAAACTATACTATACAATTATTGCATACATACTTTATGTGATACAATGTTTACATCATAAAGCACAAATCTTTATGGTTCACTGTCGCTATCCCCATCTTCACTATCTGATGATTCATGTTGCTGTCCTGAGTTGGTGCAGCTCACGCCCGACACTCTGTGTAACTGATTGAAAATGCATGTCCATGTTTTCTGCAGGTGCATCGCCTTGTCTGGCAGTCTTGTTTGCAAGTACATCTAATAACTTTAAGCAACTCTTCTGGAGCAGGTGGTTACTTGGTCTTAACAGGCTGAAGAACATAGTTTACTAGTTCCCATCCCCAATCACACGTATTCAAGCTATCATTTCGTATCCATATCTGCGTCTGCAGTTAAACTCTTCTGACATGGTATGTGGTGGCGTCAGATGTCGGGGGTAAGCTGTTAACTTGCACACATGATGAAGCTGTTGCTACTTTGCTCACAAACCTGTGAAACCTCAAACGGTCAAGAGACCCGTACCATGATAAATCATACAATGTAATCATCCACTTTTCTCCAAATACCAGGATGTCCTCTTCTTTCTCACTCTTCATGCAGGAATCAGCAGCTTCCCTGAAGCCTGTGTTCGTTCAAGACCGCTGCTTTTCCTATCCCAACCTCTGACAGTACTGAAATTTTCAAAGCAAACTTAGCTAATATTTTAGAAGAACACAATAATTTTATCCATTTATACACCGACGGGTCGAAGGACGGAGGCCGTGTTGGTTGTGCTACTTTTTCAAACCATGTTTCAAGTAAAATGAGACTTCCAGACAAAGCATCTATATTTTCTGCTGAAAAAACAGCCACTGAATTAGCTCTTTCTTACATTTCAAATCACGCTAGTGATAAGTTCGTTATATTCTCCGATTCACTTTCTGTGATATTATCTATCAAAAATCGCAAATTAGATAATATTCTGATTAAAAACTATTTTAAAAATTACATGATATTTTACAAACCAAAACAGTCATCTTTTGTTGGATACTAAGCCATATTGGGATACGTGGAAATGAGAAAGCTGATGCGTTAGCAAAACAATCTCTTAGTCTCCAGATTGTCAATGTTCAATTACCCAATAGTGATTTTAAACCAGCAATTAATACTGATCGTATGAAATTCAATTTCTTGGTTTTGAAGCTTTTTGTAGGCTATTAATATGGCTTTTTCTGCTTCCATGGCCTTTGATAATAGTACATTGTTTGCTTCAGCAGTTTTTATTCATCGAACGTTTTTATGTACTTCTGGTAATTGTTCAATGCTTGATTCCTCATCATTAGCATGTAGACATTTCTCTTTTGAAATGTGTGGACTTTCTTTGGATGTGTCTTTAACAGTTGTTTGTCGAGGTCTTTGGTTACTTCTGTCCCACCTTTTCTGCAGTAATCTATACCAGCTGATTTCTTGAGGAGTAGAGCATTTCGTGCCGTGTTGACAAGATGTCCACGCATTGCCCTTGATACAGCCTTTCCTGACAACATGTGTGGCACAGCATTTGGGGAATATACTGTTCAGTACTTCCTGTAGACCAGATCCAGCCATAAGATGTCCAATAGATCCAAGCAAGCTTATTTGCGTATGAAAGGATCCAAGTCGAAGCACCATGTCAGTACCCATATTCTGCTCACACTGTGCTTTTGCAAACAAAGGTTGATAAAATGTTAACACTGGTTTTATAATCATATTTTCTGAGAGAGACGATGGACATAGGAGTCAGCTGTGATATGTCTTCATGCATAAAGTCTCTTCTGCAATTATCATGAATAGTTGTCCACATTCGGCGGCGATTACCCTTGCTAGCTCCTGCTCCGTTTATGCTATCACTGCCTTTTTGCCCCAGTGCAACAGTCGGGTAGTCCCCAAGTGGAAGATGAAACAGCCCACACCAGTTCTTCTTCCATCTGAAATGAAAACAAAACGTAATACATAAAATATTTTACAGTGTCATAATAACAAACTAGCATGTATCAATTTATTTAGTTTTCTACTAAAGTATGCATTTGACATAGAATGACAAAACAGTAACTGAAATTCGCTACATCAAACATTTAGAATGCAATAAATCCTGTTACAAATTCTAGAGTACATCAGCGACACATTTCAACTGCAAATTCAGAATTGTGGTATTTTAATGGTGAAATAAAGGTATACGTTAGTGCTGGATTGAAAAATATGATACTATTTTCGAAATTATTGTCAGATATCCAGCCATGCGTTTACTCAAACAACACAAAAAACATTTCAATCAATTTAAGATATAAACAAAGCAAACAAATTTACGATGGAGTCTGATTAGGAAGAACTTAAGAAAACAAACACACAAACCTGTTTGATGTTTTCTATGAAGAACACTGGAGTTGTTCTGCCATTTTTCTTTTGAAAACTTAATTCTGAAAAATAAAAAACTAAGAAACTCATGAAAATACAAGGATATTCGCATTTGTGAATTTTGACTTAAATGCGCTTGCTTAGTTTAAAAAACTTGCGACAAACCCGGTGCATATGATCCTGGATGTACTGAATATCGGTGGTTTAAACTTATTATCAGTAATAACATTAATACAAATGATAAATTTAAAAATAAAACTGTTAATTATGCTAATAAATGCATTTTTCTGTAAGAATTACACATTTCAAGATGAGTTCAGTGATGTGAAACATTGCATTATCGATTTGTTTGCCTACACCTGTCCACCATCATGAAATTCTGCTATGTACTGAATATCGATGCATCATGGGAATTATTGCTGCTGTTTATGTTTAAGTAAACAACACAAACATTTGGTGATCATGTATTCGGATTTATTTTGCTGGTATCTGAAAAATGTATTTCTGTTGTTATATTGTTCATGTAATAAAGTATACAAATATAAAATAAAACAATTATTCGTGAAACAAAATATAAAATATAACAATTAATAATTAATGAAACAAATTTTTATAACAGTTGTACAATTAACAACTTCAGTCAATTGTTATGTACCCATAGCATAGGCCATACAAGCATGGACAAAAATTATTATTAACAGTGAGGTTATCTAAATTGATCATCCTTTGTAATGACTCTGACACTGTTGCAGAACTTCAGATGGGTCCAATGTCCACACACATCGCATTGCGCCCAATTGACAATTTCAACTTCAATTGTGTAATCCAGGTTTAAAGCTTGTGGTGTGAATATGTTACATGCACAACAGAGATCATCATTGCTTAGATAATCATAGACAGTCTCTTGAGAACATTCGCTGTGGGAATTGTTGTCCCCAGATGGACCTGGCAGAGGAGACGATATGTTAGCAGCTGCTGCGGTGTTATGCTTTTCAATGTCAGTTGCAATTAATGCTTTTTTTGTTGGAGAAGCCATTTTACCCACGATAGATGGTTTTCTCTTCCTGTTTACTTTCTTTGTTATTACTGCTTTAGTAATTTTCCTTACATCAAGCATTGACTTAGTAGCGGTGACACCCTTGTCATATGCAGTGCTTGACATTTGAGCAATATTGTAACGATTGATTTGCATTCCAGGATTGCCGCGCATGTAGACCTGACATTCACTATAGTACACATTTTTTAATGGACCGAAACAACCAACGTCCAGTGGTTGTGTTATATGTGATTTATGCAGAGGCAATTAAAAAAAAACATTGTTGGCTTCTCCCCTATTGGACAGTGTGAGACTTACATGCGATTTCTGACCATCGAACAACACAACTGCTGGCTCTTGAAGTGGTACGATTTTTTTGAAATGCTTCTCCAGATATTCTTGGAAAACTGAGGAATCGGACCATCCTGATTCAGATGTTATGCCAGCAGACCCAGGACATGCCCCCAACATCAAGTCATTGTTCAACCGTTTACCCGGAAATACATAGAAGGGCGGTAGTCGCATGCCAGCTGCATTTTCACAGGCAATTATAGTCACATTTTTACCTTTGTTGGATGTTACAGATTGAGGTGTTGGGCCCTTGCTGCATACAACATTTCTTGGACTGTGCTCCAACTGCAAGCCAGTTTCATCAATGTTCCAAATTCGCTCAGGGTGGTGTTTTACATCGTACTTCTCAAATACATTTTCAAGCTCCCCAAAATATTTTTAAATGTATCTTCTGATGTGCTTTTAGCTCGTACAAGTGAAAGTTTTGGGGCTTTGCAAGAGTGCTGTAAACTAGGAAGCAGCAACCACTGTATCATTGTCTAATGTCTGACCCAAGCCGCTCGCACAATATGTGGCCAACTGTAAAAACTCTTGCCTGGAGTAACCATATCCAATGTCTGACATGTATGTGACATGACTCACCAACTGCTCTTGTTCTGTAATTGTAAATGTCGGTGAAGCACCCCAACTTGGCACATCATCGGTGGGTAGAAGACCCAGGGTACGGTCCCTCAATGCGCTCTCCGGAATAGTGTACACTCTAGCTGCCTTATACAACGACATCTCTTCATCTCTTATGTCATGGAATGCCCTCAGGATCATGTCTTTGTCATAAAGCCTTCTCTTTGGCCCTCTAGGCTTGCCAATTGTTGGGAGCTGAAACAATTAAAAATCAATATTGTGGTTTTCAATATAAGTTTAATGTAACCTACTTCAGTCGGTAAATATTCTCTTTCTGGTAAATGACGTCATCGGGAGCGCCGAGTTAAAAATAACAGCCGATGGAATTCTGTTATTTGTACAGAAATTGTAAATGAAAACATCTTAAATAGGATATTCTTCAAAATAATTTTTATTTTACTATGTCATTATGGGAGTTTTTATATTGATACTTACATGCACTCGCAAGTACTCCATTTTTAGGTTTTTTTACAGTTGACAATTCACGGGATCGATGGTAAACAAAGAATTCCTGAAGTGCTCTGCATTAACGACGTAACTTCCGATTTTGCGCGTGCACCGGTATTCGGTATACACCGATATTTCGTACATTGAGAAGAATCTTACTCAAATTATGCTTCTATTACATTTTTCTTAGATTTTCTTCAACATATTGTGGTAAAATATATGTGTGGGAACATTGAAAACATCAATATTAAACATCAATTTACTAATTCAACAAAATAAACAAAGTTATCCTCGTGTGCAAATTCGGCCCGTGACCTCCAAATAATTGCAGTTGAACATGCAAAAGCAAAACAATCAATACAAATTATATTTCGCATAATATATACCTTAAGCAATATTAAGTCAAAAGTTTGTCGTATCAAACGTTTCTAGCAAGACTTTTGTTGACAAAATTAATGTAATTTATAAACTCAAACACTGGCATTAGCCTTTTTACTTGTGACGTCATCGACACGTGTGACGTCGTCATCAACTACGGAACATTATTAAATGTAATTGGCATCGGTTGTAAATGATAATGTTTGCATTTCAACCACCAATGTATTTCTAAAATGTACATGTTTCATAATTGGGGTAAATGTTTATGAGATTAAGCGATAATACTATGTAACAATAAACAAATAACTATTTGTGTTGACAAGTCTATTTTACAAGTAAGGTACAATACACATTCAATGAAACATTTTGTCCTGAAAGCCTTCCGTAGTTAAACAGGACAACTTTTATTACAAATGTACTTAATTGTCTCAATATTTTATACCTTCATGTATGCAACAAGATCACATTGGTTCGCAAAACAGAACGCTAATTATAAAAGCGGAAGTAAAGTAGCATCTGAACAGTATACTTTATACAAAGAATAAGGTTATGTAATAATGTACGATGACCTAAAAAGAACGCAAATTACTTCGGCGACCGGTAATGTCTTCAGTTGAGGGCAACTACTTAAAATGTCACAAAGGTCTCTTGTAATGCACTGGCGAACATTGACATAGCATTGTGCAGTTGATTATTAACATCAAAGAATTGTCTAAAGCCTTCTGGATTCAAAACCAGCAAAAATGCAAATCTTTGGGAGTAACACATTTAAACAACGTTCCAACAGATGAATGATTAGGCGAATAAAAAACAATCATACTTGTACAATCTATGCAAATTTTACTAAATCTAGTTTTCTAGATACATCCAATACAGTTTGAGCATGGCATGACAATTTAACAAACTGCCTCCTTGAACGATAAGGTATTGCTAAAAACATGTCAACATGTGATATTGTTTGACAATCATATTTTGAACTTCCAATGTGGTGTCAATAAATGGAATGATAATGAGCTTCTAAAACTGCATATACAACACTGAATTCTATCTCTGCCCTTGTATACTTAGTGTAAAGTGCAACTCCTATTATATTTATTCTTAAATGAATAATGAGACGCGCATCTAAAACTTTATTTTGATGCAATTCATTAAAATTGCATGTACTACTTCACACTAATTATACCGTGGCATGAATCTGCCTTTCTGAATGTGCAATGTATCCCATTATAAATAACCATTTTGTTGATGAAGACGAACTCATTATTATAACATGTTTTTACTTTTAGACACACCAGTTACGATATATTATCGTTCAAATCGATAGTTCGTTGAAATCTTCACGCGAGGCATACCGTATCTAAACGAATTTGCATTGGCTTTCACTCGGCAACGAATCGGTAATTATTCAAAGTCTAGAGAACGACGAGTATAATCACTTGTCAGCGTCAAGTCACTTGACTTAAATAAAAAAAACACCCTTGTTTTTACTTGTAGACACACAGTTTACGATAAATTTTCTTTCAAATGGGTATTTCGTTGAAATCTTCACGTGAAGCATACCTTGTCTAAACGTATTTGCATTGGCTTTCAATCGGCAACGAATTGGTAATTATTCAAAGTCTATAGAACGACGAGTATCATCACTTGTCAGCGTCAAGTCACTTGACTTAAACAAAAAATGTTTTTACTTGTAGACACAGCGTTTATGATAAATTTTCTTTCAAATGTGTAGTTCGTTGAAAGCTTCGCGGAAGGCATAACGTGTCTAAACAAATTTGCATTGCTTTCACTCGGCAACGAATTGGTAATTATTCAAAGTCTAGAGAACGACGAGCATCGTCACTTGTCAGCATCGAGTCACTTGACTTAAATGAAGAGCCGTGTGCTGCTAACACGAGTTCTCTCCTGCTGATGCAGCTGGTGTTTCACATTGTTTACATTAAAATAAATAGAACGGTGGTGCTGTTGAATTTTCCAGCGAAGACACCCTGTGCTCGTGGCGAATTATGCGGGCTATACTACACAATTTATGTAGCTTTAGCATACTTATTGAATCCTTCGCTTTATAGAAACAATTACAAATTAGACATTTTAAACGAACACAGAGGTTAAGATAACATTTATCACCTGGGCGGTCAAATACGTATCCATGAAATAAACTGCATCTGAATGAGATGCACGTTCTTAATTTTAAATTTCAGTCTGGCTATACACCTTTCAAATTGGAATAATTGTTCTTAAATGTTAACGAACTGCATATTGAATCAGACATAACCAAACTGTCTTGACTTATTTAGTAATACAACGGAAATGCGTTATCTCGAAAGCGCTAAAGTCGAAATTTCGGATATATCGAAGTGAAAAGTAATTCCCGACTTTTTCCCTTCTTATTTGAATGAAAATTCACTCCCTTCTTATTTTCAACAATTTCGATATTTTAACTCGAATTGTCGGTTATGTCGAGCTTTTCTATTCCACCAAGTACGTTCACACTTATTTCTATCTGCCTGTGACCATTCTATACACAGAGGATGACGTCACTCGTCGAACGTCTGTACTTAAACGCATTATTTCGCCAAGAGAGGCTAAATGTGCTTACGCATGAAATAATCCCGCGTATGAAAGTTGTTTCAAGAAATGACTTTATTGATACCATTAATCAGTCCAATATTAACTTAATATTGGTGGTAGAATATATTTTTGATAAATAAAGTACCAGTAGTTAGTGTTTAACACTATATAGCGTGTTTATTATAAAAGGTAGTTTATCTGTCGTTTTGGTTGAAAATTCAAGGTTAGATACCAGTAAATCCAATACATATGGTCCCGCTATAAAACGGCGAACATAGAGAGTTCAGATTGTGCAGCTTGGTATCATTTAAAAAAAAGAATCTTTCCTCGTCCAAAAATTGCAATAAAAAAAAAGATATGCAATGTTACTTCTCAGAAAATGCATCTCACCTGAATGTAGACACCGGTAGAACAATGGGTTTCGGCAGTCATATTTCCACAAAAGCCCAATGTCACAGTAAACACACCCGAAAATGTCATCTTTAAAGTTAGCCTCCAAAGAAATGCACACACATGTGCCAAACACACAGAGGATATTAGAAATAAGCGCAAAATGCAAGTCTGACATTGCTAAATGCTTTTTATACCAGAAGAAATAAAGAAATGAACTACGGAGGGAAGCACACTGATTTACAGGTATCTAACCTCAATGCGATGTTAAATCAACCATTGCAAGCTATGCTGGAAAGCAGCGCATACCCATAATGATTTGAGCCTGAGTACACAGATCAGTCAGACCGGTGTAGACACAACGTTCCATGTCACGACCCAAGTTTGTCACCCAATAAAATCATCTTTGAAACTCTTTTGTCAACGAGTATGTGTTTACATTAATTGAATAGTTGATTACGGTTTTCAGCTCATTATTTGTATACACGATTGCTATATAACGATATATTGAACATTTGGACTAAATACTTCACACTTAATAAAAAGCCTACAAAAAATCGGATATGTCGGGCTTCGGATATCTCAGAGGCATTTGTGAACATTCGATGACTTCGAAATAACGACATTCAGCTGTATAAAAAAGTGCATGTATGGTTGATTTCGTTGACGTTTGTAGGAAACTAATACCGAGTTCAGGGAAATATTGTAAATATTTAACACAACATTTTCTACTCGCATCCTTCGTACCTCAGATTATCTTGTAATTTGTATTTTTTTTTCTTAAAGCTTTGAGATAAAAAACAAATACGAAACAGCCTCATATAAATGAATGCTTTAAAACGCCGAATCCATTATGTACGCCTATGAGATTTTATATTCTCCTAAAGGCGATTTGTGCTTAATGACATATATAACCAATGCTACTTACTATCACTATCATTTAACCTTTCGCTTGAAATATCGGTGCATGTAGTATATTTGTATTACTTAGAAACGCCAAAGTAAGATCCATCATTTGAACAGATGCTTACTTACTGGAGTGTACACATGTAAGCTCACTCCACTCGAGAATCCTTTAAACGACTGTCGACCGAGTTTCGCTTACTCTCGACATGACTGAGCGTGTTTATAGTTTTACGTCTGGATATTGTTAAACAAATATAGTTTATTGTATTTTGTATTGTATTTTGTAAAGAAAGTCTAACAAATATACAATAGTTTCCGTATAGTGAAAACTATTTAATTTAAAGGCCTAGTTTAAGGAATGTCTGCCTCTCCATAGGGCATTCCACTCTGTGTATTTCATTTCACCATTAAATCTCTTATAATTTTCTGCAATGGCTGAGTGCACTGTTTAATTGCAGCCGTGTATTGATCTCAGCTGAGAAAGGTCGCCACACTGTGTCCACAGCAGGGTGCCAGTGCACAGGAGAACATGCTACAGATTTACGGGAGGGTCAAATAAAGAAGGATTAAACTAGGCCTTTAATTGACGTGTGTGTATAATTGACTACTTATTCCAATAATTGTCAATTTGACTAACGTGACAATATTCCTATAGGGAATTCTGATGACAGCTCGTTGATTTTCTTCTCGAGGACCCGAAGGTTTCAAAAAGCAAAAGATATCTAACCCTATTAGATTGCTGCTTTCCAGAGGCGTTAAGTCGTTTTTGATTTCGTATTGTTATTATTTGTTGTTGTTTTTGTGTGTGTGTATGTTCCACAAATATTCGCTTAAGTGTGGTTTATGTAGTAAACTATGAATATGTCATTACTACACATTGGGATCGCAGCTAAATATTATACTTTTAAAGCTAAATATAGTAATTAACTTTTACTTTTATGACCATGAAAGCAACGCTCTTATTGGCTTACTGATAAGTCGTCGGATTGGTCATGAAATTATTTCTACGGCCATTCTCCCCCTACCTCTGATTCAAGTAGGGCAGTTTTCAGTTACTGGCATAAGTATGTGCACTTAGTACTGGTAAACCAGCTTATCCAGGAAAAGTGGGAGTAGGTTAACTGACCGCCGTTATATGACTGAAATACTGTTGAATACGGCAAAAAATGCAAACAAACAGACAAAACAAGTCGTCGATTCATGGCACGTACTGGCCGTCCTCCGATCCTTATGCGGAGCGTATTTTAGGGTATGATTTTAATCAGATTGAGTGAATGTAAACTCACAAACATATTAATTTATACAAATGCCTCCTCCTGTTAGTGTACACGTATGCATAAGTGATAGTTCCATTGAAATCATTTTGGAAGTTGAAATCATTGCACGATATGCATAAGTGATAGTTCCATTGATATCATATTCGAAGTTTCAAACGTGGAATATCTTGAATAACCGTAAGAGAATCGCTACTTCCAACAAATTACACATTTTACACAGTCCATTTTCCCAAAAAGATGACAGTACAATTTAAAGTTTCCGTTTAATTTTGTGATATGTATTCTTATTCAATTTCTTATTTTGTATCTGTCCTAGTTATTATTTCCGTGGTCAGTGTGTGCACTATTTAGGCTCAATGCAACGTTGGAAAGATAAGAAAACATTTAAACTTGTAATAAAGAGTAAGTCAAGTCAACTCTAACGTTGTGAACTAATAATATTTGTTTCGTGCGGCATTAGTTCAAGTAAATGGCATTCATTTAACACACTTTTACATTTGCATAATTTTTATTCAAGGAAAAAACACTGTGTTTACAAATGATTTTTACTCACAATCGGGTTCTATTCCCCTCTGTGTTGGTTATTTTATTACAACGCGAGAACCTAATGCAGCTGAATACCTTTAGATTAAAGTATGCCTATATGGTCTCGTGACTGGATGATATTGGTGTGACGCACGCACGGTTTGCCCTGCACGCCACATTAATTGACGCAGACCGTATCACACTGTGACATCTGCAGACTAATTCCCTTAATCGTACTTATTCAATCCGAGTGCAGTAATGCCTGATCTCACGACTGGAGGACATTGCTTTGACATGGCAGGGGCGTTGCTTCCTTTATTGACTATAGGCACGTGCCTATTCATTTTTTCCAGAGAAGACAAATTTAAATATGCAAAAAATGCAATAAAACCAAGAGGGGGGATTGGGGTCAGGTGGTCTTCTTGGCTGTTTTGATACTTCACTGCTTAACGAGTCTTTTACGTCAATATGAAACACATTTATTGAAACACACGCTTATTTTACAATTATTTTGTAGAATCGGGGTTAAGCTGAAGTTAGTTGTTTGTAGCCACAAACGAGTATAAACACTCCTGGTCCAAATTATGAATTACTGCGTCATTTTGTAGATTCCGCCTATTGTGCCTATACATGTTTTGACCCCAATCTAAGCTCTGCATGGTTTGCCGTACACGCAACATTTATTGATGCAGACAATATCGTACTGTGGCATCTTCAGGCTAAATCTAATTATTGCAGTCGCACTCATTCATTCCGATTGTAGTCTCCAGTGATCTCAATGTGCACCTCCTTCGACTCAATTTGTGAAATAATCTTAAAAACGTATACAACTGTCGATAAGAGTAAAATTACGACGCCTGACAACTAAACGAAGAAATATTCTCGTAAGCATATTGCGCTTATACACAGATATGTATCAACCTTTATGCAAATATAGTATTCCTCCTTAATAATATTAATAATATTTAAAGTGAATCAGATAATGTTAAAGGTATATTATTTTACAGTTAAAATTCAACTTCATTTTGTAAATCAGATGTAAACTTTTAGAACTTGGTATTTTTTTGAATATTTTTAAACTATAGTAGAATGTATCTCGAATTTAAATTTTAAGTTCTTTCACCCCGTGCCAGATATCATATAATATAATAACAGAACAGAACAGAACAGAAATTTTATTGGTGACTTGCACAAAAGTACATCGTCAAAGCAAATTCAGTACAAATAAACAATTGTTGCGGCCGCCGAGACGGCCGCGTTGGTCTGGGCTAACAAAAGCGCTCTTTCCCGCGAGTGTCGGAGCTATATTATAATACGACAAAATATACTCCAAAATCGTAAACAAACTGAAATGGGACAAACATGATAAGATGCCCCATAACGTTATCTGTATTTATCTTAGAAAAGCGTTTTAAAGTCCACCAGTAGTGTGTTTATTACGTGAATAACATCGAATACAAAATGTGGAAAGCAGTTAGCGATAACTTGTTTTTACCAAAAAATGAATATAATTAGTATTCAGCAATATTGGCTAATTTCGAATAATTTTGTTCATGGTATGCCTTCACAACTTATCACCTTTGAGATATTTCATACAGCTGCGTGTTTTAATAAAATATGCACCCAAAAGTGGAAATATATGCAGAAATAAAAACACTATATTCAGGATTCTGAATGCATTCGCAAATGTTGTAATAAAATATAGGTGTTTAAAAAGAAAGCCAGTTAAATAAGCATTGCATAGTTTCATTTCATGTCTTTTGCTCCAGTAATTTTAAACTGATGTTTAGTCTTTAGATTTATACGGCGTTGATAATTACCTATTTCCGAACACTAAACTAAAAAACAAACAGCAGAAAGAAATAGCATGACCTACATGCTGTACAATTTGATGTCAGTCCACTAATAGATTGTCACTTTGTCGTCTTATACAGACGATAAACCTCTGTATTGCGTGTGGACATATTTCGTCATAATGTCTTTTCCATTTTCCTAATACATCTGTCGTAAGTTTAAATTTTTAAAGAATCGTTTTGCCAAGCTGCCGACCCAAATATAGTTAAAATTGGTTTAAGGAACACATCGTTTTTCAGTTTTTTTTTTTCGATATATGAAACTGTATAATCGGGTATATACATAAATTGTGTAACCTGATAGACATGACTTGTCCTGCTCAGGTCCTGCATTTACATGTATATGTTGTCATAGTTTCATGAAACTATATTTGCCAATGCAACCTAACAATGCAGATTGATTAAAGCAAAATAAAAGAGCAACAACACAGAAAGTTTATATACTGATATTTATGTTTGCTATTTAATTGGTCGCTGCGCTTTATATAGTTTTAATTAAATTTATATTATACATTGCAATCAGCAACATTCAAGGCCTAAACGCACGTATAATAAACACACACATATAGTTGAATGCCTAAACGCACGTATAATAAACACACATACCTATACTTGTAATATAATTTATTATATTATTTAACATCTTTTAATAAAAGTGGAATGGGTGGAAATATTTCTTTTTCAGTACACCTGTCTGTACAGTACACTATGAACACATACAAATTGTGCATCGAACAGAATATAAATTGCTATTTGATTATCATAATATTGTAGTAAAATGTGTTAAACATTAACATTTATGTTTGGTAGGGCGATAAGCATCACACCAAATTCTAAATAAGGAAATCCATGATAGGTGCGAATCTATAATAGCTTCCACAGAGGAAGCAACACGCGGAAACTAATACATGAACATTTTAAACTGCATGCGTTTACCGATGTATGGTTACAACAAAACGTGTTGCAATTCCGTAAAGATTTTAAAAGCAGCTTGACGCTTTATTTTGAATAGATGCCATAATGTGTAACATATTCTTTGCAGACTGAAAATCATTGCAGCCTGGGAATTAAACTCTAACAGTGTATTGTTTGTATATGGTGAACACTTATTTCAATCGCTTCAATATAAATAGGATGCAGCTTTTAAAAATAAATATCTAACGTATATATCCACCGTATACAGGTTCTCAAGCTAGAGATATTGTTTAATTTCTATTCCACAATGTTTCTGTCTGAATGCCTTCAGAAAGTAATGCAACGTAAATCTCGGTTGTGACATAAATACCATTTCTCAATATGTTTTTTGTAATTCAGATTAGCTATATAATATATTTAATACGACGTATCATTAATATAAGCGTGCGTATGACTTACAAGTACTGTACTAACCTAATTCGAATGTTTCCCAACTAAAAATAATTTTACATTTGTATATCACCATTTTTCTGTCCTAATGTCGGCAGATCAGATGTAATGCAACGTATGTCTCGGTAGTGACATTAGCACCATTTATCTTTGTGTTTGTGTAGTTAACTGTTTATTGCATTTAATACGTACACATTGCATTTAATACGTACACTTATATTAGCGTGTCTAAGAATTTTAAGAACAGTACTGACGTAATTCGGATGTTTCCCAATTAGAAATATTGTTCGATTTGCTTTCTACCATTTTTCTGTCCTAATTCCAGCAGATCAGAAAGTAATGTAACGTATGTCTCGGTAGTGACATAAATACCATTTATCATTGTGTTTATGTCATTCAGATTAACTATGTAATACATTTAATACATACCATTAATATAAGCGTGCTTACGCCTTATAAGTAACGTACGGTCGGATGTTTCCCTTTCTTCATGCACTTACATAGGACAATTCCAGTCCTCTAGGGATACTTTATCCTCATGTTTGCTGTATGTTTTTTGTATTTAAAATTGCTATTTATCCCAATGTCTTTATCACATCATTGCTATGTCAAAAGTAATGCAAATACTTGTTCCACATACATTTAGAATAAAATTTACAAAATGAAAAAACTTAATTAACATGAACAGCATAAAGACACATACACATGTGAACATTGATTATTGGGCTTGTTCTAGTAAAATAACAGCTGCAATAATTTATGTTGCTGCTGTTAATTACACATAGACAAATATACACAATTCAGAAGAGATATATAGTTGGTTATTATAAAATATAAGAACACTCGCACATATTTATCACGATTACTTTCTAAAAACAAGTATCGCCACTAATGCTTTAATATCGAGTTACGTACGCATTGCTATAAGTTTTATAATAGCGGTCACGTCACTTACATCTATACCTAAAGTGTGTATGTACCATCATTCATATCAATTATTTTCAAAATAAGCAGATGACAGTTACAAAATAACTTAAAACAGACAGATAAACATAAGGAAATACTAAAATATAAAATAAATCAACAATACAAGTGTCGACTTTTGCATCGTTGATTAGTGTTGTGCAACCTAAAACAACTGTCGAGTCAATGAATATACATGTATTGAAGTTTCCGGTTTACAGCATAAAACTAAATTCTGACTAAAATGTTGCTAATTATGAGTTTTACAACAATTGTTCTTATAAACTTTTACTATATTTTAAATCGAAGTATATGGTTCTAGTAATTATCGGGTTGTTTTTATTTTTGTCACTGTGTCTGTTGTAAGATCGTACATAAACCCTTTAAACGGTTCGCAAACAAAATTGTGTTTTGTCTGTACATATGAGACGGCAAAGGGGCGAAAATATTACATAAGTATGACATCCAAGTTATTCACATAGAGAATATCACCATGTTCAACGGTATAAATGCAATGCGATGTGTTGACATCTTTACTGGCGTACTCGCTTGTATCATATTTATGCCGCAAGCGGGACTGTACCGATTGAAAGTCTTATGTAAGTAGTGAGATCTTAAAAAGAGTTATTAAATGTATTACCCACACTATCATCCAGAATGTCTTGCGCGAACCTAAACAGATCAGTTTTTGTTTGTCCGGTGTGTAAACAATATTTTGCAACACATAATTATATAAATGTCTTCATAAATGACTAGGAATACAAGTTCTTTGATTCAAAAAACTAACGCAATATTGTAATTGCCACGCGAAAACATTTAGTGTCTTCTTGTTGTTGTACGCTAGTGTGCGTTTAAAGCTATCAAAAATAAGTGTTTCATTGTTTTTATAGAGCGACGCAGATGTCTATTTTCTTTGTTAGTAACACAACTTAATATTCCGCATCTAGCTAACACTTGCATAATCATGTTAGTCGCTATTGAAGGTTGTTTTAAAATTCACATTGCACGTTAAAAGGATATGAAACTTAATATAAATACGAAAATAAATGTATAATAGTATATCGTTGAAAGAAGTACATATAACCTACGTATAGTGCAAAACACTTCGCAATAATGCTAACTAAACACAGTATAAACACACTTTGAAAAGGCGACCCTACTTATGCCTGGTTTACATTTGCCCCAGCCGCCTTACGATACGTTCGTCTACGATTGTCCGAACGATTTTTGATTAGCATCGTAGGGTGGCTACGGGCTACGACGTCTGTGTTCACATTTTATACGATCTCCGTGCGTTATTTACAGCCTTTCGGGAGTAGGTGAGGGCAAATCCGTACAGAGACCTCAAGGAGGCTGCACGTGGGGGTACGAGCTTCTGGCTTACGATTTTTACAACTTTGTATAACTTTCTTTCAAACATAATCGTAGAGGCTACGGTGCCCGTAAATCATTACGATATCGTGCGAAAATCACACAACCTCTTCAAGGATGCCGCTCGGAAGGTGTTTACGGGCAGTTAACGGGCGCCGTAGACGCATAGATCTTAGTCCAAATGTAAACTGAGCATAACTAGAGCAATAACGAGGTACGTTTACCTTTAACATATAATTATAACACATTGATTTTATATATCTGCATATTTTTTTTTTTCTTTCCGTAAATAAGCATTAATTGTGTTTATTTGAGTATAGTATATACATTTCGCTGTGATTTTTTACTTAATTTGAGACCGGCCTGCCACTTATCTTCGAACAATAGCTAGGATGGAACTTAGATTACTTGTATGCTAAAAAATGAAATAGTGTGAATGTCGGTTTGAACGATGTTACTACGAACGCCGTCAGGACTCGTGTTTGTCTATGGAAAAAGCCACTAACAATTAGTTTAACAGAAACATTGTCAAGTCATGCAAACATATTGCGATTAATTAGCCAATATAACCAATAAAAACCATTTCCTTTGGCCGCATTACATTTTGAAGGTATACGATATTTCTGAAGTATTGTAATTAATATAACACAATGAAAGAAGGGAATCCCAGCTACAACATTTCAATTAAAGTTGGTAAGAAAGTCATTTATATTTTTAAGGCTTGTGAACACAGTAGTTAGAGTTTGTATGTCATATATACAAGTAAATCTGCACCATAACTTAGAAACGGTCATTACCTCGAATGCAAATCTTTATGGGACTTGCAGGTACTTTAATGATTCAATTATACTTTATAATTTTTATAATAATATACGTTTACAGTAAATCTTTAATTTTATTTCACTAATAGTATAACATAATGTTAGGTTTTACTTGTTTTGATTTGCTGTTTTGTTTTGCATTTAAACCTCAAGTACATTGCTGATACCCACAATTCAATTGTACAAATTACGCTCTGAAACAAAATTGTGATACGTGTTTTTTGATGTGTTTTTGTATGTCAAATGCGCTTTGTAAGTACAAGCTCACCTGTATCGTGTGTCAATGCATTTAATACAAGATGTCCAAAGTATCGAGCGATTTGTCTCTGAATTAGTGTCACCGCATGCGCCCTGGTAAAGTGCATGCCAAATTTCTCTGTTCATGAGTTCTACTTTTGTTGCCATATTCCTCCTGTAAGCAACCGGAAGGTAATGTACTTAACGTCTAATAGCAACGTTACATCTAGGCCTATACTTTGGGAGCGCCCATAGGGAATTACATTAGCTTAGTGATCAAATAAGAATTCTATAACACAATCAGGTGTCGGTGGACGCAAAGATGATGTTTGTTATTATAAAATGTATTTAACGAACGAATATCTAAGACATACATGTTAAAGGAAATCACACATACCATTACACGCGTTACTGACTAAAGGAGTTGCAATCTTAGGTATTGCGAGTAAAAGTTCAAAGTGCATGTGTACTTAGTGCATGATGTGATGCATGCAATCTTTGATGTCGTGGGCGATGACAGTGCTTCACTACTTCACTAAATCTTCAGGCTAATGTTTTGTATGTATTCAGAAATTTGATTGTCATATTCCATAATACTGATCTTCCAATTTGCTCTATTGTTGTGTATGTCCTACTGCAAAAGTGCAAAAATGTATGTGTAGCGTAAAACGTTTTTGATGATGAATGAAATGTACATTGAAACCGTGTTATAGGTCTTAAAAATTTCGAGGTTACCACATATATTCACTATATACGTTTTCTATTGACATTGAACACTATATGTATCGAAAAACTCTTTGGAACCATGAAAAAAGACATCATTTAAAGTTATGTTCATTTGATCCACTATTGGTCATTACTAACTGATTAGACTTCAACTGTGTTTTTCATTGTATATAGCCACATAATATCTTGCTTTTGAAATGATGTCAAATGCAACTTAATGCGGTGGAAACAAAGTCATTTCAGATGTGTAAAAGTATTATAATTGGTGGTGGCTGACAAGTATTAAGACTCGTTTTGTAGGAATAGTGTTCAAGCATGGTTTTATGTTCTGAAAAGTTAGAAGTAACTTATTTAGGAATAAAACATAACAACACTTATAGAACTTAATACATACACGTATGTTTATTACTGTATAAATATGATAATTTTTAACCAATTGGGATTACGAATAAGATCATTTTGCCATGCATTTGTTTCTTATATAGTTTATACACACGCCCTTGAACCACTTACCGTAAAGGTTCAATGATCCATCTTCTAATGACCGTTGGTACGCATAACGGAATTACAGTGATGACACTGAGTGCATATTGTAGATGACACTACACTACATAAGAATACCATGTTACGTAAATTACGCCTAACACGGTTTTATGATACAACTAGTGAAACAGGGAATACGTGAGTGGTATTTTCTAAGAATTCTAATCTCAGAAGAAAACATTCAACGACGATATGTGGCATATATGTTTGAGGCCAATGGATAAGGAACATAAAGTAGAAACACAAATGCTTTACTTATTAAGCTATCAAGAGCATAGTAAAAAAAGGCTAGACATGTCAACATACACGTTAAACCGAAACAAGGATACAATGGTCTTTTGTAAAAATTGAAGACACAGTTATTGGTCATTATTTAATATATGATCAACGTCCGTGAATGTAATCAAATAAGAGTAGTCGACAAAAATGCAAATAACAATCGTTTTCAATTTGGACGAATCGATACAGGTAAATCAGACAGATTTTAAGACAGACGATTTTAGCGTGTGTGTAGCCAGAAAAACACGATGTTCTCTGTTTTCAGTAAATACAGCTGAACGTGACAAAATAACTTGAAAACAGACAGGTAAACATAAACAGGACGAAGGAAATACTAAAATATGAAATAAATCAACAATACAAGTGTCGACTTTTGCATGTTTTATTAGTGTTGTGCAACCTAAAACAACTGTCGAGTCAATGTATATACATGTATTTGAGTTTCCGGCTTTACAGCATAAAACTAAATTCTGACTAAAAAGTAGCTCATTGTGAGTTTTACAACAATTGTTCTTACAAACGTTTACTATATTTTAAATCGAAGTATATGGTTCTAGTAATTATCGGGTTGTTTTTATTTTTGTCACTGTGTCTATTGTAAGATCGTACATAAACCCTTTAAACGGTTCGCAAACAAAATTATGTTTTGTCTGTACATAAGAGACGGCAAAGGGGCGAAAATATTACATAAGTATGACATTCAAGTTCTGCACAAAGAGAATATCACCATGTTTAAAGGTATTAATGCCATGCGATGTGTTAACATTTTTACTGGCGTATTCGCTTTTATCATATTTATGCCGCACGGCGGCACTGTGCCGATTGAAAGTCTTATGTGAGTAGTGAGCTCTTAAAAAAAGAGTTATTAAATGTATTACCCACACTTTCATCCAGAATGTCTTGCGCGAACCTAAACAGATCATTTTTTGTTTGTCCGGTGTGTACACAATATATTACTACACCTAATTATATAGGACATTATTTAAAGTTATGTTCACTTGATCCATTATTGGTCATTACTGAACTGATTAGACTTCAACTGTGTTTTTCATTGTATATAGCCTCACAATATCTTGCTTTTGAATTGATGTCAAATACAACTTAATGGGGTGGAAACAAAGTCATTGTAGATGTGTAAAAGTATCATAATTGGTGATGGTAGGCAAGTTTTAAGGCTCATTTTGTAGGAATAGTGTTCAAGCATGGTTTATGTTCTGAAAAGTTAGAAGTAACTTTTGGGGAATAAAACATAACAACACTTACAGAACTTAATACATACACGTATGTGTATTACTGTATAAATCTGATAGTTTTTAACCCATTGGGATTACGAATAAGATCATTTTTCCATGCGTTTGTTTCGTATATAGTTTATACACACGCCCTTGAACCACTTACCTTAAAGGTTCCATGATCCATCTTCTAATGACCGTTGGTACGCATAACGGAATTACAATGATTAACAGTATCACAACACAGGATGACACAACACTACATGGCCTTTTTTAGAAAATTGAAGACACAGTTATTGGTCATTATTTAATATATGATCAACGTCCGTGAATATGGTCAAATAAGAGTAGTCGGCAAAAATGCAAATAAGAATTGTTTCAATATGGACGAATCGATACAGGTAAATCAGACGACAGCAAATCACGATGTTCTCTATTTTCAGTACATGGTTTATCACATCATTATCATCAAAATTTAAATCGGCTATTGTGCAATGTCTATCAACAACGAAACGTCCTTTATTAAATGACAGTTACCAATCAAGGGACAATTTATCCACAGTAATATACAAAACACTCTTTAAACAGATACAACACAACCCTAATGTGATAATCATGTCATTCATGAAGAAGCCGTAATATGTGTGTTGTATGACGATGCGGTGTTAATATTATTAAGGGAAGTTCCGAACGGATGAGTACATGACACATGGTATACATACAGTAACTTTGCCAATGAGAAAACATAATAAGAAATTTGTATAAGGAACTTTTTTTTCCCGCATACCTTGAACCGTTCAGGGAAAAGCGTTAAGTGTATGTATAACTGAACCGTTCCTATCACTCCATGTTTTAAGAACGCCCGTCCTTTGCTGTTAATAACGCCCGTCCTTTTCTGTTAATAACGACCGTCCTTTGCTTTTAATATCGCCCGTTCTTTGCGGTTAATAACGCCCGTCCTTTGCTGTTAATAACGCCCGTTCTTGGCTGTTAATAACGCCCGTCCTTTGCTGTTAATAACGCCCGCTCTTTGCTGTTAATAAACGCCCGTCCTTTCTGTTAATAACGCCCGTCCTTTGCTGTTAATAGCGCCCGTCCTTTGCTGTTAATAACCGTATTCTAAAGAATTTATAATAAATGCGTTACCTAGATGCATTTATATACATAATCACAGTCTTAAACAATATAACTGTTACCTACTTAGAATGCAATCCCGTGCAAAGCGTTCTTAACTATACATGTGGGTTTCTGAGAAATT
Source organism: Congeria kusceri (assembly GCA_027627225.1). NCBI lineage: Eukaryota > Metazoa > Mollusca > Bivalvia > Myida > Dreissenidae > Congeria > Congeria kusceri. Next base: position 39,615,037 of record CM051039.1, on the reverse strand, counting down.
TGATTTTGAGCTCATTAATTTAAATGATGTTGACGCGTGCGTGTTAATTGGTGTCGAAGTCAAGATCTCATGTTAACAAAGTATACTATAGTACTGACATTGCCGTTTTTATAAATTATGAAAGCGAACATATAAATGATATAATTTCGTACATTGTTTCATGTGTATGACAAAAAACTTTCGACCAAGGTAAACTGATTTAAGCCACCAATGATTTGCGATGGCCGTTTTTAGGCGGTAACCCCAGTTTTATTCACGTGTTTTGTGTTTGTTACATGTTTTCTTATTTTGAAATGTAGAATTGTTAATTTGTCACTGGTCTAAATCAAGGGACAAGTGCTTCTTATAAGAGGATTGCTAGCCTTCATGAACACCTGCCGTCCATTAGCATTTGCATCTACACATGGTGTTATTTCGTCTTAAACATATAGGTTGTTTTTGAAAATACCGATCACAAAACAATTATAAACTTAAATATTTGGCATATAAGATATTATGAACTGCAACGTATTCCTCGAATATTGGTTAAATAAAGGCTGTTTGAACACCTAGTGTATCTACGGCAAGACCGCGGTCAAAGGTCGCAAAGTCGATCCACTGAAGCCGTACTAACGCAATAATTAACTCCCATAGTAATGAAGCAAAATGACCTGCTTTAATCACCAATGATTCCAAAGGATGTACTATTAGTTGACCAACTGGCCGATTGCCAATATATTTACATAAAAAACTGTGATATTAAAGGGACGTGTCTACCAATAGATTGTCAAGGGAAAACTGCAGCAAAAAATGAAAATTAAACATTATTGTTTGCATAAACACAATGTTAATTAATGTACATATAATAAGAAAAGTGTTTATGCATTCTCAGGAATTTTTTTAATATGATTTAGGTCGTGTATGTTTGACCATTTTCATGTTTACATTTTGACGTCAGATTTGTGGGTATCTTGTATAATCATAGTATGCACATGCGTTTTAAAAGTCAGAATAGCGCATATGGTCAATGCGTTCTTAAGGCTCTTAAGTTCGATACCCACTATTGGTTCTCTTGTTTTTAGTACTTTTGTTTATTTATTTTTTTCCAAATTCTCGCAATAATCCAAATCATGAATACTTTATTTATGTGTACGCCTTTGTATCGCTCCTTTCTATAAAGTAACAACATGTGGCCAGAATCCAATCTACAAACTGGACACATATTCACCCAATCTCATTCTTAGACTTAAGAATAAAGAATACACTTAGGCCCAAGATCAATCATGTATGCATTCACAAATATGCTGATACGTATTTCGCTTGTCATAAGCAAATTGTTCCAAATACAGAATGCTAAAATTAGAGATTTTGAATACTATGTAAGATTCAAGTTATTAGTTTTCTTACAATAGAACAGTTTCAAGAATGTCCTTTTAATATTGCATCTTAAGTCTTATAAAGAGTTGATGAATACAGGCCCTGGATACATGTACAGTGAGAAGTAGTCGAATATGTATATTGCAATTTATTTTCCATGAGTTATCTCATCGTTAATAGCTTTATTATCTGGTAACAGTCACGCTGTTACAAAACACATATTAACGCATAGTGCAATGTTAATCTTTTAAATGTTCGATAGCAAAATGTTAAATGTATGTTTACCGGTATATACATAATTTTTTTCATTCATTATAATTCATGATAATACTAGTAAAAGTAGATAGCAATTGTATTCAGATTCAAAAACATGTGTGACATTGTCATGAATTGCATCGTACGAAAGTTTCGTTAAATGATTCATGACTTTAATCACTTAAAACACTGCATGCACCTAATTTGTCTAGCACTATATACACGTATATTTGGACATAAACCGGCTTTGAATCACCTTTTAAAATGCTCATTATGTTTCAATGTATGTAAGTTTGTTCATGATGGAAGACGCAAATGTCAAAGAATTTCAACTGCAGATTTGTCTAAGTACAATAACTTCCCATTGAATTTCAAGAAAGTTGCTCGTAACACTGAATTTGTCACGCTAAGCATATCATGTACAACAGTTCTAGACATAAGCGTTCCTCAATACAGTATTTTACGGAATGAATGAAATTATTCTCGTTTCGAAAAGTACGGTATTGTACGGTATTTAGTTATTTTTAGAGGGATAACAGCACAGTTTGGCGGGTTATGCACGGAATTCTCGTGCAAGGGTATATGAACCGTGTATAGGAAATGTATCGTCATTCGAGGTATGTGTTTGGCAGCAACAAGGTGGATAAAGAGGCACTATTCCCTCCCGCAGCCCATAATTATTATTTCAGATCATACGTGTCACAGCTCACTGTGTTATAGATTTTAATGATTATATATATACTGACTTTGCAGAATTTCAATCGCACTTTAGTTTATTTTCAGTTAAGGTTTCCTTTCGAGGGTTTATCCAATGATCAGATGTTTGACCAGTCGATATTTTATGGCGCACCTGGCCTCCTTAACCATTCTACCGTGTCGAAGTGGACGTCTAACTTACTTTGTTATTGATGCTACAGTTGTTGCATGAGCGCTAGACTACAAGAACATCGTTTTATATGTAAAAAACAAAAATGCTGTCAAATGCAAATACCCATAGCTATGTGTGTTGTGTTTTTGTATTGATATGAATGAAGATTGATGATGGTAATGATGATGATGGTGATGATAATTATGGTGACCGTGATGGTGATAAAGATGGTGGTGTTGATGTGATTATCATAATTATTATGTGATGATGATGCTGATGATGGTGATGTCTTTGTACGTCTTTTTGATAGTTCTATTTCTCAGTATTTTAAGAATAGAGAATAATAGATTTACTCATAAACAAAAGCAATCCGAAAATTAATAAGGTAGAACGTTTTTTTGAAATTTACTAATACATTTCTTTACGTATGCGTTTGAAGAATGCATTGTAATATGTTACTTTGAATTTTTAAGTACTCATTTATTCATGAACATACTTTGCAGTGAAATAATTACAAATCGATCTATAACTAATAAGTCACACCATCTTCTAATAGAGTTGGTCATAATCCGTGAACATCGTAATTAGACCATACCTAATCAAATACCAGAGTGGATCATCAATTTCGGCTCGTGTTTTCTTAATGTTGCAGTCACTGTTTCGAATTCCACTTTGGAATGTACAACATTTATTTAAATTTAAACATCATTTTTTGAGCATATCGAAGTCTCTATACTCATGTACAGAGTATAGAGTAATTATTTACCTGCTATGTCTACACCTCTTTGTCAATCGTTAATATTATACTCCATCATCCATCATCGTCCTCTCGATATACGATATACGATTGTAGGACTAAAAATACATTTTAGATTGACCACCATTACATGATTCACGCAACTTTCTAGGGAAGACTGCTTATTTAACGGACATATTTCAAGTTTATTTGCAGCTTTATGCATATTTATAATAATTAGCAACACATGTATATTAATGTCAATAAATTAACACATAAGCTCACGCATGTTTTAACGCCACTGCTAATGACAAGCATTACGTGGCAATTTAAGGTTAACGTATAATTATGGAAGGTTATTTATCGTTGAATGTTATGTCAACTGTTCTGTCATTTGCAAGACATTTAGCTTCTTACCATGGTTGCTTTTACATATAATGCCACGATAACGAGTTTAATTGAACATGATTTAGGTATAGATGGCCTATCTTGCTGACAGTCACGCAGTAAATAACGAGGAGATACAAGGTTACTGCAAGTTTTTTTGTAATGGATCTAGGTGCTCTAAAATTAGTAATGTTGTTTTGGTCCAAATGCCTTAAAGTCACGAAGGATCGAGGTGCATGCGTCATTGCACTATATTAAAAATAGCCATATGTGGGCATCGTGACACACAATACATGTGATGCACATGTAGTGCATATTTAGCTGTAAACAAACCTTCTGGTGGTCCCTGTCGTTTCTGTTTATTGGAATGTTTCTGCGTTCACCTTTTCGTCTTTATCTTTCTTTTACTATTCATCTTTGTCAAACGTCTCAGGTTTATCACATAATAAAATACCGGAGTGTTTGGTATTGTTATGCTATGGTGTAAATTTGGATAGACTGGAATCCACTTGCTAACAGCAATGCGGTTGTTAATTAGGATTTTAATTCCTTTACCCGCTGATTTATAATATAATTAAGAGAACAAACAAATACGAATGGCTTACCTCTTCTCTCAAAAAAAAGAAAGAATCATCCTTTAAAAATTATTAATCTAAATGGTGATCCGATTCACCACTAAAATCTAATAATTTATCCATTGGTCTATTTTCAACATTTCAAGGGAATTGCAGACAGACAGACATACAGAAATACAAAGATGGACAAACGACAAACAAACAGACAAAAACAATGATCTCCTTGGCGGACGTAATCAGATATGTATAAGTATTTCACCTACATGTTGATAATCAGAGGTATTACCTTAAGAATGTTAATACTACAAACAAACACTCCAAATATCAATAAATCCTTCAATGCAATGCAATCAATGCAACAAATTCAATTTAATCAATCAACAATAAGCTGAAAAATCGCTTCATATGTTTGAAACCTTATATCTGATCATTTTAATAATGATGAGCCTACAAGCATACACATTTATAGCAATCAGTCCTATTTCCATGTTTAATACGCCATTCTAATGTGCATCAAACGCCGTTCATAATCTCGATGGGCGTCTGGAACGCACAATAATGTCAGATGGTGTCGATTTTTTGTTCCAGGTATATTGATACAATTAAGACACTTATAAGATATGTGGGTGAAGAAATATTTCAGGACATGAACCTGTTCAAATGTACAAAGTATTTACCGTCACACTATGACTGCAAATAAGCATTTTGTTCGCAGCAAAATACACTGTACTTTTAAAGAATGCACGCGTGCAGAGTTTCTGTGTTATGTAAACATGCTAATAAGAGACCTTTTAGTAAGTGTGAAAGAAAATTTGACATTATGTCCTGGCCCGCCATTTAGGTACTAAGTAAGTATTAAGTCTCCAATAATTTGTTTTGGCCAGGTAAGATGTGCCGTGCTTAAACTTCATTATAACTACATACCAATATTTAGAGCAGTTCCAATGTGCATAAGTTCATTTAGCCTACTAAGGACCAATTATAATTTGATAACGAAGTGAAACTGTTTTAAAACTTCAACTAACTATGAACGCTCTAAGAAAACGGATGAACATTATTAGAACGTAACAGTCAATTTTAAAATTTAAAACATTAATTTATATTAAAATAGTTACCATGCATGCGTTATCAAAGAAATCTGCCCGTAGTCCAAACTTGTATATTGTGCGCTGTCATGTGTGTATTTATTCAAACCGTCCGGCCAACTTTCATATTTGTAACAATTTATGCTCAATGTACTTCACATCGGTATGTCAGATACAAGAATAAAACAGAACTGGCGTTTTTGTAATAGGCAATGATTGGTTTTGTAATAAAATATAAACAAAAGCAAAACTACAGTTGCGCCAGCAGGAGACAACTGCTATTAGCAGCCTATTAAGACTGTTGCCATCAATTGTGTTTCTTTTCGATTGTGGATTTTATAATGTATCAAGAACGTTTATGACGCATTTCGTAGTTATTTATACTTTCAAGAATGTATATATAAACGCATACATTTAGTCGTTTACATACGAAACTAATGGATTTGTTAAAAAAATTGGAGAACGTCGCATTTGAACTGTACGAAATATTATTCATTACTACTCATATGTGTTCTTTTTTGTCAGCTATTGATATAATTGGACTTGTTAATGCGTACACGTTTGGAACATCGAATTGGTTCAACGTTTGTTACGTATATTGCTGACATGGAATTGTTCCGTATATTGATGACACAGAAATGTTACAAATTTATGTTTCAAAACAATTGTTTATCATACAAAAATAATTCTTGCAATAAATGTAATTGTCATAAAAAAAGTAGAAGTGCCTCATGTTGTTTTCATTCTCCTCTAACGATACAAATCGTGTTAATTTAATTACGATATCATTTCTAAGGGGTTTTTATACAGAAGGAGATAATTGATGTCAGTCTTATTATTTGTATGTAAACATTTGTCGTTGTTGTTTTGTTTGGGGGAGGGTGGCTTCTAAACTTATTACGCACAAATCATACTTCCTAAGAAAGCTTAAATCTTAATCTTTGTAATGTATCCAGGCAATACAAAAACAACAACATTATCACTACGGAAGAAATAATAAATAATAAGTGGATATTGGGTTTTCAATAAACATTATTTTAGGATGGAATTTGAAATCTATACCGAATATTCGTTAGGACTGTTTGTGTTATCAGACAATAAAACAACTAGATGTGATATTATAATACTTCGGACGATATATTTTAAGTAATGGACATTGCGGTGTTTGCAATATCCGTTTTCTTTCGAATTATCTCCAGAGTTTCCGTTAAACACCGAAAAAAGAAATATAAGAAATTAAAAGTACTCATGTTTTCAAGAGATATACAATAATACTCCGCAATTCAACCTCAATCGATGTATCACCATCTTCCCCATAAATCTTCAGTAATTACACTTGCAATTACACCGTAACCTTACACTGACTAAGAAATTATTAAAACAAGGTTTTTTATATCATGATTTACGCAATAAGTTCGCTAAATTCTATAGAAAATATAATGTCTTAGTTTCTATATACAATGTTTCTTTGAAATGGTTATCTAACGGAATATCCCACCCATCATTTTACAGTGATGTCTTGAAACGAGTTCGCAGATGTAAAGTATGTTAAAGTAAATGCTAAACGTATACTTAATAATTTGGTTTACTCTTTCTTATCAAAAGGATATAATGCACTTATACTAAAAACACATGCTTATTAGTTTCCGATACTGAATTTCTTTCATCGTTGCACATTTCGTTGTTTTAAATGGTGGATAAGAAGCTTTAACTTTAACTTCTTTGCGTTATACACTTATGACGTCATCGTGTGCATTGCGCGTTTCTGGATTACGTCATCATTTAAATATTTTTACTCTCTAAGTGACGTAGCGTAAGATTATATAGGATATATTGTACCATTTTATTTCATATTTTACAGCATTTCCGATTTATACACTGTTTTAGCACCCACGTTCATTCAGTTAAATTAGTTTGTTCGACTTAGGTTAGCAGGAAGATGAAGAGTAATATATTAAGTTGTATTCAGTTTAAAATAAACATATACAACAAAGCTATGGACTCTGGCTTTTTAAACCCAACATTACGGCTTCTTCCTGAAATTGCATGACGATGATCTGAAAATTGAACTATATGATGCTATGTCTTTAAAGCTTTTTATAAAAAGACGAGATGTAGTTGATACTTGTTTTTGTTTCATTTCATCGTGCCTCAGGAAGTTGCAATTCTGCTGCTCTGGTTTGCATCTAGCCATTGAGTAATTAAATGGTAATTCAATTGAATAACATGCTCGTTTATTGCTGTTTAATTTGAATTGCGATGCTATGAGTTTAATTTTTATTTACACTTAAATGTTTTGTGAATAATTCAGGGCCAAGTGTGAGGTTCGTGCGCACATAAACTGGTTAAAACCCCCAATGCTTTGCATTGACCGTTCCAAGGCGGTGACCCCAGTTTTCATTCATGTGTGTTTTGTGTTAGTAATGTGTTTTTGTGATGTCCTGTGTATTGTTTTTGGAAATTGGTCACTTGCCATAAATAAAAGACCTCGGACTGCTAATAAGAGTTCTCTCCTGCTGTCGCAGCTGGAGTTTCGCTTTGTTTATATTTGCAGAAGAAATTGCACCCAAAACAATCCATTATTAATTATGTGTACCTATCCATAATAGATATATGACAGTGTATTAAAACGCATGAATATATCTGTTGCACTTCTTCACATAACCTTCTATTCTAATGGTAGACTATTTCAAAATACCTAAATTAGTAATGGACTTATGTACTCCAAACAATCAATCATATTACAATGTGTTCTTTTATTTATATCCATTAATTTATCAGGAAATTATGCAACCAACAAGAAATTAAATTTTAGACGTAAACGTTTATAACCACTCTGCACATTCTCACAAAATCCACTGCCATTTTGTTAATTATGCAAATATCTACAATCAAAAGTATAATGGACATCTGTATAACGACACACAACAATGATCGCGATTTAACTTTACTGTTGAGTGGTTAAAAAAGGTTCCGGTCTGATGCTACTTGTTCCACATGTGTAGACACATATCTTTATTTTACATACATTTCTTTAGATATTGAAGAAACACCTTCATACTCCTGAAAAGTCAGAGAGTCTACTATATCAATAATCGAAACGTCACTGCGTATATAACACACTGGATTATGGACATGTGTACTTCATTTATTCGGTCCGTCTTGTTTTTGGAAATGCACGCATTTAAATCAGTAGCAAAAGCCTTCCAACATTGCTGCGTCAATGTTCAGTCTATGTCTGCTCTCGTTGTTAAGATACATTTTAATATTTAATAGAGCTACGTCTTATTGGCTCCGCGCTCATGGCGCATGAACGCGGCGTCTATATGTGATCACTCTGGCCGGAAGCTTATGGTAGGATCGCTCATTATTTCCTTGATTATTCGAAACGTATTGGCCATAAATGAAGCCACAATCACAAACAAGTTTCAATAAAGAAAAAAATGGTGCAAGCTTTTCGCAAGGTATACACCCGTAATAAAAAGACATATAAAAGCTGTTTATTAATAAAATAAGTATTCCACATTTTATGAATTGTATTTTAACTGCAATTTAAGTTTGTTCTGAAAGCTATTGATTGAGATTTCTTTTTTTTCTTTCTTGTTTTGGAATGAAAGTCGTGTACCCAGACTAAACTTGCCGACAACTGGCTCCAGAAATAGGTAGTGAACCATTCTAAAATAGCATAGTAGCAGACCCTGATACATGTCGACTTTTTAAATAAAAGTATCAAGTGTTTTTTAATATAATCCATTTTATGCTTATTCGTGATCAAATGACTGTTTAAAATTTTACAATATCATTAAATCGTTAGTTTTGTAACTCGGACATAACTTGGTCACAACTCTGGACATTTATTTGTGGTAAGATCTTAAAATTATTTGCCTTTTTCATTAATATCTAACGGCGCTCTTGGATGCTTTGCATCAATGTGTTTCTTGTTTAAGTCTACGACCAGAACACATCAGGCCTTGCGTTTGCTGTAGATTAAAACGCATGCTAAAAGCATAGCATTTTGTTTGGTATAGTAAGACTTAGTGATGAGCAAATCGCTTGAAAACAGCCAATCGATGAATCATCATAATCGACCAGTTCAACCTATGCGATAATCGGTTAGAATCGATAGTTGTGTACTATATGTTTTCCATTCTGTACAACAGAATATATCAAGTTAAATGTGCAAATAAATTGCATATTTATGTCACTCTTAATAATAATCTACTGTGTTTGGAATAAAGAAATAAAAATTATGGTTAATATTGTATTTATACTGTTTAATATTGTAATTAAAACCAACTGATTCAAAACTAGCACATGTAGCCTACAGACTTTCTACAAACCACCAAGGCATCAGACTTTTGGCTACATTTATTTATATGGTCTACAATGCTATAAGCATTCTGTTCATTCCCAATACGTCGGAACAGTTGTACTCCGGACTCAGAAATACATCCAATTTATGGAATTCAGTGTATGACAGCCTCTTTCGCTCCTCTCCATAACCTTACGTGTTCAGAATTGGAAAGACCAAATCATGAAAATTGACAATCAATGTCCGAACGACCAAACCGTTTCCCGCTAAAGTGTCATGTGAATCAATTCAAGCTTTCCAAAAAGCAATACAGATTAAAAAGGGTTACAATACACTATTGTTGTTAAAAAAAATCAACTAGGCCACACACACATACACAGTGTTCAACAGTAGAGTTAGCTTATACAATAAGTAGATCTAATATTAATCTGACATGGCTTTTACAATACAAATTCAATGACATTGATGATAAAGTTATCTAATGAGTATTCTGTTAGCAAATATAATTGAATTTCTCTGTAATGGTACAACTTTTTGATATGCGATCAATGCTGTGGATAAGGTTATATAAATTAATAAAGACAAACGATACAGATTTTAATGAATTATCTTTGATTTTAGAGTCATGATTTGTATAATTTAAAGAGATATGTCGGAAAAACAGTGGGTGGGAAATAACATTAAATCGGGTTTTGTACATGTGTAAGTCGCATTGTTGCTGAGAATCCATTTGCATATTAAAGTAAATGCTGACCAAAGTTTATCTGACCAAAAATGCACAAAACGATTACAAAACACTACAAATTAAACATCGTATCTATTCTTGATTAATCGATTACCGGAGTTCAAAGTGGGCGATCGCGATCACAAATCTTAGCGCGATTATATTATTCGACTCCAGTCGATTATCAGCCAACACTTGTAAGACTTACTTTTGTTCCAAATGCCGGTGAATGCAAACCAACAAGAACTACACCTTTGACACAAAATGAAACCCGCGTTACTTCATGAATTATTTCTGTACTAAAGGTGCGTAAACTATCCATTGCTGAAAACCTTGTTCAAATTGTTTTTTTTTTAAACATGTTTTGGTATTGACTGAGAAGGCGCGTTTGAACTTGTGTTCAATATCAGTAAAGACACATATATCCAATGGTCCCAATAAGACACATATATCCAATGGTCCCAATAAATAATAAGTCACAAAGTCTAAGCATAACGTGTCAAGATGAATTGTGTTCAGATATTGTTTGCAATGAAATGTATAAATTAGTAGTCAATTATATAAAACACGATATGTCTTATCCATAGGAAAATATTTGGTTAACTCCTTGGTTAGGTTAACTTTTTGGATAACGATTGCATAAAAAATATCCGAAAATGTGCACGTTGTGGACAAATTTAAGGTAACATTTAACCTACCTCGCGGAGTTCGGTTATCATTGTCTAAACTGACTTGACGTGAGGAAATGGCAAATATTTTCATTTTTAACTGTAGATATCAAGCGATTTTAGCATACAACTGTGAAAACACTGTCTAAAGTCCAGTAACTATAAAGTAAAGTCATCTTACATTGTTTTTCTTTATTTATCAAGCACGAAACTGTGTCTATATGACAAGAACAAAATACTGCTTTGTTCTTGTCATATTTTATTATATCTATTTCAATCAATCCAATTTTCACATGAATATAACATTTTAATTGTCCATATTTTCATGTCCTACCACTCTTAGTTTCAATGTCTTAAATATCAAATGTGTGCTGCTTGACACTCCGTTTGTTTTAGATCAAAAGATGACGTAACTTATGACGTAGGTCTACATGTTATTGTCTGTTTCTGGGTAGACATATGGCTAATGAAGTTTGTTAAAGAAAGAGTATCGAATAAATAACTATTGAAATATGTTCTTATTAACATTTAACTAATGTATACAGTGAACGCTCATATTAAATTGAAAACGAAAGATTTAATAAAAGCCTTTTTTACCAATAACTGTTTGTTACTCAAAGACTAATTTGTATATGAGTTGCATGTAATCGCTTACATTTTAATGTATTTACTATATTTTTATTATAACTTCATAGTGATATGCAATGAAACCATGCTAGATAATGAATTTTGGGATAGTTTGGTTTGGATAAATTTAGCCCAACTGTATATACTTAACCAAACCGGTGTTCAGCTTTATAGAATAGGTTCTTAGTTTTTAGCCAGTTATCCTTATATTACAATATAAAATAAAGGTTTTGAGATATATCATTCAAGGCTGTAACTCGCTAAACGTTAAGCAGTTAGTGGCGATAATACTAAATAGTACGTTTTACTTAATTCTTCCAATAATTTCCTAAATCATTCCTTGAAAGCCATATTTCGTTATTAGCATATGTGCAAATATGGCTGATAGCACCTACGAGCTTTTAAGGGACAATGTACAAGTTTTGAAATAGCATTGCGAATTTCACCAATGGAGTGTCTTTGAAACGTCAAGTATTATCGAAATTGATTGAAAAGATAGTACCACACGTATTCGCTCTAAATATAATAAAAACTTGTTTAATGACAAGCATATAAAGCTCCATTGAACCAGTCAGCATTTATTTGATGCACAGTTTGCTTCTTTTTATCTTTTTTATTTTATTTAGAAATTATATGCGTCTGTAATTTATTATCTTTGATAGAAGGCAGACCTTTTAAGTATTGAAATAAAAACGTCGCAAATAATCTCAATGGGCGTATGCAATGGAAATTAGATGTCAGATGCATTTGTTTTATTGTTGTTCCAGATATCGTGTTGCAATTATGACCCTCGTTTGCGATGTGGGTTCTCTTATCTGTGAGAACATAAATCTGTTTGAATGTCCAAGTCATTCCAATGTGGATGTACATTTTTACTGTACATTTGCCTTTTATGTGATACAAAACAATGATTATGTAAACATAGACAAGTGCAAAAAGATGTGTGGGTCAATGAACACTCTATAGTATGATAACGCTCTATAGTATGCTCTAGAGTTATGCTGGTAATACATTTTTTCATATACACGTTATAAAACCCGTATTATTTGTCTGTATGTAGATGGTGTGCAGACCAACAATGCAAACAAATGCATTATTTTGTATCACATTATTCTGCGTGCATAACAGTTTCCGGACCATAGGTGGAGTGCAATGGAGGCAATATGAAGATCCCAAGATTTAGTTAATGACTATTGTGCAGTGTGAAGCATTAGACATTTACTATAGTATTGTTACATTGATGTGATGTGTATGTACATACGATGCGTTATATGGTCTTTCTGGGCATAAAATTACTCTTTGTCATAATTTTAGATGGAACGTGGGTATTCTACATATATGTTAATAACTTTGATATATTATTAGGATTTCGTACAAATGCGTCATTCAAATATTATCGACCGTTATTCTTCTAATTTGAAAAGTGTGTTGTATTCAGTATTTCTTATCGGTCTATGTAATGTAGAATATCTGTTTATACCTTCAATGTAAATAAATAACGAAGCATGACATTGACGCAATTTGAACGCTTTATTTTCTATAGTGAAGAGTATGAACTATGTTGAATCATATTTAATGGAAATGTAATAGTAGGAGAATAAGATCAAACTAGTTATCACTCGATATAACGTTTCAATGAAAAAGGACAATAATAATTATGCATCCAGCATAAGTATCTTGTAAGCAGTGATAAGCGACAATTATTATATTAGGCCTTCACAAAACTACCCTCGGATATATTTAGAATCAAGAAATAAACATGATTTGTAATTAAACATTTTGTATAACCATGCGACAACAGCAACCTTATGTGTTATATAACCAATAAATAGACACTATCCCATTGGTACCGACAGCACTTGGTGACTGAATGTAAATGTCATGTCGCATGGCCTAAACTAATGTCTTATGTGCTAAAACTAGATGTGTATGTCCCAAAATTTGTATTCGGCGCGGCACATACAAATTCACACAAAGCAACAGGAACCAGAACTTTTACCTAAATTCATGTCATATGGGCTAAAATATATTTGTGGTATTTCTCTTTTGGTTCCCGACATGTGCATTAAAAACAAGCAACCGTGAAACCAGCACAGCGTTCTTTCCTGTTTACGGACAACAATCACGACATTTTGTTGATTTTCGTGACATCATTTTGTGTGTTTAGTTTGATTTAGTAGGTTATTTTTCACGTTCATTATGTGTTAATGTTGTGAGATAAATAGAATAACAGATCGTCGTTTAATTATAATACGTTTGCTCGGTGACTGCTAGTAAAACTATTTGAAGATTATATAACAAAACAACACCTCGGTCGTCCAGTGAACAGCAGACCATCTTCAATGGCCATCTAGTAAATAATTGCATAATGTCTGAGTATGGACCCTACATGTGTTTTCATTGGTAAATGCATATTTAACGTCCGCGGATAATAAGCACACATACTACATAAAACGATATGAATATAGGCTTTAATTGATTAAATGCATTCTTGCATCTATCCTGAAAATATATCCTGAACAGATATGAGAAGGCCTGAGAATGTATTTAATTGTTTAGTTACAACATATATTTATTACAGTAATTAAAAGGCCTTTACATATAATGTCATACAGATAAACCTAAATTAGGTCAAGCAATTAAATCATAACATCACAGTTTTACTATCTGCCATGAAATAATTTCACACGTTGTATTAACAATTGATGCGACCCCAGTTACTCGTTGGCTATTGTTTATTTTGAGTTTTCCATGTAGCGTTGTATAGCCATTGAAACACTCGCCATGGACATGCGCAGTTAACAAGGAACTCTCAATTTCTGATACAGTTGGATACGTAGGAGGGCTTTACGATTGGAAGAAGGAACATGATTACCGTATCGCATAAAAACGTCATTAACATTAAATAGACACTATTTAGTACCTATGAAAGGCCGATCTGAACTGGTATGTAATTCCATATCATAACCCTTATTTTATTGCTGTTGTAGACAACGTGCTAAAATATGGCTCCAGTTCAGAGACATGGGTATGTTAATATTATGTTATATATATCAAGGCCATTTCCGTGTAGTTTTGCCTGTAATGTACTACAACATGCACCTTCAATCTTACGAGCGGACACGCTTTACGTTAATTGTATGTGGTATGAAAAATTATTGAAAACTATTAAGCGCAATAACCACAACTATTTTAGGTATAACGACCGTTTGTTCAACACCAATTACATCTATGACACATAGAGAATACTAGGTTACTGTTGAATACAGAGAAGTTAATCTTGCGAGGCTTAAAAGACCGGAAGCGCGAGCTTTCTGAAATATAGTGTAAAGTGTTCAATTCTTGTCCGTGTTATTCCTCACAACCTACTGGCCAGATTTCAATGAAATTTCAGGGGAAGCTTCATTGCCAAGAGGGGGTGTGCATATTAGCAGGATATTCCACTTCAATGATTTCCCTTGGAGTTACGGGACTGTGAAAATTTCTGAAATATAGGATATAGTACGCATTTCTATTGAATGTTTAGTCATTTTAATACCTTTGCCCTTCTCACTGTATTTATATTGCATGACAAAGCGCATTTGAGAGCATCCATCGGTTTTACTGATATCCTTGTTTTCTAATGAAATCCAAAACAGTGTCTTTCAACGTATCGTCCATCGTTTGGAAATTACAATTTAAATTACTGCTACTGTGTACTGAACATTTATCGTTATATGACATGTCAACAGGTCCAAAACTTGTGCAAATAACATGGTCGTCTTTCATCATGAAGATGATTATAAATCCCCCACCGCGAAGCGGGAGGGGGGTTATAGGAATGCCATTCGTCCGTCCATCTGTCCGTAGCATGTTCGTGTCCGCTCCTATACCCTTTGAAAGATTTTCATGAAACTTGGCTCAAATGTTTAGTTCATTGAGACGATGTGCAGAAGGCATGAGTCAGTCTCGCCGGCTCAAGGTCAAGGTCACACTTGAAGATCAAAGATTCGAGCCTCCATTTCGTGTTGGCTCCATATCTCCTATGCCTTTTGAAGGATTTTCATGAAACTTGGCTCAAATGTTTAGGTCATTGAGACGATGTGAAGAAGGCATGGGCCTTTCACGCAAGCTCAAGGTCAAGGTCACACTTTAAGGTTAAAGTTTTGAGCCTCCATTTTCGTGTCCGGTCCATATCCCCTATAAATTTGAAGGATTTTCATGAAACTTGGCTCAAATGTTTTGCTTATTGAGACCATGTGCAGAAGGCATTAGCCAGTCACGCCAACTCAAGGTCAAGGTCACACTTGAAGGTTGAATGTTTGAGCCTGTATTTTCATGTCCGTTCTATATCTCCTTAAATCAAATGTTTATCACACTGAGGCAATGTGAAGAAGCAATGAGGCAGTTACGCCACCTCAAGGTCAAGATCACACCTGAAGGTCAAATGTTTGAACCTCCATTTTTGTGTCTGCTCCATATCTTCTATGCCATTTGAAGGATGTTCATAAAACTTGGCTCAAATGTTTATCACATTGAGGCGATGTGCAGAAGGCATGGAGCAGTCTTGTCAGCTCAAGGTCAAGGTCACACTTAAATGTCAAATGTTTGAGCCTTCATTTTTGTGTCAGCTCTATATCTTCTATGCCCTTTAAGGAATTTTCATGAAACTGATTAAGGTCAGTGTGATACTTCAAAGTCACCTTCAAAATCTAATGAAGGATCACGGCGGGGAATATAGCTGTCCTTTGGACTGCCTTGTTTACAATTTAGAAATGCAGATCGAAAGCCTCTACATACATCTGTATAATATGTGTAAAGTGCTATTCAAAATGTTAGTGCTGTATCTTAAAACATTTAAATAACGAGACAGCCATCTTAACAAAAAGTCGTTAGATGCAATATAAGACCATGTCATATAAAAAGCATAACTATGCTTCTGCATCTAAATAAAATGTGTAATTTATTTTGTACCTTGAAAACTTTTATAAAATACTTTGATAAAGTAAATATTTTTAGTTCTTGTAAATAACGATTGTGTTACGTCTTTCAGGACAGGACATGTTTGTGTCGCCTGACTAAGCGACATATACGGGTTACTTATGTCGGCGGCGGCAGCGTCCCCTTTTGCTTGTTCGGAGCTTAACTCTTAGACTAGTAAAGCTATCAACATGAAACTTCATAGGTAGATAGATCTCCTTGATGGGAAGTGCAGTGAACAAGAACCGTTACTCTGCACCTCATACTTTTGGAGCTATTGCCATTTGTTTATTTTCATACTTATTTTTAGTCCGGAGCTTAACTCTAAGACTATGAAAGCTATCAACTTGAAACTTCATAGGTAGATATATTTCATTGCGGAGAAGCGCAGGGCACAAGAACCGTTACTTTGCACCTCATACTTTCTGAGTTATTGCCCTTCGTAAATTTTCATACTTATTTTTTGTCGCATTTTTGGTTTTTTCTTTGCACTTAGCCAGAGTGCAGTGCTTTTGAAGATTTCAATAAAAATCTGTTTAAAATAAATTGAGCATTAACCTTAAACGCTTCTTCATTTGGATTCACGTAAGCCATCCGGCATCAGGCGACATATCCGACTCGCAGAGTTTTAGTTAATATATAGTTTTATTTTCAATCGAATTATCATTAACTTATACATATGACAGGTTTGACAAATGGCTCAGAAGAAGGTTGTCATGCCATAAAGATATAATATTACTATCGCAGTTTCTATGCGATGATATCTTCAATCGGCGAATTAGTTAACTCCTAGTAGATTTTAGATCTGAAGTATCTATATAATATATACGTTTAATAATGGTTGTTAAAGGAGCATTGGTGGATTACTGTGGCGGTTCATTTTGCTTTATTACTACGTGAGGTAATCACTGTATAAGTAGGGCTTTTATTGATCCGACCTATGACCGGGGTCTTGGTATAGGTGCACGTCGGTATGTGCACATATAAAAGCTAATGAAATAACAATTTCAGCAGCAGCAACAACTATCATTTAATCAACATTTGTAATAATAGCGGAATGTTCTGGGGCTCTGATGGCGCCTAATGTGACCATCATTTCCAAAGAGCTATTTTCCATATAGGTTTGGAATAGTATGTTCGTCATCCGCTGACGATTTATTATATGTCGAACGACACAGAGTATTTGCATAATTCGTAAAATGTAATTATACATCATTTGAACTTAAGTGTACACTAGTGTAGGGGTATAAATTGCTTGACATATTATGCGTTAGTTACAACGTACTTAAGTAGCCTAACAAATCGGTTTTATATTAAAATGTAATTAAACGATGGTAATATGTAATCGTTTATGGATAATAAACCAGACGCTTGTGTTAAACAATGGATGAGTATCATATAAGGGGTAATAAAAATGGAAGTTAGGGTCGTGCGATGTGTGGCTTTGTACTCTCTTGCAACGTTAATGTAATTAACGTAAGTCATAAAATGAAGGCATGTACTTATCTGCTATTACACTTTAATGTAACTATTTGCGGATAAAATATAAGATGTGATAATTATAGTAGAGATACACATGGCTTTGTTTCAGTTTTTTTATGTTGTTTCTTTTTTATTTTCGATTGCTCTATAACATATATTTTTTATATCAGTACAATGGAATATGTTACAACAAACAATGACACAAAACAAACATGTATTATCGATTATGTTCTTTTTTTTCTTGTTCGCTAGTTACATTGTCACCGTGTGTGAATCCTTCAAACTGATTACGTGATTTATGCAGTATATGTTAATAATGTTGTCAATCATGTAAACCAAATGAATGGACGTCATTTCTCTACTCATATCCAAGGATGTTAAATTATTAGCAGCGAAGACTGGACATAGCAAGATATAAGGTTTACCACGTCCACTTTCGTACTTAATATGACCAGCGCATCTATATTGTACTAATAATTAAAAACGAGTGTACCAATTTACAACACGATAACTTGTAACATTCGTATTACATGTGTAAATACTCGACTGAGGCGAATTCGGCGTGAGTGGTCATAAAAATGGGCATTGACCACACGTCGACGGAATCGTAACATCAAAAGATGATACACAGCGCTCTTACCAACAGCGCTATTTTGACTTAGAAAGAAACATTGGCATACGAAGGTTATATAAGATACCCACGAAGCTGATAACAAAACTGTAATTTAGGTTAAACACGCTTACATCAATGTAATTGGACTGTAAGAATTCTAATAAGAAAACTAATATTTTCATCGAAACAGATTTGTAATATATACATACATAAGGTTCAGTGTCAGGTTAATATGTCCGAGCTATAAACATATCTAATGGGCTTGTATTGATAAAAGGATAGATACCAGTAAATAGTGGGGAATCCCCCGGGTGGTCTACTCGAAAGTAGGCCGTATATCAAATACTTTATTTTTTCTTCAGCAGTTTATGTATACACATCTTGTCGAAATCGCAAGTGCATTCTTACGGGTGACTACAATCAGGTCAGATGAATTTTCTTAGAAGTATTATAACATATATTTTTATTTAAAATTTTAAAGGCAGATCAAATTATTGTTCCAAAGAGACCAGACTTGCAATATCTGAATCAAAGAAAAGTGGCGAACGACGCCAGGAGATTTTGCTGTATTACAATGGGACCGTAAGGAAAATAGATTTTCTGGTTTCTAACCATTAAGAAAATGGCAGGTAATGGTTATTTTTTTAAACACCATGTAACAGTTTTATTTTATTCGGTTAATTTCTTTTCACCTTAAAATGTGATTAATATCAGAATTTGAATGTTCGTTACGTTTTTTTTAAACGGAAAACTGACTGTTCCGGGGAAAAAAAAGAACCACAGTACGGGAACTCGCTTTTTGCATATCATACCAAATCAAATCCTGTTAAACCACAATTGTACACGTTTTATATATTGCTTACATTTATTGCATTAACGAAATACACTGGTAAATTGACTAATTTATATAAATTTGGTACACACTTTGCTCTAATTTCTAGAACAACCTGCATTGTTGCATGCATAGTGCAAATAGGTTAAAAAGATGTAAGAAAAGTTATAAATCTTATATCAGCTTTTCTATGCATTCATCATGATTTCAGGATATTGTAAACACAGTCAGATATTTCAGGAGTGAAAGTAAGTCAAAACCAAATAAATCAACCAATCGCTACCCAGACTGCGGTCGGGTCTTTTTTTATTAACTTGTTGTTCTTGTTTTTATTTGTGTTCATTGTACATATACGTTCGTTGCTCTTATTGGATTATATAGATGACTGTGAGCCATTTACATAAAAATAGCAATACACGGACACTGCTGTTTTACAGAAAGTCAGTGTATAATTGTCAAATTTACTCATCAACGAATCAATGGAAATGTTAACATCCTTTCGGTTCAATTCTGCTCTTAATAGATTTTAGCTTGACATTTTTTTATTTATGCTATTAGTCCAGTATACTCGTATATATATCCCGAATTTCGATAAACGTTTTTTTCTGAGTTTTACATTGTCGAAAAAACTACTCACACGAGACCTTTTTCATTAGCTGTATATAAAGTGCGCATTCAAAAAGTACCTTCTATCCATGGTATTATTTTAAATGAGGAATTAATAAGGGATTTATCGTTAATAAATGTCTTGTACACAAGCTAAATCTGTTAGTTTTCGAATGATTTATGTAAAAGCCAGTATGACCCACTGTTAAAGTACGTCTTTCATCGAAATATATCGTTCGCTGCCTTAATCTTGTACTTATGAGCGTTTGTGCATATAAAACAGCCTACACTGGATTAATGGCGTGTCGTTCACATTATATATAGTACGCGAATTAGCGGTAAAGAAAACATTTACCACACTATAACATTACTACACTAATTATCAGCGAAAATAAGGTATTAACTATTTTTGTTGTATTGCTGTTTATCGAGTAATAAACACACGTGTAGTGTTCTGATGCGTAGGTTAAACGACGAAAACTTCTTTGGCGAATGCTTAAATTCAGTTGAGCAATAGTTTCTTTCCGTCGTTTATTGCAAAATAAACACACGCATAGGCTGTTCATTGTGTATTACATTTGAAAACATTAGACATGTTACTCAGCTTCATTGTGTATTTGTGTTGTCACTAGTTTTATTGTATGTGAACATGTTAACATGTATATTGATTTCTTCACGTATTGTATTGAGAAAGAGCAGGTAATTTAGCGAATAATGAACATTCTGAAACTTAAAATCATTGTACACCCATAAGACATACATACAAAACACGATAAGTAATTGCCATACAATAGAATGTATAATTGTAAACATGCTCCTGACGTCCACAATTAGGAGATATTTCACCAAATTATGTAATCATTTGTATTAGTTTATCAACGCCTGTACTGTCAAAAAGGGACGCAGAGGACACATGAGCGACTTGCATAATCTATTGCATGGAATATGGCAAGCAGCGTTCCGTATGTAGACAAAACATAAACCTGTAAGATGAAGAGACACGTGTTCGTGGTCTACACATACGTAGATTGCATTCACAGAGTGCAAACATATTTAGGCACTACACGTGTTCCCTAAGAGCGCATTCAGCTTTTAATTTATGGCGCGTAATAAAAGAAACTATTTGTGATTCGTTTGGACATGTATGTCTCTTTTTAGCTAAGGGTGTGAGTTTATGGTTTCTTGATCGAAAGTCCTTTTGACTTAAGAACAAATCAAGAGCATTATAGATGATTCTATACTATGACTCTAACGTGACGAACAAAAGAAATAAACAGACAAAACGAACAAACATCAGTTGCTTCCGGAAGGAAGGTTAAAAACTATGGAATAACTCACACCATAAGTAATTCGAAATGTACTTGACAAAGGTGCATACAAAAAATAAACAAAATAAACAAATAATTCTAAATCAGACAATTCGCTCGGTATATGGCTTTGCATATCTGTTCGTGTTAATGACAAATGGCACAGGTATTTTACACGTTTCATTCATATTTACATTTGCACATAACTCACCTTCTAGCAAAATCTATTATTGTTGGACAAAGACTGAGAAATATTCAGGAATGCACTAACAAAATCGTCAACCGATAACTTCAGTGGTTTTTTAAACTCACTAAAGTTCTCAATCTCTTGCACACCGGCTACATTCCATTCACCTCTGTAGTTTTCTCGGAAAGTAGTCTAAACAAATGCACGTTGCTTTAATCACATGACCATATCATTCAAACGCAACAAACAATCCACTCTAAGCACTTTGTTTACATCTGCAAAATGATTGTATCTGCGTAAATGGGCATACAAATAGTTCCAATTATAGGAATTAACTTTTTTTCCCCATTTATGATAATTTAATAAACATTTATTCTTTATTTGGTCGCTTGTGGTCATAACAATCAATTTTAATGTGCGTTTAATACATTTTAATTCTTTTCCGTTTTGACAAGATTCTTTTCATTGAGCCCGTTGCAGAGGTGTATGGTGAGAGCAGCGAACGACAACTCTGCAATGAGTTTTTAGAGTGCGGCAATAGCCGGAGTCTTTAGTACCGCAAATCGAAAGCATGTACCGCTTTTGAGACGGCAATTGCACAGTGGCCTCCCCTGCTTTCAATATCGTGGAGCAGAGAAGATCACTGATCACGCGGCCAATCAGAACCGCCAGACAATTCCTTGCTATCAGTGAACTCAGTCACTGGCATATTAAATACATTCAATAAATTAATTCAGAGATGACAAGAAATAGATCCGATTAAAACGATAACGAACAATCAACATAGTATTTATTATCTTCAAGTACATAGCCTATTCTTCCAAATCGATATGTTTCTGTGTGTGTTGTTTTCTGGTAAAGTGCATAATTACATTACATTGCCTAAGTTCCAGTTCGCGTCTCGATGGTCACGCGCGGTGGTCGTGTATTATGTACATTGTGGAAAGCCGTCGTTGTTTTATCCAAAGCGGACTCCGTTGTATTAATGTCGGCTGGAAAATATTGACCGAAGCACTTTTGAAATATGAATATAGGACTATCGGAAATGAAATTTTAGCAAAGTACAAGTACAGATGGTGGCCTATTTAGCTCGGTACTTTAAGAATAATATTATTCTTTGTGTTAACACGTTAATTTAATGTTTATAAATGGCATCAAATATTTCTTTTATTCACATAGTATGTTGTTTGTTTTATGTATTGTCGCATTTGATTTAAATGTTAAGTAAGACATAAAAGGTTCACAACTTCTCACCAATAAAATTACATCAGTTTGAAACATTATTAATGAACTAGTTTTCTTGAAAATATTCCAATACATGTATCTTGTTGTGACCTTAAACTTAATATGGCAAGCCGCAGTCTTTCAGCGATCAACGCTTTGATTTTAATACGTTGCTTTCCATTTCTTGGGCACGAAGCTGGAATCGTATGACGGCGTAAAAACGGTAAATAAAATGACTTTAAAAAAAAGTTAGAAGAGTAATGCTGCAGTTCATAAAATTCCACAAGTACAAGAGAACCTGAGTGTATAGATTTAAATCAATCCCTTGAATTACGGTTACGGTTTAACAACATAATTCAAAATAAATACTGAAGGAAATAAGTTGCATATTGTGACAAACGTCGTCATGGCAGGGAACTTGTCAAAAACATATTATGGACTCTGGAAATTGTGTTCCGACTGCACAGACGTTTTTTGAAACGATACTCTCTGTGTACTAGTAACTAAAACACAAATGATCTCGTAGGATGTTGGGCATTGCGGTGACAAGATTGAATGTGTACGATAAATTAATAAGTCTGTAGATGCCACAAAGTGATATGGTCGGCATCATGTACTGTTGAGTGTGGGGCATACTCAGTACGCCAATGCAGTGTCGTGCAATGGTGAGCGCAGACATTAATGGTCTTCAGCAGCGTCATGTTCGTTTGGTGTTTTTAGATAACGAACAAAATAGAACCCACTGTGAGAGCAATATAATCTAACACGTGTGTGTTGAAACATGTATTAACAATGGTGTTATCCTTTATATAACGCTAAGATAATTACAAGTGTGTTAAAAACATATAATATATAATGCTTTCTATTTTAAAAAAGGAAAGACCAATCATTCCCAAAATACAGTCAAGAAAATCGACTTTTCAATTGTTATTTTTGTTGTTATTTTTTCGTATTTTGGGGGAGTATATAAATATATAAAGCACAACAAATTGTCATTTTTTGAGTATATGTACACCATTCCATTGGACTCATTGTAAACAATAATCAACAAAGAGTTTCATTCAAATAAATGACAGAAAAAACCAACTAAAATCAAATCGATCAGCCGGCGATGCATTTATTGAAAAATTTAAAATCGATTTAAAATCTATTTTCTAAAAGAAAAAAATCAAAGTGGAATCAAAAGCAAAGTTGATAAGCCGGCGTATCATTTCTTACATTTGAATAAAATCCAATTTGAAAAGCCAGTGTATCATTTCTTACAGAAGAATTAAAATTTGAATGAAAATCAATTCGATAAGCCGGCGTATCATTTCTAACTGAAAAATTCAAATATGAATGAAAATCAATTTTATAAGCCGGCGTATCATTTCTTACAGATAAAATAAAATTTGAATGAAAATCAATTTGATAAGCCGGCGTATCATTTCTTACAGAAACATTCAGATTCGAATAAGCCGGCGTATCATTTCTAACGGAAAAATTCAAATTTGAATGAAAGTCTATTTGATAAGCCGGCGTATCATTTCTATCAGAAAAATTCAAATTGGAACAAAAGCAAGTCGCTAAGCCGGCATATCATTTCTTACGTTTGATAAGCCGGTGTATCATACTTATAGACAAAAATAAAATGTAAATGAAAATTAATTTGATAAGCGGGCGTATCATTTCTTACAGAAACAAATTAAATTTGAATGAAAATCAATTTGATACGCCGGCGTATCATTTTCTACAGAAACATTCAAATACGAATGAAAATCTATTTGATAGGCCGGCGTATTATTTCCAACAGTGAAATTGAAATATAAATGAAAAGCAAGTTGATAAGCCGGCGTATCATTTTTGCCGAAAAGATAAAATTTGAATGAAAATCAATTTAATACGCCGGCGTATCATTTTCAACAGTAACATTGAAATATGACTGAAAAGCAAGTCGATAAGCCAGCGTATCATTTCTTGCAAAACATTGAATGAAAATCAATTTATTCGATTGGTATACAAAAAACATTTTTCATGCACAGGGACATGAACATTTACAACAATTCCATTATTATAGTAAAACACACACGTAATAAACATTTTCCGAGTTTTGTAACAAGCCGGTATTTACGTACCGTTTAACATATATCTCAACAGCATACGTATCAAGAGCATAATGTAGTTGTTTTTTTCACAACTGTTTTCTATTTAGTGATACTAAAATACAACACAAAATTATCATTCGTTTAAATCGAATAATAATCCTAGATCTATTTATTCATGTCATGCTTATTTTCATCTAATTAAGTGATTAATTTAGATATGTTAAGCCGCGGTCACAACAGGGTTGCGTCGACCTTAGATCGAGCTTGCGTCGAGATTTTTGTCAAAGACTTGCGGCGGACCTACGGCGTCCGTGCGTGTTTTTCTCGATCGCAAGGTCGCCGAAACAACCGCAACAAACATAAGCGCAAGCGCAAAAGTTGATGCCTCGGCCTTGCGTCAATCAACCATTGTGTGAGAACCGTAAGGGCAGCGTGCGAACATCGAGCGATCGCTCTACGGGCACTCTACGTTTTTTGCTTCGAAACTGACGGTCGCAAGTGCGCAAGGTGCACTTGCGGACGTCGCTAGACTTCCTTGCGTAGTACGTACGGCTTCCTTGCGATAAACGCACCGACGACGCAGGAAAGAAACTGACAACTCACTCTCGCCGCAAGACACGTGCGGTTATCTAACGTTGACCGCAAGGCATTATGTGTTTCGTATAAATACCCGCTATTATTTGCATGCTTTTAACACAGTTTCTATATAATCTCTTTATTTTACGTGTGTTACAATCATACTGCTACTTGAAAAAATGACAATATTTGTTAACAAATGAAATTTAACCATAGCATCTTCTGATATACATATCAAATTAAAAGTCGTAAATGGCACCAATTCATGCAGGATATTTATAAAAAAAATATTTATCAAAATACCATTACTGTCTTGCGGCATCAGTGCGTACAACTTGCGGTGCGATTACTATGCGCTGGTCGTGCGTCGACATATTAAAAGTCATTTACAGTCGCATGGTGACCGTTAGGTCGTCGTAGAACAATCGCACGTTCGCAGACAGAACGCGGTGTGCTAAAACTGAAACCGCGCGACAGACGTGCGGCGATCGAATGTCGCCCGTAGTTTGGCCGCACGATGCCCGTACGAATTCCACAAATTCTAAGGAAACGCATGTGTTTGTCTTGCGATTTCAAAATCGTGCGTTTGGTCTGCGGGCATCGCAGTGTGTTATGCTTTAGCTTTATATCAAAACGTAGTTTTTATCGATGTTGTCTAAAACTGAGTATGTTAAAATGAAGCTTTGATTTTAAACGCGGCATTCTGATTGATGTCTCTAATACGGTGTCCTGTTAATGTCATCGTAGTTTCTCGACTACGACTTGTGCTCATGAAAGAACGCCGACGTATCGTGTCGGCGCGTCGGCGTATCGTGTCGGTGCGTCGGCGCCCTTTCATGAGCACAGATCTAAGTCGCGATACTACGATGACATTATATCTGGACACCCTACTCAATGTACATCATGACTTCACTCATATTAGAGTGAATGTCTTACTTACATGGTTTCATACCTGTATGCGAGATTTCGAGGGATGAGCGTGAAGCTATTGTATCTGCTTAACATTTCTATATCAGATCCGGTAGTTTCACGCTCAAACCTCGGAATGTGTAGCGTACGTTCATAGAGTGGGAAATAATACAAAAGATGTGCATTTTAATGGAGAAAACGTCTTTCACACTTATCATCAATGTTCTTAGTTTGTTGCATTCTTTATACAAAATAAATCACCAATTTGAAAATATTTCTCGTTTTTAACTTCATCATTCCAATAATTGAATTAATTGCTGCCTGATACGTACTGGTATACAGCGTGATAAGGCACTCATCATATTTTATAACTGAATTGGAATCGAATCAATGACTACGTAACGTGTATGCATTGCAAATTCTGCAAAGTGTCGAGCTCTTAAAACATATTTTGTTATATCGTGTTAAAACCATTCATATGAACATTTGCTTTATATTTCCAAAATTGCATTAACGTTACCATTGCCATAGAGCACGAACTTATCGCGGAAATAGAAGAACTACGATGAGGAATAGGCAATTGGACGGAAGAAGTAACATAACAAAATTAAACGGAAGCTTTGGAAATGTCCTCCCGTCTATTTGGGATAATGTACTACGTGAAACGTGTAATACACTGTCAATAAAAGAGACTTTTGATTTTAGGGACTAGCACATCCATTAGGGTTTTACACACTCTGTGACAGTCTTTAACACGGTTGCGTGGACTTTGACCCCTAGTTTGATTTCAAGAGAAATATCACTTACTATGCATATCGTGTTCATTAAATATTTTTACATAGTTTTGTGAGTTCACTATCACTGGAATACACATATAATTAAACATACACTTGATGATATTTTTTTCTATATCTGAATTATATGTACGAGTATGCGTTATTATGACTTTATTTACAGGAACATATTATTCAATATTATATTTGTTCATTATTACCCATTTATCACATGCCATACCTTGTTTTCCGTGTAATACATTACGAATATTTTTATTTTACACATGTGTTAGATAACTTTTTGAGAGTTGTATTGGCTACATATTTATTCACTGGCCAATCTCATGACGTTATTTTGGTGAAATGACGTCGTCAACATTGAAATGACGTCACGTCAGAACACAACTTTTAGGATTTATCAACAATTTTTGATACAATAATAAGTTGTTGTTATTTGCGTTTATAAGCATGAGATAAAAAAAGATCTGACACTCGTTGTCATTTCATACCATATTTAATAAAAATCGTCCAGTATATTCGTTAGTAAGCTCGCCGAAGTCTCGCGTACTAACAACATTCCTGAACTCGTTTAATTAAATAAGGTATGAAATGACAACTCATGTCAGATCCTAATTATATATAAAGCTGCCAACGACTAGAATACTTACGTAAACTTTTCTGGTCATTACAATGGTCGAACTTACTTTAACATTTCTCTGTAATACAAATGCACTGCATGCGCAGATATTGCAACCTATATAACATGTATTAGGTTGAAGGATAGTGACAGTAAGGATATAAACGTTCTTAAGCACGAACCGCATTTAGCAGAGAGTATATAATCACATAGTCTTGCGTAATGGATTCCGCGATTTGCAAAATTCGTTTTATGAGGATATTCTGTGTTGTTTTTTCATCATATAGCATGTGAAGTATATAATAAAAGGTTCAAAGCTAAACTTGAGTCTGATAGATAAGTTGCAATTCTTGGGTTCTATATTTAATATGTTTTCCCTCAAGTGTGCAAGTAATTTTGCTAAAAGTTCACACGAAATTTATCCAAAAACAAAATCAATTATGTTTTCATGTGTTTGTAACAGCTTATACTTGTAAATATAAAACCAGCTTTAGATTACTTCATGAAGTATGTGTTCTTACACGTAATTGCACACTTGTCTTA
This sequence comes from Congeria kusceri, assembly GCA_027627225.1. Classification (NCBI taxonomy): domain Eukaryota; kingdom Metazoa; phylum Mollusca; class Bivalvia; order Myida; family Dreissenidae; genus Congeria; species Congeria kusceri. Next base: position 39,586,712 of record CM051039.1, on the reverse strand, counting down.
ATAAAGACACTGAGTGATACAGCTTTTTTGCATATCAATGCTGCATATTCGTAATGGTCACCAGAAATAGCCGAAAGATCAAAGTGCGCTTATTTTGAATGTTACTACTAAAATTGATATGTCTCGTTTAATATCACTCTCGTTAGATCGTTGAACAAGTGTATCTATTGTACTCGGATTGTTTCTGCGAATATCGTGGAATGTTTCCTGCTGATTTTAACATTCTTAGAAAATACCACTCACAGATGGCTTATAAGTAGCCTTTTACCATAAAGTCGTATTAAGAGTGCTTAGGAATAATATTTAGTGTTATCTAGTGTATTTGTTAAAACCACGCAATACATTAAACGGCATTGATAATGCGACCTCAACTAATCGTGGTACTATTGATTTCGTTTTCAGGACTACATACGAGGCAATCTTAAGACGATTGTTAACCTTCTGTTCGCAATTCATGAGCCCAGTGCGTTGAAAAATGTCAACTATTATGCACAATAATATATGTATATTTAAGTTAAATAATTTCAAACTGATTAATGCCAGTTGACACTATTCCGGAAAGGCTTTGTCACGCAATAAGTAATGTTCACTAATAATGTCGGTTCACGGCATGTATGATACACACGTGAATACAAGAAACTTCAGGCAACAACATACAAAATATGTGTCATGCTTTTCACTGTAAAGCCTATATTTGGTATAGGCTAAGTTGAAACACATTTTTTTCAACAAATATTGATGTGAATACATGGCAGCTCGAAATATTCAAAATGCCAATGTTTTGTCATATATGCCCCCGCTCATTGTTGAGACATTCGAACGAATTATAGTATCAACACCCCAAATGAAGAAATAAAAATTCTCGACGTGCATAAAACTAAAAGTTCGTATTATATTATAGCATTTTAGGCTGGCAAATCATAGCCCTAACAATAGTCATGAAGCTCGCATAGTACTAGAGTACACGGTCGTGTTTTGTAAATAATTATATATAGGAATAATGAATCTCGAGAGACATCATCAGGAGAGAACCCCTTATTACCATCCGTTGGTCCTTTATTTGAGGCAAGTGACCAATTGCCTATACAATGCAGGACATTACATACAACACAACACACAACAACATAAAAAATGAATTAAAACTGGGGTCACCGCCTTGGAACGGTCAATGTAAAGCGTTTGGGGTTTAAACCGGTTTAAAGGCATGCCAAACCACACACTTAGCGCATAATTAATCACAAACACGCGCTTGTAAATAAACGTTAACCTCATTGCATTGCAATTCAATTTAAATAGTAATAAAAGAGAATTTTAATTCAATTAAATTACAATTTATTTACTCAATGGTTGAATGCTCACTAGAGCAACAGAATTGCAACTGCTTGAAGCACGATGAAATGAAGTCAATACAATTACCAACTTATCAACTATAAATCCCTTCTTGTTGACAAGATTTCAAGACCTAGCATCATTTAGTACAAATCCCAGATCATCGTCGAGCATCTCAGGAAGAAGCCGTAATACGTGGTAGTCGCAAATAAGTATGAGTAAGAAATATTTATAGATCGTTAGGGTATTTCACAAACTAATTGCCAATCGTGGCATAGTTTATAATGAGGAATGATGATTAGCTTACGATTCGAATTAAGCGTGGATATGTAATAAACGGTATCAACTTTTTTTTTACTACGATGGACTTACGTTGAGCCAGATATATAGCTAACAATGGATTAATGGATTTACGTTGGCTGTCTTTCTTTAAGATCTGTTTTACATTATTGGGTTATTTAACACCGTTCTGTACATTACAGTGATATATTGGAACAAGTACACAGCTGAAAAAACATATTTGATGAGTCGATTCCAATATGAGATGTCAGTTGTGTACGAGTTTAAATAAATAACCGAGTGTAAATGTATGCCGTATTCAACACAACGCTGTTATTATTGTTTATCATGTAACTATTAATACCGTAGCATTTTTGCCATAATCACATACTATTTACATTCAGCCATACAGTCGGGGGAAACGCGCGCGCGCTCGAGTCATTAACATAATTGTGAAGCCATGGAAAGTTATTTCCAAAAGATGAATTCTGCCTTTTCTAGAATAGCACTGAACGGCTATTGAAAAAGTAATATTTTAAGCACGTATGTTAAATATGGAAACAATATTGTATGCATATGTGTCTAATGGAGAGAGAGAGATTCTTTATTCGGAAATAAGGCAATATACCCATGATTCCAATATACACAGAACAAAATACATGTATATAACCGGTAAATGGTGAAGCATATCATTATAAAATTACTGCAAGTACATGTGAATATATCAATCAAAACAATATATTTCTAACATGTGTATATGGTCGACAGAGGATAAAATTGATAGTAATGAAGCTCTTTTTGGAGAAAAATGGTATTGTTTACTAAATCATTTAAATTATATTTGAGTAATTTGTATTTATAGTAGGTATTGGGCGAAAAAATGGTAATGATATATAAATAATTTAAGTTATTCTGAATAATTTATATCTAAGTATGTTTTATTTAGCTTATATTTAAGTAATCTCATCAGTCGGAAGTGCGGTTAAGCATATGCAGTAGGTTATTTAAAAGAAAAAGGAAAAAGGGAAACATATATGAAGCTGCACGTTTTATCAAAATGTCCTATTTACGTATTATTTACATCCATCAAGACAATATCACTTTTATTAACAGAGTGCGACAATAATAAGTATTGAGTTAATTGACGAAGAGCTAACAAGAACCAAATTGTTGGTATTATGTGGCCTGTAATATTCGAATCCCCATGACGGTATAAAAATGCGGTGTCGTCTTTGCTTTTGTGTTTGCGTGGCGTGTTACCGTTACAGTTACACAATCGATTTTAAAAAGAGTGGTGGGATTTTAAGCGGATTAACCTCCGTCACGGAAAAATGAACTACACTGGATATAATTAAGGCAAGTTTGATCTTAATAAGTGTGGTTCTCCCTCATGAAAGTGGCAACCTAACCCGAAAACAAAATGTTAGATTGATGCATGAGCCTCTAGAACCAGTTATGCCTGTTGGTTTTGGAAAGGAGTGTTCTCCTCAAATTAGTTCATCTAATTCGAAAACGAAATATTAGATGGCTAAGTATGAGAAGACCACTTGTGTTATTAAATAAGATTAGCAATAATTGCCTAATATAAATAATACAAATTTAACCAAAAACAAGATCATTTGATCCTAGCTTAAGTCACGTGATCATTGGCGCGAAGGGTCGAAAATTTTGCAGTGAGAATAAAATTTGGAATATTTATTGATAAAACCTTTTTAGCGAAGACTTTAGCGAAGATTTAACCTGGAATTTATGTGTGGATGTGTGTGCTATCAAAATGTGATATTACACAATGACTAAAACGAGAGACAAAAAGAGAAAATAAAGAAATAGTAGTGACAATGAAACAAATAGCCGGAAAGAGCATAAACAAAGAGGCCCGTCCGGGGAAACTAATCTTTCGGTAAGTGAAGTTTTGATCTGGACAAATTCTGTTCTATATGGAGAAGATACTTTAGATTATAGTGTTTTTGGAAATCTAAGTGAAAACTCTGTAATGGCTGAAAGTAGTGCTGAGCCTACAATTCGGGATATAATGACCCTATTGAAAAATGTTAGTGATCGCCTGGAAAGTGTGGAGAAGTCAATGGAAACTATAGATTCAATTTCAAGACGGATGGGCAACTTAGAAAAGGACATTAATAAGCTCTGGGTGGCTCTGGAGGACCGGGTACAGAAGGTTGACGATCGCGTCACGCGCCTCGAAGACAAGTTTGACGGTGCGGACATCCATGCGGCGCAGCTGTCAGAACGGATGCAGGAGCTGGAGAAGGAGAGGGATACCCTGCGTGACAACGTGTCCTATTTGCAGTCGCAGTCCATGCGAAATAACCTAATATTCACCGGGGTAGCCGAGGACAACTCGACTGGAAACGAACCATCAGAAACGACGGAGCGGAAGCTCCGCCAGCATCTCCAAGACGCTTTCAAGATCGCCAGTGATATTGCTGACTCAGTTAAGTTTGAGAGGGTACATCGTTCACCGGGATCACCTATGTCTGGCAAAGTGCGTAATATCGTGGCCAAATTCACATTCTTCACAGATAGGGAAATGGTCCGCAAGCGCTGGAAGGAACTAGATGGGTCTGTACACCGTGTTTTCGAGCAATTCCCACAAGATGTCATCGAAAAGCGACGTAAACTGGTACCAAAGATGAAAGAGGCGAGGCGGCTGGGTAAGCGAGCATACCTTGCCTACGACAACCTTTACGTCGATGGAACCGCGGTCAGAGCGTAGGGGCACGAAGGCGGTGAGATATCCATATTATCGTGGAATGTTCATGGATTGACTTATTGTAAAAAGTCTAGTGCAGAGTTTGTAAATATTTTAAGTTCAGCTGATATTTGTTTCTTGATTGAATCGTGGACAAAATTATCTAGTAATATTAATTTAAACGGTTATCAAACTTTACATTTCTTTAGAAAATTTCAACATAGGAACGCCGGAAGAAGTAGTGGTGGTATTGTTATTTATATTAAAGATCAGATAAAAGATGGCATCGAAATTATAAGAAATCATTACGACACTATTATTTGGTTAAAACTTAAGCGAGATTTTTTTAATACTGCAAGTGATATATATTTATGTGGAAGCTATATTTGGGGAGAAGATTCACCCGTGTATAACACTGTTAATGTAGACCTTATTGATATTTTAGAAAATAACATTACATATTTTTCTGAATTTGGTAGTGTTTTTATCACAGGGGATCTGAATAGTCGAACCAGTAATAAATGTGACTTTATTGTTCATGAGTCATTTAACACAATCTATGATAATATAGACTACACACCAGATCATTCCTTTATCAGGGCCTCAGTAGACAAAGTACATAATAGCTACGGGACTAAACTGCTTGATTTATGTAAGTCAACTTCTTTCCGTATTATCAACGGTAGAATAGGCGATAGTTGTAAACATACATTTGTTTCAAATAACGGTACCTCTGTAATTGATTACCTGTTGACCAATGAAAGCAATTTTCAATTGTTAGCAAACTTTACTGTTGGTGATTTTAATGAATGGAGTGACCATGCTCCGTTGCATTTTGTTCACCCAGTTATGAGACATTCACGGATGTTAAATATAAATGGAATAGTTCATTTCGAGATGAATTTCGTTCAGGAATTATTTCAAAATTGCCTATTTTTAATGATATTGTCGATAGTATAGATTGTTCGAGTAGAATGTCAATTAACCAGGTTCTAGAAAATTTTACAACTACAATTCGCAATGTTGCGGATCCGTTGTTTACAAAATCATGTACTTACAGTAATAAACCCACATTTAATACTGACAGTTGTATAAACCACGCCGATTGGTTCGATAATTAGTGTTTGACCGCACGAAATCAATACCATGACGCTTTAAGATTTTTTAATCTGAATAAGTCTGATCACAATAGAATGGAGCTGTGTGAAAAGAAAAGGCTGTATAAAGAGTTAACAAACAAAAAGAAAAAGAACGCATATAAACGCAAGATGACAGAAATTGAAAATTTAAAAAATAAAAAGCCGAAAGAATTTTGGAAATATTTCAAATCGAAAAATAAAATAAATTGCAATAACATTTCAATAAACGCATTAAAAGACTATTTTGAAAATTTGAGTAATAAAACGTCAGATAGTAAAAATGCTGAGGCAGAAGATTTTTGTCTAAATAACGACTTTAATGGTGAAAATTGTACTTTTCCGGAACTAGATCAACCGATAACAGTAAATGAGGTCATGAATGCAGTTAAACACTTAAAACGTGACAAAGCGGCAGGTATTGATTGTATTTTAAATGAATATTTCATTGAATGTATTGATATTTTATCTAATCATTTGTGTGATGTGTTTAATAGTATTTTAACTTCTGGCTATTTTCCAGATCAATGGACAAAAGGGATTATCATTCCTCTTCATAAAAAATGTTCTGTTGTTGATGTTAATAATTACAGAGGAATAACGCTTGTAAGCTGTTTCTCCAAATTATTTACAACCATTATAAATTAACGTATTGAATCATTTTGTGAAAATAATGGTAAAATTTCGGACGCACAATTCGGATTCAGAAAAACATGTTCGACTGTTGATACTATTTATATTTTGATTTCTGTTGTACAGCATTTTTTAATAGAAAACAAACGCTTGTATGTTGTGTACGTGGATATACTTAAATGTTTTGATAGTATATATCGCAGTGCACTATGGTTAAAAATGTATAAATCTGGAATACAAGGTATATTACTACGAATAATTAAGAATATGTATGAGAATGCAAAATCATATGTCAAATCTTGTACAACATACTCTGAATATTTTAGCTATGCTGTTGGTCTAAGACAAGGGGAGGTAATGTCTCCGATTCTTTTTTCACTGTTTGTAGAAGATTTAGAACTGTTTCTACAAGATGACACACTGTCTGGCTTAAATATAGATGACCTAATTTTAATTTTGTTGCTATTTGCAGACGACATGGCCATTGTAGGTAAAACACCAGAAGAAGTACAATCCCAATTAGATAAACTTTACATATACTGTAATTGTTGGGGGCTTAATGTGAATACGTCAAAAACCAAAATAATGGTCTTTCGCAAAAGGGGTAAAATTCGCCAAGATGAGAAATGGACTTACAATGGTCAAAAAATAGAAGTCGTCGATAATTTCAACTATCTCGGCACTGTAATTAATTACACTGGTAGCTTTACATTAAACCAAGAGCATTTGGCTGGAAAAGCCCTTAAGGCTACCAATACTTTACTCTACAAATGTAAGCAATATGAGCTTAAGCCTAAATTATTTTGTCAATTGTTTGATTCTTTTGTTGGCTCCATTTTATGTTATGCCTCTGAAATATGGGGATTTAATAAATCTAAAGAGATCGAACGCATCCATTTAAAATTTTGCAAAAGGTTGTTAAATGTAAAAATAAACACATGTAATGCTACGGTATATGGAGAGTTAGGTAGATACCCGTTATATGTAAATAGATATGCACGAATTGTTAAGTATTGGTTTAAAATTATTAACAGTAAAAATATTATTATACAAACTGTGTATAAACAAGCAGTGGATGATTGCAACAAAGGATACAACAATTGGGTTGCGGATGTTAAAATATTGTTAAATCAATACGGATATTCCTATGTATTTGAAAATCCCAATGTTTCTAACACTCATGCTTTTGTATGTGAATTCAAATGTAGAATTATTGACACATTTAAACAAGAATGGTTTGGTAATATGAATAATAGTTCTGTTTTAGACATGTATAGAATGTTTAAAACATCTCTCGAATATGAAGACTACTTAGATTTATTACCCAAGAGCCTACGTTTTTACTTTGTAAGATTACGAGCGTCTGCCCATCCATTGAGAATTCAGACAGGCAGATACTCCCGTAACAATATCCCTCGTAACGAACGTTATTGCCTATGTTGTAACCAAATAGATACAGAGGATGAATTCCATTTCACTTGTATATGTCCTTGTTATCGTACACCCCGAGAAAAATATATTAAATGTTTTTACTATATTAGGCCATCTGTTGTTAAGTTCCACATTTTATTGACATCAACGTGTAAATCTGAGATTGTTAATTTATGTAAATATGTAAAAGAAGCTTTAACTATACGAAATAATATTATAAATACCACAGTAAATTATTAACAATAATGCAATGTAATATACTTTTTCTAACTTTTAAACCATAGCTATATTTATTTTAATAATTATTTTGTTTTTATTTTATTTTCCGCAAAAATATTTTGTCTATCTTTACTGCCTTTAAAATTGTACTTTTTTTGTGTTTTTTTTCGTAACATTGGTTATTGTATAATTAAATTGTTTTCATTGTAACATATTGACAAGTGACAGTACTTTATTTAAAATTTATAAGTTCCATGAAAAGTAGAATTTTTTCGCAAATTTGGTTTTTGTATAATTAAATTGTATTCATTGTAATATATTGATACGTGACATAACTTTATTTCAAATTTGTATGTATTTAAGACGATGTACATATGTATAAGTCTAAATAAATTGTCTGTCTGTCTGTCTGTCTTGAAGCCTACATAATTCTTAGTAACAAGGCATCCTTAGATAACCTGATGGATATTTATAGTACAGGCAATATAAGTCTATTGTTTGTAAGTATACACGGTATATATGTATTCATATAAAACAACACAATGCAATAACAATATTTCCCTTGCATATTATAATAAAAGTTGCATGAATTGTATCAAAAGTGGATAAACAACAAAACAATAACAGGTATCAAGACAGTTTGATATATATAGTGGTAGTATATATTGTTGAATTAGGTGTTAATAATATGCATACTTGTATACATATGAATAGTGTCGTTTAGCAAAACATATATAAAGTTTATATATATGTTGTTGATGTATAATGACATTATGCAAACATTATTGTCAACAGTTTAACTTAAAACCACTAAGTTGTATTGTAAATTGTATTTGTTTTTATTTCTTGTGTGTACTGTTTTCAGGTACCACTGCTGTTGTTTTGTCCAAATTGTTTTTTTACCAATTGGATGAAAAAATAATGGTGTGCGTTCTCATATATGCTGTAAGGACATTTTGAGCATGGATTACTGTATGCTACAGACAACCATCATCCATGGTTTGTGAGTATGTCTATATTTATATGAAAGTTAAATTAAGAATTAAATTCTGTTGTCTGTGTGATACAGTCCCTTAGCACCAGTGATTGATGTATGTATATTCCCAGGTGTTTAATTATGCAGTTGTTATTTGATGACATGAATTCTGTAAACTTCAGTATGTTGGGGTGTTTCCAATAGTACTTTTTAATGTGTGTTTTTCGGATTTCAGTGTATAGTGGGCATTCTAGTAAAATGAAATTCGTCTTCAAGAGTGTTACAAGAGATACATTTACGTTCATTTCTTGGGATTTTGTTAGGTTTATGCCATCTGCCTTTTTCTATTGCAAGTATATGTGAGGAAGTTCTTATGCGTGTAAATGCGTGTCTGTATTTTTTATATCTAAGCAGTTACGGTAATGTTTGTAACCAAAGTCATGAAAAACATATATATGTTGATGCTCTTGAGGACAGGTTGAGTTCATCATTTAAATTTGTGTCTGTGTCTTGTGATCTTTGTTTAAATAGTGAGATAAATACTTTTTAATTTCGACACCTTGAATTAGACAGACATGATAAAACCATAATTTTTCAAAAGATTCTTTTAACGATTTTACGCATGAAGGTTCGTTTGGATTGGTATCTAATTCCATCAAAAACATGTGTATGTGATTTTGACTAGATTGGTTTCTGGGCTTTTTAAGATTTTGAACCAGTATCCAATAATATTAACTATAATACCGCATTTAAGAGGAAATCTGCCAAGTTCACTATATATGAAGTTATGTTGTGTTTGTAATCTTACTCCCAAAAGTTGTTTACCAAATTTCAGATGTTCGGTCTCTAGTCTTTCACTGTTATTAAAACCCTAAACCTCACTTCCATAATTCAAAATCGGCAAGATAAGTTTATCAAATACTGATAGTTTGTGTTCAACTGATATGTCTGTAAACTTATATAGGTATGATTTTAATTTAAATATTGCTTTTAGAGCCTGACTTGCTAGTTTATATATGGTGAAATATTGGACTGAAACGTGGTACAAAAACGACATCTGATTGGATAAAATAAATAGGTATAATAAATAAAATATACTTGATATGATACATCTTGCCTTTATGGGTGATTTTACAGACAAACTGCATCCGCGAACGATGCACATATTTATGATAAAATACGTAAACATGTTTGTTTAATTTACAATTAGTTCATACGAGTAACACAATCCTAGCAATACTTTATTTTATCCTAAAGCCATTGTATATATCTTGGTGGTGAAACTCGTAATTTTCACTGGATCTAAGCGATGTACACAAAAGCAATGTTCCAAAAAACATCTTATTTTGATATAAGCTGTTTGTATTTTCGTATTGGTACACGGATACAAAGGTAAATAGTACACACTCTGTGGTATTGAATATGACAACCAAATTTCAGACTACGGACAACACATAAGTCTAATGCCGGGCTGGGCTAGCTCAGTTGGTAGAGCGCAGGACTGTCAATCAGGGGATCGTGAGTTCGAACCCCAGCCCGGCCACATAACTTGTGTGGGGACTGGTCGTGGAATTATTTCTACGGCCATTCTCCCCCTACCTCCGATTCAAGAAGGGCAGTTGTCAGTTACTGGCATAAGTATGTGCACTTAGTACAGGTAAACCGCTTAGATCGCCTAAGCATGCCCAGGAAATATGTGAGTAGGTTAACTGACCGCCGTGATATGACTGAAATACTGTTAAAAACGGCGAAAAATCCAACAACAACAACAGCAACAACATAAGTCTAAAGAAAATTTGACGTACTTTTTTAAGTATTGGTTGCATATGAACAGTTGCAATTACATTGTTGCTTCAACGGCTTATATCTAACCAGTCATTGTGAGACAGTAGTAACATACCGAGATGTTGTGTACTGGAGGTTGGTATTAGAAAACGTAAGAACTCACGACACGAGTTCGAAAAATGCACGGTTAATGTGCAATGCGCATACGAAAAAAATAATTCAATTAAAAACAAATCGCCAGGTACATTGTTTCGAATGTTTAATGTATTTACAAATGGAAATAGTATTAATAGAACAGTTAAGATTAGTGTTGAATAAAGTTTTTTGGCGAGGCTTCGAAAACGTCAACCAGCAGACTTGGCAAGCACTTTCTATCACATCTGACCGCGTGACAAAGCGTAGAATAATTTTCCAATTTTGCAATTGTTCACATATCCAGTTAGTTACTAATTTCACAAGTACCAAATGTCATGTCACAAGGTAGGGCTTCCATATGTAATTGGTTTTCTATGATTTGTTTAGTTAAATAGTGGTTCGTTATCTTCCTCCGTGTCTAAATGCGGTGTAAATATCAGCACGGCATCCATATAGGAATATTAAAACGCCAGAAACATCATCTGGAGAGAAACCCTTATTACCATCCGTTGGTCCTTTATTTGAGGAAAGTGACCAATTGCCTATACAATACAGTGGATTACATACAACACAACACACAACATAAAAATGATTAAAACTGGGGTCACCGCCTTGGAACGGTCATTGCAAAGCATTGGGGGTTTAAACCAGGTTAAAGGAATGCCAAACCTCACACTTAGCCCAGAAATAATCACTTAAAAGGGAAAATACACAATTTACAACATAGAAATCACACAACAGACACACATGCGCCAAAAACACATTAGGGGCTTAAACCGGTTTAAAGGCATGCCGAACCTCACACTTAGCCCAGAATTAATCACAAAACACGCACTTGTACATAAACTTTAACCTCATAGCATTGCAATTCAAATTAAATAGTAATTAAACACAATATTAATTCAATTCAATTGAATTACAAATTAATTACTCAATAGTTGAATGTTCATCAGAGCAACGGAATTGCAGCTTTCTGAGGCACGATGAAATGAAGTAAAAGACCGAGCATCATATAGTACAAATCCCAGATCATCGTCGTGCGTCGTGCATCTCAGGAAGAAGCCGTAATATGTGGTGTAAAAGGACAGATTACATAGCTTGGTTGTATATGTTTAATATTTATAATTAATATAATTGAACTAGTTGTTTAATATTAAACTAAAACGATTAATACTGCATGTACTTATTCAAATAGAAAATGAAATATTGTTAATTCTACAAAAACGTTGATCAAATACCAAATATCATATTTGTGTGTCCATGTGCCGTAGACACTTACTTGTTAATCTGTGATAACGCGTTTGGGGATAGGTTTTAAAGCTGTTACTGTTTAAATTAAATCGATATATATTTAAAGCTGTTTACCCAACGAGAATAGCTAATTATTTACAGTTAAAAGAAATTCTATCAAAAACTAACAGACAGGTGTTACTGAGTATCGACAAATTATACCCCTTTGATCGATAAGACTGTATCAGTTTATAAATAACGATTTTAGCATCCAATTTTGCATATTTACACTTACACATCCATGTATGTCAAGGCGTTCACCCGTTTTATTCATACTTGTGTGTGCTACGTGTTTTTCGTATTTTGATAAGTTTTATTGGTCGCTTTGCTTAAAAAAGGCCCGTATGCTGCATATATATTTTCTGTTTTCTCCCGCTGATGTAGCTGAAGTGTCATGTTATTAATGTGAATTTGTTCCTGTAACGCACTTTGTAACTGTGAACAAATCGATTTGTTTTGTAAAGTTTCATACAATTAAAAACACATACATGAAAAGCGAAGGCTAAAAACGTCGTGCCCATCAGTTGAACTGTTTGATATTCAGCGTCCGTACATATGTGTGATACAGTGAGTTATCATGTCCGATGCAACATCCGACATCCTTGCAGTACTCTTATTGCTGTTGCAGGAAACAGGAAATCCTCTGAAAACAAAATACAAGATATAGGACGTTAAGAAATGTTATCGTCTAATTCAAAGTATGTGGAATCAGAGATTACTGAACGTTCGGTAACACCATTTTCAAGCGAAGTGAAGCATACTTTGAGACATAGTTTCAGGGAGCACTGAACGATAGCCAACCTGACGGGCTTTAACCAAACGGTCGCTGTGCCTTGTCCGACACAACATTTTAAATTGAATTAAACGGTTACAATACTAACATCAATTAAACGACCCGATATTCCACTTTAAAATATGTTTGGATTGAAGTGTTTCGTGTAGCACGAGAAATTTGTGTTGCAAAGTGGTGAATAGAAGTTCAGTAAAGGTTTTCAGCCAGAATATACTGGTTTTGTTTTCTGAAGTTATTGTATACTTTGATATCGGTATCTGTCAAATTTCATGTCGACATGTTTCTAGCAAACAAATAGTTATTCACTGCATTGGCGTAAAATCAACGACATCTTTACCCGCATGCACTGCTCTTTAAATACGTATATACATGTAATATGATGTGGTGCGTTTACCTGTTGGAAGTCATGAAGGGCATGTTTATGAACGTTTAGCACATTGCTACTATCAATATTTTTATTTTCCTGTTTATGAACGTTTTGCACGTTGCTAGTATCAATATAATGTATTTTCCTGTTTCTTGTACACAAGTGTAAATGATTGCAATATCGTTCCACGCACACATTGACGTTACCATAGTGCACGAATTTATCACAGAAATAAAAGAACTACGATAAAGAATATGAAATTGAACAGGAAGAATGGATAAAAACAAAGTGAACAATAGGTAAGCCACTGCACTTCCGTCTATCAGGAAATGTTTAATGTACATTAGATAAAAGCGACGGTTGATACGAGAACAGCACTTCCATTAAAGTTATTCACCTATTGCAGTCATACCTATTATATTGAGGAGGTGTACATATCAATAACCAGTTTTACAAAGGTTTGAGACTTCTCAGTCAAATAACATCAACTGTGGTATCACTTCCATGAAGGTTATCCACTTTTGCAGGGACTGCAAAGCGAGTTTATTTAGGATGTGTAAATTTCAATTACTAGTCTCCCACGGGAGTTCGAGTTCATAATCACTGAACATTGAGGTAGGTAATTTATTTCAAATCCATATTTCCGATCAAGAATTAATGCTTGCGATTTAAAAATCATACCTGAATTCCAAAAACATGTGGCTGTGCATGATTAATATGATATCCATTAATCAAGTATCATAATACCTATACTAAGAATAATTCAAAGAATAAGGCGTTCACCTTGTGTATAATTTTGTTTTCTCAGCGAAGCGTTCAACTTCTATAAATTATTTTGTTCTCAGCGCGTACAATTCCCTGTAGATTGAAAATATGCCTGTAACATCTCAGGATTGGATGGCATCTGATTTGCGCCGTACTCTCAACAGTAATCGGTGCAGACCATATCACACGGTGGCATCTTCGTGCAGACCATATCACACGGTGGCATCTTCAGACTTATTCCGTTATCGTTCACATTCAATCCTACTGCAGCTTCCTGTCACCGCAATGCTCAACAACATGAGTTATAGTTCAACAAATTTTGAGGATACGTCAGTGCAGACGGGAAAGATAATCAAGAGTAACAAGTCTGTTTCCTATAAGACTGGAATTGTTCTCTTCTTGCAAAACTAATAAAAAATAAGTTATATAAGCCACAAATTTAAACATTTTTATCCGACACTAGTGGCACATGATGTGTGTCGCAAAACTGCCCGAAATGAAACAACCACAAAGTGATTTATAAAATTATATTTTTGGAATAACAATTGGTTATGTAGCGCATTATCAGAGTTGAGTGTTGGCCTTTCAAATTGCATAAATCTAGCTGTATTATATGTTTGTAATTGCAAAGAACAATCCAATATAATATTCATGTGTTGAAATATAAACATTTTGTCTGCCATCGATGCCGTTCTAACGATATCGCTCATTTTAACATAAGTTTCAGATAATATGAGTTGATCGATGTTATCTTCGACATCTGCGGTCGGTTTACAGCGAACCTGTGGTCTTACGGACATGAGCAGCAAACATTGTTATATAAGTTTTGTTTTTCCCAATATAAAACCAGATTTAGTTTACAAACAAAGTATTTCTTTTTCCTGAATGCAATGAAGATGAACTGAGCTGTAAATTATTCTAATACTATATCTTCCATTATTCTTAACAAGAAGAAAAAGGCTTAATGGGGTGAACGTTTTATTCAATATTACTTTGTTAATGTGACATAGTTTTAGTTCTTATTCCTATGTTTAGACATACATTATGTTCTATCTTAATGATCACTTTAAACGGACAATCCTTCACAGAAACTCCATTATACTCCTTTTTCTAGGTTACAACACAACTTGTTTTCGTTGAATTACACTCTTGACAGCGGTTAACGTGACACATGTTAGTTTTCTAATTCCATTGTTTGTCCATTTTACTCGAAAATATTATCCGAATTTCATCCAATGTGTTATCCTGATGTGCAAATTCTTAGAAAATACCACATATGCATGGCCTTCCTATAAATAGCTGTGCCAAAACCGTGTCTAGAGTGCTTATGTTTGACATTTATTTTTATATAGTGTTGTGTTGGCATTGTGAATTCATTCTAAGATGTTAGGCCATCAAACTGCAATGGTAAATGGTACACTGTGGATGCTAGACTTCGTACAAAGTAACCTTAAGACTATGTGTTTTTTTTCCTGTTCGCAATTCATAAGAATTGAACACTGTCAAATATGTGTAGAATCATTTATGTTTATGTATATGGATCATGATCAACGAGGTCAGCAATAGTGTTAGTAAGAAAGCCTTTGTCGAGCGTACTTATGTATTTCCTGGACGAGTTTAATATAATATGGTATACAATGACGAAGAGTGACGAAGAGTGTCGGATCTTTTTTATCACATGCTTTTAAGCGAAATAAAACCCTTGTAATTTTACCAAAATAAGTTGGTAAATCCTGAAAGTTGTAAACTGACGTGATGTCAATTCATGTTGACTACGTAATTTCACCAAAATAACGTCATGCAATTGGTCAGTCAAAGAATATGTAGCCAACGAAAACGCTCAAAATGTTATCTTACACATGCGTAAAGGCCCGGTCACACAGCGCATTACGGCTACAAAAAGTTTTGAAAATCTGGTGGACGTGGTCGTACGTGGTAATTTCTGGTCAATGTTGGCTTGGCTGTGCTTTGTACGTGCTTTGTACGTGGTCTGGCCGTCGGCGGCTGTTCCACTGCTGAAACACTGCCTAAGCACGGCTAACCACTTCCAGCCACGTGTAAGGTTAGAAATAGGTTCGCGCGTGTTTAAACGCGGGGAAAAAAGAGGCAAGTTACCACGGCTAGCCGCGGCCTTATCGCGTCTGGAGCACTGCTGATCACGTGTTGAGCACGATCGTAAAACGGGAACTCCACTGCCATAGCACTGCCCAATCACGGCTCGGCCTCGTCGGAAGCCCAGCTTGCCACGTATAAAAGCGGCCGCGCACGGCTGGTCCTCACAGTTGCCGATCTTCTAAAGTCCAAGTTCGTTCGCTGTTCTCAATTTAATAATGCCCAGAAAGAAGGGTTCCCCTGCAAAGAAGAGGCCAACTAAGTATACGAAGATCAAGGCCAAGGCCCCAGCTGAGGATGAGGCTCTTCAAGCCTCACAGGCCCAGGTAACGGTTCATGTCCAGGCCGAGGTCCATGCTCCTCCTGCTGATGCTGCCAGTCCAGACCCTGGCCCTCAGGCTGATACTGACCCTGTTGCTCCTGGAGAAGCGGAGGCTGCTGTTGATGGTCAGTACATTTTATTTTAATCAATTCACTGTCTTTTCATTTGCAAATTTTGTTACTTTCAAATTTACATTTCGAATTTCTATTTAGAAATGAAAATTAGAAGCAAGTCACTAAATAAATTGTCACTTAATGAATTTATTTTTCATGTTCAGGTGCTACCCCTGTCGCCACCCCTGCTTCCATCCCTCCTGCCACCACCACTGCTGCCACCATTACCCCTACCTCTGTTGACACCCCTGCTGCTGCCCCTGAGGCACCCATGGAGCTTGGAGAAGTCGCCCCCCAAGCCCTTGAGGAGGGAGAAACACTCATTGTGGAAGAAGTGATGCCTTCTACTCCTCCTCCCCAAGTCGAAGAGGAAGAACCAGTACTCGTAGGCAAGGGCCGTGGACGTGGACATGGCAAGGGTAAGGCGAAGGCTGCCTTCAAGGCCCCCAAGAAGGACTGGAGCCTTGACGCTGCTATAGAGGAGGACGTTCTAGAGTGGCTGAAGGCCAACTGCTACCTCTGGATGCGAAGCAAGAAAGGCTACAAGCAGAAGAGGGCTGCCTGGGAGATGAAGGCCCAAGAGCTGGGGATCAATGTGGAGCACCTAGAGCAGTGGTGGAAAGGAATAAAGGACTGGTATGTGAGGCTCTCGAAGAAGACCAGTGGCCAGGCGACCAAGATGCTCACAGAGAGGGAGACCTGGGTCCTGCAACACTGTGGCTTCTACAAAGGTCAGTACATTTAATTACATTGATTTCAACTGTGTTTTGAATTTCTTCAGATCGCTGTCTGCTTTTTTTTTTTTTAAATACACTGACAAGAGTAAGAATAATGTTGTTTAGATCTATTTAGTGAATATAAATATAAGAAAAAACGGCCGCATGTTGCACTTGTATCGAGGTATGAACAGTTTAATTTTTAGTGAAACCCCTCCTCGGGTCTCACTTAAATTAAACAGCCTCAATGTTGTTCATACCTCGATACAAGTGCAACACGCGGCGGTCATTTCTTAAATAAACGTCTTAAACCTTTCAGGTTCCATCCCAAATGACACCGGGGATCCCCTCGTCACTCTGGCGCGGGTCCCTACTGCCTCTGCCGCTGCCACGTCCACGGTCTCGCGTCCACCCCCCTCAGTGGACTCTGACGATGACAGTCAGGCTCACGTCCTCGAGGACATAGAGTCCGCAGCTGTTGACCAGGCCTATACTTCTCAGACCACGTCCAAGTCCAGCCGCAAGCGTGACAAGAGGAGGAGGGGGGAAGAGTGCCAGGAGGAGGAAGGCACCTGGATGCGAGACCTCAGCGCCATTATGCAGGCCAACCAAGCCCTCCTGGAGAAGCTTGTGGAGGAGAGGCCCCAGACTGACCGTGAGCCCTTCGTACGGTTTGTTGCTGACACCCTGAGGACAGCTCCCCAGCAGCAGTACAACGAGATGAAGGAGTTGATCTTTGACATAGTGCGCCAGGGCAGGCGCCGTCAGCCTGGTGACAGTGAACAGCCATCCACCTTATGGGCCAGAACAGCTCAGGCCGTGTCAGCACCCATAGCCTGCGCATCCTCCCAGCCTCTCCCCCAGCCCTTCAGGCAGCAGTTCACTCAGTCCTTCGGCCAGCCCTCCAGCTGCCAGCAGTACTTCCAGCAGCACAACCCCCAGCACCAGCAGTACGGCAGCTTCGTGCAGCAGACCTCGTTCCCCACCGTGCTGCAGACTGCTACTACAACCTCTCCTACAACAAAGCAGTTCTGTAATCAGCAGCCCACCTACCCCCCGCAGCAGCCGCAACAGCAGGAGCAGCCGCAAAACATTTTCCAGGCACAACAGCAAACCTACACGTCTCTTCTCAATACTCCAGAGTTCAGCCAATCCACACCTCTTGCAAATATCTCGCCGATCAACTCCACCCCTGGGATAAGTTCATTACTTGATGTGCCCTCTCTAGACCAACCGCAAGGTCGGCAGCAAGGCGATGAACAGGAGAACCCACTGCAGCCGTAGCTTTATATCGTGAATAATATATATAAGTGAATATATTCTTCGAGGATCAGGTCAATCTGGCTCAATAATTCTAATTCATATGATGACATGCTTGTGAATGATACTTTGTGCTAAATCTCAATTGCTTTGACTCTAATTTTAATGTTTGCTTTTGATGTTATTAGCTGAAGTACAGCATAGAAATAATAAACTAATAAAATAATAATAATCTTCCTTTATCAGATTATTTTTACTCAGAATTTGTTAAGGATTACTTTGTTAAAATCGATTATTATGTTCTATGCGTCATAATATTTCTACAGAATACCACTGATGATTGGCGTCTTTACAGAACTTAAGCATGTAGTATAATTATTGTTATAGCGCCTACATCATGCTCAACAAAAACAACATAATACCCATGGTAATTTGAACAGTCATGCTGGACCGGTAAGTCGAGATCACTATTTTAGGATGAATATACCACTATATGTTGCAACCTAATATAGAATAACAATGCAACAAGATTGATTGAGACCTATTTCAAAATATAAACGTTGATTATGTTGTTTATCAAAACATTTCTTGAGTCTCATTATACAAGAACAAAATAAATTTCCATGCCTTTGGTGGGATTCGAACCCATAACCTCCGAGTTACGAGACGAGCACTACCACTGAGCTATGATGGCTTATACCTATAATTTGATGAGTTAACCTATTCATACCACTGATTAAAACACACACAAAATGTAAACAAACATGAGATAAAATCTAGCAGCTTTTTTTCCGAAAATGTTTATTTTCTCTATGTTTTTGAAAAACCTTAATGTTTTCATTTTGGCTTTATACATGTTGAAGGAAATTCAAAGCATTGTCAATTCATTGTTTAAAATTATACATGTAAACAAACTTGACCTTTAGTTACCGGTCCGGCATCTTTAACAAAATTTGAGTAGTAATGTGAAATGCTAGTAAACAATGTTTCTAGATTTATTGCACGTGTACATGTACAAACTTCTCATTTCATATGTACTTTATATTTTTATGTTTGCTATCTTTATTTTTTTGTATTTAAATGTAATATATGAAAAGTTTATTTATTCCAACTCACAATTAAATACTTCTATAATCTAGAGTTTTAATTTAGTTTCAATCTACTATTTAAAGTCAAAACTGCCAAACACAGGTTACATTTCAATTTATTACTTTAATACAACATGTAATGTCAACAGTACATATAGCAAACATCATAATTACATCAACATTTGCATATCAGTGCTCCAGCTTCCCTAACAAACATGATCAATAAACATAGCTAATGGGGGAGGAGCATGTCATCTTGCCACGGCACCCTTCCAGCGGGCGAGTTACACCACTGCATGATGAGGTTCCTCTGGGCCTTGGCTAGCCTGACATCTCTGTTGGGTCCTGGTACTCTATCAGGCATCGTGTCTTCAAGGTTCCTGCCTTCTCGCCAAGCACCAAGCACCAGGGCTCCATCTAGACGCTCCCAGTCCAACAGCCTGTTCTGCATCACCGGGTAACGTGTTCTCATCAGGTTGTGAAGGAGTACGCACGCCTTGACCAGCAGTCTGACGGTATCAGCTTTATGCATCATAGTAGTCAGAAGAACTTGAAATCTGTTGGCGAGGATCCCGAACGTATTTTCAACTACCCGTCTGGCCCGCGACAGTCTATAGTTAAATATCCTTTGCTCCCTGGTCATGTCCCTGTTAGCGTAGGGCTTCATCATGTAGGTCCGTAGTCCGAACGCATCGTCACCTACTAGGAAGTAGGGTACATCCTGTGTGTCACCTGGCAGCGGATCCGGCTCTGGGAAGCCCGCGATGTCATTGTTCTGCAGACCCTCCTTGAACTCACTTTCATTGTAGATGTGGGCATCAGAGGAGGACGACCCCTTGCCGCTTACGTCTATCCACAGGAACTTGTAGTCAGAAGACACGACTGCTAGGAGGATAACACTGAAGAAGCCTTTATAGTTGAAGTAGTCGGACCCAGTGTTGGCAGGAGCTTTACACGCAATATGCTTCCCATCTATAGCCCCAATCACATGCGGAAAATTCCATCTGTGGTACCAATCATCAGCTAACTGGCGCCACTGGGCCTCAGTGTCTGGCGGCGAGAGCATCTCATGAGCATACTCGTGGACGATGGCCTCACAGACTTCACGCACCACCAGACTTATGGTGTTGTGGGGGACCCTCCAGGCATATTGCATCTCACGGTACTTGGAGCCAGAGGCAAGGTGCCTCAGGGTGATAGCAACCTTGAGTCCTGGTGCAAGGGGTGCTCTCCAGTTGGAGGTCTCCTTGGTAAGGGCTGGTGTCAGTCTCTGCATAATTTCATCGTACATCGCAGGAGGCATCCTCATAACGTTCTGAAAGGCTCTTGGATCGTCGTTACGCAGCTCGACCATGAGACAGTCGTAAAGCCCCAGCTGAGGTCTCCTCGCAATCCAGTCACGCACCCAGATATTCCGTACCACCCTCCTCCTCCTCCTCCTTCTACTTCTCTTAGCAAGGATATGTTGGGCCTGTATCAGTTGGTTCTGCTGGTGCTGGAGCATAAAGATGAGAACATCACGGCGTTGAAGGTTCATGTTCACCCCTTGACATCTAGACTGAGAGTGCCAAAGTCTAAGAAAATTGCTGTATTTATATGCCGCAAATCAGAGGTGATACAGACGTGATTAGGCAGTGAACATTCGTATTTAGCACTTGTTCGAGACGTCGTTTAAACGGTCTTAGGTAGTGCAATGTGCGCGGCAAACCCCACTTGTCAGTGATAAGCCGCAAAACACACGCCATTTCCCTTGATACCAACGCGTAACACCCGTCCGATGACCGTGCTCTGCCCGTGACAGCCCGCTAAACTTTCGCGTCTTACTGCGTCTTCCAAAGTTTTAATCACTGCCGGAACACGGATTATCACGTGTGTTTCACGCGTGTTGCACGTCTTTACCACGTGTATCACCCGTGGTTGTCCGCGGTATAAAGTTTTGAGCAGTTCAAAACTTTTTTCCGCGTCCAACGCCGTTCCGAATTTTCCCCGCGTCCTGCCACGTCTGAACATCGACTTTAGCTCGTCTTAAACTCGACATCAACGCGAACAACATCGTCTGCTTCACGGGAGATCAAGTTTTGACGAGTTGTGGCCGTGATTAAGCCATAAATCGCTGTGTGACCGGGCCTTAAGATAACAATATTCGTAATGACTGTATTATACGGAAAACAAGGTACAGCATGTGATAAAATAGTTATTGGAGAATACAGGCCACTCCGTTCGTATCATGCTTGCCATTGTAATGCCTACTCTTAGTTTTGTCGCAATGTCCGAACGTTAAACGTGTGTTCTTCGTCACCTTACCGTTACGTAACTGTTTGTATGTAATATTTGTTTACTATATAACATATTTTTGATGCAATATAACCTGCCTGTTTAAATGTTTTACATACAATTTTTTTAACGATTCACATATAATTTATACAATGAATGTTTGCTTCATTGATCGTAAGTTCATATAAGTAAAACGGTACGTGTAATGCTTTGTTTATTCCCTTTTACGTAATGAGATGAATATTTGCAGTCATTCGTGAGGTCATACAGAGTAATACGTCACTTTAGTTCAATAACTCAATCAGTGATTATATTTTGCACAGCAGATATTATTTATCAAACTACTGTGACGAATAGTTTTAGTTATTATATTCGCTACAAGATTGCCCTGGACAAGTATATATGTCAAACTCTTAGAACATTGCCATATGTGTACTTTATGTACGCTGTTACACTATATAATTTTATTTTTCTATTCCTTTCTATATCGTGTTAAAATCATTCGTCAATCATGCACCATAGTGCATGAACTTATATCGGAAATAGAAGAACTACGGTAAGAAATAGGACATTGGGTGGGAAGAATTGATAAAACAAAAATAAGCGGAAGCTCAGGAAATGTGCATCCGTCTCTTTGTGATAATGCACTATGTGAAATGTGTAATGCACTGTCGATAATAGAGACTGAGTTTAGGGAAGCGAGTTTCTAGTAACGTTATACTCTATGCGACCGTTGACTTTATATAAAATAATAGTTTAAACTACATTTGCTATTTAGTACCCATACATTAACTAGAAACAAGTCTAGCCATGCTTTACTTAGTCGACAATCGTTTAATGTTTCTCGTCTGCAGTTAACATACACGTGTCAAATCCAGTGCACACTTGCTTTTAAAACGATACTGAGTGAGCTATAGATGTTTGTATTATTTTTGCACATCAATGCTGCATTTCCGTAATGGTCACCTCAAATAGCCAATCTGTACTGTAGATAAGATAGTTGACCGTTTCTGATTTCTACTGTGTATCCATTGTAATCGGAATTATTCTGCGAATGTGTGGATTGTTTTCTTCTGATTTAAACTTTCCTATACAATAACTCTAAATCGAGGCCTAAATTTATAAGTAGCCGTTTTACCATACAGCTATGTTAGATATTTATTTTTATTGGTTTTGTTTTTTAATCATTCAGTAGAAAACGACAGTGATAATGAAATCTAAATGTATCGCCATACAAAGTTAAAGACTCAGTCCATATAATATAATTCACAACATCTTAAATAGGCATAAGTTCTAATGAACGTTAATGACGTTTACTCCACTAAACTGTTTCTTATTCACGACAGGCTTTTTATAATGCCTATGTTCGAAACCGCTTGGTATGCACGGAATACACACTAAGTGTAATGTACATGCTGATTTACTCCAGAAGCATCACAAGCATTCAGAAACTGTATGATAAACAGTTACAAAAATGTTATTACTTTATTACTTCAATGCGGTTGTGTATATTGTGATCGGTAAGATGTCCATTAAAAAGGATTTCTGCAAAGTTTTATTTGTATTACATATTTCTGGACTGCTGCGCTAAGTCATTGAAGGTCAATTGTAAATGTGTATACAAGAATATATACGAAACTACCTACTAGAATTAAAGAAGCGCAGGCCACACTATACATACTGTGTGTGTATCATTATTTAGACTGTCTAGCTTACACTAGTGTCATGTGCTTCACTATGTGCATTTGTAAAACGGTTAAACATGTATTTCTGGGTCTATATTTATAACACTTCTTAAGCTATTCTTAACTAAAGTTGACAATAAGTAGAAATTTGAATGTGTGTTTCAAACAACATGCTTTGGACCAAGTGCGTGACAAATACTGAATATGATTACGCTTGGAATTATATTGCAACTGAGTCAAACAAATCTTCAAATAATAAATGTCTTTTAAAGAAAATCCAAAGATAAACTTTCAGAATTTTAAGATTTTTCTTAATTTTTGACTAAGATTCTCTATAAATACCAGCCCGGGTATATTTCATAAATACTTATGTACAAAATGGTTACTTGAAATAATCGTCATGCTAATATTATGTCATGTATACCCAGGCTGATATGTATACTTTTAAAAAGTAATTAAAACGAATCAGTGTAACAAAACAAATGGTTAAAAACTAAAGATCGATTGACACAATGCTAGCACATTAAATTGAGATTAAGAGACCGTGATTTCAGCTAGCAATTGTACTTGAATATAAAGTTGGTGTCATGCAAACTGTTAAAAACGCACATAGGTCATTTAAGAACGGGAGTATCTTTCTTACAGTTATGAATCATTGTACTTTTTTCAAATTGTGTATTTTGCATGGTGGGTATATTGGAATATAGCTTTTCGTGTTGTAAACTGCTCCACAGCTACAAATTGTTCTTTAAATCTTTAAGTAATCCACAATGCTTTATATTTCAGAAAACTCCCAGAATAACAAGAAGGTTCTGCAATCTACAATAGTTTCGTCCAGAAAAAGGTACACTTTGATGCACAATAATTAGAACAAAATGATACCGTATTTTCTGTGATTTTGCTCATGTATCAATACCCAATTAGCATACCCAAAGTGCAAATATGAAAACGAAACACATATAGCTTGCTGAGCCGTTTTCCACTGTCAAAATGGGGTACACAAAATAATAATGTTCCAAAAAACATCTTTTCCTTATACAGTTTGTTTGCAGTTTCGTATTGGGAAACAGACACAAAAGAAAGGAGTACACCCTATGTGGTATTGCATGCCATGTCGCTTTTCTTCAACAAACGCCCTGAATCTAGATAATTATGTTGTTTTGAAAACGACGTCGAGCAGATCGCCCTATTTATACTGAGTTGAACTACTTTTTAAAACAACCCACTTAGGGAAACCTTGCGCAATACAAGTTACTTGATCATTAACATTTTTAATCAAATGTCATGGTGAAATTTCTATTTTATTGTTTTGAAGTAATAACTAAACTGACATATACCAAATGTAATTGCAAAATGTAGGGCCTCTAAATGTTAAAGGTTTCTTATTGACTTGGATGGTTGTTTACTTGATTTCGGCACTAACTAGATTTGGAGGGAGGGGGCATTCATGTAAATTCATTTTAAAGGTCTTTGAATAAACAATTTGCGAATAGGTTGAATTAATGATGACACGCTAGTTTATGCGATGATTATCTTAAGGGATTGCATGACTATGACTACTTATAAATGTTTTGTGTGTTTTAAAATATATTATATAAAGTTGTTTTGCTGAACCTAACAATGGTTCATGCGCTTTTGATGGTATGAATAGCAATTGGTTACGTTATTTATAATATTACGCATGACAAGTACCATCGTTTCTTAGAGTTTGACACGAATAAATTAAACATGACACGCGCACAGTTTTCTAAAGACAAGGAACAAACATTTACCATTGTTAAATATCTATTCTAACATGATACTCGCTGAATTTTTTAATAGACAAAGAACAAAATTATCGTTGTTATAACTATCCAATATACAATTATTCCAGAACAGTCCCGATTCTGAGCGTGCATAGTAAAATGAAGTTCTCATTACAATTGCAAAAAATGTCAGATCATGTTAAAGTCGAAATAATTTCGTATTATCATTGTTTATCGACCAATAAACAGCTATGTGTCGTTCTGATGCGTGGCTATCAACCACTAGGACTATCACCCACTTGGTTAAATTCTTACACAGCAGAACTCCAAATCGTTGTTTATTGGCTTATAAATAACAATTAATCGTAAAGTATTTCTTAAATAAACAACCTGAAAAAAGTTCCGAAACTGTTAATTATAGTTGTAATTGCGAAATATATTGACAGGTCTAGTTAGAATCTAAATAATTTTCGCATTATCGCTGTTTATCTGCTAATAAACAACGATTTGTCGTTCGGGTGCCTGTTTTTTACGCACCAGAACTCCAACTCGTTGTTCGTTAGCAGATAAACAAAGATAATGAGAAAACTATTTCTTAAATGTAGTCCATGGTGAAATAATTCTGAGATGAAATTGCCATATAACAAGCATAAAGTGCGTGGGGAGAAAGCGAATTTACTGGAAAGATGTCGAAGAATATGTAGCAAAGATACCATTATACGTAAAGAAATACGTAAAGAAATCGTAATAAATGCGGACACAAGTATTAGTTTGTTTGTATATTTTATTAAAAACATGTATACATATGAATAATATAATTACACGTAAAGAAATTCGTAAAGAAATCGTAATAAATACGGACACTGACATTAGTTTGTTTGTATATTTTATTAACAACATGTATGCATATAAATAACCTGAAAATTATTCTTTTTATAATCGCTCTTATAAGACTTTTCTAGGCAAAACTAACTATTTGTAAAACAACAAATACGTTATATTATTGTATAACATATATGCAATATACGCCTATCCTGTGAACTCGTACAACTGATTTAGAAATAGCATCCATGTACCAATCACTTTATAACATGCACTTGTATAATTTTGTATAATCTACTTCACTGTGCAGGTATGCTATGAGGTTAAATTGTATTTACAAGTGTGTGTATTTGTGATTAATTCCGGGCCAAGTGTGAGATTCGGTATGCCTTTAACCCGATGTTTGTGTTGTGTTGTGCGTTTTGTCCTATACCTGCCTCAAATAAAGGACCAGCGGATGTTAATAAGGGTTTCTCACCGGGTGATATCCCTGGAGTTATTCTTAGATCTGATAAATAAACTGTATTAAGTATATTAATCAGTCTATAAAAATATAACCTGCTTTCCAAAATAGATATGGGATTTATGTGATAAATAAAAGCTGTCAATAAATTAAGCAGTCTATAACAATAACCTACTTTTCAGGACAGGTATACAGGTACTGATCATGAATATTGGCCATAACGAATTGAAATCGAATGACAGTTTTTACCTGTATGCTTTTCAAGTTTAATGCTTATATGAGTCTTATAAAATGTGCGCTCATATTCCGGAGATCATGAAGAGCAAGATTGTCATAGACGATACTATGCTTCTACCTAAGAACTCAGCAATATGTGAACAATTTTAATCAATACAATTATATTCCTATTCCTTGAATCAAAAGCATCGTTGGTTGCTATATCTCTATATCTTTCCACGAACAAATTGACTTACCCTAGTGCGTGCACGAAATGGCCGCGGAAGTAGAATAATTACGATAAGGTATAAGGAGATTGGACAGGAAGAATTGATTAGAACAAATTTAATATTAGATAAGTCACTGCACTTCCGTTTAATTCGGATAATGGACTACGTACAATATATGGCGGTCACTCGGTCCGTGTAGACGTGTAAACGGAGAAAATTTAAAAGTCGTGTTTTAAAAGATATAAAAGAGTAATAATTCAAATTTTTGTGTGCAATCGCATAGTGAAGTGTTCATAAAAGTATGGAAGATACAATTTCCTTGGAAAGTGAAGATAACATGATGTATAACATTGAAACAAACAACAGGTTTCAGGAATGTCAAAATGGCGCCAATAACGGATTTGAAACTGTAAACAAAACAAAGAAGAGAAAATTTAAAAGTGGGTCAAGTGGGTCTATTTCCTCAAATTCATTTGCAAAAATGACAATAGATGATAAACTCACATCTATATTTGAGCAACTGAACAAAAATTATCAAAAAATTAGTGAAATTGAAAATCAGCAGACTAAATGGAACAAAGAAATACAGCGTATCAACAGGAGTTACCTAGAAATGAATGACAGGGTTACACAAATTGAGAGACTCCTCGAAGATCAAAGGGTAAACTCCATAATACTTTATAACACATAATAAATATTGTTTACCACACCAGTATTTTGTAAAATCTGCATTATCAGTGTATTATACCCAATGTAACTCAGCACTTAGGTTATTTTTCTTACGTGCAATATTGTATAGATAGAAGACATACATGATTACATATAAAACTGTATATAGTATGCATGTACAAGTTAGTATTTTTGCAAAATGTTTTGAAATACAAAACTGCAAGTATTGTATATATTGTATATGAATGTATGTTTTGTATGTAGTATGTTTACAATTGTATTTATATACAACCATACGGTACATGTACATACATGAACTACTCTGTCAATAACATGCATGTATGTAATATTATATGGTGAAAATAAAATTTTGCACGAGAAAAAAAAAAAAAAAAAAAAAAAAATCCAAAGTGCTCACATACAAATCAATAGATGCAGAATCTAGAAGCATGAGGAACAACATAGTGATATACGGAATCACTGAGAGACTTAAAGGTAACTGCACGCAACTTGTTTTGAATTTTATTAGCGATGAGCTAGATATTGACACCAATGATATGCATATTGAAAGAGCACATAGAATGGGCCGTTTTGACCCTAAGAGTAGAGATTCTAAAAGACCCATGGTAGTACGTTTTAGGGATTACGTGGATACGGAGACAATTATGGAAAATGTATATAAACTGAAAGGGAGCCCATTTGGAATTGATAGGCAGTACCCTAAAGAGATATCAAAAGCACGATCAAGTCTGTATAAATCTAAAGAAGCAAGAAATGCTAGAATGAATAGGCACAAAGTGCAAATTAAATATCCAGCCAGACTCTGTGTTAATGGCAGAACAATTATAGACATGTTTCCCGAATGGTTTCATGTACTAGGCCATGACAGATTAGTAATGGTAAACACTGACAAAAATGAACATAAAATACCTCAAAACACAGGCAAAGAAGAAAGAGTGTACTCGACAGATACAGTGATAGATGATGAGGTAAGCACGGCTATCAGTGGAAGTGAAAGTGAGAGCGAAATATTTGAAGAATCAAACTGTCCGGAAAATCCACCCGAATTACTATATACCGAGAATGTAAACAAAACCATAACATGCGACATAGAACGAACTGAACTGAAAACAAGTGAAAACATACCTCGGCTGTGCACGGAACGTAAACTCCAACAGGAACCGACGTACGCAGAAACTGTCTCTATCACAAACACAGATAAAAACACCAAAAAACAGATGATTCCGAACTCCAGAAAGGTAAACACGACAAGCGATGCAAATCCCCCAATCAAAAGTGCCGTTGCAGCGAATTCTAAAAATAGATCTACTGTGAAAGCAAGCGTGGGATCCCATGAAATTGACAGCGCAAAGGCAACGAGGCAGAACACGACTCGAAAATAGGGCAGCAGTGAGGTGTCACGAGAGGTCAAGTTTTGTGTTTTGAACATCCAAGGACTGAAAGGGAAATCCTACAATAAATTAGACACATTTGAAATTCAACAGTTATTTAGTACAAACGATATTTTGTTATTTACTGAAACTTGGGGAAATGATAGTTTGTTGTATGATGTCGACAGTTTTAACTGATTAAATTAGGTATTAGAGGGAAAATATTAAACATAATTCGTTCAATGTATAGTATTGCTAAGTCAAGGGTAAAATATGACAATGAGGTTAGCGATAGCTTTACATGCTTGTTAGGGGTACGTCAGGGCGAATCATTGTCTCCTTTTTTATTTGCGATGTATTTGAATGACATTGAGGAATATTTGCTGACAAATAATTATGACGGAATAAATTTAGACACTTTAAAATTATTCATAATGTTATATGCTGACGATATTGTTTTGTTTTCAGAAAGTGAAATTGGTTTACAGAAAGGGTTAGATTTGTTAAAACAATACTGTGATCGATGGAAATTAAAGGTTAATACACAAAAAACTAAAGTCATGGTTTTTAAAAAAGGAGGAAGACTAAGACGAAATTTGAGATTCCTATATGATAACAACGTTTTAGAAATTGTTGATAAATTTACATATTTGGGGTTTGTCTTTTCCTCAGGGGGCTCATTTTCCAAAACTTTTGATAGTCTGTGTGGACAATCTTTGAAAGCTATTTTTAAATTAAGACAATATTTGTCGAAATTTTATAACATCACAATACAACACAGGTTAGAAATGTTTGATAAATTAATTTACCCTGTTTTAAGTTATGGCTCCGAAATATGGGGATTACAGAGCAATATAAAGATAGAGCGAATACATTTAAATTATTGCAAATAATTATTAGGAGTCCGAAGGCAAACACAGAATAATTTTATATATGGAGAACTCGGTAGAACATCTTTATCTGTCAGACATAGCATTAATGTAATTAGATATTGGTTAAAGATAGTAAACACACGTGATATAAAATATGTAAAGCTTGTTTATGATATTATGTCCCGGGAATTAGAAACATACCCCAATAACAGATCTTGGGTCTACATGGTTAAAAGCCTATTAGGTAATTGTGGTTTTAACGATGTGTGGCTGAATCAAGGGGTAGGGGATGTAGACATATTTTTGAAAATTTTTAAAATAAGAGTTACAGATATGTTTATACAAAATTGGAAAACCGAATTGAGTGAATCAACTAGAGCAAAAACATACATATTAATATCCGATTTTAAATTTCAATTCTATTTAAGTGATGTAAATATTCTAAAGTATAGAATGGCACTCTCTAGATTAAGAGTCTCTGCACATAGACTTAAAGTTGAAACGGGTAGATGGCAAAAACCAATAGCTATTCCTTATGAAGAAAGAAAATGTCCTTTATGCAATGTTTTAGAAGATGAATACCACTTTGTTATGGAATGCACATTATATACTGATGTAAGAAAAGCTTACTTAAAACCATTTTATTACGTAAGACCAAATATGTTAAAGTTTATAGATTTACTGACCTCTCAAAATAGTAATATTGTTAAAAATTTAGCTATGTTTATTTATAAAGCATGGGAAATAAGAAATACTTATAATACATATTACGATTAGGATAGGATTTTTGGTATATATTTATGCATATGTATGTATACAAATACATACCACCTCTCGCTGTATATTGTCTTATCTAAAATACCCAATATTTTAAAATGTACCGATTTAATTTTGATGTTTATCCTTTGAATGACCAGTGACTTTGTTTTATGTATATTGTATAGACATTTCATGTATACTCATGGGCTTATTGCCTACTGTATTATCTAATAAACTAAACTACAATGTTTAATGCACGTTCGATAAAAGCAACTGTGTATATGAAAATAGCACTACCATGAAAGGTTATTGACTTTTGTAGGGATAGCACTAAAATGAAAGGTTATTCACTTTTGCAGGGACTGCAAATATCGAGGTGGCGTATAAAGGATTGCGAGTTCACGCGCATTATGGTACGAAGTTAACTCCCAATCCATTTTCCGATCAATCACGCGCATTATGGTACGAGGTTATATCCCAATCCATTTTCCGATCAATCACGCGCAATTTGGTACGAAGTTAACTCCCAATCAATTTTCCGATCAATCACACACATTATGGTACGACGTTAACTCCCAATCCATTTTCCGATCAAAGATTACAGCTAGCTTTTTACAAACATTTCTGCATTTCAACAAAATATGGTTATTTGTATAATATCAACAGTAAAAGATATTATGATACATAAGCTTAAATATCGTAATCAATTAATTAATTAGTTGGAGTCGCATTGCATTGTTATAGCACTTAGAAGAAATACGACATCAATTGATTTAAACGAAATAATGTATGCGTGTTGTTTATAATAAAAACATCAACGATAATATGTACTCGACATTATTATACCGCCAATCTGCGTAAATCAAAGAAATGAAGCGTTGGTTATAAATGATTTTTCAGCACATACACTGATGTATCTATTCTCTTTTCAGTTATCGAATGCATATTACATCTCACGATTGGATGCCATCTGATTTGCGCCGTACTATCAACAATAATTGGTGCAGACCATATCACTCGAAGGCATCTTCAGACTAATTCCGTTATCGTTCACACTCAATCCGACTTGCAGTTGCCTGACAACGTCCGCTGAGACAAAATGCGTTACAGTTCAACAAAGGTTGAGGATACACCACTGCACACAGAAAGGCTATTTCGGAGTCACTAATATGTCTCGGATTATGCCATGACAACGTTTATTAAATACTTGTTCAATTCACTCTCTGCTTGTTATTGTATTAGATCTTTGTGCTTTATTCGTATCCTTTATTCACCAATGCGTATAGGGTTTTCGGATGTCCTCATTCATTTCATCTTGTCTTTCTTAGGCCTCCGTCTGAATTCCAGTTTCGCGTCAGTGTAAAACACACTATAATTTGTATATTTATAAAACACAATAGATAGATTATTGATTGTCGATAGTTGGTTGATTTGAAAATGTAATCCTGGGCCCGTATTCACAAACCTATTCTTAGACTTAAGAAAAAGAATTAAGAATTTTCTTGAAACTGTACGGTTCTAAGAGCGCTTTAATATTGAATCTCACTTGGTATTCACCATCTCTAATTACAGCATACCTTATTTAGAACGGTTTGTTAATGACATAAGCAACATTGGTTCCCAGTTTATTTGCAAAGATGAAGTATATTTTCTAGAGGATAAGTCTCTTCTTTCTTCTTAAGTCTAAGAATGGGTTGGTGAATATGGGCCCTGATTTTTTTCTCCATATTACGTGTACATAACTCCGACCTCTCCTGAAAATAATTACTGTCCTAACTATCTGGACAGTGTAATCGTATTATGTAGCGTGTTGTGTTTAATGAACAGTTGTGGACTACTATACCAACTGGAAATGTTAAATTTAATCTAATGATTGTTTTGTTTGTTATAGATAAATATCGGTTAGGTAGCGTATTATCAGTGTTGAATGTTTTATAGGACATATCACTTGCTTTATATTATGTTCTTAGTTGCGAAGTAAAAATCTAAATAATAACTTGATGTTGACAAACTGGTGGTCTTCACCGATGTCACATTGCGATTTCTCACAGTTCAATAAAATAGTTTCATATTCTACTAGATGATATGTGATAAATGTTAAACATATGGTGTCGTTTTACATCTTTTGACTTCATTTTTATGAAGCAGTTCAACGACGCACTCTTGACGGTCGCGGTTTTGGTCACTAGCATATTGTGTCTTATCAAAAACATCTATACGACTATATACATTGACATTATATTTGGTTATTGATAATTGAATGTCGGCGTCATATTCGTGTTTTGCCAGAAGCAAATAGCACATATTAAACGGTCCCATTAATAAATGTTTCAATTTAACATTTGTCAACTAAATACATACCTGCACATTTCCTACAAAACATTTCATGCACGCGGTCTACGTGAATAATTGATGTTCCACAAATAAAATCAACAATAACCCATTTTGAATTCAGACTGTTACAACATTTAGAGTTTACCTATACCTTGTAATAAATATATGCTAATACGTAACGATAATGTATTGTTTATTAACATGACCATACGAATAAACCATAATAACACTGACTAGCACTCAGACACCAATATGTTTTACTATGTCATTCAAAAACATCTGTGTCCTATTAAATTCCGAAAATTAAAATTGTCGCAATTAATTATCAGTAAATCATACGTTTTGTGAAACGTGTCCTATTCAAACGCCAGTGTGTTTATGGACAACATTAATATATTATTGTAGAATGTTAGAGTATAATTGATTGACGTAGTTTTATTATTATTGTATCAATTATTGTAACAATAAACGATCCAACTATGTATTGTGTTATTTATGTAAAATACGAGGCACTGTTAGTCACCGTCGTAATCAATTAAACCTGTTTAATTCTTATGTTACAATTTATTGGATTGTATTAATAAAACTGCATGATCAATTGGCAAGAGTATTTCGTGTTCTATATGCGTGCATCTTAAATCACCAAATCTATGGAGTTTATGCACATAGCGCACACAGACTCGATGCAAGCCCGATAAGCAAAATATGACAACACGATTCTTTATTCTTTTAATCTTCTTTCAGACGACTTAACTTTCATTTTAAATCATTTTATCTGGATTCATTTAACACGATGTCCACTGTTTTCATTAACAGTGTGCGTGAGTGTATAGACAGAAATAACGAGACTTCTTATTGACTATTAGCCAATAGCAATTTGCTGGAGACGTTCCTTATAAGTACCGTCACTGTTTGATTGGCTATCGTTATACATTTGTAAACACGATAGCACTTGTATATACACGTCTTTGATGCAGACAAACATAAATTGTCAGAATATTGAGTAGAATCTCTTTAGACAAAATGTTAATCCGTTTCCTAGCAAAATAGTGTATACCTGGTCAATTTCACATATCAACTTGCTTCTACTTCAGGTTTGAATTTTTTTGTAAGAAATGATACGCCAGCTTATTAACTTGATTTCCATTGAGATTTGAACTTTTCTGTAAGAAATGATAAATGATACGCTGGCTTATCAAATCGATTTCCATCGAAATTCGGATTTTTCTGTTTTCTGATACGCCGGCTTATCAACTTAAATTTCAATTCTGTAGGCAATGATACGCCGGTTTATCAACTTTATTTACCTCAGATTGGAATATTTCTCTAAGAAATGATACGCCGGCTTATCAACTGGATTTTGATTCAAATTTGAATGTTTCTCTAAGAAATGAATCGCTGGCTTATCAACTTGATTTTGAATCAAATTTATGTTTTCTGTAAGAAATGATACGCCGGCTTAAATGATATACGACGTGCATTTTCACGTCTAATTCAGTGTCTCAAAAATTATGATGATCTCTTTTATAAACATACAGTCTGCTATCGCAACGCAG
The DNA here is from genome assembly GCA_027627225.1 of Congeria kusceri. Taxonomy (NCBI): domain Eukaryota; kingdom Metazoa; phylum Mollusca; class Bivalvia; order Myida; family Dreissenidae; genus Congeria; species Congeria kusceri. Next base: position 39,552,237 of record CM051039.1, on the reverse strand, counting down.
CCTCTGGAAGCTTATTGCCAGTGTCGCAATGTCTCAAGAATATTGATTGTCATTTTAATATACATACAGTCAGGCATTGCAAACGCAGCGGAGTTTGCAGCACCCTAGGACGAACTTTCCCGCTGACATTTCATTTACAGACACATTACAATATGTGCAAAAACAAGAACAGCTCTACAGTAAGTTCATTAATGGTCATCGCCTTTGTCCTACCGACATGAATACAGGCGCACTGATTTGAACTGAACAACACAGTGAATTTACAGTGCAGTGTAATGACGTGTTCTCGTCACAGTGACTTAATAATAGCTCGATTAATTAAGAGTTTAGTTGTGTTGTTTATGTTATAGTTTTTTTGTTTATTGGTTTTAGTTGTTGTTGTTGTTGTTGTTGTTTTATACAAGGTTTCTATGGCCCCATCGAAAGTAGCTTAATATACTATAACTAGTTCTGTTTCGGGATCGAGCTTTAACATATCCTCAAACCTACTCATTAACAAATAAGTACGATATTTGTAGTCGTATATGTAGTCGGTGACATGGATTTACGGCCGGCGTAGTGCATGCAGATCAAATGTAATTAATACATACTGCTTAAATTGAAGGAATATTACTTGAGAACATTTCCGAAACTGACTAACCAAAGAAATAAATGTATAAAATACATTTACGGTATATTTGTTTAATAAAATTTAACTAAATTAAGTTAAATTATTCAAAAGAGGAGCGTGTATTTGAATGTGTTTGTGATCGCACCGGCAGTGGATACAATAAATGTAAATGGTCTTGATACGCAAACATACACGGTGAGGATACTGTCTGGAGCCTTTCATTTGCATGATAGGCATATTTACCATGCGTAGAAACAACAAAGTGAAACTTAGAATTTCGTTTAGCAGATAAAAACGTAAATATTCATTTACGAATTATTATTATTATTATTATTATTATTATTAGTAGTAGTAGTAGTAGTAGTAGTAGTAGTAGTATTATCATCATCATTATTATTAGTATTATTATTACTATTAGTAGTAGTAGTAGTAGTAGTAGTAGTAGTAGTAGTAGTAGTAGTAGTAGTAGTAGTATAGTAGTAGTATTATCATCATCATTATTATTAGTATTATTACTTTGAAACTTGGGCTTAACTAGGTTCAAGCCTCTATTATCTTTGTATCTGCCTGCAACGAAGCCATATTAAACAGGACTGTATCAGAGAATGGCTAAGATATGCGCGTAGCTGCTGGTACTGAACGCGTCTACGTTGTTGTTTTTTAGACATGCACATAAAGAGAGGCAGTATTTCTAGGTAAAAGCACCAGTATCATTACCTCATTCCAAATTTCGATTTGAACACTCAGTATAAATACACTAAAATTTTACTAAATAATTTCATCTAAAACGGTTTCGGAAACGCTTCACTACACAGCACTATTGAGAAAAATAGTCTACGAGTATAATGTATTATTTAGAATCAATAATAAGTAGTTCATAACAATTGTGTTTTTATACTGTTGGCGCAAGCCAACAGGATTTAGTAGGTGTATTCAGAAATTGGTATTGAGGGAACAACTTCTTTACTTTGCAGGCTACGAGTCAGTAAATCGATAAATTACTGCGCTTCGCTCGCTGAGCAGTGAGGCTTCCTGTTATCGATGCAACTTTCTATGAATAGATGACAAGAAATAGATCCGATTTAAAACTCTAATAAACAATAATAATAATAATCCTTTTAGTCCACGTCTATAAGTGAATTCATGTTATGTCTATTCACATAGGTATGATAGCGTATCTGTTTGTGCTGTTGACTGGTTAACTGCGTATTACATTATATTGCATAAGTATAAAGCCGCAGTCCATATAATTAAATTCAATGCATCTTAAATTGGCATCAGTTCTAATGAACGTTAATGCCGTTTATTCGATTGAAAACTGTTTCTTATTGCAGAAATGCATTTTATAATGTCAATGTTCGAAAACGCTTGGTACGAACAGAATATACACGTATGTACATGCCGATTTACTCCAGAGGCATCACCAGCTATCGCATACAGAAACTATACGATAAAAAAACGTTATTAATTTACCTATGGCAATGCGGTGTTTTGCATGTTGATCGGTAAGATGTCCATTAGAAACGATTTATTCAAAGTTTTATTGTATTAACATATTTATGGACTGCTGCTTTAACAACAGTGTATTGTTGAGTCAGTACACACGATTGCTATTTTTTTACGTATGCATAAGAATTATGGAAAAGCATGGTACTTCTAAAGAGAGCTTTGAATGTATTATACTAATTTAACATATATTTATTTAAATTGGTATTTACCGAACACAGGGCTTGTGATAAAAAACACTGAATATTAATTCGATCTTATACGGTTCATCGACTATTTTTACCAGTTGTTAATTGACTTGCGTATGCATATTACTCTGTTTGATTTTTAAATAATTTTCACAAAAATAGTTGCTTCCGACGAATTACAAAAAATAATGATGAGAACGTCATAGATAAGTAGCATTGAATTCGACGCGCGCTATATTAGTTTTAATTTGCAAAAAAACAGTGGCCTGGATTTCCATCTTCAATTAGGTCAAATACCAGCTTATAGCAATTTATTTTAAGTATAGTGCATAGTTATGGGTTTCAAGATTTTTTTTTTAGAAATGATATAATAGACAGGTGACTTACTTCAACAAATGTGTCTTATGATAAAAAAAAAATACTCTCATTATTCATTTGCTCTTAGTTTCTTTTCTCGCCAAGAGTATTTCTTCGCTGTCAGCGTATTGATTTTTCTCTCGAACAATGATTATAGAAAATACCAGGGACCATATTGATAAAGATTCTTCTGTTATTCTTAACTTACGTTACAGAGAAGTTAAAATTACAATTTGTGTTTGAAACACTTTAATTTGGAACATGTAAATGACAAATACTGAATAGTAATACACTTGGAAGTATAATGCAACTTATGAGACAATGCAATTTTGACAGTAATCCAAATATCGAATTTCATAATTATAAGAATGTTCTTCATAGTGGACAAAGACTCTTTATACATACGGGCCCTTATCCCAACATCCAGTTAAATGATATCCATGCACTGTGTGTAATAAGCCTGATAATAATTGTTTATAGTTCATGTCAGGAGGATGGGATCCTGTAATAATATATAATATTCTTGCTGTGCTCACATATACCGTTTGAAATGCAGATGTGACATGGTTTCAATATTCAAAAACATATATTTGTGACATGTCGTGGGAAACTTGGGCTTAATGCAGTCCGCAAAGGCTAATCCGCGACGACACTTTCCGCCTACAGTAGATTTATTTTTAGAACAGACTTCCTTAAAACAGAAAATACCATAAAAACGGAAGGTGTCGTCCTGGTTAGCCTGTGCGGACTGAACAAACTAATCCGGGAAGACACTTTAAGCACATGCATAAAGCCCGGGTTTCCCCCGACACGTCTTTTTGTGGACAATATTTACGTGTAATGGATATGGAATCGGGTATTATTTCACGACATGACGTCTATCAATTTATAGCCATATCATGAAAATGCGGCATTTCAACACTGACAGATATTACAGAAAGGCTTTGACGCAGAAAATTGAACAGAACGAATTGGTGGCATTTACAATTTTCTTAAACATTGTTAACGCACTTCCGCCAAAGTAAGGTTTTCGCACGATATGTCAATTATGATTCACTTATAATAATTTTATGATTTAATAATGATGCATACTGTCATTTATTTATTGTCATGCTAACTCTGGTATTCGTTCACTTGTCGAAATGCACTGTATTTCATGTCAAACCTCACAATTGGACACTCATTTCTGACAATGCAATACATTTTTTACGTGTAAAGGCATTACAATTCTCAATCTAAAAAGCTACATATATTATCTGCGTACAGCAATAAGATGCCAAACCAATGGGACAGGCTATTTTGCTAAGTTTATGCATATAATAGATATTTATTATGTATCTTTGCCGACAAGATACGTGCTCAGATATTCAAGTTTTAAACCATATGCCTAAACCGCTGCATCAGTCTTGTGTTTAATATAGTTATAAGAGACAAAGCATGACAAGTCGTGTACGTAGATAACATATTGCGTGTGTATCACTTGCCGTAAATAAGGGACCAGCGGATGTTAATAATTGTTTCTCTCCTGGTGGTGTCTCTGGAGATTCATTATTCCTCATAGCACAGTACTATTTGCTTGGAACTCACTGCAAATCCGCTTAAGTAAGTTTAATGACGCGAACATCTAACACTTTGCCTAGTATTGATCACAATACGTGCACATGTATGAAATACCATTATTTATTATTATTGCAATTAAAATCGTAAGTAAATACAGCATCGAACTGGATTTCAATTAACATGTGAATAACTTGGCGATTTGAGCCAAACCGGAGCAATATAATATCAGCCTTCTGAAGAACGTAGTAATCAAATAATAACGATCCATCAACCGCGTGGCTTTAAAAATATGTATAATATTAAAAAAGAGCATACGCTTAAATCGACATGAACACTGAAAATAAACAATATTTATTTGATATAATACCTTTGATTCGTTAAATTTTTACAATGACGACATACATTTTGATATTTTATAGTTTTTATAATACCATTTGAGATACATAAATTGTTTACGTTAATTAAGATTTTCGTAATAAACATTCGCTCGAGATTTTTTTAAATTTTCATTTTTGATGAAAAGCTAAGTTTGTAACATTGTTCTGTAACGTCTGAACACATTTTAATGAAGAACATTTACTATATCATAAACATGTACCAGGACCAATATACAGTGACTGCTCGAACGTGTCATTGCCCAATGTATGCGTACGAATCCGATTTGACGTCTGAAAGATCGGCTTTGCTTTCAAATGCTACAGTTCTTCAACGTTGCCATTAGCCTGTCTGTAACAGACGTAATATGCCCACTATCTTCTATGTAATCAAGCATGGCATTTGGTTATAGTATTATTCAACCATGTTTATGAGATATTTCTGAAGTTTATAAAAATAATATCTGATCAAACAGCGTTCTGTATCCGGGTTAGCCATCCGTCTTAAGGAAAGTTTTATATATTATCTTAATCAATTTTATCTTCTTCACATTATCTGTGGAGACATTTCGTTTTGTCTTCTCGGGTGATGATCATTGAAAATGCCATATTCCAACATTCAGTTAAATGCAATTTATTTACTTAGCATGATAGCATTTCAACATTTAACGAATATGCGATTATATTGTGATAATAGTTGTATAGCTCTAGTGCTCGCAGAGAATATTTGGAATGGAGATATGATTGTGTACCTATCGTGAACCAATAGTCACAAAAGTACAGTTTTATTATTATATGTGCGTTTTAGGGAGGCACGATTAGCCTAGGTGTGGTTCATTTAGGGCGTGGTTGGTCCTGTTCATTATTCAATCTATTTTTTTCTAACAAGATCCGAACTTTGACATTTCCGCTCTGAATAACGAGTTCATTTTATCGAAATTACGATTGGAAAACTTGGTCAGGCAAATCATTTTCGAAAACATTGGTAATAAACTTCCTTTGAACGAACGTTATTGCACGGTTTGAAAATTAGAATTTACTTATAATCATAGTGACCTCATTGTAGGACAATAATTTGATAAGTTACTGATGGAGTCGTTACTATCTTGAATCCTAATACTTCTTCTTGTAATACCTTATATTACAAATCGGATCTGAAAACGCAATTGCGTTATACATGCGCATTTATAGAAATTAAAAGAACTGTAAGACGATTGCTGATGCTTTATTTGAAACAAGATTTTTTTTTACTATTTTGTCTTACTGTTGATGTAAGGATTCTTAGCTCAGAATACGATTATCAAATATCACGTCGAAGTTTATCACACAATTGTAAGTTTAAGAACCTTATTTCACATGTAACAATTACAAAGGAGTTATTATTCCTTTCGGAAAAAAACGAATTATAGAAAATGAAAGTTGATCTAAAAGCGCACAAGTCAATCATGCTTCCCATTCCCCGACACGTGTACTTCTTTGGACCAACCCTTAATTCAGAAAGAATAAGTACTGTACAAATTGATGTAACAGTGTTTGTCGAATGTCATTAAGCGAAATAATGTTAGGGCATGATGAGCAAATTGTATTAAACTACAAAGCTATTATGGTGAACGTCTCTTCTTTGTGGAGTCGGATTTGAAGAGTCTTCAAAACAAACATTGAAATCTTATTTAATTTTTGCCTGATCTGATTTTGCATTCCATGAGAGGTATGCGCCTTCTAACATGAGGTAAGTGCAATAACATGTATGTATCTTGTGAAAATTATGGCAAGTATATAACTCTCGCCGCGCACTTATTGGTATGTAGGCGATTTTACAAAATTAATTTTCTTTAGTCGCAATTTCGAACGCCTACGAATTATTTAATCAGTTGTCATTCTGAAAGCCATTTACGTAACCTATGCGATATGTATACTTGAATACGCAACGACGGTGGTCAGGTTTCTATGTTTTTCATTATCTAATTTGGCGGGATTCAGAAGAATTCATCAAATGGTGAAAAACATCATATGATGCCACTTAATACATGCATCTATTTTGCATGTATATTCGTTAACAAGCATACTTAAATGCCAAAGTTTAAAAAAATATATCTAGCAATTATTAACGTGGTTATTATCTGGTTTCATGAGAAGGTCCCTACACCACTTTTTAAAAAGATGAGACCCTAATTGTATGTTTTAGAATGCATTATAGTGTTAATACATAAAACATGTATCGTGCTTATATTGTCTGTGTAACTAATAACATTTATGTAAATAACATGACCTGCTGCTTGCTTTGTCCATATCACTAAAAGCATTGATACAAATGACATGTCCCGCTGCGTGGCTTGTCTGTGCCATTAATATAATTCAAAATTGTTGTGTGCTAAGCATTAACTCTAAATCCGCGACGTCAAACCATGAATTACTGCACCGATCCTGTTTAATACATATCTGACTGGTGAAGCCAGACTTTGAAGATCATCGTCCGAGAGAACAAAATGCAAATGATGATTTATATCTAGATAAAACACGAATAATTACTTAAGACGGATGTCTTACCGAGATAAGGCAAGCTGTGTTTAAAAATATAACCTTAGGATAAACGAAATGCAATAATTAATATCAGTAGAACAAAATTACATTGAGATAACATAGGAAGGTGATGAATATAGGTATTATGGGACACAGAGCTTCAATTATAGGCATGCAATTATTGCAATATCACGAAATATATATTTAGTTCACACTTAAATGAAAAATGCGACATATAATAAAACCTTAGCTTACCAGTAGTAACGAGAGATTATTACAGTTATTAAAGAACTTCAAACGTCAAATAGGTTAGTGCCCCTGGGGAATTTCGAAATCCGCTGCCATGGCTACCTCTGACTCGGTGTGCATATAAGTGCAAGTTGTCATTTCACGTCTATCCACAAAGTATAATTACCTGGCAAATTGTAATAGCCACTGTTACATGTATCTCCGAAGAGATATTGCAGGTAGCGTGACTGGCAGATTTATTGCGTGACTACTGGAATAAATTGTAACTGCGGGTATATTTATAAATATGTTTCTGCGGTTGCAATTTTATAACAACATTTACCTTAATATTTAGCGGGCGAGCGTTTATGTACTCTTGATAAAATTGGTACACCATAGTAACTAATGTGAGAACATAACGCAAATCTGCTTCAGTAGTCAAAACAGACCCACTCAACGACTTGCGTTAATACCCTGAGTGTGTTAAATGCAAGGTTTCTCTAAAGCTTACACAACACGGTACACAAAATAAAACTAACACAAAAGAGCACATGATATTACAACACACGCACGGTTTTGTTTGAATTTGTTCACGAACAATGGCGTATCGTACTTCCGTGTATGATAAATTTAGAAATACCTTGTGTGCAATTCGGTTTGGATAGTACGCTTCTGGTGCAGGCGGATAAGATACTTCACAGGCTCCATATAAACGAATATAAAGCATTATGTTTTATTTCACTGCATTCAGACAAACATAACTAATTTAATTTCTAACTCGTATTCATTTAGATGAATAAATACAAACACACGCATTAAACGGCAAGCATTTTAATAAACGTCCGTAAAACACATGCAAATATATGTGCACATGCATATGCGAACACTTGTGTGCCAGGTACATTCACCCGAAGTAATAATATTCAAATTAAACGGCACAGCTGTTTCCAACGGGATTCGCAACCAAAATCATCAACGGCAAATGTTGATGGCTTGAAAATAACGTATGGTATGTTACAAACTTAATTAATTCTCACAAGTCATATTACGTAAACGTATGTCATATAAGGTTCTAAATGAGTAACGCCGATTGTGCGGGGATCATTGAACGGAGTTAATGGTTTCCATTACTTATATTGTCAAGATTATTTTCGTTGTACGCCTTGATTAAACCCCATGAGGTTCTAAACAATGCAAGCACTTTTAGTGCCGTCGTTGATCTGGTTTTCCGCCTGTGTATTCGCCTCTGCTATTGAGACAATGCCAAATGATAAAATAATATCATACCGGCAATCATCGTGCGATTATGTTGTTTAAGAAGACTGGCCTGTATGTATTGGTATTATACATTTGCTTTCTAAAACATCTTCGGCTTTAGTGATACGAGATTCGTATGTGTAATAACTAATTAGCGATAATACGAAGATTTATAATAATAAATATCCAAGTATACATAGTATGCCAAATCTGGTTCATATCCACAGTTAGATAGAAACATAGTATTTATCGTCTAAGGGATAAGGTACTTTTTACAGCAATATTAAAACCACAACATGCTGCTTTGTCGAACAACACAATTATGTTTTGGTTATTAAGACAAAAGTAAAATGCAAATCATATATGTATAAAATGACTGTTGTCACTTAATTGCATTGTTTGAAAACGTGAAGAGGATTCCATCAGCGTTAATGTTTAGCCTACGTCATTTCTGAGTATTGTACATTTAGTTGTACAACAATGGTGTTATCTGGATATTTTCATCTGCCGAAATTCAATTCGATTTTCAGTTCCTAGTCTATAAAAAATTACCAGTGGTGAAAGTAATGGTACAAAAGTGCAATGGTGAGGTCTGTTATGATACAGCGATACAGCAAAATGTATAAGAATAGGTAGATTTTTTAATTTCAAAATATGTTAAGACAAGCTTTAAATTATGTGAACAGTGCTTTACAATCTTGGTCACCAACAGTTGCATGCACACGTGTAACCGTATTTCGCTAAAAATGCAGGGCATAGCCCCTCTTTGTATTCGAGGTTTGTGACGGTACCGCTGGTTTTGTTTTCATGTTCCCTCAGATCTAGTTTAATACAACAGATACAATAATGCTAAAAATCCTTTTGTGCAAACATATCTAATGCTTCTACTTTCAATACAAAGAAACAGTTCGTATTATTATATTACTAGAAAAAAAGTCAAAGTACAGTTTTACCCCCATAAAAATTTGAAACAAAAAAATCAAGACAAAACGTTCATAACCGTACAACCTTTTAGAATTGGACAAAGTTAATCATTTTAGATCTATTAAGTCGCTGAAGTGTTTCCTTTGCAGTTACAGTGTTTGATAAATACGTGCGATACGTCTTATAAAAATGTGTTTGCATTTCTAATGGAGATAACAGCGAATATTTCAATAATGCCTCTCATTAATGAAATTACACATTGTAGATTGACGTGAAAATGAAGAAATGCACTTTTATGCACACAAACTCTCGGGTAGACCTGGCAGCTGATTTAGAAATGCCATAGATGCGCTAATGTATTAGAAATCCTATAATCAGAATGTATTTTGTTAACTGTAATATAGTTGCGTTATCAATGGTAAGATTAAGTTGTATTATTATCAGTCACACTAAACATTTAGATTTGACATACATATCTGTACGAGATTGTGAACTGTGTTTTGACATTCCTATAATGTTCTAATTTTCTTAACGACTCTATTTATTTGATTTTTCGCCTCAGGTCGCGTGTGGCTCTTGAACCGGACAGACTGACGTACGTGTATATATATTATACGGATTATAAACTTGCCATCCCTAGTAAAAACAGTGTGCAGCCCTAACAGTTAGGTCTCAATTTGTGTCAGAGGTGCTGATCGAGCTATGCGGTCGATTACGTAGAGGGATGTTCGAGCAGAGTTGTAGCCTATTTTGGGAATGGGACCGAGTGATGCAGCCGATTTCGGGCAGGAGAATTCGAGTGTTGCCGCCGATTGCGGAGAGGAGGGGTCGAGCGATGCGGCCGATTTCAGGGAGATTGGGCCAAGTGTTGCGGCCGATTTCCGGTAAGACGCTAAAGGGGTGCATTGGATCGATCTTGTTTGTGGATAGGAGATGTCCAGGGATGAGGGGAAGGTGATGTTTTTTCCTCCGTGATGGTGTGTCGGGAACGCCGAAATGCCTTCAAGAATTCCTGCGAGAAACCTGCTAACTGCAGTTAAATGGACTATGTCTAAGAAAATAGCCTCAAGAGGAGCAACTTCAGGTTAAAAACATCTGAAATTTGAATATTAATATGGTCATATAATAAATGTTAAAATAAAGTACATACAATTACCAAAAAGAGTTGTTTTTGCATTCTGAGATACGTCATTATTTAATTTAGGTCGAGTTTGTTTGGCCTATGTCTTTTTTTACACTTTGGCGTCAGATTGTGGGTATCTTGTATTAATGATTCTTTTCTTTCCCCAACACGTGTATTTCTTTGGATAAACAGTTATGCTGACAAAATATGAACAGTACAAATTGATGTTACAGTGTTTGTCTGATTCTATTTAGCGATACTAGTGTTAGTGCATGATGGGCACATTGAACATTGTATTAAGCTGCAAAGCGAATATTGTGATTGTCTCTTCCTTCTATAGTCTGGTTTGGAGAGATTATTCAAGACATCTTTGCACAATCTTATTTTGTTATACATAAGATGTATGTGCTAAAATGAGTTAAGTTAAAGAACTGTTCGTGCAATTCATACTATTTATCACTCGTGCATTTTCTAAGTGATTTGTATTTGTCGTTTTATACCTTTACTTACCGCATTTAGCCCCTTTTGAACGCCTACAAATTACTCACAACTTAGTTAGAAACTTTGTTTGTATAGTCATTTCTCACACTGTGAAGTGAGGTTTCCACTGGTCTTGTTACTATAAACAGTTGACGAACTTATGATATTTGATTTTATAAACATTCGTCATCGATGACACTCCGGCGGGCGTGGAGAAATTCGTTGTAATAGTAAAATCGTTATGAATGCAAGGGGCAAGATGTACGATACGCGTATTTGCGAAGTTTGATAAACATTGCATAGCGTAGTGAAGTTTCCATTGAAGTGCTCAATTTTGGAGGCGTGAGTTCGAATCCAACTGGAACTGTTTATTCTAAACTCTCTTTGTGTATATTTTTTTCTTAAAGATTCCTTCAATATATTGTTGCTACTAGAAACATTTATTGGAAAAAAGTAATGCATCGTGATCACCTATATTTATACAAAATATTATCGATATGCCCATTTAATGAAATTCCCATTTGGTGTAAATATAAACTAAGGTAAAATTACTTCCAGTGTGGAAAATAAATCATGTGTGTATAAAATGCAAAGGTTCTCATCAAAAAGACGGCAACAAGAAATGTTATTATTCATTAAAGGAAAGTACACATATTTGTGCTAACCTGTTTTAAAAATGAATAAAAACAGACTGAAGGGCTATTAAGGTCGTACATTATCTATTTTGCAGTGACCATTTGTTGCACTTTTAAGCATCATCTTCAGGAAATTACTTGCCCTGGGAAGTGAACAGAAAGTCGTGTATGTGCTGCCCTTGCAAGCACGTACAGGTTTAATTTCAGATTTTAGGATGAGAAATTAGACGTCGTGGTTGTTGCAAGTATAATTTTCATCAAACGATGAGATATTCTCTTTGAGCTATTGCTTGGTCGCGAATATGAAAATGTGATCAACTTTATTGCAAAATATTTGGGAAAAAGGTAAGAATGTGGAGTATGATATGCATAATAGGTATCGTTCAGAATGCTTCGTACTATCAAATAATGTGTAATGGTATTGTACTTGCGAGCACCAAATTAAGATGAATATTTGTATTTTAACAATTAACAGCCCTGATTACATAATGCGTAAACAAATACTATACGCTTTTGGTTCCTGACTTGACGTTTATAAGTGCCACTATTTATAGTTAGAGTTTGTTGAAGACAATATAAGACTATCACAGATGGCACTAAATCAGTCAGCGTAAAAAAGGTTGAATTTTTTTTTTGGCAATACACCAGACGCGTATAATATGATAAAGTAAAACAAACAACACAACATTACGATTACTTTCGAGAATATAGTATTGTACTTTCTGGCAAAAACATATACATGCGATCAAATTTGTCAGTCGTTGATCTAAACTTGTCACAAAGCAAAATACAAAACTCCGTTAACATCCGCTATAGAGAAGATCGTAAAAAAACTATAAGGTTTAAAATATATTTGCAGACAACTGTGCGAAGACTCGTATAGCTATAATAGCTTCATATATAATGAAATGGGGAAATATACGAATATTGAAAGTATGCCTTTACGCTGATAATTCCTGGCCACGTAGCAGGTTTGGAGCAGCTTTACATTGGCTGAAACTCCAATGCGCTACATTGACCAGTTAAAGGCTGCTCGATCGTTGTATTTATCATTTTGGTTGTTAGTCTTTTCTTTGCTGTTCGTGTTATTTTGCGGTGTTAAACACATCGCACTCGGACACTTTGGCCAGTCATTCATGAAATGTTTTAAATATAATTTCGCACTGAACTTATTTCTATATTTATCCACAGTTTTGTTCGCGTTTTGTTAATTTTAGGAATCGTGAGGATTCGTGAAACTCTGCACGTTTTCTGGTCCAAATTGTGACGTTCTACGATTCAGTTACGAAACAGATACGATACTGTAACGATTCTTCCTGTAATTTGCTTAAATCGCAGGAATGTTGTCAAGAATTTACTACGATTTACAAAAATCTTTTACGACTACTGCACGAACGTTAGGAGTCAGTTATGCATGAAAGAATTAGGTACGAACATAAATATATTTTTTAAATTTATTTTCAGCGTGTATTCGTGGGACAGATTCTTAGGCGATTCGTGGTCAAGCCGTGAATTGCGAATCCCCAAAAGAGTTTAGAACATATACAAATGCCTAAGAATCGATTTCGATTCAGTTGCGCTGCCTAAGAATGCACAACGAATTCGTTACAAATTAACTATTTGTTGAATTTTTGGAAAAGGGAGCTCGTGGCCAAAATGTTGAACAGTTCAAAACTGTTTTCACTAATTATCAACGGCTCAAGAATTGCAAGAACTTACTACGAACATATACGAATCAGTTAAGATCTTCACGAACTGATTACTATTCAACTAAGAATCCTAAAATTTATCATTTTTGGCGATTCGTGTTATTAGTGCTGTATGTAGAACAGGGGTATAATTACAAATCTAAAATACTTAGTACTAATATATCTAAAGTACATTGCAACATATCAAACTTACTGTCTGGAGATAATTTGAACACGCCATACACAATCACGTGCAAATAAATATCACATTTAAATTACCAATATGGCAAATACTACCTCAGATAACCATTGAACACGACATAGGATGACATGTTATGCAGGCATTAATGGCAATGTGATGTCTAAAATTACCAATATGGCAAATAATACCTCAGATAACCATTGAATACGAAATATGATGACATGTTATACAGGCATTAATGGCAATGTGATGTATAAAATTACCAATATGGCAAATAATACCTCAGATAACCATTGAATACGAAATATGATAACATGTTATACAGGCATTAATGGCAATGTGATGTCTAAAATTACCAATATGGCAAATAATACCGCAGATAACCATTGAATACGGAATATGATGACATGTTATACAGGCATTAATGGCAATGTGATGTATAAAATTACCAATATGGCAAATACGTGTTGACTCACAAATATTATAAAAATTGAATATATATTAAATTATAATTTCCATGTATACAATATGTATGTATAATTGTGTTCATATCTACATATCGGTAGTCAAATGGGAATTCAGTTTACTGTATTATATCCACAGTAACAACACCAGGACATATTTTTTAAACCGACTTACGAAAAAGGAAACATCCGCAGCGATATTAATACCACAACTTGGTTGTAAGACAAGAAGTACATTGACACTAGCAAGTGACGATTATAACTTAACTGAATTGTATGAACACATAAGGAGGATTCCATCAGCAATATTGCTCAGCTGACATCAATTCTATGTAGCATACATTCAGTTTAATGTTATTATCTTGATTTACTCAGTATCAATCAGTATCAATCCAATTCTATTTACATTTCTTGGAATAATGACAACTAAACGTGTGTGCTGTGCTACAGCATAATGTCTAAGAATACGTAAATTGATTAAAAATTTCTTTAGAAAGTATGAAGTTCGGTTTCAAAAATATGTTAAAACCAGTATGTAAATAGTGTTTGGCAATCTTGTGACGGAATGCATGTCATCGTGCCCCGTTGTATTAATCTTTTGTGATGATTGTGTTAATCTTTTGTGATGATTATAATACAATACAATAGGTTTATTTGTAATAAAGGCCTCCAGCCGACAATACACAGTTTCAATATATAAATGTATTTTATATATAATATATTCATATAAATACAACATATTATAATGATACATAATATGACCACGTTATTTCTGATTATAATGTCATGAAAATAAAGCAACAACATTTACACATATATGATTTTTCCGTTTTTTGCGTCATAGTCTTTCATGTAAATTTTTATTTGCGTCGATAAAAGATTGTCTTAGCAACATTGCCTTAAACAAAAACTTCGCTGAATACCAGATATATTCATTTCTAACGTCAGACATCATGGAATAGAACAATGCAAGGCTTCGACTTCTGTTAAACCAATTATTATTAAAAAACTTCTAACCTCAATGGGTTATTCCCTTGTTTATGTTCCCTCAGTTCTAATTCAATACCCTATTTTCGATACAATGATGCTATAAAATTTGTTGTGCAAATATGTCGCAAGCTATCGATTCATGCTATCGATATAATTATTAATAGAAAGAATGCAATTAAAGTTTTACCTACAGCAGATTCAGCAGATTCCGAACATTGGAAACAGCAGATTCCGAGTCGATGTCTGTCTTTGTACTTCTGTGGACGAGTTGATAAACGCAAAACCTTTTAGAATTGGAATAACAATTTTATCCTTTTATATCCTTATCCTTATATATCTATATATGAGTAGAAAAGTTGGTAAACGTAATACCTTTTAGAATTGGAATAACAAGTTTATCCTTTTAGATCTATTAAGGCGCTTATGAAGTACTGAAGTGTTTCCTTTGCAGTTTCAGTGTTTCATAAATACGTGCAATACTTATAAAAATGTGTTTGAATTTTTATTTAAAAAATAGTGATTGGAATCATCCTAAAAATATTGTTGATTAATCAGATCCAAAATTGAATGATTAATCAAATAATCATGACTAAATATGTGATTTTTATTGTTTAGTAGAAATATTTCATCCAATCAATTTTTACCAACTTAAATGCTTGTGAATGTATTCTGTTTAACTTGCTAAACAAAAAAATGCTTTGAATTTGCAGATTAAGAGATGTTTAACTGCTTAACTTAATTAGACTAAACATGTTGTAATATTTACATATATCTACAAAGGGCACTTCAAATAAATATAGTGTAAAACAATCACCACCCCTGCCCCCTTGACATAGTTCAATAAATTATACCCAATACGACAGGCTATAAATCAGTTGTGATTATTTAATATTGCCGTCGATATATCGAAACAACTGCGTATTATTATAACAGGCCAAAGTCAATACAATTTTATTTCCATTACACTTGAAACAAATCGGAGTCGCTTATTCGCTTGTATCAAGGTTGATGCTTGTACTTCTGTAGAATATTTGAAATATGTAATCCATTCAGAATCTTTAAGGCGCTTACGTATTTAGCAATGAGGTGTTCCTTTGCAGTTACAGTGTTTCCGAATGACGTGAAATACGTCGTGTAAAATGTGTTTTTGCATTTCTCCCGGAAATAACAGTGGTTGTTGCAATCATTCGTCTGAGTTGTTATTGTGGGACGGACGTGCGATGACTAAATGCGATTGTATCACACCGGGCTTAGAAGGCAACAATGTTAGAAATGTCCTAGACGCACAAACATATTAGACATCACATTACTAGAAATAACGGTATTTACTGTCCATTTTTTTTTTTTAAATTGTCATTAGACTTATTTTTGCTATTGGGAGTTAACACTATTTAGTTAAGTGTTTATATATACCAGCAGCGACGTTTTAAATCGTCATTTAACATAATATGCCGTATTTAAGACTGACGCAGTCGTTTCTGTCAAATATCGAATTCCATCGTATATAATGATGTTACATTTCTCCTACTTTGCTCCTTGTATAACGTGCTTGCCATTTTGATCTTGCTCAAGACAGACAGTAGCTGAAAACTGTCCCCATGAAATGTAACTTAGTAAAACTAAACAAGAAACAGGATTTGTCAACCTTTACATTTCATACAC
This sequence comes from Congeria kusceri, assembly GCA_027627225.1. Lineage (NCBI taxonomy): Eukaryota > Metazoa > Mollusca > Bivalvia > Myida > Dreissenidae > Congeria > Congeria kusceri. The sequence goes on along the minus strand of CM051039.1, from coordinate 39,535,469 downwards.
AGTTTTAGCAATTTGTTTTCAGGGGCTAAAATTAGTCTAGCCGTACTTATCCTGATTACAAAAAAGCAAACAGTGAAACGAGAATGTGGTGGCAACAAACAAAGACACAATTTGAGATACGACAAAGCAATTCAACTTGAAACACGTTTTGCCCTAAATATTTAGTTTTTTCATATTTTAAACTAACTTTTTCAGTAGAATTGTAATGTCTTATCTTCTTATTCTCGTATTCTGGTGAAGTACCTAAATCCGGAAACTTTTGGTGGTTTTTGAACGATTTCTTTGGATAATTGCATCAATGGAAAATATAAAGTTAAACATGATCAGTTAGGTTCAATCTTAAGCTTTGGTCAAAATCTTAGTGCAATCTGCTATCTAAAAGTCACTGGATGATGTGTTGGGAAATAGCCTGTAACTCATATCGAAATACAGCTGAAGAGTACCTAAATCCGGACACGTTTTACAATATGTTTTATTAAAAACAAAAAAGAATAAAACACTCAACTACAACTTGTTCGTCAGTAATCTTGTTCTTCTTCTTCGTTTACCTCGTTCTGGTGTTTACTTTCAAAGTTTTGAAATAAACTTTATTTATTGGATATACTGTTTTGATTTCAATCCCCCACGTGCAAATGTTTACATTTGAAAGGGAGGAAAACACCAATAATAAGTTAATGAAATAATGCTCAATTAATTCTGTTGAAAATTTACCTATGTTGATGAGACATGTGTGTGCATCAATTGATAAAATAGAATTATGGGTCTTGATCGTACAAACACGTTTTTCTGAGGTGTCCGGCTTTACGTACTGTCCGTATTTAGGTACTTCACCAGTATGCAGCTGAGAAATCATCAGTCCGTGATTGTTATATATTTGGTACATTTATTAACAAAAGTTAAATCGTTCACAAATAATATAAAAACAAATGCGATACCTCCTAATCATTATCATTGAAGTTTTGTTTCCTGCAAATGCAAAATTCAGGGGGGGGTGGAGCTTTATTTTTCCTTCCAAAGTAAATTCATTTTAAGGCCAAGATAAATTAACAAGAAAGGTAGGTAGATTATGTAACAACTTCAACGTGAGTATTGTTTATTTGTGTTTATCTACTAGTTTTCTTCTTTATATTATGTATTCAATAATGTTCATAAATATTAAAATAAGCGAACATCCATTCCATTAGTTCATCACTTAAATGAAAACGTACATAAGTAATTGCATTTAAAACTTTACCGAAATAGGAGTTCCTATTTAAATGACTTCACTATTATAATTTTTGAGTTGATAAATACATGTTTGGGTGCGGCGGGAAATATAAGTAGATGCAAATGAACTCATAATTATTATAATATTGTATTGCAACCATAATGTAGTAAGACAAAATCAAATCAAAATCAAATGGGAAGAGAGAGTATATAATGTTTGCAGTAAGCTAATTCTGCAATCACTAGTCACGTATGCAAACATAAAAAATAGAACAGTAAATAACAAGATTCTTTATTTGATAAGCACACATGCCCCCGGTTGGTGCTGGGTAGCCCATTTCTTAGTCCAAATTAGGTCAAGGTCAAAGTTTGGGTGATATGGGTGGATTGGGAACGGTCATAACTGTGTAAATATAAAAGTGTTGTAGTAAGCGGTGTTGGTGCTAGACGAAACGGTAAAATCTAGTTAACCAAGAAATGGCACTTTTGAAATATTATAAGTCCAAATTAGTTCAAGATCAAGGTCAAAATAAGGTTGGGTGATATGGGTGGATTGGAAACAATTGTGTAAATATCTAAGTGTTGTAGCAAGCGGTATTGGTGCTAGACGAAACGGTAAAATCTACCTAGCCAAAAAATGGCACTTTTCAATTATTATAAGTCCGAATCAGGTCAAGGTCAAAGTAAGGTTGGGTGATATGGGTGGATAAGGAATGTTCATAAGCAACAACTGTGTAAGTATCAAAGTGCTGTCGTAAGCGGTGTTGATGCTAGATGAAACGGTAAATCTACTTAACCTTTTCACGGACGGAAGGACGGACAGGACCATCACTATATGCCTCCTGCACCAAGATGCCTGGGGCATAAAATGGTAAGTAGCACACCATCTTTTTTCTCAGCTGATGTAAGATAACAGTAGTTGAAAATGGAAAAAAATGTTCAATAGATCAAATAATAATCAAAACGCTGACAGCGTAGAAAGATTGTTTGCGAGAAAAAAAACTAAGAGCAAAGGAATGATGAGAGTATTTTTATCATAAGGAACATTTATTAAAGTAAGTCATCTGTCTGTTATATCGTTTCTAAAAGAAAACACGAAACTCATAACTATACACTCTACTTACATTAAATTGGTATAAGCTGGTATTTGACCTAATGTTTGTAAATTCAATGCAATGCTATTTAGCTACGACATTCTCATCATTATTTTTTGTAATTGGTGGGAGGCAAATAGTTTTGTGCAAACTATTAAAAAAGCAAACAGAGTTATATCCATACAAGTCAATCAACAACGGGTAAAACTAGTCGATGATCCGTATAAGTTCGAATTAATATTCAGTGCTTTTTATCACAAGCGCTTTGTTCAGTAAATACCAATTTAAATTAAAATAAGTTAAATTAGTAAAGTAAATCAAAACTCTCTTTAGAAGTACAATGCTTTGAATAATACATATGCATACGTCTGAAACAATAGCAATGGTCAATCGAGTGGTTACGATCGCTCTGCCGTATGTACTGACTCAAAACACTGTTGTTAAAGCAATATTATGTAATACGCAGTTAACAAGTCAACAGCACAAACAGATACGCTATCATACCTACGTGAATAGACATAACACGAATTCACTTATGATGTGGACTAAATCGATTATTATTATTGTTTATTGGTGTTTTAAGTCGGATCTATTTCTTGTCATCCGTCCATAGAGGGTAACCTCGAAACCAGGAAGCCTCACTGCGCAGCGACCGAAGCGCAGTTACTTATCGATTTACTGACTCATAGCCTGCAAAGTAAAGAAGTAGTTCCCTCAAGACCGATTTCTGAATACACCTACTAAATCCTGTTGGCTTGCGCCAACAGTATAAAAACAGTGAACAAAAGGAGGACATTAGAGCTTTTCATTTCACTGACGAATTCATTAATCGAGGGATTGGAGTGTATCGACGTTTTTTTACAGCATTTATTTATTTTTTTCCTGTAGCCCATTTTAAATCGAAACACGATTGTATAATCGGGAAATAGGATATGAGTTATTTCCCTTAGCCCATTACAAAGATCCATCATTAGAAGAGAAAAATGTTTGACTGAACACCCTTACACTAAGCAAGTTAAGCAAGATACATCATTATAAATACAAACAATAATAGTTGAGAAAACAATTGATCTCTAAATTTAGTACAACAACCACAACACGCAAATGGTGTGAGTTTTTTCTTTAATTTAACACAAACATAACCATTTCTCTTTCTTCATATTGTGTTTAACACATAATTAAGTAACTAAACACTTGATAATCTGGGAAAACAACACATTTCTCCAATAGATACAGTATTAAACAAACACACCGTTCTATGGCAAACTAGATAAAATCCCTACAATTAATTTACATAATTTAAATAAAACGTACCTTAATACACCCTCATATACCTTATAGATATAAAACAAGTTGACACGTAAATAAAATGCGGTTCTTTCCCGCAAATCGCGCTGGACGCTCTCCATGATCGACACAATATTCGATACGTTACGACCAACTAGAAAGTCAGCAAATGTTTTTACTTTATGCAAGACTGATTATCTTGAAAGTTAGTTTGTAATGTTTGTATCGACGATTATACTATTGTATCTTAAATCTTTCATTCAAATCAGATGTATATGAAATTTTCTTCATTTATTTCTAATTTGTATGAAATAAAACAAAGTATTAAACCAAAAAAGGCCAGATCATATGTTGATAGAGACGCACCGCTTACGTCAGACCAAACACATAATAATGCAACGCGTCTATATACAACATACTATAATTACTACTAATACTATAGTACCAAAACAAGATTAAAAGCTTTAAATAGTATGACATTATTTGTCACACTAAACCCTGTAAACAAACATAGCAATATCCTTGAGTACTACTTTAGCAGGTGTTCCATTCCTTGTTTATACCATATTCTTACGTAACCCTACGATCCCAGCTGTAGGCTTAATGATTCCAGTATAATGATTATAACTGTAGTGCAATCAAGCCTACTGGTGTGTTTCTTAACATAGTTTTAATATATTACGGTTGTCAAACAAATTATATAATTTTTATGACTTCCTCAGGGTCGCATTCTTCTAGGTCATAGCCTTTTATACGGGATATTTGTTGGTTTCAGTGTAAGATCGTATTTTATTTCATTGGTGGTCATATAAAACATATTTTCACGAGTGGCGGAGCCACCAGTGAAAATATTAGTATTATATGACCACAAATGAAATAAAATACGATCGTACACTGAAACCAACAAATTTTCTTTTTATTTCATGCTTTTCGTCAATAAGTAAAAGTAACATGTGCGAGATATGCTGGACCGTCACTAGTTTGTGTATTCTGACGCCTAAAATGTGATGTCATAAATTATTCTAAAATTGTCGCTAACTGTTATGGTGGGTAAATAGTGCCATACTTTCTGTGTCGTTGAAGCTTAATTATATTTGTACTGAATGTTATTATGTGGTTTCAGTTGTTTAAATGGCCAATGTTTACACTGCCGATAAGTTTATTCACATACTTTCAAAGACAAGTGAACAGAAGTTCCTATAAACCCAGAGTGAAATGATCAAATGTTATCTTTTCACTCGACCCAGAGTAAACTGATCGAGTTATCTTTCACTGGTGTTCCCCACTCATTCACCGCATAGCATAAAATAAAAAGTCATCTTCTGCTGTTGAAGTACACGCTTATATAAACGTCACTGACAATAACATATGTATTGTACCGAAAATATCATAAGTTTAACTACTTATTAAAAACGTTCCTTAAGAAATTTCTTAACTTAAGGTGTACTTAAGATAAACTTAAGATATAAATATTATTATTTTTGCTAGTATTATTATTATTATTATTTGTAGTAGTAGTAGTATTGCTATTATTATTATTGTTATTGTTATTATTATTATTATTATTAGTATTATCATCATCATCATCATAATCATCATCATCATCATCATCATCATATAGGTATTTTATACAGTTCCTGTGTTCAAGTTAAAGTTCTATTATTATTCAACATTGTCGACACGAATGCGCTATAAACAGCATTTATTGACCTATTTGTGCAAAACATTTCATTTTATTTCTGTTAATGTCAAAGTATACCGTCAATAGACCCAGTTAAAATACATTGAACTTGTTATTGCCCCATTATTTGGAAAACCATTTCGAAATATTACCACTTATTTCGATAATTGTTTGTGAACTTTCTTGGCAGTGAAAACGTGTCAATAAACTTATCGGCAGTGTAAACATCGGCATTTCAAACAACTGAAACCACACAAAAACAGTTAATACAAATCTGGTTTGCAATGTTCAACTAAAATTCGCTGATCAAATAAATTTTATTTGCGCCTTTATGTTTCTTTACCTTTTCAAAATAATAGGTTTGGATCCGATAAATAAATTGTTAGGTTCTTATATTTTTAGTTTTTTGTTTATAAATATTTATTAAACAATTTAAAGTTAAATGCTTTTATTGTAAATAATGACATAAAATAGTTTCTTTTTTAATATATGCTCATTGTTACTATGTCAAAGAAATAACAATGCTATTATAAATGTATCCAGCCCACACACAACATTTTGTACAGCAAACATCAATATTTGACAACTGGCAAATGGTTTAGTGTCAAATATCAATTATTTCTTATTGCCATAAAACTGTGGTATCTTTTGTGACGCCGAATTTTTCCAATTGACATTCAACAATAAAATATATAATAATTAATGTCTTGTTTAGCTATATGTGCATTATTCCTCTAATTCTATTATTTATTAGACTCTCTTCTAAAGGAGATTTTAATACTGATATACTATTATAGTGAATATCATTAACAGTTTAGTTATAAAACATAAGTTTATTTTTCCTTTTTGATTTTAAAATAAGATGAACTGATTGTTTGCATAAATGTGAAATAAAGTTAGATATCCTGCCTAGAATTTGTAGATGTTATTTTTGTACACTCAGACTTTGTACGCACCCTTTGAGAATCCAAACTGGGTGGTATGGTCTGAACAACATTGTACAGGAAGAAAGGTATTGTACGTGTGTGCTGGGATACATAGAAGACGAGTATCAGGTGTGCTTATTTGTTCTTGTTACTCTATCAAAATAAACATACTTACACGCACAATACTACATACGACCAGCTAAACAGCTAAATGTTTAGAACTCATGAAATCATGTACCCAGGAATAGTTTATACATTTTAATCGATATGAAAAAAGCTCAGTGCATTTGAAAAACGTTTTGGGGTCAAAATATTGATTATTTTTTTCTACAGTTGTAACGTCGGACTATTTAATTACCATGGATAACGGTACACATTCAGGCTCTTTCAAAATAAGACTGTCCACTTATAAACTATTGATTGATTGAACAAGGACGACATCGTCACATTGCCCGGGAAGAACGGCAGTGTGAATTCTGCAATCCTGCAATTCCAACGAAATCGAAGACGAGTTTCATTTCCTGCTAATATGTGACATGTACAGGGCATTACGAGAACGCTACCTCCATCCTCACTATACGCAAAGACCATTTAGACCGATGTTAACATTTGTACAGTTGTTAATTGTAAAGTAAAAAATATTTGATCATCGTTTATCTTAAAACATTATCCAGGCTTTTAAAATAAGAAACAATTTGATAAGAAACAATTTGATCAACGTTCAAGTATTTTAAATACAAAATAATGCATTATTCTTCACATATTTACCCATAATGTTCTCGTTCTAATTAATGAACTACCATTATTTTAATTGTTAATTAATGTTTAGCACTATGTGTTAAACTTAGCGCATGCACTATTTTTTCAAATGTATATTCATTTTGATGATAAGCTGTATATGCTTAATTCAAAATAAAATGTTCTGTTCTGTTCTATTCTGTTCTGTTCTACATTAGTTGGTTTAAATAATAATCAATTATGATGTATATGGAGATTTTTATCATTATGTGTCATTATCATGTTTAATCAAATGACCTTTAGTGTATTATATTTCAAGGTTGCTACATGTATGGTGTGTCGAGAATCGACTCTTTTAATGGAGCTGGTGATAAAATACTAATACACTTACTATAATAAAAAGACACTGGGTCCATATTCCAGAAACATTCTAAGTAAAATCTTGTCCTTAGCCTTACAATTATCATTATTCTTTAACATTTTATTCCATATGTACATGAAACTCTGCTTAGCAGGGTTTCCCACAGGCCTGTATCGCTTGTCGGGCCCGACATGCTTTCAAAGCAGTTAGTTATTTGCCGACATGCTTAAATAACGCCGACATTCTTTAATTTTCAAAGCGACAACCCCTTAATCCCTTTATCTATTACACCGATCTTTAACCACAGGGCCATAAACGAACCCCGTATTTGATCGATAATATAACTTCCAACAGTGTTATTGACATCTGACTGAACTGTGTAATTTATACCTAACTAACAACCAAAAAAATACTAGCGTAGCCGGGAAAAGTGAACAGGCATTTTAAAACATTTGATTATTATATTTAACGTTTTATTTTATCCCGGTAATTTTCTTATCGGTTTAACAAATTGACAATAAAAAATATGCAAACGAATAATGTACTATAGAGCCTAATTTTAAAACACAATTTAACGTCGTCTAATTTAATTGTGTTCACATAAACACTGCAATTAAGCACTTGACGAGTACACGCACGTTTTTCATGAGGCATCCGTGACCTTGTGCATGGCAACATAATTTTCGCGCGCTTTTGTTACAGATACATATCCGTATTTTATGTCGATTAGGAACCGCATATTCCAGTATTTAAAAACAACTGTGGTTTATTCGGCTTTTAATGTCCGCATTTAGTATAACTGATATTAACGATTGATTTTTTGCGCATCCGAAAAAAAGTAATGAAATAAAAAGATGTTTGAAAAAACTAGTGGTCATGACAGAATTTCAAGGCGGAAACAAGCAGCTAGGCTTTTCAACGAATCTGAATACAATGTATGATTATACATTCATTCCATAACAAATGCAGCCTAGCAGCCTAGTATGGCGATGTACTGTGTCTCCGATGGAGTTTTTATTCAAATAAGAAAACCGCGGCTATTGCGGTTTTAGTAGGAGAAATAATTGTAATAGTTTCAGTTGGATAAAAGTAAGAATTTCCAAATTAAAGATAATGCAAAGAGAGGTGCTGGTCGAGCAAAAGGCTAGGCAGTTTAAGCGATAAAGGGCGGTAGTTAAAGCGACACTACCGATTTGATCGCCGCCGGGATTTCGAACGTCGCAGACGTTTTCGGGAACGTGGGGTCGCGCGATGCCGATTTGGGGGATGTGGGTTCAAGCGGTGCAGCCGATTTTGGGGAGGTTGGGTTAATCGATGCAGCCGATTTCGGGGAGCTGGGTTCGGGCGATGCGGCCAATGTCGGGCGGGGGGCTTAGGGGGTAGGTTTAGAAAGATCTCGGGGGGGGGGGGGATCGAGCTGATTTTTGTCGCGGGTGGGGTGTCTTGGATGACGACATGCCTTCAAGAAATCCTGCGGGAAACTCTGAGCTTAATGTTCACTCATTTTGAACGTTTTATTCACTACTTGTTTACTAAACTTTAATTTGATTCACTAATTTTCATGTACTTTAAAATCTCAAGTGAAAATATGTTAAGGTACTTTTAAGATGTTTCTGGAAAATGGCCCCAGGAAACATTTTGGAGTATTTGCAAAAACAAACCTACACACGGTTGGTACCAAAATTTAACTTGATGGTTATCCTGTATGGACACGTTATCCTGTATGGACACGTATGCAGTTTTACATTTCCTATTTTCAGAATGAAGCGAATAGTGTAACAAATATTCTACAATTTAAATACCTGAGTAACAAAGTCCTGTTTCATTTTTGGGCTAGTGTAAAGATACTAGTATACGTCTCTCGGCACACATGTGCATGCCTAATTACTATTAATTAAACGTTACGTAAAACACTTATAAGGTTTAGTCTGGCAGGTTCACATCTCAGACATTGCATTTATAAGACATTTGAGCGGATTTTGAGACTGCTTATAAGACAGAAATGATGCCTAATTGAGCTTTGAGTTCAGCAAACTATTAAATTTTGAAACAAACGTCACGTGTACGGTTTCCCAACTTGCTGATGGGTGAACTTTGCAGCATTAAATAAGAGCCTGTCACTGACCTGACGTTATGCAAAGATTATGTAAAATAAGGCGTTAGCTTTAAAATAATATTAATATATTTTAATAAAGCAGCAGTCCAGAAATATGTGAATAAAATAAAACTTTGCTGAAATCGTTTTGAAAGCAGCAGTCCAGAAATATGTTAAGAAAAATACAACTTTGAAGAAAATCGTTTCTTGTGGACACCTTACCGATCAAAATACAAAAAAAAACCATTGAAATCGGTAAAATAATAACATTTTGGTAACTTTTCATCGTATAGTTATCTGTAGGTGATAGCTGGTGATGCCGCTGGAGTAAATCCGCATGAACACTAGTTTATATTCCGTTCGTACCAAGCGTTTTCAGACATAGACCTTATAAAATGTCTTTAGTAAATAACAAACAGTTTTCAATCGAATAAACATCAATAACTTTAATTATAACTAAATGCCAATTTAAGATGTATTGAATTATATTATATGGACTGCGGCTTTAATGGACATCTTACCGATCAAAATACCAAAAAAACCGCATTGAAATCGGTAAAATAATAACTTTTTGTAACTTTTTGTCGTAAAGTAAGCTGTATGCGATAACTGGTGATGCCTCTGTTGGAAATCATCATGTACATTAGTGTATATTCCGTTCGTACCAAGCGTTTTTTAACATAGACGTTATAAAATGCCTTTCGTAAATATTCAGTCGAATAAACGTCATTAATGTTCATTAGAACTTTTTATGAAAATTTAAGATGTTTTGAATTATATTCTATGGACTGCGGCTATATGTATATCCTTATTGCCTTCACTGATAGGCAAAAGTTAGTATTGAGTCTTGTGACATCGGGATGTAGATCCTTATTTCCTTCACTGATAGGCAAAAGTTAGTATTGAGTCTTGTGACATCGGGATGTAGATCCTTATTGCCTTCACTGATAGGCAAAAGTTAGTATTGAGTCTTGTGACATCGGGATGTAGATCCTTATTGCCTTCACTGATAGGCAAAAGTTAGTATTGAGTCTTGTGACATCGGGATGTAGATCCTTATTGCCTTCACTGATAGGCAAAAGTTAGTATTGAGTCTTGTGACATCGGGATGTAGATCCTTATTGCCTTCACTGATAGGCAAAAGTTAGTATTGAGTCTTGTGACATCGGGATGTAGATCCTTATTGCCTTCACTGATAGGCAAAAGTTAGTATTGAGTCTTGTGACATCGGGATGTAGATCCTTATTGCCTTCACTGATAGGCAAAAGTTAGTATTGAGTCTTGTGACATCGGGAAAATAATTAATGTGTATGTATTGATAATTTGACGTATACGTCTATTGAATATTCTAACATGACACGCCCATATTATTCTATAAAGTTTAAACAAAGAACAACATTACCGTTGTAAATCCACCTATAAACAACGCAAAAAATGTAGTTCCGATTCTTACGTCATTTGTTCAGTTTTTATCAACGACAATGACGAAATTATAAATTTGTATCAATGAATGACGTCACTTGTAACAGCGTTGACGCTCATTCGAACGTTCGCGCGGGAAGATAGGCGGTGCAAAGTTACTCCAAATTCTTGTTTATTAGCCGATAAATAACGCTAAATCGAAGATAATTTCTTAAATATTAAAACTGTTTATTCATACACGCTTTGTTGAACACAAATACTGTGTTTTTACTATTTGTGTACGCTTTTGACTATGAACAACGGTAGTTTGCAAATAAAATTAACTTCACTTCAGTGTCGACTTGGTTTTCCTATGCCTCGTTATAAGACCCATTTAGTAACATAGGTGTAAAAAAAGTGTCTGTGTTGTCCTCAGCGAAATATTTATTTCCTTAAGTTTATTCTTTCGGGTCATGTGTTTGGTTTCTTTGTGTTAAAAGAGCCACGATGTCATGTTATGTTTTTTTCTGCAGAGACAGAGAATTCCATTTATTTTAAGTCTTTATTGGCCCTCATGGTGTACGTATTTAATCGAAAAAGTTGGTAGTATATATTCTTATGATTTGAAGCATGTCCAATGGATATTCTAGTTTGGTATAGTATTGACGTTGTTTTTAATCATTCATGCAGATAATGTCAAGTCATTATATTGTCATTAATACTGTCATTTAGTACAACACTGTTTATTTTATATTTTCAGCTTTTTACATTGAAAGTTCGCTAACAAACGTCACACTATGAACTTTGGTTAACTGTTTTGTATGGGACATTCCTGATGCCATTGTCCATGGTTTAATAAGCACATGCATATATTATATTAACATTCTAATGGAACTGTTTTTATTTAGTTCGAGATTATCTGTCATGTATTCACTGAAAATAGTAACAAACCACTGAATCGTCTCTGGTTCGAATTAAGAACTGGTTGCACGACTTTCTAAATGTGCAAACTCTCCGTTGTCGTGTCTTAAATGATACGTTTACAAATGTGAAATAACATGTCACCATATGTCTAGAATATTTTCATGTTCCATATAAACATCATTATGCTGTTTTATTTCATACTTTGCTTAAGATGTGTCTTGCGTTATGCAAACGATTACCGATCAAAGGAAATACATCAATAAATACTACAATAAATATTTAGTCAGTGATTCAATTTTGTATTGAAGAAATAATTAAAGAAAATATGGCGTATTTCTATTGACGGAGGGTACTATAAAATTAAATGGCTTATGAACAATATGTCGTCAATGTTAGAATTTGTATACAATTCAAGTTTTATTATTATATATTATTATATATACGGCCTAGCAATTGAACTGTTACATGAATGAATCAGAATATGTCTGGAAAACAAAAAGTAGCTTATGCATTTATTTACCACTTTGTAATCATCTCTAAAATATCAATGAGACTAAATTCAATAAGCAAGACTGTAATGAATTAAAGAAGTATTTAGATGCTAAGCTTGATTCCAAATACTTTTCTGTACAATTTATTACTTCTTTAGAAGTGAGCACACTAATTGATCAACTTAACTCCAACAAATCTTCTGGTATTGATGGCATAGAGCCTAAAATATTATAAAGCATGGCTTTATTGCCGCTCTTGATTAATTAAACTACAGCTATTTCATGATTGAACTTTGTTTTATGATTAAAATTTGTTTTCATGATTACACTTTTATAATGTCTTATTGCAATATGGATATGTTTGTATGCGTCTTTAAATAGTGTTTATGAATGACAACATGTACGTGAGTGCGTGTGTGTATGACTTTTTTGTTATATTTCAACATCATTCTATATGTTTATTTTGATTACCGGTAATCGTGTTATAATCTTAATTAATTCGTTGATACTGATCATTAGAATCAAATATACGACTACAAACTTCTTATTTTCATTCCAAAAAGCGAAACGTTAAGTGATTATATCTGTTAAAACAATTACTCATATAATAATAGGCATAACCGACAGGATGTATTCACGTTATGTAAATATATGCTTTCGGGGAATTTAATTGTGAAAATGTGGCTTATTAGCTTCGTAGAAAAGAACTGGCGTCAAAAACATAATGGATAGTTAAAAATTGACAACTAAAGGCGATACTTACTATTTCATTGTAGCTGTTTTTATATGTTGAAATACATTTGTATTTATTAATTTTTTTTATAGAAATGACACTTATATGTGTATCAAACTGTCGCTCATAATACTTTGATCTACAGTAATTCATTGCAACAAGTTAACATACATTACATGACAGAACCTGGAAGAAGCCCATTTAAGATATTTCTCTTCTAAAATTTAACATTGCTTTGTATTTGTTAAAAGAAGAAATAGAAATTACAGGTTAAACATCTTTTTATAGTGGTCATGCGTTATTGCAGTATTTTAATCTGGTTGTTGTTTTTAAAGGTTAATTTTACGTGTGCAATTACGACTTGAAAACATATATAGTGGCACTAATAATAATAACCCAAGGAAGTTAATAGCCATAAACGCAATATACGCTTACGAGGTGGCGATCCATGGTGACGCAACACAACGATGTTCGCGTCTGCAAATCAGTTCATCAACAGCTCGATCCATCGACATTTTAAGGTAGCGAGGATCCATCCCGACAGTCTCCGACTGATGAAGTTCCTGTCATGTCTGTCATATTCGTACTTAACTGTCAGAGTGATTAAATATAAATGTCAAAATGATAACAAGATAAATCAAATATTAATGAAGGTGCTCCTTCCCAACAATGACGCTTTATTTTTCGCGTTTCGATATAGTGTTCCGTATATGGGAATGTTGTTACCTACAATGTGATCAATTGTAAAAGCAAAAATGTCTTTTACACGTCTACAATACTCATTTATTCATGCTAAGGGCCTTTTTGTACTATATTTACGCTTAGTATATTTGTATGTTGTATTTTTCACTTTGCGTATGTTTTTCACGTACTTTTATAACTACGCAAATCTTCAGCAAATGGAGGTAAAACAAACATATATTGACAAAAATAAAACATTGTGTTCACGGTGCAGCCATCTTGAAAATAAAATTAAACACAACATTACATTTGAAGAAAGACAGGTTGTTCAATCATTATCTAAAGATAAAGACATGGTCATTAAACAGGATAATAAAGGTGGTGGAATTGTTGTGATGAACACGAATTTTTACATATTTTTGTTTCATGGATTACATGATTGTAATTATTATAAGGACATTCCAAATAATAGTACTCAAACAACATTCTCTAAAATACGAACATTTCTCAAAAGCAGTAATCAGTTAACAAATGATGAAATAAATTATCTTTTGCATTTGTACTGATTCAAAACAAAATCTTAACCTTACATCATGCCATAATAAACACACTAAAATAAATATCCCGTATACACTTGCGAAACGAATTTGTACCATTGTCTCCAGTCACTAGCTTTATCTGAAACGAATTACAAATCTTGAAATATCACTTTTACAAAGACAATACCCAAAAACTTCCATACTGAAAGGTATCAAAAAGCTCTTTCTATTCCACGTAATTAGTTACTAGCAGAGACACCTAAGGAAAATGATAATATTATTCCACTGATTTATACTCACAATCCTCAAAATGAAGAAGTATTTAGCTTACTTAAAAAAATAACATAAAATTTTAAAAACTGATCCAGGAATGAATAACATTAAACAAGATACAAGAATAATGAAGAGTAAACTAAAACCGCCAAATTTAAAATTACTTACCAAATCCACTTTTACTACAAAAGAGACTACTGTTACAAAGTGTAATGATTCGAGATGCTGCCTGTGTAGTTACATTATAGAAGAAAATACTTTTGAATTTAATGGCAAAATAAAAACAGACCTGTCCTGTGATGTAAAAATGTAATTTAGGTTTTCGTATGTAGTGGTTGCAAAAAATATCAAACTGGACAAACAGGTGGTAAATTACGTAATCGACGTACTATACATGAACATCAAATTGCGGGACCCCTTAACAAGACAAATGCCTTTAAGCAAACATCTTGATGAATGTTCAAAATTAGAACCAAACTTTAAAATATTTCCTTTTTATAAGCTATATTCGGAAGCTGTTTCAGCAAGGTAAGCTAAAGAACAACAATTCATTGATTTATTTAAGCCGTTTAAAAATGTCGTATAATATTTGACGTCATAATATAAATGAGGTTGCTAATTGACTTCGTTACTTTGACAATTGTGACCTTATCATTTATAATAATAATATGCCATGATATAGCTTGGCGAAACCATATTTTAAATAAATGCATTTTTTAACCCATGCGACATATTTTCAGTTTTGTTTTATATTGAAATCTTAATATATATGTATATATATGTACATTTAAAGATGGAAACATAGGTTGCAAATATTAACGAAAATGCGAAACGCTATGCATTCCACGAATTATAAAACAGCTTATCTCTATTTTCGGGAAAAGCATGAACAAAAGATTAAGAACACGACTTAGGGAATATGTTGTGCAAAAAAATGGTTACATTACCACGTGAGTGCAATGGATTCTTATAACGGTGTTAAACTCTTAATAGTGTACTTGGGAAGGTAGCTTATGTTTAAACGGTGAATATGCAAATGAGCGTTGTTCTTTTCAAATCGCCGTTGTGTATTTGAGATTAAAAAGTCAACATACGATGAGTTATGTTTAGGGATTCAATAACAGGAAAAAAAAAACCACAAGTGTATTAGAACCGAGTGTTGATATTTGGTGTACAATTATTCAGGTTGGGATTAAACTGTGTGTCACTTAATGATAGTGTCAACATTGTATGCAATCTGATGCACATTGCTAATATGAAATGCATTTTGGGATTCGTACCATATTATTAGTAAATTTCTTTTATAAATAAATGCAAGTCCATTCGTAAATCGGAAAAGTAACATTTAACGGAAAATTGAGTAATATTGTCATAACTTTCCTATAGAGTTCATTTCGTCTGTATATGTAGCTTGTTCCAGGTTGTTGCTGGAGGTGCTAGATTCAGTCTAAGAATACTAATGGAGCACATTTTCTTGATGTTATAGTCGGTTTAAATGTTATTAATAATAAGGGGATACACCATTTACTGAAAATAGAGGGAACTGTGATTTCTGTTTATAAACACGTTGCAATCGCCTGTATTTCTAAATCGTCTGGTTAACCGATATCGATTAATCCATTTTCATATCGGTTCTCTCTTGCATGGTTACGGACTGTACAAGTATACACACTTTCTGTTATAATCGGTTTTATAATACACATACTTTCTAACACACAATAGTCGAAAGTATAGATATATTGTTAATGTGTGCAAAAAGATATGTGTTTAGTGTAGTGATTTGCAATATTGCTATAAACACAAGCTCCATAACAATTACTACATGTGATTTTGTGTTGTTGTTATATACTTTTTTGGACAGTAAGCATTTAACAATAAACGTTTCTACAAATTATGTCTTGATGAAATGACATGCAAACTTATCTGTTATTGTAATACAATAATTGATCTTCAATATCACTTTTATAACGGCAAACAAATTTTACACCAACTTGTTACTTGTGATATGATTGTGGTTTTTTCGATGAATGGAACAATATCCGTTCACAAAAGCAATAGGAGTTTAAACCGTTTCTGACCCCTTAATAGTACTCTACTCATGAAGTCAAAACCGCAAAATATTGATTGCGTCATATTTTATTCACGTTCAACTTAAATCACTGTTAACACTCGCAAGAAACCTAGCGAATAGATCTATAGCTTTCATTCAATTATGTTATTTGTAGTGAACATCAATAAATGATGGAAAGCGAACCTGAGGTATGTACATTGTTTTTTCTTTCGACTTATATGTTATTGTGGTTAAGACAAACATTACAAACTGCCGTATTTGGCGCACCTTTGGTGAAAAAAAAAGTTATTTATTATATATCTATAGACATTCTGACTAAAATACTGGTATTTGTTTGATATAAAATACAACCGTATTTCACAGTGTGAAATAAAAATCCCGATTCATCGGCTGTGAAAACCGTAGTAATTTGTTTCACCGCTCCGAACGACATTGGGTTATATCCTGTTCTATTTATGGACGCGAGAACAATACGAATAAATATAAACGATTTTTAGCGTCCAATGATTTTGTCTGAAACAACTTCGATAATTTGAATTTCAATTAAATGAAGTAATTGATGCACACATCAAAATGACGTCATACCGATCTGTATTTATGCTTGTTATTCTGTTATTAATTTTGAGATTCAATAAATCATATGTTGAGTAGCGTATCTGTAATCTACTCGAGCGATACAACCCACCGAAAAACCACCGTCATGTAATATTCCCTATGTATATATTTAATAACCAATGAATACCTTTGTGGGCTCAATTACACACCATCGTAGCATGAAAAATTTCGGATTGCGTTTATTGCTTGAGGATTTTTAAGTTATGACCCAAAGCTGTGTTTAATTACTGAAGCTTTATTTGTTTCATTGGAAACATTAGTCATTATTGTTTCAGAACTATTAAAAACAATAGGAATACACATATTGCGACACAAAATGGCATTTCTTAATCGCAAATTTGTGAGCAAAATGCTTGCTCACGATTGTTCAGGTTGATTTATGCTATACTTTACATGTGTACCTGTACTGGAATGTATTTATCTAGTCATTTAATGTGTATACAATAACATCAATACTGTTGCTAAATCTTATTTATTTATTATTGTCAACATAGGCAAACAATTTCAGTATTATAACTAGCCGTTCGTCTTCAAATTCATGCCATCTATTTCATGTCATTCCCTTGTCGCCTTGTTGTCACGTCTTGTCACTTAAATCTTTTACTTCTAAAACAAAATATTGATACGAAGATTAACAAAATATAACGCAATACAAGTTGATATTCTATTAACAACACCATTCTAGAATATCAATTATAAAACTGGACACAGCAAATAACTTCTAATGATATTCGCTGAATATACTTGTATTACAAACGTGTTGATATGCGTCGATATAATTGTCAATGCACAATACATTGAATTTTAATTTAAACTAAATGTTGATGTTACTAAATATGTACACTGCTATATACATGTATGTATAAACGAAAATAAATACAATTAAGGTACTCACATATTTTGTTTACTTCCCCTGCCAGGGACGATATGGATTGTAGGGAAAATATGGGTCGTAAGGATCATATCCACCTGGTTTCCATTTCCCTACAAGGATACACGACTTAGCTTCATTTTCGATTTGGTAAATGGAATAAAGTGCGTTATATATATTTATATTTTTAATAAAGTATGATCTATTTATGATCCATCTCATCTGACGTCTCATTCCTTATCTAGCCAATTACTCTGAACATTTAACGTTTGTTCCACATGGGCTGATTTTGACAAATACAGACATATGCTGTGTACATTCAGATGTGATTGATTGCATGTTAAAATCCGTGTTCGGCGGATATGAACCGCACCTTTAAAACGCAAACACGCAATAACTATATAATATCCAACCTCCACAATCCTTGTCGCCACAAGCCACATTTCCGAAGAAGCAGAAACACTTTTTACAGTATGGCAAATGTAAAGAAAATAAACTGGAAGGATTAATAAAAAGCTATGTAACGTCACAATACGCGTTGTACTTAGCGTCCTGTATTTATTATATCTAAAAACTAATTATAAAATACATATGTTTCGCCAACACAATGCACGCTTTACTTAGCTTTATGTATGTTTTATGACGTACGATGAAATAAAATTTTATTAAATTAAATTTAATACCTGGCTTGCACTCTGGACAGCATTTACCCGGCGGCGTGTATTGATCATAGGGGCAGAAGATCGGAGGACATTTCACCCAGGCACAGTAATCAGGATATACAGGATTGTTCGGATATACAGGATATCCTGGCCATTGAGTGAACACCGTGCCTACGAACGTCACGAGTAATAGGTATGAGACTTCGGAGAACATCGTTTTACCTACAGACACAATATAATAGCAGCACATCTGATTCAATATTTTGCTGTTTAAAAAATAAGGTGAAACATAAGCTTCATCAGCACGAGAGAACTCTATTAGCAGCACATTGTTCATCATTTACAGCACGTGAAATTTCATAGTGATAGCAGCATTTAGTAATAAAGTGTCAATAAAACCTAATTGTTAAAATGTTAAAATAAACACTCACCTTGGGCGCTGCTTTCAGCAATCTGAAAACATGATTATAAGGCTGGAATGGCGCCGTTTATATAGCTGTAGAATAGGGGATTTGATTTACTTTTTTTACTTTTTAATAGTTTTATGAGCTCCATTAATCCAGTGCCAGTATGTGCAGTTTAAATCCACCGTAAAAGCTTTTACGCTTAATTGGGAGCATGTGTTATTTGCAGCTTATTTTTAATCGAGGATAACGTTCATCTCTATTTTCGGCAAATGTATAAGCAGGAAACCTAGCGATTACGGATATATTTTAAGACAAGATAACTTCTGCTTTTTTTCGCCCGAAAGATGGCGAATGACACTGCGTTTAAAATGGCAATGCACAACATGAAACAGACCAACGGCTGTGATATCAATATATGTTTTAATATATATATAGGTTACTGTCTGGTCTTGTGTAATATCAGTTGAAGCCTAGAATAATATAACAGTGAAGCTTGCCTAGCTGATATGTGTTTGTCTTGTAGCAATTCATTTTTACAGAAAATGTTGACTTAAGAGTAGATTCCGAGTAATATAACGTCCATTTCAAAAATTGACCGATAAACGCTACCGACATTTTACTCTCAATGGTAACTCTTTACAAGTGGTATTAATTGATATCATGCTCTCATAATCTATATACTAATGAAGTGTAGGTGCTATTCAGGATTTGGATTTTTGGCAAAGGAGATATGTTAGTACCCGGAGAGGCATATGTCCCTTTTTATGATTATTTTTCCTCTGACTTGTATATATGTCACTGCATATTTTTACTAATTTAAGCGATCCACGTAATGTCAGCAATTGTAAGTTACACAGAAACAACCCAATTATTTCATCGTTTAGCGTTAAAAACGCTTTATAATTATTTCAATTTCAACTGATGATTACTCATAAACAAACAGTATTCATGGTATATTTCTATGTCGGTAGTGTTATTTCGCTTCTTTTTTTAGGAATCTGTGATCAAAAGTTGGAACATTGTCGATTTGTCAATTTTTTAACAGGTCCCTTAAAGTAATTATTTACTTAATTTTTATTTTACAATTGGTGCACTATATACTGATGCGCGTGACAGTAATGTTATCGTTAATCAGTACTTGTTGTTTGTACATGTTTTGCACGTTTTGATACAGCAAAAGAATGATTGAACCATACGATATAATGGGATTTTATTTACCTGTGCACTTTTTGCTCGTTGCGTTTTTCTAATATAATGCTTTTTATGCATCGGGATAGCTATTTCATACGTCTGTCACTGACTATTAGGGTTATTAGAGTATGCATCATTACAAAACATTTTTTTGAAAATGGTTATGTTTGCGGTTTTCGTGTTTATTTTTTTATTTTTACATACTACGAAAGTAATATGTATATGATTTATTATTATATAGTTTGTTTTGGTGATGCTTTAACCTTTTACATAAACATTCAAGTGCATACACACATTTATGATATACCGAACTGCACTACTAAGCCGAAACTAAAACATAGTGACGATATGGTTAATTATGCCATTAATTGAATCGGTGTGCGAGTTTGAACATTTGTTCTTGAAAAGTATACATTCTTCTACGAATTGTGTAAGTGTCGGGTTTAAGTGGTGTTCAGTGTTTGTAAGATTTCTAATATATGCCCGTATAGTGATTACATCCGTGTACTTTACTTAGTTTCGTAATGACCGTGTAATGCGTTATTAAGGCTTAACACATGTTACAATTCTAGTTCCTATGTGGTCAGGTAAATACGCCGGTTATTCCATTATTACACGGATACATTATTCCGAAATTCGATTTTAGATCGCTTGCAAAGAGCAGGAGTTAATTCTAATGTCACTTCCGCCAATGCAGCTGATCTGTCATTATTTTATACTTACACGAATGTTAAGAAGGGTCAAGAAAAACTATTTGACGCTAGATTATGGTCACAATTTACTTTAGTGTATTGACAGCTTTATGTTTTTATGTATACATCAATGTTATGTATACGATAACCGTAATTGTGGTCATGCAAGTTTGAACCAAATAGATTTCTTCCAGAATATATTATTTAACCAAATAACTTCTATAACTATGTTCTATTTGGTGTTCGGGAACGATATACGCCAAAGATTAACAGACAATTGTATTACTCATAAACCTAACAGCTGGCAGGAATGCGTATCAAAATACACGATTTTTCGACTTGTCAGAGAATATTCGAAGAAACATACTCCAATATTTCTCCCAATAGTCATGAAATTACACCACACTTACTATGACCTCTGCTTAACAAAATCATATCCTAAGGTTTGTGGCGTTTTATTCACGTACATGTGCAATGTACCTATATAACACTGTATTTTGCAGGTCGATAACTTTGTTACTGACATCAAAAAGGCATGAACTAAAGATCGAAAAGATGTCTGCGTTCGCCCGATGAACGCTTATCAAGTATTAAACCAACGTTATCAAAACCCTAGTTGAAATTAAAACCCTACGGGGGAAAATGAGATCAAATTCCACGGGACCGGATTTTTATCAAAAATGTAACAAATAAAGTGTCATATTAGCCAAACACAATTCCTATACGAACAAAACTCATACATGCTTGTAAGTGAAAAAAATCAGGCCATACTAATTTGTTTCTATGTTTAGTGTCCTCGGGCTGGTCGGATTTTGGATGCCTGAACGAAAAAAGCAACAACAATTTTGACAAGGTGAAAAATCGAGTTGGAGAGTGTAAAAATTCAAAACAGTTTTTTGCAAGTTAATATGTTGCTTTAGCTGGTACCACTGCCGTGAATATGTTGTGAAAGAAAAATGTTTTTAACGACTTTTTTGTTGTTTTTTTCCTGCCTGGTTGGTAGACTTCGAATAATCATGGGGACGTTAAACATCAAATCAAATTTGTAAGGTCTCATTTAAGAGATATTGACATTTAACCACTTAATTCGGAGATTGTTATGAGTATAAACAAATAGAACTTTAGTTACATCTGCATTAGGAACTATTATTAGGAACTCATATATTTAAGGCAAGTTACCAATTTCGGAAACGACACAGGACAATACAAAAACACGTTACAAACACAAAACACAAATGTGATTTAAAATGAGGTCACAGTCTTGGTCTGGTCAATGCAAGGAATGGTGAAAAAGACTTCTACAATATAATAAGGAAGTCACTGAAATGTTTGGATTGGCAAACGTCAAACGATTCAGTTTCAAATGCTAGATTAAATAGTCAATAATACAATTCCATAGGTAAAACGGTTTATAAAAATGCAATATAATAAACTACACCTACAGCTACTGGTTAAAGTTATTATAATAGCTATCGATAGTAAGTATGAAGTGTATATCAAAATCATATGTGTACGTCTGATTGTAGGAATATAAAAAGGTGTATGTAATTTACATATACTTTAACAGTCTACATTACATGTTGAATTGCGTAATATCGTTCGACATTGTACCATAAATTTACAAGAACTATATAAAACTATTCATTATTCAAATTTGAAGAAAATATTTTGGATTACTTAGATGGTAATTGCCATACATTATCAGAGTTTACATTTCAACACCGGTGCAATGGATGCCACAAAGAGCGTTCCGATAAATGACATAGACACGGCACGGGATTTTGGTGGGTGGCAAGTTTGAATTTGGCGAAAAACACAATCTACCTTCACGTTTTTCCGTTACCTATAGAAAGTAGTTCTGGCATTTGCAAACCGCACACTATCTATTATAGATACCAACAGAAAGTAATTCAAACGGGAATGTTTCATTTCCAAACCAGGATCAGATAAAAAAAAATATGACATTTTTTTCGACGATGTGCAATCTAACACGACATGGAATGTTGTCGATTTGGCGACATTTTTGTATTGAATCCGCAAACTGAATTGATTGTAGTTTTGTAGATTGTTTTGCTTATTGTTGCAGTCGTGAAACAGTACGTTGGAAACCTGTTTATATAGTGTCTAAAATCGGAAAAATTTTGGTGTTTTTTTTGCTAACCATTCCAATCTTAAAATGTTGAGTTACTTTCACTTATGACATAATTTTGTAAGGTGGAAGGTTCTATTTACGTAACACACCTGCTACGTGTAGTGCATACCATCACATGTATAAAGTAAATGTCAATGCGCTTGTAACAAGAATTATATATTAATACCATCATTACATCGGATACAATATGTTGCGCAACACGATTAAATAAGGATTAACACTCAAGCAAAGATGATCTAATATTTGATAAACACGTCAAAAAAGCAACAGACTACCCTTGGCATTTCTTCATATGTATGGTTAGTCATATTTAGAATGTGACTGGTGGACGTTTCACGGCATGGCTCGTCGCAGTAGGTAAGGTACGGTGCAGTGCAATACAGAAACAAATCGAAAGTCCGATGATAAACATGTTTGTAAAGATGCTAACTAGCAAACCGACAAAAAGACAAACCAACGCCGACAAAAGAATCACCTGTTCGGCTTGGTATTGGACACTGAGCAAAATTTGAACATTCGGAAGGAAATTGTGTGAC
Organism: Congeria kusceri; assembly: GCA_027627225.1. Taxonomy (NCBI): domain Eukaryota; kingdom Metazoa; phylum Mollusca; class Bivalvia; order Myida; family Dreissenidae; genus Congeria; species Congeria kusceri. The sequence continues at coordinate 39,511,842 of CM051039.1, read as the reverse complement.
TCTAATATATGCATTTATTACTCAAAGCATAACTGCCAAGTGCAAACTTTGAAACACAATGTGCCATCAGATAATTTGTCGTTTTAATATGATATGATGCAAATAATAAATAGAGAATATTTGTTATTTCCCTGATGACGTCATAAAATGACTGCAAAAAAGACACTCATTAATTTGGCAGGAAAAAAGTGCCATACTTTCTGCAACGTTGTCGCTTGCATAATTGACTTTTATAATCTGTATTTTTGTTTAAATGTGTGTTAATACTGTGCATGTATATAACACTGCCAAGGGAGGCAAACCACCGCTGGTATTTTAAAGAAAAACATAGTCCGTTTTATGTTGGATTTCACTATTATAGCGAAAATTTTAAGTGAAATATATAAAATTAAATATTTTAAATGTTTTCGTAAACAACAATATAGGGTTACTTAATACATTAAAAATAGTTTGTATGCATTGATAAATAAAATACTTGTATTGGTTTGACTGTATACACATTCACATCTACGGAGAAGTTTAATGAATTAGTTTACGTCATCATAACATTGGAAGATCATTTACATTGGCATACATAACAAAACCTCTAGACGTATGAAGTATTCCCCATCAACTGAAACGTATTTCTTACATCATTCAACCCAATGCATGTTCATATTACTGTATTATGTTTGCCGTATCCACCGAAAGAAGATCAAACCACCCGTCACTGATCAAACCATCATCATCCCTAGGATCTGTCCTAAGGTGAACCATTCCTATATTTGTCTGATGTATGGGTCTACTTATCGTTTCTGTGGGATTTGTATATTTCTGACTAACCACCACGAATGTTTTTACATATGTAAATGTTTTGACAGGAGTCATTGTGTGAACACAGAAATGACCGCGTGTCCAACGCTGCTCCGTAACTTGTCTGATGTCACGTTTCTTCTGACACACCACTTGATCGTTTTTTATTGTAAAAAAATTTAACTACTTGAGCAAAACATTTGAAATTTTGATATATCATCAATGTATTATTGTTGATCGTGTAATTTGGTAAAATTTCTCGTTAGTTTAAGTATAAAATTCAATTGCATATGACAAGGGCAAATTTAAACATTCAAAGTATTTGATAACCTACTGTTGCTATGGTGATGTAATTAACATTTCCATACAATACATGGTTTTATTTGCATAGTATTCTGATTAAGTATATATTAAAGTACATATCTCACAGACTTCATATAAATTAGTTCATGTTTATAATATTATAAGAGCCTGTGAATGAACTTTCCGGACAACCCTCGTATAATACAATACACATATTCAAATCACATATAATGATATGTTTCCGATTCACTTTTAGAATCACAAATAGTTCAAGTTCGTATACAGGGGGTAGGGTCATTTAAACAGCGGGCATAAGGAAAAAAAGCACAGAAATATTTAAGTTAATATGTAAATAACACAGAGTATTATATTAATGCTATAACATATATTTCAGTAATGAAGGAGGTGATCATTCACTACCATAAAGAAGACATCAAAACATGTATGTCTGATAATTGCTTAGCGAGCAAACAGTGGAGCTACGCACCTGCGTCTACACAAGTTAACATACAGGGTCGTCGCGACCTCGTTTGGCGCATGTGTTAATCAGATTGCCTCGTGTACGGATCATCCGTACAGTCAGACGCGGCTGTTAGCAGGTTAGGAACATATTTATAATTGATATTGCATAAATGCTTTTCAGTTCAAAAGATAAATAAGAAAGTATTAATATATTATAATGTAATGCAAACACATAATAAACACAGGCAATATATATTTATGCACATTCGGTATTTTAAAATTAGAGTCTTGCAGCATTAGGGCTATTGCTAAAAAAAACTGTTGTTGTTTTTTCATTAGAATAATGATTCACTTTAAGAACAGTTTAATACTGCTGTTGAGGATGAGGACCTGATCTCGTGAAATGTTACATGTCTTTCTATTATAATGCTTATATTCGCTGGCGTCCGTTGTCAAAATATGGCTTACTGTAGCTACCTCGTTTGTATTACGTAGGTTGCGTATGCGTTGATTGAATGTGACGCCTTCATAGCGGCCGGTTTTTACAGGAAGAAAATGGTTAGCTGTACGAAATTTAAATTTTTTATAAGAGTCTTCAGGAAGGATTTGTGTTAGGTAAGGCTCAAACGCATTGTTTTTTTATAAGAGTCTTCAGGAAGGATTTGTGTTAGGTAAGGCTCAAACGCATTGTTTTTTTATAAGAGTCTTCAGGAAGGATTTTTGTTAGGTAAGGCTCAAACGCATTGTTTTTTTTAAAGCTTATGTAAATGCACAGTTTGATACGTATTTGTAATTCAGTATACCGTGATTGTTTACATTGATCTATAAGTGTTTTATTGATATATAGGTACCACTAAAATATAAACCCATTTGTGGTCATCCCAAGTCTTGATTGACAAGTATCAACTTGTAAATTGAGGTTCCAGTTATCGCAAATAATTGTTAAAAGTATCGATACGTTTTTGCAGTATCAGTGTTAGATACGATGACAGTATCATCTGCATACCACAGGGCCAACAATTAAACCACGACATTGTAGTATCTGGTTCGCTGTGTTACACCCCAACAGATCCTTTCATTTGCATGTATGCTTGAAAGTCATTTCAGGTATGCTTGAAAGTCATTTAGAAAAAGCTGGTGATAAATTTTCTCAATTTCGGACACATGTTTCTGGAAAAAAGAACTGGGAGCAGGATCTATTGAAAGATATGCCTGCTTTGATATTCCTGTAAATATAATAACGTACTTTTTGAACATTTCAATAAGCTCCTGAAATTGAAAATATGGTCTGTGCAAGAGTAACCCTTGCGAAAGTCTGATTAGGTTTTATCTAGTATGTTGTTTGTTTTTAAAAATGAGTAAAATCTTCGGATCAGTACTGAAGTTAAAAGTTTACCCATACAGCTAAGAATCGTAATCAGTCTGTAATGATGTGGGTTTAGTTCTAGGCCATGTGTGAGGTTCGGAATGCCTTCAAACCATTTTACCCTCTCTAACCAGCCAAATGTTCATTTTTTACTGTACCAAGCCGGTGACATGAGCCTTAAGCGTATTTAAACGTTTTTGTTTTTGTGTTTGTTTCCAATTGGCGTTCCCACAAATGTCAGTCAAATGCAAATCAAGTGAGTGATTTATCCAATCGATGTTAACCTTGTTTTACACAAATGTAAACGCGGAAAGGCTTGTGAAAGGTTTGTGATGATCAATAACAGTGCACCAGTGCGTAAAATAAGTATTCCAGTCTGTTTCTTAAACGAATCGTTGTGTAAACACTACATGTTGACCAAAGGTTCAAACCACTGTTGTTATCCAACCGATTTCGCTGCAAAAGTGGGATACAATTATTTAAATAATTGTTGCTATTGACATTTGAAATAAATGAGTTGTGACTAGTGTTATTTCGAATGCGAACATCTACATTGAGGTCAGCGCTTTTGTATGTAGAGTGGTCATAAAAGTTCAGCATGGTAGAAATCAACACAATAAAAAAAATACAAAACATAGCTCATGTGTAGTCACCCTGCGTATATTTACGTTGTTTGTAGATGTACATGCGAAGATGGCTGGACGCATACTACAGACAGTGCCTACTCTGCTAATTCTGATCTGGAAATCAGTGAGTGCAACGAGATGTCAGGTATCTGTGAACATTGCGCCACATGTACAAACCTGAACGGTATGGTATATTGTTTAACGAGCCTTTCAAAGAAAGTTCACATATCTACTGGTAAATAAAAACAAACAAATTACACAGTAAACACTAAATGGAAAAACAACAACAATTTACAACATAAAAAAATAAGAAATGGCTTGTTTTGCACAACTCAGGAGATGTGCATCTTCATTGAAACTATGTATTCCTTGCAATCCCTATTTTGTAATAAAACCGTATTGCAGGTACCTACTAGTGTGGGCAGACCTGTGCATACTACAACTGCTCCACAGGACTGGGCTTTGCAAACGGTGGTCTTTGCATCAATGACAGCTGTAGCTATTCTTCGGTGTGGACAGGTGAAGAATGTTCAATTGCGGTCACTATATTAGCGTCATCAACGACCTCGATTAGTGGTACTTCATCAACATCACTACCGTTAGTGGACACCAAAAGTGAGTATATCAATTACAGTCGATTAGGTTTTGTTTGTTCATGGCATGCGTATAGTAGATCAAATACAATTGTTGTATATTTTAATTTTAGTGTGTACGGAAAAATAGGATCTGACACGAGTTGTCATTTCATCTCATATTTTATTAAACGAGTTCACGAATTTTGTTAGTAAGCGAGCTTTTCGCGAGCTTACTAACACATTTCCAGGACGAGTTTAATAAAACATGATAAGAAATGACAACGAGTGTCAGTTCTTGTTTCTCACATGCTTTTAAACGAAAAAAAATGCTTCTAATTTTACCAAAGCATGTCGATGAATCCTAAAAGTTGTTTACGGCATTGACGTCATTCCATGTTGACGACGTCATTTCACCAAAATAACGTCATGCGATTGGTCAGTCAAAAAATATGCAGCCAATAAAAACGCTCAAAATGTTATCTTACACATGTGTCAGATACAAATATTCGTAATGGTTGTATTACATGGAAAACAAGGTATAGCATGTGATAAAATGAAAATTGTGACATTAACGACATAAAGCGTGTTTCCCTTTGGAACTACTGCAAAACGATTCGTGGCTTTTTGAAAAATGAAAATTTCGTGGGCTCTTAAATTCGTGGATTTTCAATTGTATTAATAAAAAAAGAACACATCTTGACATGCGTCAATCGTATCACTGTTTTCTGTTTGTAACACCTTACGGTCATAAACGGAGCATTCCCGCGGTAAGTGGGCCCCATTATCGACCTGTCAATTAAACAATAGACCCTTGTTATGAAATAATCACGGCACCTGACCTTGGAAGGTTGATCAACTACAAAAGTGTGAATTAAACAAGGGACCCGTCGTCTGCAAAAAAGTCGTACAACTCGCCAGCCATTGTAAACTGAATTTATTTCCATTTGTCGATACTCACAAACATTTCACAAGCCTTTTCGCGTTCACAATTGTGTAAAAAAGGTTAACAGCTTATTACGTGAAATTTGAGTTCATCGATTAGATAAAACACTGAATTGATTCGCATATGTCTGAAATGCGTGGGAAACGCCAATTTGAAACAAACACAAACACAAATACCTCTTAAAGCTGATGTCACAGGCTTGGAAGAGTACAAACAAACATTGGGCTGGTTAGAAATGGTAAATTGGTTTGAAGGCATTCCGAACCCCACACAATGGCCTAGAACAAACACACATCATTACAGACTGATTAAGATTCTAAGCTGCATGGGTAAACTTTTAACTTTAGTACTGAACCGAAGATAACACTATTTCTAGAAATAAACAATATATTAGAGTGTTGACCCCACTTTTATTGATGTTTTCTTTTCGATTTTTAGACGTTTTAACGGCCTAAATTGAACACGAATTGTAGGCTTCTACCATGAAAATCATGTCATATTTTGTTTACTATACAAATATTGCTGTCTATGGAAGTAAAGAAAGCATTACTCACTGCTAGAACCTGAGTAGGAAATATATCGCTATGACAAGACCGACGAGAAGAATGCCGCATATCGTCGTCGACAGAACCCCAGCAAGCAAGAATAAATGGGCCCAATATGGGCTATAGCAAATATACCATATTGGCCCAAACACAACACAATGCAAACAAGATACCTTTTCATCTTTTGCCACTTACATTTAACTGCTCGCCAGCCAGTGTTAAATGATTTTATTTCCATTTATTGATAATCACAAACATTTCACAAGTCTTTCCGCGTTCACATTTGTGTAAAAGAAGGTTAACATCGATTGGATAAATCACTCACTTGATTTGCATATGACTGAAATGTGTGGGAACGCCAATTCGAAACAAACACAAAAACAAATACGCTTAAATACGCTTATAGCTGATGTCACCGGATTGGAGCTGTAAAAACAAACATTTGGCTGGTTAGAGAGGTTAAAATGTCTGTGAAGTAAACATGTGTTTGTTAAAAACCTTAAACATATGCAAACAAATAATCATAAAATCTTACTCAAAGATAGAGTATTGTTTAATTTAACATTCTAATGATTATTAAATAGATTATTAATGTTTGTTTATTTTCGGAACGGGGTCAATACACTGACCTTGATCATGGCTAAATGGAAAATCAAAGTATAGCTTCCGGTGGCGGACATATTGGTTGTTTTGAATTTCAGCTGTGTTTATTTCTTTTTTTTCCTAATGTTTTGACGTTTGTCGCATTTAGTGCTGGGTTGTGTGTGTGACATTATGATACCTACAATGATCTAGTGGGACACTAGTGAGCATAACGTTGACTTTTGGATATTATTCAGGAATGAAAATTGTGAGTTGATATTCATTGTTATGATCTATTTTTAGCTGCAAAACCTAATCTGACCAGTTTTACGAGATTTATGTACAATTTTATTTACTGTTATTAGCGTCACGCACACTGGTCATACGATCTATACTTTCCAAAGTTAAAATAGTCGTACCAATAATGAGTTTTGATACATCAACTCCAAATATTGCCACTAAAACATAGAGGACTATTTCTCTGCTGTCAACTCCTGAACAAGGCGGCGAACAGAAGAAAAATCGTATGCTAAGTGATTCTAATTGCGATTCCAATTGCGAATTTAACTATACAGTTGAAAGCATGGCTGGCAATGATAATGTTGACAATGTCGTTCTTAATAATAACACCTTGCTGGTGATTTCCCAAACAGTACAGGAGTCCATCCAAAAGTCATTGGCTGTCGAAATGAAAAGTATGGTAGAGTCAATAATTACTGGTGTTGTTGATGGTCTCACAAAACGAATCGACATCTTGGAAAGTGAAAATAAAACACTTCGAAATGAGAACAGCATGCTTCGAGATCGTGTGGCGGACATTGAAAACTCGCTGAATACCAGCGAACAGTACAGCAGACGAAACAGCTTGCGTATATTTGGCATTCCTGAAGATAATGAAGACAATGAAGCTCATGAAAGTACGGACACTATAGTTCTTAATCTGTGCAAAGCCTTGGGAGCTGATGTTGCCTTAGATGAAATTGATCGCTCCCACAGAACTGGGAAACCTGGAGGCCGTAAACCACGGCCTGTCATAGTAAAGTTTACCAGCTATCGAGCCAGGCAAAAATTGTACTCCCTTCGACGGAACCTTAAATCGAACAATGAATATGGTCGTGTTTTTATTAATGAAGATTTAACGCAACATCGTGCACAGCTGCTGTTTATTGCTCGCGGTCTTGTAAAATCAAAGAAAATCGACAGTGCATGGTCTGCTGATGGCAACATTCTGATAAGGGTTACGGAAAACGGCATGCCACGGATAAAACGCATCAGCTGTGAATCCGAAATGGACAAGTACAAAATTGTGTAATAAGTCATGAGACGCTACTTTTTTTTTCGAACAGTTTATATCTTATCTAGCGTAGATGGCTTGCGTTGCACGAGGTTCCTGTGACCGTGATCAACCTTTGTATGTACAATAACTGAACACGTGAATATGCAATCAAAACAATTGGCAACTCTACATATTGTTATGTGAAATATGTTCATGATATTGTTGTATATACTTTAACAAAGCTTACTTTCTAAACGCTAAATATAAACAGTACACCGGTTTTTATAATTTGAAAACAATAACACAACAAAACATAGTTTACATTCTGTTGACTTAAAATGTCTATGTTCATGATAGTGTTGTATATACTTTAACAAAGCCTACTTTCTAAACGCTAAATATAAACAGTACACCGGTTTTCATAATTTGAAAACAATAACAAACAAAAACATAGTTTAATTTGACAAAGTGACAATCCTATGAGCTGATGTCCTTTCTGTACATTTTGTCACTCTAATGTTTCGTTTTCGTACATTAGGGTCACGTAGAAGTGTACATTATATTGTATATAAAAGCTGTACAAATATTTGGTTGAAAATAAGGCAACATTGCATCTTACATGTCTATGATTGCATAGGCTTTTACATTGATGCTTACTAGATGTGTACAGCATTCACAAAAGGTGTTTATCATGGTAGTCGTTAGCTATTGATGTAGTATTATTATATAAAATTTGTCATAATTCTATTGGCAATTTATTGTGAATTAAAAACAATCTTTGATTTTTCATTAAATATTCAGGATTACTGTAAATGCTTTGTCTCGCACACAGAGAAACTAACTATTATCATATAGACAATACATCATATCTAACAAATACAAATACTGTATGGACTATCTGTCCTTATGCATATTTTCAAATCAGCTTAAAAGCGAAATGTATGAAATGTATATATGTATATTCTTTTTTTTTAATTTAAACCGGTATATACCACATATGTATAATGTGTAGTGATGTTTGATGATATTCGTAACGTTATAATCAAGCACATACATGTGATCTACTGTATGATGATATTTGATAATTACTGGTAATGTAACAATCAATATTATATTCAAGCATATACATGTGATCTAGTGTAAAATTGGATGACATTTAATATTATGATAGTTATGATAGTCATCTATCAAATGTATGTGATTTGATATTGATAAAATATACATTAAGGCTATGTAGAACCTATGTTGTAAAATTCCCTTTATCTTTATACATGTGCATTGTGTTTATTAGATCAGGACTAAACTAACATGATGTTTACCCTTATTTTTTAACTCGATTCAACTATTATTCTTCTTAAATAATCTTTAAATTTAGTTGTTCCAGTGAAATATAGATTACTGTCCAAACAGACTACCGTCTATGGACAATTTACGTATTCTAGGTAAATGAAATTGTGTTTAGACTAAAATATTCCCAGCACTACTTTTAGGTGAAAATATGACTTTTACAAACAAAGCATTTTGCTTTATCCTATGCCTTTTCCCTGTCCTTATCTCCATTCTCTTCTATGATCTATCATTTCCTCTTCGTCAGTTCTGTTGCAAACATTGTTATCAAACAGTAAAATCATGCGTAGCACCATATGTCCTTACGTGTTGTACTATCAAACGTATCATGTCAGCGTTTCAGTCTCACCTCGTCTTTATTGGAACAATTTATAATGCAAAATAGTAAAAACATGTTTGGAAACGCTGTCATGAGTACCTACAGGGCGCCAGTAAGATTTTCGCTACTGCTTCACTTATTATATGTATTCCAAATATGGCTAGATGTTTTTAGCTTGATTTCTTTGCGCACTAGCGTATATAAATCGATGAATGTACTGAACACAGTGGAACATCCGCGAAAGCATATTCTTTTAGGAGCGCACATTTATGATGATATTCAACTTTTAAAAAAGCTCCTATATTGCTTCAAGTTTGTTGGAACACTCTTTTGGTTAGCTTGCATCTTGTTACAATCAGGTGATATCCATCCAAACCCAGGACCCTCTTTTTCCGAATCATCGTTACTCACTGATACAGATAGTTCGTCACCCAGTTGTAATATTCCAGCGTCTAATCATTTATCTTTTGTACATTACAATGTCCAAAGCTTGGTGCATAAATTAGACATCCTTAGCTCAGGTCTTCAAGAGTTTGACATAATTGCGTTTACTGAAACCTGGTTAAATGATTCCATATTATCCAATGATCTCATGTTCAATGGATTTCATCAGCCAATCCGTAAAGACCGTCCCCTTAATCCACATGGTGGTGTTATAATATACGTAAATGAAAATATTGCTTTTAAAAGAAGAAGCGATCTTGAATATAATCATATTGAATGTATATGGATTGAGGTTAATCTTAACAAACGTAAATCTATTCTTTTTGGAGTATTTTATAGACCACCAAGTGCAGATTCAGCGTATATGAAAGCAATTGAAGACTCGTTTGGGCTAGCATGCGACACATGTATAAATGATGTTATTATTACAGGAGACTTTAACCTGAATCTCCTCGCACCAACATCAGCAATAAAAATAGAAAATCTTTGTCAACAATTTAATCTTACACAACTTATACACGAGCCCACACATCACACAGAGCAAACATCTTCAATAATTGATTTAATTTTTGCAAGTAATCAGAACAATGTAATATTCTCTGGAATTGGTGAACCTTTGCTAGACCAAAATATTCGGTATCATTGCCCTATTTTTGGAATTTTGAAATTTAAAAGACCCTTAGCAAAAACTTACTATCGGCATATTTGGCGTTATGATATTGGGGATTATGATAAACTACGACTTCTTTTTACTGATACACAATGGCATCTCTTTAAATGTGACGATATTGATATATATGCTGAAAATATTACCAATGAAATCTTACAAACTGCGAAGTCGTGTATCCCAAATAAAAAATTATGTATACGTCCACGTGATTTACCATGGATGAATAATCAAATTAAGAAAAAAATTCGACACCGAAAACGATTATATCGAAAAGCTAAAAAAGTTAACACCGAATTGCACTGGACAAATTTTCGACGCGTCAGAAATGAAGTTGTTTTACTCTTACGTAATTCAAAATTTGAATATTCTAAGAACATTGCGAATAAATTGAAGTCGTCTGAGCTCTGTGCTAAGGATTGGTGGAAAACATTGCGCACTTTCATTTCTACAAACACACATCAATCGATTCCACCCCTATACGATGAACAATCGAACACGTTTGAGGCCAATGACATATGTAAAGCCGAAATCATTAATAAATATTTTGCAAATCAGTCATCAATCGATGAAACAAATCATGATCTTCCAATGCATCACAATGCTTACAACACCAGCTTACAGTCAATTGATATTACTCGGGAAGAAGTCATCGACGCAATTAAATGTCTCAAGGTAGGAAAAGCATCCGGACCTGATGGAATCGATAATCGTATCCTCAGGGAAGCAATGTATCAACTTAGCTCTCCCCTCTGTGAACTGTTTAATTCCTGTCTTTCTGCTTGTAAAATGCCTTCTTGTTGGAAAATTGCAAATGTGTGTCCCGTCTTCAAAAAGGGTGATACAGCTCTTGTTTCGAATTATCGTCCTATATCCTTGTTAAATACTATTGAAAAGGTTTTTGAACGAATAATTCACAAACATGTTTTTAATTTTCTCTGTTTTAACTCATTCTTTACACAAACTCAATCTGGCTTTATGCCTGGTGATTCGACAGTTAATCAGTTAACCTATATTTATGATACATTTTGCAAAGCTTTGGATAATGGTCTAGAAGTCAGAGTTGTATTTTTTGATATAAGTAAAGCTTTTGATAAAGTATGGCATGAGGGTCTTTTGTTCAAACTTCAAGAAGCTGGTATTCGGGGATATCTTGCTAACCGTAAACAAAAAGTAATTCTACCAGGAGCAAAATCAACTCCTGTCGAAATTATCGCTGGTGTTCCACAGGGGTCTATATTAGGTCCCCTTCTCTTTCTTGTTTACATCAATGACATAGTAGCTGACATACAAGCCCAAATTAACCTATTTGCTGATGATACAAGTCTTTTTATGGTTGTAAACTCGCCGAATGAAACTGCAGCTGTTTTGCAATCAGACATAGATAAAATTTCACGATGGGCTGATCAATGGCTAGTACACTTCAATCCCTCCAAATCAGAATCGATGCTTATATCCCGTAAAATAAATAAACCGTACCACCCTCCACTTTCAATGGGAGGCGTTGATATACCTATTGTAACTGTCCATAAACATTTAGGTGTTTATTTGGCAAATGACTGTACTTGGCATGAACACATAGCTTTTATAAAAGAAAAAGCATGGAAGCGTATTAATATAATGCGTCGTCTAAAGTAAATGCTTGATAGGAAATAGCTTGAAACTATTTACTTTGCATTCATACGACCAATACTTGAATATTCAAATGTTATTTTTGACAATTGCACACAATATGAAAAAGATGAATTAGAAAAAATTCAAACAGAGGCAGCTCGTATATCATCTGGTTGTACTCGATTAGTATCACTAGAAGATCTTTATAATGAGATAGGTTGGGAAATTCTCAGTCAAAGACGACGTAAACACAAGTTAATATTAATGTACAAAATGAACTCAAGAGAAGCACCTCACTATTTACAGTCACTTCTACCTGACACAGTTGGGGCATCTAGCCAATACCCGCTTAAAAATGCGTCACATTTCCAGTGCATTTATGCTCGAACTTCAACTTATTCACATTCATTTCTACCATCTTCAGTATCCGATTGGAATCGTCTTCCAGAAGATTTAAGAAATGCTGAATCGATTCATTCATTCAAAAGACAAATCAATACTGATCGACCAATTCAAAATCCAATATTTTCTTATGGAGAAAGACGCTCTCAAATTCTACACACACGCATCAGAACAAATTGTAGTGCGCTAAATGAACACCTCTTCATGCGTAATGTAGTTTCATCGCCTCTATGCCGATGCGGACTAAGGGAATCACCATTCCATTATTTCCTTGAATGTCAGCTTTATTTTAATATCCGTGCAGAACTTCTGAACACTATATATATGTATTCCGTCCCCTCTGTCCAAACGATCTTAAATGGAGATAGCACTCTGGATTATCAAACTAATACTAAAATTGCTGATGCAGTACACAAGTATATTATCAATAGCAAACGTTTTGAAAAATAGCTTTGCTTCAGAACTTCTCTCTAACTTCCTTTTCTTACTAAGTCATTTCCCACATGTATAAGTTATATATAATTTACTAATGTATCATATTGCTGTCTACTTGTACATGTATCTATGTTAAACATTTCTTCCTAATCTAATATTTGTCATTTTTTTCTTTATGTATTACTTTTTCAATTCTTATCGTACTAATCTCCGTTTTATTAGATTTATTAGTAAACCAATTATGTTCGTTTGAAAACATGCAACTTAATACAACCTTTATGGAGAAGAACTTTATAAGACGAAGTCTTTCGTTCTTATCCAAATCAAACTTGTATGTATACAAATGTTGTATGTTTCAAATATATGTAAATGCACTCTTGTTTGAAATAAATACGTTTAAATTAAAATCAAAGTACTGAAAGCACTGAATCAGTTTTAATGCGTACAAAGTGGGATAATTAGGTAAATGTTGAATAAAGATAAAGTTTATCAGCTCGGCACGAAAATGAAAGCACTCGCCAAGTCCCTAGCTTCATTTTCTAAGCGTCGTATGATAAGCTTGATCTTTATTCAACACTAACCTAATATTCTCTTTGAACGGTGTAATTTGGAAATTAAATAAGGACATAATTTTGCAATGAATTTTACACATGGCACTTTCCTAACTTGATGACGTTTACACGGACACATTTAAGCAATTGTGATATAACAATGAGTTTAGAACCGTGCTGCCAAAAGAAAATCTTCGCTAAGGCATATATCTGCTATCCCAATATACCGATGATGTTTTCACAGTGGCCAGAATAAAACAGTACTGATTTTGAAGAAAATTGGATCTAACGGTATAACGGCAGTCATTTTTCAGAATGGTAACATTCAGACGTCGAGGATACGTTCCTTCTATTTCTTTTAACTGAATTTACTTATACTACATGTATAAGTCTACAGTTTATTACAACAACAAATATGCATTCCACATACTTTGGTATTAAATAATTATAACAAGAGTTCTTTTCTTTATTTATATTAAAATATATTGAATCATTATTTTTGTTTTATTCAAAATTAAAGGAAAACAACGAAAATAATATATTACTTTTAATTTTCAACAGTAAAATTGACTTTATTTCGTTTTCGCATTTTTACTTATTGTTGTTTTGATATTATGTTGTTGTTTTGTATAAAAATCAATTATAAGATACAGCAATATCTTTAAATACATTGAAGTCTAAGATATTAGTTTGTGTTCTTAACAAGTTTGGAGAAATTCGGGCTAAAAATACAAAAGTTACAGCTGTTTAATTGAAGGTCTAGGTAAAAGTACCTATGGGTGTATGTACATTTGTTTTATATTGTATAACCTCGTTAATATATTTCAACAATGAAGCAACAAGAAAACGAAATTGCGGTCAGAAAAAAAACACAAGTAAACTACATATTTAATTTGGCCGAATAAATTTGGCTGAAGCTTAAATTTAAAGCAAATTAAAACAAACACTTTTTCTTAAGTCAAGGAAAGCTAAAAACCTCAACATAAATTATAATGATATTAACAGACAGGAAAGCAATATAACACTATTTAATATATAAATCGTATGTAGCAATAGAATATGAACATATGAAAAGACACTAAGTTGATGAAAAATAGATATAACTAGCTCTTATATCATATAGCATACAGCATACAAACACAATAAATAACAAAAAACCTTCTAATATACATTTCTTTGTATCACACACCAACTAATTTAATAAAAATTTAAAAAACGAACGTCCGCTCCGGATTAATATTTACTAACGACTGAAAAGGCGCTAAGAGAGACGGACTACTTGTATTGTAAATTCAAGTAAACAAGAAAGAGAAGCGTCCCTTAATAATTATATAATTTTGTTAAAATAAGTTAAATTATTGCGGTCAGAAAAAAACAAACACAAGTAATCACAGTATTTTATTTGGCCAAATAAATTGGCTGTACCTTACATGTAAAGAAATACAAACAAACTCCATTTTTAAGTCAAGGACAGCCAAATTACTCCAAAAAAACGGCAAAACAAAACGTTGGACTAACCCATGTACAACAAACAGATAACAAAGCAAGAGCAACTCTTTGAGCGTCATCAATTATGTTGGTCAAAAAGAATCGAAGGTAACGAAAGTAACAGTCAGACTTCCAATTGCAAAACAGTTGAATTAGTTACCCCGGCACACCACATTTGAAATAGAACGACGCCCCTCCGCGGCGGAAGGATTGCATCAAAAGGGACTACTTTTCGAGCGTTTACAATGCAAAAAAATGGCTAGTGGGTGCCACCGGAACTAGCTTAATCGTGTACTGAAAAGCTTTTACAGGACAAAAAGGTGAACATTAATTTCTACATAGCGGAATTACGACATTATTGTCTCCAAATTGATTGCTCGTGGCGTATTTGAGCAAAACAAGATGTCCAAAATCGGTAACAGTCACATCATTTCTACACAAGTGCTTTGAGTGATCAAAGTTCAAAATAGAATTAGGAACAATGCTAGATTTTCTACACATCATGTTAAATGCAAACAAAAAACTAATACCAACAAGAAACCAAGAATCCAAATCTAAGGCATAATGCATTCGAATAAGAATCTCTGGAGTCATAAGAGGCGCTTACTTAGGCGAATGAAATAGTAATTCACCGAGCCCCCTGTAAGTCAGTAGTAATGAAATGTTGGAAATGTCAGGAACATTAACTCCTCGAAAGGTGTGGTTAATGCGAATACCGTTTCATTATTGTAAATACTTTGGAGTGATTTCATGCTAAGACTAAAAAACTGTGCATATAAACAAATGGTATCAATGTCGACAAGGCATTCTTGCAAAGAATAATATTTACAAAATAACAAAAAGGAGTGAATTTGTGTCTTTAAATTCCTGAGCATAAGCCGATTTCTGCATAAGACCTGGTGACGCAGAACAGTAAGTCCCGTACAACGTTGAGGATCCACATCTGATAAAATAAAATTGATACAGTTAGAAACAGGTAGAGTATCTTTGAATATCCAATGGGAAAATCATACTCAAGAAAATCACATATCTCATAATCTGCACAATCAACAAGCACCGACCTTAAATAAGCAATATTCCAGTTGGTGTGCAACAGTACTCTCACACCTTTTAAATTTGGAAGACCATACTTAAATACAGTATCATGAAGACTAATAATGTCTGCATTTTCTCGAGCGTCCGAACAAAACGTTACATCACGAACTTCAGCTTCACATGTAAAGTTAACACTGGAGCATATGGACGAGGAGTTGCTAGGGACGAATGACGATGACGTATGTGAAGACGTAACGATAGACGAATTGTGACGTGACGAATCAACGAATGACAATGAAGTAAGTGAAGACGGAACGAATGACGATGACGTTGATGATTTATGTGAAAACCGAACGATAGACGAGCTGTTCATCACGTTCAATCGAAATAGGTGTTTTATTTGGCGTCAACAAATCAAGCTGTGCCTTTAAAATCGCTTCGTTTTTTCAAAATTTAAAATGTCCTCCTTTACCGAAGTAGGCTTCTTTGCTACTTTTTCTGTAGGACGCGTCCCAGTATCCGCTATTTTTCACCGAGCAAAGAAAAAACGAACGTCCGCTCAGGATTAATAGAATGACTAACAAGGCGCTAAAAGGGGCGGACTACTAGCATTGTAAATTCAAGTAAGGAAGAAAGAGTAGCCTCCCTTAAAAAATATATAATTTTGTTAAAATTAGTGAAATTCCATTTCTTTAATTTACGTTATAAGCATCGCTGGGTATCATCTACCTTTATAATACGATTTTAGATTACTTAAATTGATTCAACGAAAGTAACGTGTAAAATGTAATTGGAAATGGAGATAAGTTATATACATCGTCCATGTAGACGCCTAAGTCACTGTTTACGTTGTAGTTGATATATGAATAAAAAACATAAACGAAATATAAAAAAAAACCGCATTAACATAAAACCGCTTTCACGGCAATAACATTTAAAAGTAAGTTTTTGGTTTCTACATTGTTTATCATATCATGATAATTTAACTGGAATTAGTTGTTTATTATTTAACAACGTCACTTCTGTGACGCAAATTGAAACACTATAAAAAATGTATACACGTTATTAAAGTCCTTGACTGTCTTTATTAAATAGTTTTACATTGGCGATACATTATTTAGCATATATTTACAATATCAATAATTAGTGACACAATGCAAGACTGTTTGCTCAGCTTGAAATTGTTATAAATGCCCTCCTGGCCTTTCATGAGAGGATAAAGTGCAATGTCCAGAAATCCAGCAGAAATATTTGAACTTGGCGCTGCAGTACAATATTCAATTACACACGGATTCTCATATTTGACAATTCCATCTATGACATGAAATATGTGCATATCCGCAGGCGTGTACACTGTAATATTTCTTTCTCCTAAGTGTGTGGCATTGCTATGAAGCGTGGGTCGCTCGCCACTATGCGCAAACACGCGAACAGTCGTTGGGCATGACCTTAAAGTGTAACATAATTTCATAAGGGATTAATACCAGAACAACATATTTGGATTTCCCAGAAGTTAGAATAACCTGAACATGTTTAAAATAATGTATTACTGATTACGCTGTTAACATTAATTGATTGTTGGAAATACACAATTGGTTAAAACTGTATCACACATATTCTATCCATATACCTACCATTTCAAAACCATGCATGAATCAAAATACTACATGTCACGTGACAACGCAGTATATAAACCGATTGTTGTCAGTCATTAAAGTAAAATATAAATAAAGGGAGTAAATGGTGTTTCAGAATTGGGTATTAACGCAAGTACGCGCTTATGTGTTGGCCTTATTAGTTATTGGATAGTCACATGAAATGACATTAGGTTGGGAACTAATATGAATAATGGCTGTATTTAACAAAAACAAAATAATGACAGAGTTTGCCACAATACGTATCTGCGTATCGTATCGACCCAATTAGGGACAAGCAAAGCCTAATCCAACGATGTGTAGGCATGTCCTGTTATTCTAAGTAGGAATGCTTCGAAGATTATGTACCATTGATTGTTAAATTGTATTCAAATTTGTTCAGCAGGTTATTGCGACTTACATTCACTTCCTCAATACTCTATGCGCTTCAACAAATGTTAACAATTAAGAGCGTACAATCCCTGTTTGTAGTGCATTGCAATAATTTTAAATATAGCCTATAAACGCTGGAAACCATACGTAAAACATCAATACCAAATCAATTACAAGAGGGCATACATGGCTCTGGGTCGCTCACCTAAGTTAACTGAATCTAATTGGCTTGTAAAAATTTAATCGCGTGCTATAAGATGTTTGAAGTAAAGTTTACAACAATTGTCAACAATGAACAGCTGACAGCCTTGTTTTTAAACAAAACCAAATAATATAAAGAAACTTGGTAGATGGTAAACCAAGGACAATTTCTGCAAACTTATTTCACAATTAATCAAGTGGTTTTACACAAGAAGCCATATAAGTAAAACTTCCAGTCCCCCGGCATCCATGTTTTTTTCAACGAATCAAAATTATTTATAGAAATCTGGTAGATGGTCAGCCAAAAATACTACATGTCACGTGTCGTTTTTAATATAGCCGTATTAGGGAAACTGCCCCGCCCCCTGGCGGCCATGTTTTTTAGTGAATCAAAATAATTGGGAAAAAAATTGGCTCAAAGACACCCCCCGGAGCATGTCTTTGTAATTATATTGAAATCCAGCCAGTGGTTTCGTTCGAGAAGATTTTTAGAATTTTCAATATAGCGAAATAAAAAAAAAATTCCCCGCCCCCTGGCGGCCAGGTTTTTTTAAGAAACAAATCAATTTGAACACATTTGGTAAAGGGTCACTCAACGAACATTACTCTGAATTTTTTTTTAATCAATCCAATGGCTTCGGTCAAGAAGAAGTTTAAAGTTTTCAGTAAAGCCATATAAAAATACCTGCCCAAGCCGATGGCAGCAATGTTTTTAACGAATCAAAATAATTTGAACAAATTTAGTAGAGGGTCACCTAAGGAATATTTATGTTAAAAAAAAATGAAATCCAGCCAGTGGTTTCGGACAAGACGATTTTTAAAGTTTTCAAAATAGCAAAAAAGTGAAAACTGCCAATCCCCTGGCGGCCCTGTTTTTTAATGAAGCAAACGATTTAAAAATATTTGGTGAAGGGTCACCAAAGGAACATTTATGTGAAATTATTTTGAAATCCAGCCAGTGGTTTCGGACAAGACGATTTTTTTTTTAAGTTTTCAATATAGCCATTTAGGAAAAAACAGCCCGCACCCTGGTGGCCATGTTTTTTAAAGAATCAAAATAATTTGAAGACATTTGGTAGAGGGTCTCCCAAAGAACATTTCAGAGAAATTATTTTTAAATCCAGCCAATGGTTTCTGAAAAGAAGATTATAAAAGTTTTCAATATAGCCATATAAGGAAAACTGCCCTAAGCCCTGCCGGTCATGTTTTTAATGAATCAAAACAATTAACAGAAATTTGATAGATGGTCACCAAAACAACATTTATTTGACCTTATGTTGAAATACGGCCAGCGGTTTTGAGGAGAAGATTTTCAAATTTTCAGTATAGCAATATAAGGAAAACTACCCCCCCCCTGGCGGCCATGTTTTAATAAATCAAAATAATTTGAAGAAATGTGTAGAAGTCCACCCGAAGAACATTTATGTGTAATTATATTGAATTTCAACCAGTGGTTTCGGACAAGAAGATTTTTAAATTTTCAAGTTTTTAAGATTTTAGTTTCCATGGCAACCAGAGTGTTCTAGATATTCAAATGAGTTGAAGAAATGTGTTAAGAAACATTGCTGTCAAGTTTGGTTAAAATCCGCCAAATGGTTTCAGAGAAAATGTTGTTTAAGTAAATTGTTGATGACGACGGACGACGACGGACGACGACGGTGACTGACCAGAATAGCTCAGGTGAGCTAAAACGCGTTATATCTCTTCCCCTAAGAGCTAGAAGGTGCTTTCAGCCGTTTTTACTAATAGCACCTTCTGGCTTTCAAGGGACGATTTTTATGATTTAGACTACATGTATATTTCATTATAGAAGTTTCTTTGCGTGAAATCTTATATTGTCATATACTATACATATTGCGAGTGAAATTGGGGCTAACGCGATTAAAAGTCTTCTTAACCAACTAATTTCTGGCATTTCGTGTCGACAACATGTACATACTTCTTGAAATAAAGGCTTTACTGACGAGTCGTAAATTTATCACAGTGTATAACCGTACAGTGAGCTAAACCGGAAGTTGGTGGTCTGTACGCCAGTGAACAGTTAGTTGCTTTATCTTTTACTTTGGTACTGGATATAGCATTATAAAAACGTTTATGTTAATTATTGTCCTATTTATCACACATGCGCTTTGTGATTTGTGTGGAAATTGTGTTGTCGTTGATAATTCAGTAGTTAATCACTGCAAATAAGTGGAAACGATCGAAAACTTGTGAATACATTTCCATGTAATTCTTTGGATTTCGCGTAAATGTGTACGCCTATGTGCAGCTTGACGCGTAGAAACACTTATTAAACTATATACATTAATTGATAGCTGATAATATTTGTAATGGTCTAGATATTTGCCGTTTTATTCGGTCACTGTTTGGTTATTGACTGTACGCCTAGTTGAAACTGTACGCAATAACTAGTTTAGCGAATAAAATAAAATTCTTTACGTTTATTTGCGATTCGTGATCGACACATTTTTAAGAAATGTTCGATCAATCTTAATAATTAATTTTGTACAGAGTAAGTGTAAGTAAATATTATTTAGTGTACATGTACATGCATTAATTATGCGTAATAAATTTGAATTTCATTCGAAACTGTCATTTTATGGAGACACATTTATTGTATACATATTTTGCTTTATAGGAATCGTGCGGGTTTGTCCGTACGTCCGAACGTGTGTACGTCCGTTAGAATGAAAACTGCATATTAACAAAACCTCAACGTTTTCAATTTGTGTTTTTAACATGATGCTGAAATGATTTTTTATTACGATTTTGATATCGCGCGTCGCGAATTTCACTAAACAATTTATGTTTCACCCGTGCAGAAAATTGATCGAGATTAAAACAATACAATGAAATCATTCAAAATAACGACGCAGTGTAACACAGAAAGATTTACTTCCATGAACTGAAAAAAAATGTTTAAATTTCTTGTTAAACTAGTATTATATTTCATTCGCAGTCACATAAATAGTGTATACCTTTCTATGACAATCAATGTGAAATAAAATAAAATTGTATGGCAAAGTCAACAATTAAATGTCTTTATTTATTTCAAACTATTCTATGAGCGAGTGGAAAATAGGCGGCTGATAGCTTTGGGTCGTGTGAAATGTTACCAATTGCCCGTTTTACTCTTCTGTATATGGAACTACTCTTCTCGTTGTTTTGTATTATTTAAAAATATGCGAATTAACTCATCGATAGTGTAAACATCGGCTTTCGGAAACACAAGAAAACAAATGAATATTATTAGGTTATTTAACAGCGTTCTGTACAATACGGTGGTATATTTGGACGAGTACACAGCTGACATACAACATTGGACGAGCCGAAAGGCGATTCCAATTTGAGTATTTGAGATGTGTACGAGTCCAAATATATCACCGTTTATACAGAACGCTGTTAAATAATCTTTTTATTATATACCTATTTAAATTTGTGCATGTCTTGCTTAATATTTACATTAAACCACACAATCGCGGAACAGTGCGCGCGCTCACAGTAATAATATATGACGTCGCTCTACGTGATAAATAATTTGCAAACATACATGTTCGTCTTTTATTCTGTAACCTGCACTAACATCTAATTAAATAATTAGTTTTAAACTGCTAAAAACAGACTTCCATACTTTAGCATGACCTTGTACTAATTGTAAAAATTGAGTGTGTTGAAACTATATTTAGACGGGTCATGTTTAACGGGGACGTGTTCAATAGCAAGTGTCTGCAGCGCGTTGTTTAAATTAAATATTACACACTGATACAGGTTTGTCAAACTGAATATTTTACAGTCGATTGAAAGTGTTTCATGTATATTCAGAACCAAAATAACGCAATATAGATCTATATGAATGATGTTATATGTAAAGTTTAAAACAAAAATGAATATTGTGACGACAGAAACCAGATGTCGCTGAACTCTACGATTTTTGTCCTGTTGCAGGCTTTATTTCTGTGCGGGTAACGTTACAGACAGTTAAATAAAATAAATAAATACATTTAAAGGGGGCCATTTATAATCGGATATAGGTTTGGGGACAACTTAACGTTAACATAAACCATATGTGCTGACCAGACACGGCAACTTAGAAAACAACTCGCGTGTGTGGCTAGCACGGTTCGCAAGGGAAAAATCATCGTGGATTTAAACAGTAATTGAAATGATTGTTAAAGACGCTTTCGAAAAAGTGGATCGAGATCATCATTGATCGATGTAAAACCTAAATTAGCATATTCGTTCATTTTTTTGGAGTACTCGGACATTATCGTATGGTAATGTTCGGAACGTCCAATAAGGAAGATATTGTACGCACGCGCGTCCAATATGGTGAAATATTGGACGGTCAATTTAAGAAGGGCTTTATATTTTGAAGCGATTTTTATAATACTTAGATTTCGTTTTGATATATAAAAGCTGTCTCCATTGTACACAAATTTTTGCTTACCGTTAACGTCAAGAAGATCCTGACCTTACGAAAGTGCCATGCCGTCGCTTGTCCTATGTGTTGACCACTAGAGACCCTTCTTTGTGAGTTCGACCACACATGTAAATAAACACGTACCGTCTCTGTGGCCTAGTGGTTGGGGCGTTCGCCTACGGACAGGGAGGATCAATGTTCGAGTTTCGCACAAGGTGTGTTCTGATATGGCCGGTTGCTTAGTTAAATTGAAGGGTACCGATTGCATTAAAGCCAAGCGCCCGCCATATAGGATAGGAATTCAGAGGAAAGATGTTCATCAGAAAAGGTGTCCCATAAGTCAAAACTGGCTGGCCCTGAATCGCGATGGGTGACACCATAATAAACAAACACTTAACATTATGTTTATATCGTATGGTTTGTCAAAAAGATATATCTTATGAATACATGTATACATATATACAGCAATGACTCTTAAAATGTATTTTTAATAGTCGCTTGCTCGATTTAATAAATTAAAACAATAATCTAATAAATGCATGTATAAATATAAAGTTTTAAAAATGTAAAAAAAATTAACCTATTGTACATTATTTTTTAACACTGCGCTTTTATATCAGGCAAAAAACTGTTAAGTCAGTGAATTTTAGTTTTTGTACAGTCAAAAACGTGTTTTGTTATAAAGAAAACAACAATATAATTATGCCTTTACAGCAAAAGTTCTTAAATTTTCTTAAATCAAAATATATAGTATATAAGTTTTAGTGTATTTGTATTTTTGCAGGTATGTCTCTAAAAAGATCTTACATACAGACTTGTAGTTGAAATAATTATTAACAATGAATAACTAACACCATCGTCATCATCATCATCAGCAGCAGCATCATCATCATCAGCAGCAGCAGCAGCAGCAACAGCAGCAGCAGCAGCATAATAACAGTAATAATAATAATAATAATAATAATAACAATAATAATATTAATAATAATAGTGATACATGCACATAATAAAATAGTATTTATAAATAATAACGATAAGAAGAAGAAGAAGAAGAAGAAGAAGAAGAAGAAGAAGAAGAAGAATGATAATAATAATAATCAGATGATGTTGCGTGGCACAAACAAGGAAAGGAGACTCACACAAGCTGAGTAATAATAAAACGCAAATCGAGTTCCAAACAAAACATACAACTTGCATGGGCCTCAACGCACGAAATTAATCTAAAAACATGCAAGTATCACACCACCCACAATTTCAAACTATCAACCATTCGAACAACAGGCTTTGTAACAGCCTTAAACACAAACACCAATAAAGCAATACACCGTACCATAAATAATAAACAACGCCCCCAGGAAATTTCCAATCGAACACCGTGGGGGTTTTGTAACAGCCTTAAACACAAATAACACAAATAAACACACATAACAACAAGGCAATAAGCCATACAATAAACAAGGCTCTAACTGGCTATAAAAGCACAAAAAGTGCACACTGCGCTAGGTCAGAGTTTATGCCTCGCTAGTTTATAGTGTACGCCTCGCTAGGTCATAGTGTACGCCTCGCTAGTTCATAGTGCACACTGCGGTAGTTCATAGTGTACGCCTCGCTAGTTCATAGAGCACACTGCGCTTGGTCATTGTGTACGCCTCGCTAATTCATAGTGCACTGCGCTAGGTCATAGCGCCCACTGTGTTAGTTCATAGTATACACTGCATTAGTTCATAGTACACGCTGCGCTAGTTCATAGAGCACACCTCGCTAGTTCATAGTGCACACCTCGCTAGTTCATAGTGCACACCTCGCTAGTTCATACTGAATACTGCGCTAGTTCATAGTGCACACCTCGCTAGTTCATAGCGCACACCTCGCTAGTTCATACTGAATACTGCGCTTGTTCATAGTGCACACTGCTCCAGTTCATTGTGCACACCTCTGTATTTCAAGGTGCTCACTGCGCTTGTTCATAGTGCACACCTCGCTAGTTCATGCTGAATACTGCGCGAGTTCATGGTGCACACCTCGCTAGTTCATGTTGAATACTGCGCTAGTTCATAGTGCACACCTCGCTAGTTCATAGTGCACACCTCGCTAGTTCATACTGAATACTGCGCTTGTTCATAGTGCACACTGCTCCAGTTCATTGTGCACACCTCTGTATTTCAAGGTGCTCACTGCGCTAGTTCATAGTGCACACCTCGCTAGTTCATGCTGAATACTGCGCGAGTTCATGGTGCACACCTCGCTAGTTCATGTTGAATACTGCGCGAGTTCATAGTGCACACCTCGCTAGTTCATGCTGAATACTGCGCGAGTTCATGGTGCACACCTCGCTAGTTCATGTTGAATACTGCGCTAGTTCATAGTGCACACCTCGCTAGTTCATAGTGCACACCTCGCTAGTTCATACTGAATACTGCGCTTGTTCATAGTGCACACTGCTCCAGTTCATTGTGCACACCTCTGTATTTCAAGGTGCACACTGCGCTTGTTCATAGTGCACACCTCGCTAGTTCATGTTGAATACTGCGCTAGTTCATAGTACGCTCTAAGCTACGTCATAGGGCACACCCGGCTAGTTTATAGTGCACACCTCGCTAGTTCATTGTGCATACTGCGCTTGTTCATAGTGCACACTGTTCTAGTTCATTGTGCAGACCTCGCTAGTTCATGGTGCACACCGCGCTAGTTCATAGGCACACCTCGCTAGTTCATGCTGAATACTGCGCTAGTTCATAGTGCACACCTCGCTATTTCATGCTGAATACTGCGCTAGTTCATAGTGCACACCTCGCTAGTTCATGCTGAATACTGCACTAGTTCATAGTGCACACCTCGCTAGTTCATGCTGAATACTGCACTAGTTCATAGTGCACACCGCGCCAGTTCATAGGCACACCTCGCTATTTCATGCTGAATACTGCGCTAGTTCATAGTGCACACCTCGCTAGTTCATGCTGAATACTGCGCTAGTTCATAGTGCACACCTCGCTAGTTCATGCTGAATACTGCACTAGTTCATAGTACGCTCTAAGCTACGTCATAGGGCACACCCGGCTAGTTTATAGTGCACACCTCGCTAGTTCATTGTGCATACTGCGCTTGTTCATAGTGCACACTGTTCTAGTTCATTGTGCAGACCTCGATAGTTCAAGGTGCACACCGCGCTAGTTCATAGGCACACCTCGCTAGTTCATGCTGAATACTGCGCTAGTTCATAGTGCACACCTCGCTAGTTCATGCTGAATACTGCGCGAGTTCATGGTGCACACCTCGCTAGTTCATGCTGAATACTGCGCTAGTTCATAGTGCACACCTCGCTATTTCATGCTGAATACTGCGCTAGCTCATAGTATGCTCTAAGCTATTTCATAGTGCACACTGCAATAGTTCATTATGCAAACTGCACTAGTACACTCTGCGATAGGTGATTATGCAAACTGCGCTAGTTCATAGACACACTGCGCTAGTTCATAGTACACACTGCGCTGGTTCATAGTATACACTGCGCTAGTTCATAAGGTACAATGTGCTATTTCATAGTGCACACTGCGATAGTTCATTATGCAAACTGCGCTAGTTCATATTACACTCTGCGATAGGTGATTATGCAAACTGCGCTAGTTCATAGACACACTGCGCTAGTTCATAGTACACACTGCGCTGGTTCATAGTACACACTGCGCTAGTTCATAAGGTACAATGTGCTATTTCATTGTATATGCGGAGCTACCTCAAAATGCGCGCTCGACTATCTTACATTAATTTCACACTACCAAAGTTCATTGTTATTGTTGAACAGTGTAACAAGTCTTAGTGCAGCAAGAATCACGTCGTATTCCTTTTAGATATACGCGTTACGTTATTTGCATTCAACATGGGGCTCTATGAACTATTTGGTTAATATTTTAATAATCATAAAAAAATCATAACTTAAATAATGCAGTTCCGCTAGCTTTGCTAAGATATTAGCCATATATTAGCATTTTTTCAGCTTCCTTTGCACATGCATCCAATTACCAAACCTTTGATACAGCTATGTCTTTGTTTGATTTATATGTCCTATTTGGCGATATATATTAAAGGAATTGCGATGTATTTTAAGAGCGAATTTCAACTTAAACCGCTCCAAAATCGGCTTACTTCAGAACATTTCGGCAGTTACATCTTCAATCAAGACGCGGGCCTCATTCATGTCCTAATATATGACCGATCAATAATGACATGGTTGAAAGCAGAAAAAGCTCAAACAGAAGTTTTAAATAACCGGACACATCCAGCTCCGGCCGCGAGCGGCTATATATTGGGTTACCATCCACCCGTTTGACACAACTTCAGACGGACTCAACTTCGGCTAACATGAAGGCTACTCTGGCAATTTTGGGACTCACGCTCATCGCCGCTTTGGCGGAATGCAAGCCCACCGAGGATCTGTTGAAGAAACGTGTCCTGGAGAAGTTTGCAGCAAAAGGTAGGGTGCCTTAGTTTTTAAGTTTCATTTGTTAATTGTTTAAAATATGGTTAACAACTGTATGATTTTATTATTTTCTGTTGAGGAAACGGGTCCTGCAAAACTTTGCAGCGAGGGGTTTTGTGCCTAATTTTTTAAAGGTTTTATTTGTTTTAAGTTAGTTATTTGTAACTTGATTGATACAAGTTGGAATTTACACAAGTGGATTAGCGCAATACTATGCTAAGTCTATATAGTTATATCATAGTTTTGCGCTTAGCCATCG
Organism: Congeria kusceri; assembly: GCA_027627225.1. NCBI lineage: Eukaryota > Metazoa > Mollusca > Bivalvia > Myida > Dreissenidae > Congeria > Congeria kusceri. The sequence continues at coordinate 39,484,686 of CM051039.1, read as the reverse complement.
ATATTCGAGTCTTGGAGAACTTTGCAGCTAGTGGTAATGTTCCTCAGTGTTGTAGTTTTACTTGTTAAGTTGATTATTTGGAACGTTTTGAAATTAATTGGAAAAAATGTTTGCTTGGTTAATTTTCTTCTTGATTAAAAAAAATACGACTTGGTAATTAACACATGTTTATATACGAGTCCTGAAGAAATTTTCATCGAGAGGTATAGAATGCCTCAGTTGTGTAGTTAAATGTGTTACATTGCTGTTTGTTTAAACATGGTCAAAACGCTGAATGCTTTGTTTAATTCACCAATTGAATGAACAAAAATACGATGTGGTGTGTTAAAGGTAACTTGTTTAATGTATATAAGGTTTAAAATGGTTATTTGTTTAATTATTGTATAAGAAACGAATTCAAATATGAGGCGTATGGGAAAACCGGTCTTAATGCATGTGCGTAAAGTATCGTCCCGGATTAGCCTGTGCAGTCCGCACAGGCTAATCCAGGACGGCACTTTCCGCTTTTAAGGTATTTTCTATTTCAAAGAAGTCTCTTCTAAACATAAATCCACTGTTGGCGGAAAATGCCGTCCTGGATCAGCCTGTGCCACAAATATTTATTAATTATACCCAGTTCATGGACGACTGGACATAATACTACCAAGTGTTTTGACGTTAACGGATTTACAGCTTCTTATATATATTCGTTTATAGTTTATTCATAAGGCTTAATTATGGACTCATCCAAAAATAATATCATAGCACAATTAATACATATAACGCATGTATGCATGTGCAAAATGCTCAAGGCGTAAAAATATGTTTGTTTCAGGTTACCCGACCTACCATTAAAATGCCCCGACCCTATAACATTTTATTGAGTCTGTCAGATATTCTTTTTGTTTTATTTACTTTTTCCTATTATAGTCGGAATGCCAAATGCCAAATAGTGACCTGACCCAAAAAAATAGTACGCACAAAATGTTTTTGCATGAAATGGTTCTTTAACATGTCCTTTCTAAGAAACCAAATGAGGCAACTTTGCCATCATTGTGCATTTTGATATATTCAAGATGGCTTCCAAGATGGCTGCCAAGATGGCGGCCGAAATTTTCAAATCGACATATGTCCTTTGAATTACATGAAAACATGAGAAAACACACACATTTTGAGCATATGTATGCATTGTGTTTGTTGTTTGCAACAACATGAAAAACATTTTTTCAAACATTTTAAGAAAAATCCAAAATGGCCGACAAAATAGCTTCCAAAATTTATTATTTATCAAATAAAATAGTATTTGTAAAATGTTTATAGATTTTGAGAACAAAATAAGTGTTTGTATGTTATTTATGAATAATCGAATGAAAGTAATAACACGAGTTCATGTGATATCAATATTTAGCTCTTTGAATGGCAGTTTTTGTAAAAACATTAACTTCATGATTATCTCCCTTAATAGTTCTTTTGTTATTAATTTTAAAGTTAAGTTTTGCAGAGTATGTCTTTCCTGCATTATAACAACTATAAGACGACAATTCCAAGCATATTTTGAAGGCAAGTACCAATTACTATTTTATCTGCACCTAGAAATGATTAAAGGTGCTAACTCTGGAGGTATGTTGTTACTTTAAAGTAATGGCGCTGGCATTAACTCATACAATTGACTTCAAACATTTCATATCACACATTCAGTCGGAAGAACTGGAAAATCAAATGTAGTAATACTTGATCGATGTGGCATCCTCTGGTCGGTGTATATTCTGACCTTCAAATGATACTGCACAAAATGTCATGGACAACTACTGGCGGTATGTCTTCGACCATCATTACCAATACAACATTAAGAGTAGCACACGAACACATTCTAGGAAGTCAGAAGACTGCAATCAATCATATACTGAATCCTACGACACCACTGCTGTCTCAACATACTGTCCTGATAAACAAAGCCATCAATGTCTAGCTGAAAAACATGTTTTTGAGCATCACAAAGACAGACCCATGGGGTTAACCGTTTCCCTTATCCACATTTTGATAATCACTAGTTTTTCCTGGTATCTACATTTTGGTTAGTTTTGAAGGGCTCCTAGTTTGTTCCGGTTTCGTAAAATGCATCTAGTATTCCAAATGTTAAGCGGCTGTGGTATATGGTACTTATTGTCCTGTGTTCTCCATTCTGTGTGTGTTAAATTGAAATGAGGTCATGATACAAATCATCATCACCCAGTTGCATAAAATCAGTGAATTTTTATATGAATATAAGAATTTTAAAACTCCAGAGACATCAGCAGGATAGAAGTCTCAGTACCAAGAGATCTATAAGAATACTGTGAGGACAGTTCACTTAAAACATATTTTCTTGTGGTTATAGGCCTATGATGAAAGTTACATATAGTAAAGTACATAACGGTTGTCAGGGTTATTTCTCAGCAACAGCTGGAAGTATTTTGGTCAAACTTTTTACAAAGCCTGTGGACCTTCTGTTTGATGTTTTTGTTGGTATTGTGCACGTTTGAATATAGTTTTGATTAATACACCAAAAGTCTTATATTAACTCGTCTGCTTGATTAATTGTCGCATATGATATTTTGACATACCATTGCTTACCAACAAAGGATATTAGTAGAACTGATACTTGCCAAATAAATTAAATGAAGTGAGGAGGTCAGATATATATTTCAAAACTTCTAAAAACAACGGTGAAATAAATTATCCTGAACCTCATATGTTCTTTGTCAATAGCTACTAGTAAAAAGAAAATAACATCTCAGAATCTCAAGAATTGTTAACGTATTCAACTGTCAACCCTTTTAATGAACATTACATTAAAATACCATACCAACGAGCAGAAGATGCTAAATTGCCACAGAAAGAACAGCGGCATCTGTAAATCTAAAACAATTCAACAATTGGTAACATAGAAATATCCATGACAAAAATGCTACACAAATACTGTTTGAAAATATAATCAAAATAACATAACCCGGTGAAAAGTCATCAAAAAGGAACGTCTCGCAATATGTTCATTTCCTCTTTGTATGAAAGCCATGAACAGTTGTCATTGAATTTCTACCAGCAGTTGCACTGCATATTAGGGACACAGAAATAATCAAAGGCCAATAGCACATAGAGGCAAAATGTCATCACATTGTGCTCATTTTCTTCTGGTACGCTCCCCTGTGTTGTATTGAAATCTAGCAATTCGTTATCGAGAAAAAGCTCTGACCAGGATAATGCACTAACTGTCTTGATTTACGGTGACTTTAGAGGAGTCCTGATATACACTGGTTACTATGTTTATTGTGTACGAAATATGTAATTGCAGAAGAACACAAGGGGACATTTATTTTAGTTATCAAAATCCTTTGCTTTAACTGAGGTCTGTTGATTTGGCATCTCAGGCAAACATGCAGTCTCAATATTCCGGCATACATCTGTCTAAACTGCAAGCTGGGGTTTGCTGTTTGCTAAACACGATGACAGAAACACGGAACCAGTTACTTAATGATTCGTGTGCGTTGCAATAAATATGGTTTTCAGCTTTTAATAAATAAATACAAATATAACTTGTGTCATGCAGCTTATCTGCCTACGGTTGTGCATCAGAGCAGCCATGTGCAATTTTGCGTTGTGGTTGTTACTTGGCAGGCCACAATATTTTGCAACTGTTATGAGACAATCAACTGTCAAAACAGGTTGATAAAAAAGCAAGTCAACAATTAAGCGATGATGATAGTTCTAGTGAAACTGAATGCGAAAACGAACATTGGTTATGATGGTTTTGTAAGATTTTTTGTGTGTATTTACTTGCATATACATGACATGCTAACCAAACAAACAGTATTTAAGTTTAAATGATTTAGTATCCATATTTAAATAATTATGCCCCATCGAAGGTGACGGAGTATATTGGTTTGCTAATGTAGGTCGGTCTGTCAGGTATTTCTGCTCTATTAGTCCATCAGTTTTCAACTGATCATCACCAAACTTCATAAAATTGTTTCTGGGCATACTTTCTTGGTCAAATTCGTCAATCAAGCAAATCGCCTAATTAACTGCAGAGTTGTGGCCCATGAAATATATAAAATTGGCATTTAGCCATTTCAACATTTAAGTGCAACAGTTTTGATACGATGTCTATCAAATTTTATGAACATGTTTTAGGTTGCAATATTTTATCCCAGTTCGATGATTAACCCAATTACCCCTAGGACCTTGATTTATATAAAACTGGATTCTATTAGCAGTTTACACCCTCTGTATCCAACTTGATATTTAAACCTAGAAGGGGCAAACTCTTTAACAAACTGCTCTAGTTCAATGAAAAAACATTTAAGCATATTTTACATAACTAATAATAGTATTGTGGTAAAAATAGTGTATATAAAATGATCAAACCAACTAAACACGCACTTTTCTTATTTGGCGGACATTTTGTCGGCCATTTAAAATAATTAATCCTTTAATTAATCCTTTTATTTATGTAACAATCAGTTGCATGTTTGTCAATACATTTTCTAATAACATATGCATTACATACATTCAGAAAATTTTAGTTACGCTACATATAGAAAGATATATTCCAATTTTAAATTTGTGGCGGCCATCTTGGTGGCCATCTTGGCGGCCATCTTGGCGGCCATATTGAATATTTCAAAATGCTCAATGATGACAAAGTTGCATCATACAGTTTCTAAGTAAGGACATGGTGTAGAATCATTTTATGCAAGAACAATTTGTGCGTACTACCCTTTTGGGTTTATCGACCGGCATACTGACTATTAGTTACATGTTTAAATAAGAGTTTTGTTTTGGTAGCAGCCACTTGAAAACACTGTTTAAGGATATTACTGGTATGTTTTGAATATTTATTCAGTTTTAGCATTTCCAAGTTGCCCAAATACAAAAATAAATTAAAATAAATCCCTACCTACCTACCCTATTTTTTTAACCTGAAACAAACATTTGTTTACGCCTAAGCAGGTATAAAACATTGTTCTCAAGTAATACATAAGGCACATACAGAGCGTTAATTGAAGCTGTGCGTTTTTGTATACGATTGACAGAAGATGGGAAAAGTTGTAAACATTGCATGCAAAACCGTTGAACCGTGGAAATTTCAGTGCAAGTGCAATCTTATTAAAATCCTCAAGTCTGACACTACTGGCTGGGAGCGAAATCTGATAGTGTTGGGATTCTAATGGAATACATCAATAGATTGATTAATGAAAATGATCTTGAAGATGAAAACCATTTTTTAGCTCACTTGAACACAAAGTGCTCATGGTTAGCTTTTGTGATCGCCCGTTGTTCGTCTTGCGTGCGTGTGTGCGTGCGTGAGTGCACCCACAACTTTTCATTCAAACAACATCTCCTCCTAAACCACTTGGCAGATTTTCACCAAACTGCACAGGAATGATCCATTGGTGGACCTCTTTCAAAGTTGTTCAAATCTTTCCGGTCCCCTGAAAATGTAGGTCACTATACCTTAAAATATATTCAAACAGTGAAAACAAATCTTCTTCTATGAAACCGAAAGGCTCAGAGCTTCATATTTGATATGTGACATCCTCTAGAGGTCCTCTACAAAGCTTGTTCAAATTATGCCCCTGGGGTCAAAACGGGCCACGCCCCAGGGGTCACATTGTTTAAATAGAATATTTAGGAAAATGACTTGGAAAATCTTCTCCTCTGAAACTGTAAGGCCCAGAGATTTCATATTTGGTATGTAGCATCCTATAGTGGTCATCTACAAAGATTGTTCAAATTATGCCCCTGGGATCAAAACGGGCCATGCCCTGGTGGTCACATGTTTTATATAGAATATATAGGAAGACGACTTTAAAAATCTTCTCCTCTGAAAGCGCAAGGCCCAGAGGTTTCATATTTTATATGTGACATTTTCTAGTGGTCCTCTCCACAAAGATTGTTGAAAGTATGCCCCTGTGGTGAAAACTGGCCACGCCCCGGGGGTCACATGGTTTACATGGAATATATTGCAAAATGACTTCAAAAATCTTCTCCTCTGAAACCGCATGGCCCAGTTATTTCTTATTTTGTATGTATCATCCTATAGTGTTCCTCTACACAGTTTGTTCAAATTATGATCCAGGGGTCAAAACTGGCCACGCCCCGGGGGTCACATTGTTTATATAAACTTAAATAGCAAAATATCGTTAACAATCATCTTCTCTGAAACCGCAAGACCCAGAGGTTTAATATTTGATATGTAACATCCTATAGTAGTCCTCTACAAATACTGTTCAAATTATGCCCATTGGGACACAATTGGCCACGCTCCGGCTATCACATGATTTATATAGACTTAAATAGCAAAATGACTTTTAAAATGTTCTCTTCAGAAACCTCAAGGCCCAGAGGTTTCTTATTCGGTAGGTAACATCATATAGTGGTCCTCTACAGAGCTCGTTCAAATTATGCCCCTGGGGTCAAAACTGGCCACGCCCCGGGCGTCATATGGTTTATGTAAACTTATATAGCAAACTGTCTTTAAAAATCTCCTCTGAAACTGCAAGGCGCAGAGGTTTCGTATTTGGTATATAACATCCTATAGTGGTCCTCTACAAAGATTGTTAAATTATGCCCCATGGGTCAAAACTGACCACACCCCAGGGGTCACACGGTTTATATAGATTTAAATAGCAAAATGACTTTTAAAATCTTCGTCTCTGAAACCGCATGGCCTAGAGGTTTCATATTTGGTAAATAACATGGTCTAGTGGTCCTCTACAAATATTGTTCAAATCATGCCCCTGGGTCAAAACTTGTCACACCCCGGGGGTCACATAGTTTATATAGACTTAAATAACAAAATGACTTTAAAAATCTTCTCTTCTAAAACGGCAAGGCTAACTGCTTTCCTATATTTGGTATGTAACATTGCATAGTGGTCCTCTCCAAAGATTGTTCAAATTATGCCCCTGGGGTCAAATCTGGCCGCACCCGGAATGGTCACATGGTTTATATAGACTTAAATAGCAATATGACTTCAAAAATCTTCACTTGAAACCGCAAGGCCCAGAGGTTTGTTCAAGATTGTACAAATTATGCCGCTGGAATAAAAATAAGCCACGCCTCGGGATGCACATTCCAATTGGGTTACAAAGTCTCAGGTGAGCGTCCTAGGGCCCTCAGGGCCCTCTTGTTTATGTATAAGTACAAGTCACTAATAAAATGTCTGTTCTGTTCTCTTGATTTCTGTTGATTTTAACGAGATAAGTGCCCGTACTTAAACGGACTCAATTCGCTATTTTATCTTCTGTTTACATCTTGATATTTAAGCCCCTTCAAACAAATTGCATTTATTGAATATATAATGATATATATTTATGCGTTAAAGATGTGAAGATATATTTTTCTTACATTTTACATTTAATTTATAATTTAATACGCATTAATTTTACTAGATAAGGTTGATAATTCTGACATTTTATCCTTAATCTTCATACTTTGAGCTGTATTTATTTTTAATTCATGTCGTAACTTCATTCTGAATGTGAAGAGACGCTTCTAGAAGTGTATGATTTATCAGTGTCAACTTATAATAAACATAATGAATGTCACAGCACGTTTTGATCTGTATGTATAATCTCCGCAATTGTGCACTTTTCGTTTTATTTAAACGTCTGCGTTTCTTTTGCAAGTTGGTTTTGAATGTCAATGCTGTTGCACTACATGTATAAATGATATTACTTGATAGAAATGCACGATAATAACACATATACGTTAAATAAAGAATAAATAATAGAATACATAAATGAGAAATTAGATAAAAACAAATACAAAATGTATGAAAAATTAAATACCCCAAGTGGGTATCGAACTCACGACTAAGATGTTATATGAAGAAATAACAGCAGACAGCGCTTTAACCAATTGCGCGATTCTGCTTTGTAAAAAAATGTGTGAACTATGTTTATCCAAAATGCTCACAATTCTGACGTAAAAACGTAAACATGAAAAGGACGGAACCCTTATCATGAACTGACATTTTATCTCAAAATGCTCGAACTCTTTTTATATAATAAATACCATATTTTAACCGTTATTATATGACAGTATTAAAATATTAATTTCCGATGTTTTAAAAGTTGCCCCCTTCCCGTAAGGCCATTTTCATTAGCATTGCCCCTTTAATTTAATAGCGTTAAATAAACCGAAGGACAGAATGCCCTAGAGATACACATTTGATCTGGTTGTCTTAGCTTTAAGCGCCGGTGGAGACATACTTTTGTCTTTCTTTATGCTTTTTTAACATATCATATGCGTTGTTTAGTCTATAACTAATAAATGAATCAGTGGTCAGTGACTTACATGAAATTCTAACATGATACTCGCTATTTTTTTTATATAGACAACGAACAAATTATTGTTGTTAACCTACCCAATATAAAAACGCAAAAAGAAGTCCCGATTCTGAACGGAGCATAGTAAAAAGTAGTTACAATTACAATTGCAAAAATATATGTTAAATCATGTTAGAATCGAAATAATTTTCGCGTTATCGATGTTTATCGGCCAATAAACAACTCTTTGTCGTTCTGATTCGTGGCTATAAAACAACTCGGGCCCTCGTGGTTTAATTCCTAGGCATCAGAACTCCAAATCGTTGTTTATTGGCATAAAAACAACGATACATCGACAATTATTTCTTAAATTAATATAAAGTCGGCGGAGCTTATCATGCACTGATAGCGTTGATAGCAAAGTTGCTAATTTTATTTAAATTTAATATCTTTCGCCGTATGAAGTTTTATTTTAAATTTTAAATTTAAGATAACAGCAAAACAAAAACACAAATTTACATTTTATTTTCCTTTTAGACTAGCACTATTGAAGACTCTAGATTTCGCATGTACACAATTTATTCTAACATGACACGCCAGTAAGGCATGAAGTAATGGCACTATACAGCCATATGATGTTTCGCCTCATAAACAGTAAAATAACATTTTGAAAGTATTTTAATGCTTGCAATTTATATTTAAATGTAAAACCTCTTATACTATGTACAAAAAGTGAACTTTAACTTGCAAGATCACAATGAAAATAACATTAAAACGTAGCCGGGTGTACTTCTTTTTTTTCAAAAAGCAATCGATTTTTAATTATTTTATGTTACGTGAGCAAACGTGCAAGAAGAAAATATATGCGAATGAGAGCAAAACGAATTGTGATAATAAATATGTACAGCTTGCCTTTACGTTTTCGAATATATGCTGAGTTTTTCTTCAGATTATTGTACCAACCTGTGTTTACATTTAATCCGCCATTAAATTCGCATCGCAGCATCCGATTCGGATTCAGTTGCTTTATACACAGTGGTAATAATTTACAATACTTTTTTAGGTATGCGGGACGGCGAAGATACCTCGAAAGAACGCGACCATTGGCCCTATGGCTGGATTGAATGTAAGATTTCGTTGGCAACTAATTTACACGTGTTCTAATGATTTGCATTTAGTGCACGAGTCTCAACTACAAAATTACGTGCCATGTAAAAATAGGGTTCAAATTTTGTCGTTTCTCTTGTTGTTTTTTTTAAGTAAAATGTTTAAAAGTAAAAAGAGTTTGTTTAATTTTTATTTATTTATTAGATAAAAAAATTTCGCTTTTTTGTCTTTGCTGTTTGTTCATGGTATGATTATGGTATGATTTCTCTCGACACTTTTTGGGGGCTAACTTCCTCTCGCAACTGTTGGTGCATACATTTCACGCGTTACTGTTTATTTCTAGCGTCCAGTCGTTATTGATTTTGGTTAAAAAAAACTACGTTGGTGTTTCTCGTTGATTTGCGCTCGCTATCGTTGATAATTAAAGTTTCACGCGTTGCTGTTTATGTCTAACATCAACTCGTTCTTGTTTCTGGTTAATTTTCACTCGCCATATTTATGGTTAAATTGTTCGCGTAACTGTTTGGGCTATTTCCGCTCGATATTGTTGATGGTGTAATCTTGCTACTCTTTAGGGCTTATTGACTCTTATATATGGTTAAATTTACTTTTTTTCTACATTTCACTCGCTCTTGTTTATATTTAAATTTCTGGCGTTACTGTTAATGGCTAAATTTCCACTCGCTATTGTTGATGGTTAAAACTTGCTACTGTTTATGGCTCACTAACACGTGTTTATGGTTAAATTTATATCGTTACTTTTAATAGCTAAATTTCACTTCCTATATTGTTTATGGTTAAACTTCCCATGCAACTGTTCATAGCTAAATGACTGTTGTTTGTGGTTCAATCGCTTACATTCACAGTCGCTTCACTGTACGCCAAGTGCGAGAGTGGAATTGTGATGATGGAGTCATTCGGAGAGTACATCGAAGAGGCACTCGCTGAAGTCGGAATTTCTAGTACGTATTGCTCGAGGCTGGTTTTCTTAAGGCCTCGTAGCAAAAACTATAAACTCATTATTGGTAACTTGATTAATTCGGTGAGGAAACGCTCTTTCTTATTAATGTATGTGTGAGTACATCTTGTTCGCTTTGCAGCCAATGACTCCGTTTTGTACCATGCGTGTCCCCACGTTGTCTTGACGGGTGAGATTCTGCTGGTAAGTCGGGCATGCAGTGTTACTTGTATGCCATTTGCAGAAACAACAAGTGCCTTTAAAACTAGAAAACACTAGGAGAGACTCTCCGAGAGTTTTCTGGATTTAAAAACACTCTGAGTGTTTAAAGTATCAATGGCTAAGTGGTAAGCGCGACAGACTTTTGATCCCGGAGGTCGTAGGTGCGAGTCCGGCGAAGGCATTTTTCAATTTTAATTGTATATAAGAATTGTTGTATTTCTTTTGGTCCAGATGCTTTAGTTTTTGCAGCTAAGACATTCAATGACGTATTTCAAAAATTCGAAAATCAGTCCTGAACCTCTTCAAAACCTTTTGCGTAAATATGCATACTAACAAACATACAAACAATCCAAAGCCAATAAAAGCATACACACTTTGGTGGAGGTAGCTACATGTATATATCCTCGTGTTTTAATATAAAACAAGGAGGTTGAGTCAATAATATTATGATTGAATCACCGGCCTACGGTGGCATAGAGGTGACATGAGGGTATTTTTTTATAACTCGTGGCCACGAAATAAAAACTCGTGGCCATGATATAATGACTCATGGCAACGACTTAATAACTTGTGGCCACGACTTAATAACTTATGGACACGACTTAATAACTCGTGGCCACGACTTAATATCTTGTGGCCACGAGTTATTAAGTCGTGGTCAGGAATTAAAAATAAACACACTTATGCCACCTCTATGCCACCCTAACTGCCCGTATTTGGTACGACTGACAAATATATATATATATATATATATATATATATATATATATACACATTTAAAATAATGACAACTATTATATATACCGTAATAATAGCACCATTCTTTCATATTAAAGTTTAAACAAAAACACAATAAATGGACCCAAATGCTTTTGGTTGTACTAGCTATTTTGCACGAGTGAACAGTTCTCTCCCTTGTGATATAGATAGCCACTGAAGAAGAGCAGAAGGAACTTGAAGAGTACATTAAGCAGGCTTTTCCTGTTCTGCAGTGTAAGACTTCTTTAACCATATTTGTTTTTGTCCAAAAAGTGTTATATGTTGCAAATGATGACAAAAAGACCTAACTGTACATATATAAGTTTATATAACTTTAAGATTATTTTGATGATGATGATAATGATGATGGTGGTAATAATGATGATGATGATAATTATAATGTCACTATTTGATTCTTCAGGCGCCAATCTGCAGGCCGATGAAGAGGAACTAAGTCTCAACTACCTCCTCATTGGCAACGACACTGAAGGTTAGTGTTAATGTATGGTATGGGAAAGAAAACTAGGGACTTAAGACCCTCCCTCAAATTCCAATATATGAGTGTACATCTGTGGTATGAGAGGGAAAACTAGGGACTTAAGACCCTCCCTCTCATTCCAATATATGAGTGTCCATCTGTGGTATGAGAGGGAAAACTGGGGACTTAAGCCCCTACCTCTTATTCCAATAAATGAGTGTGCAACAGTGGTATGAGAGGGAAAACTAGGGACTTAAGCCCCTCCCTCTCATTCCAATATATGAGTGTACATCTTTGGTATGGGAAGGAAAACTGGGGACTTAAGCCCCTCCCTCTCATTTCAATATATGAGTGTACATCTGTAGTATTAGAGGGAAAACTGGGGACTTAAGCCCATCCCTCTCATTCCAATATATGAGTGTACATCTGTGGTATGGGAAGGAAAACTGGGGACTTAAGCCCCTCCCTCTCATTCCAATATATGAGTGTACATCTGTGGTATGGGAAGGAAAACTAGGGACTTAAGCCCCTCCCTCTCATTCCAATATATGAGTGTACATCTGTGGTATGGGAAGGAAAACTAGGGACTTAAGACCCTCCCTCTCGTTCCAATATATGAGTGTGCATCTGTGGTATGGGAAGGAAAACTAGGGACTTAAGACCCTCCCTCTCATTCCAATATATGAGTGTACATCTGTGGTATGAGAGGGAAAACTAGGTACTTAATCCCCTCCCTCTCATTCCAATATATGAGTGTACATCTATGGTATGGGAAGGAAAACTGGGGACTTAAGCACCTCCCTCTCATTCCAATATAAGAGTGTACATCTGCGGTATGGAAACGAAAACTGGGGACTTAAGCCCCTCCCTCTCATTCCAATATATGACAGTACATCTGTGGTATGGGAAGGAAAACAAGGGACTTTAGCCCCTCCCTCTCATTCCAATATATGAGTGTACATCTGTGGTATGCCAGGAAAACTGGGGACATATGCCCCTCCCTCTTATTCCAATATATGAGTGTACATCTGTGGTATGGGAGGGAAAACTGGGGACTTAATCCCCTCCCTCTCATTTAAATATATCGGTGTTCATCTGTGGTATGAGAGGAAAAACTGTGGAGTTAAGCCCATCCCTCTCATTCCAATATATGAGTGTTCATCTGTGGTATGAGAGGGAAAACTGGGGACTTAAGCCCCTCCCTCTCATTAAAATATATGGGTGAACAACTGTGGTATGAGAGGAAAAACTGTGGACTTAAGCCCATCCCTCTCATTCCAATATATGAGTGTTCATCTGTGGTATGAGAGGGAAAATGGGGACTTAAGCCCCTCTCTCTCATTCCAATATATGAGTGTCCATCTGTGGTATGAGAGGGAAAACTAGGGATTTAAGCCCCTCCCTCTCATTCCAATATATGAGTGTGCAACTGTGGTATGGGAAGGAAAACTGGGGACTTAAGCCCCTCCCTCTCATTCCAATATATGAGTGTACATCTGTGATATGGGAAGGAAATCTGGGGACTTAAGCCCCTCCCTCTCATTCCAATATATGAGAGTACATCTGTGGTATGGGAAGGAAATCTGGGGATTTAAGCCCATCCCTCTCATTCCAATATATGAGTGTGCAACTGTGGTATGCGAGGGAAAACTGGGGACTTAAGCCTCTCCCACTCATTCCAATATATGAGAGTACATCTGTGGTATGGGAGGGAAAACAGGGGACTTAAGCCCCTCCCTCTCATTCCAATATATGAGTGTTCATCCGTGGTATGGGAAGAAAAACTAGGGACTGAAGCCCCTCCCTCTCATTCCAATATATGAATGGACATCTGTGGTATTCGAGGAAAAACTGGGGACTTAAGCCCCTTCCTCTCATTCCAATATATTAGTGTACATCTGTGGTACGAGAAGAAAAACTAGGGACTTAAGCCCCTCCCTCTCATTCCAATATATGTGTGTACATCTGTGGTATGAGAGGGAAAACTGGGGACTTAAGCCCATCCCTCTCATTCTAATATATGAGTGTACATCTGTAGTATGAGAGGGAAAACTGGAGACTTAACCCCATCCCTTTCATTCCAATATATGAGTGTCCATCTGTGGTATGAGAGGGAAAACAGGGGACTTAAGCCCCACCCTCTCATGCCAATATATGAGTGTTCATCTGTGGTATGGGAAGGAAAACTAGGGACTTAAGCCCCTCCCTCTCATTCCAATATATAGGTGTACATCTGTGGTATGAGAGGGAAAACTAGGGACTTAAGCCCCTCCCTCTCATTCCAATTTATGAATGATCATCTGTGGTATGGGAAGGAAAACTGGGGACTTAAGCCCCTGCATCTCATTCCAATATATGAGTGTGCATCTGTGGTATGAGATGGAAAACTGGGGACTTAAGCCCCTCCCTCTCATTCCAATATATGAGTGTACATATGTGGTATGAGATGTAAAACTGGGGACTTAAGCCCATCCCTCTCATTCCAATATATGAGTGTACATCTGTGGTATGGGAATGAAAACTGGGGACTTAAGCCCCTCCCTCTCATTCCAATACATGAGAGTACATCTGTGGTTTGGGAAGGAAAACTGGGGACTTAAGCCCCTCCCTCTCATTCCAATACATGAATGTACATCTGTTGTATGGGAAGGAAAACTAGGGACTTAAGCTCCTCCCTCTCATTCCAATATATGAGTGTACTTCTGTGGTATGGGAAGGAAAACTAGGGACTTAAGCCCCTCCCTCTAATTCCAATATATGTGGGTACATCTGTGGTATGAGAAGGAAAACTGGGGACTTAATCCCCTCCCTCTCATTTCAATATATGAGTGTACATCTGTGGTATCAGAAGGAAAACTGAGGACTTAAGCACCTCCCTCTCATTCCAATATATGAGTGTTCATCTGTGGTATGGGAAGGAAAACTGGGGACTTAAGCCCATCCCTCTCATTCCAATATATGAGTGTACATCTGTGGTATGGGAAGGAAAACTTGGGACTTAAGCCCACCCCTCTCCTTCCAATATATGAGTGTACAACTGTGGTTTGGGAAGAAAACTGGGGACTTAAGCCCCTCCCTCTCATTCCAGTATATGATTGTACATCTGTGGTATGAGAGGGAAAACTGGGGACTTAAGCCCCTCCCTCTCATTCTAATATATGAGTGTACATCTGCGGTATGGGAAGGAAAACTAGGGACTAAGCCCCTCCCGTTCATTGCATTCCAGTATATGAGTGTACATCTGTGGTATGCGAGGGAAAACTGGGGACTTAAACCCCTCCCTCTCATTCCAATATATGAGTGTTCATCTGTGGTATGAGAGGTAAAACTAGGGACTTAAGCCCCTCCCTTTCATTCCAATATATGCGTGTACATCTGTGGTATGAGAGGGAAAACTGGGGACTTAAGCCCTTCCCTCTCATTCCAATATATGAGTGTACATCTGTGGTATGCGAGGGAAAACTGGGGACTTAAGCCCATCCCTCTCATTCCAATATATGTGTGTACATCTGTGGAATGAGAGGGAAAACTGGGGACTTAAGCCCATCCCTCTCATTCCAATATATGAGTGTACATCTGTGGTATGAGAGGGAAAACTGGGGACTTAAGCCCCTCTCTCTCATTCCAGTATAGGAGTGTACTGATGATGTATGTTAGGAGTCTGATGATGTATGATCTGTGGTATGAGAGGGAAAACTGGGGACTTAAGCCCCTCTCTCTCATTCCAGTATAGGAGTGTACATCTGTGGTATGCGAGGGAAAACTTCGAACTTTAGCCCGTCCCTCTCATTCCAATATATGAGTGTACATCTGTGGTATGAGATGGAAAACTGAGAACTTAACCCCGTCCCTCTCATTCCAATATATGACTGTAAATCTGTGGTATGGGAGGGAAAACTGGGGACTTAAGCTCCTCCCTCTCATTCCAATATATGAGTTTACATCTGTGGTATGGGAGGGAAAACTGGGAACTTAACCCCCTCCCTCTCATTCCAATATATGAGTGTACATCTGTGGTATGCAAGGGAAAACTGGGAACTTAACCCCCTCCCTCTTATTCCAATATATGAGTATAAATCTGTGGTATGGGAGGGAAAACTGGGGACT
The DNA here is from genome assembly GCA_027627225.1 of Congeria kusceri. Taxonomy (NCBI): domain Eukaryota; kingdom Metazoa; phylum Mollusca; class Bivalvia; order Myida; family Dreissenidae; genus Congeria; species Congeria kusceri. Next base: position 39,468,764 of record CM051039.1, on the reverse strand, counting down.
TAAGCTCCTCCCTCTCTTTCCAATATATGAGTGTACATCTGTTGTATGGGAGGGAAAACTGGGAACTTAACCCCTCCCTCTCATTCCAATATATGAGTGTACATCTGTGGTATGAGAGGGAAAACTGGGAACTTAACCCCCTCCCTCTCATTCCAATATATGAGTGTAAATCCGTGGTATGGGAGGGAAAACTGGGGACTTAAGCTCCTCCCTCTCATTCCAATATATGAGTGTTCATCTGTGGTATGGTAGGGAAAACTGGGGACTTAATCCCCTCCCTCTCATTCCAATATATGAGTGTAAATCTGTGGTTTGGGAGAGAAATCTGGGGACTCTGAACAAAGAGTATTTATGTAACTGATTTATTTTAAGAACGCTGCTAATTTGAATCTAACTAGGTATTCCCTAACTCTAATTTTAGCATTCTTTATTTAGAACGAGTTTTTAGCGACATAATGCTACATTGGTGCACGGCATTTGTGCAAACACCCAACTATAATTTGTTCAGTGTAAGTCTATCCTTAGTTCTTAAGATTGTTGGATAGGGAGCCAGGAGCTTTACACAAACTGACCCATACCTTGAGCTCATGACGTCAATGAGTAAAATTTGAATTGAAGTCATTCGCGTTTCGTTTTATTGATACTTTTAGAAAGCAAGTTTTTGAAGGAGGCCCAACCTCTACTCGAGCTCTGTGACCAAGTGTTCGAGCACGTGGAGGCTACGCTCACCAAGGACATTGACGAGGCCGAAGATGAAGTGAAGGATTTCGAGGCCAAGAAGAGTCTCCGGAAGGTCCTCAAGCACTTACGCAAATAGGTGCATCGGTTTGTAGTTAAATTTGTTACGTTACTTAGAAAAGTAAAGTAGAACGTTGTTCAAACCCTCTTGGCTTTGTTTAATAATTTTCTCAGTGAATGAACAAAATTACGAGTCAATATATTAAACCTGAATTATTTAATGTGTATTTAGTTTACAGTTGTTATTTGCCCTATAATTGCATGCGAAACGATTTCAAGTACTCATTAATTATACCTACTGTAGTTTTTGGGCGACTGGGCATTGTAATACTACAATGTGCTTTGACGTTAAGTGCTTAAATGCTTGTAATTTAAACTCGTGTATTAGAAATACATTTTGACTCATCAAAAAAATAATATCTAAAGCATAATTAATACATAATAATTATAACGCATGTGATCCCCGCGATGTCCTCAATCATTTCCGCAAATACGTGCGAACACTGAAGTATGTGCATTTAAGATAACGTCTTTACGTCCACCATTTAAAGCGGCAGTCCATAGAATATAATTCAATACGTCTTAAACTGGCATTAGTTCTAATGAATGTTACTGACGTTTGTTCGACTGAAAACTGTTTCTTATTTCTGACAGGCATTTTATAATGTTCAAAACGGAATATACACTAATGTACATGTTGATTTACACCAGAGGCATCACTGGCTATCGCATATGGATAACTATACTATAAAAAGTTACAAATACGTTATTATTTTACCGATTTGAATGCGTTTTTCTTTTGTAATTGGATCGGTAATATGTCCATTAGAAACGATTTCTGCAAAGTTTTATTTTATTAACATATTTCTTGACTGCTGCTTTAAGTTAAAACAACCGTTCAAGTCAGGTATCGGTGATTTTTGGTAAGGCCATACCAATGTGATTCCATGCTTAACGTGCTCGGGCTGGTAGATTTTGGGATGACGGAACAAAAACAATTTTTTTTTTGAAAAATCGTGTTGGAAAGCGTAACAAATTTGGGGCAAAACGATAAAAAAGGACTTTTATGTGATTTTACTAATATTTGTAAAACATAGCGTGCAATTAGTTAATTTACACAATTAAAATACTGTGTTATAGTAGGTTCCCAATATGAAGATGAAATATTACAGTTTTGCAAGTAAACATTTGCTTGAGCTTGTACCACTGCCATAAATATGTTGTGAAAGAAAATGTTGTTTGTTTGTATCGACATTTTGTTTGTTTTTTCCTGCCAGTAGTGAATTGCTTAAAACTTGAACGGCCAACTAAGTTAACAGCCGTTAAAATTTGGATCAAGATGTTTATGTTAATTAAACATAACATTATTAAACTGTGAGTTTATTCTATACAAATTGTTATGCTAAAATTATTTTAAAATGTGTGATTAACAAGTTGCATGTAATATAAATGTTATTTACATATAAAGGTAACAGGCTGTTAGCTAAATTGGCCGTTCAAGTTTTGAACAACTGGGCCCTGGTTGGCAGGTTTCGAAAAATCATGGGGACGCTGAACATAGAATCAAATGTGTATGGCCTTATTATGTCCAAATACAACCAACAATTAAGTTATACCACTCTGTTTAAGTCTGGTACACAACGTGTCAGGGTTAGGATTAGGGATTAACTGACAGGAAACTGAACGGTTTTCCACGTGTAGGGTGTGCATATATCGACATATAGCGATTACCTTGCAGTTTATTTTGGTTAATACATATTTGAACCCTCACCAATAACAAAGCTGATTCTGATTTTAGATACTGTTTATCATTTAACATAAATTCTTGATAAAGTACAACAATAGCCCGACAGAAAGTCCCCAATAAAAAAAACTTTTTTAACTGTTTCTTTATTGTTGTTTTCTTTACACTTGTGGTAATTCCCGGAGAATTAATACGCATATCTGTGTGTAATGCTGACGCGAATTTCTCGTATGAAACGTGTTGCAATGCTCTCTTTTCTTTTTCTCTACAGATTGGCAACCCAACTCTGCTATCCCAACTACGACAACGGAACAGACAACTTAAACTTTGTAGAACTTAGTATGAATATTCTTAAGTTTTATCATTCATGTACGCGTTTTATTGTGTGCTTCAGTAAAATAAAATATCATTCCTAATGCAAAGTTGTGTTTTATAAACGTATTGAAGAGAAACCGTTGAAAGAATTGTCAAACAACGTTCGCAAATGTATACATGTACATGTGCACGTTTACGAAAAACTGACACCCGGTTGCGGTCTGGTGAATTTTACCGTACGGTTACATCCTGTAAAATGGCAAGCCGTAAAATGCAAGTTGTATGTTTCTTTATTTTAAGAACATATGGTTATTATTTGTACCAATAAAACTACTTTTATTAAGATCATTTAATCTGTACACGATTAAATATCGTTTAATATAGTAGGCGGGTAATTTTCGGATGCAAGTATTTCCGGACGTTTGATAATTTCTACTATCCAATAGGAAATGCACGGGTTTGCCGGGGCAGGAAAGTTTTAGCGAGTAGCTGGGATAGCGTCGATACCCGGTGGGTTTCTTGTTAAACTACCCAAACCTAAACAACGCAAACAAGTAGTTCGGAGACTGGCGTCATTCTTTCAGTTTTCATGAATGAACGTGACTTTAAAATAAATAGAATTACAATTTCCTTTGGTTTCATCATTTTTTAGTGTTCTGATTGGCTGAAATGCATGATGTGACAGCCTTTTATTTTTCAATGAAGCCGGTTGCCTCAATTAATATTCATAAGGGACTACTTTTTATTGTTGTTTACATGCAGTGCTTGTCACACACAAAATAATCACAAACATCCAAATAGAAATATAGTTTAACAGATTTATTCACATTAATAAATGGCATTGTCAAAAAAAAATTAATAATAAATAAATTAATTAAATAATTAACTATAAAGTACAAACATGTAAAATGTATGTTTGTTGCTTCTTTTTGCCTATTTGATGAGCATTATGCATAAAAGAAGAAAGAAAGAACAAAGAGAGAAAAATTAAATTCAACACATAAAAAAACACTTTTGGGATAGAAATATTAATATTTATAATTTAATTTCTATTTATCAAAAGAGAAAAACAAATGAAATTTAACAAGCACAAACATAAAAATGCCCAATTTTACAGATTAGGGCAAAGAACGAATTACAAACAACAGGTTTCAGTCAAATAACAGACATCCAGTTGAACAAACGTCTCACATTTTTTGACAAAGAAAGCCACCGGAAAAACCAAGCGAGCATGGTATGTAGTCATCCCGTGGAGCTTGCAAAAGAATACCACAAGAACACCTAGAAAAGTGTGCAAGCTGCATCAAATTGTCACCTCTGAGAGCTGAATGTTCCAGTTATCATTGTAAAAATCCCATTTTCAAGTACGCAAATGACTCGCCAGCTGCGAAGCTCTAAACACACCGCGAAGTAGGCTCACATTGGTCAATTAAGCATAAATCAAGGATGATTTGCACAAAATTCGCCCGTTCATTTTCCACAACATTTATCCATTCACATTGCACGACAGCGCGAAGTATATCTTGTACATCCAGTTTGGGGCGAATCGTTATAACACACAGTGGCGAATCGTTATTACCCACTGGCGAATCGTAATTAAATTGTGGCGAATCAATATGTAGCGAATCGTTATTGTGGTTAATCGTTACTACCAGTAATTATATCACTCGGGGCCTGGAATTTCATCAGCAGCTGAAGTAAAAAAATAAAATAAAACATGAAGGAATTGTCATTTACTAGTAGCTTTCACTAAAACAATTAAAATTGCTTTCATGCTTATAGTTCTATGCATGCAAATAAAATGCATAACAATTGACCTTTTTAATTTGTATCACACAAGTGATGAACAGCATATAGATCTACTGAACAGTAGATATATTTGGCCGATGACACACAATTCCATAGATTTGATACTTTGATCAGTAGTAAAATAATAGAAGTCGTTTACCTTTTTCTCGTCTTGATTTTGTATCCACACTGTACATTATATTTTGCCGAATGTCTTACACAAAACGCTTCAACACGAAGTGCAAAAAAATGTGGTGTTGAAATATGTGCATGCCATAATGGGTGTAAACATCGACTAACATCGAGGGCCTAACGGGTCGTTTTAAGAAATAAATAAAACATACATATGAAACATTGCGTTTCAAATGAAAAAAATAAACATTAATTATTTTACGCCTAAACTACGGTTCCAACCACACACGTACATGGGCGTTTACAAAATTGCAACAATCTGAAAACAACTTTCGACCTCGTTGAGCCTTCAGTCGTAAATCTAAACTGGAACGCTTTCAATATTTCCGTCTCTTGCTACATGTATATTATGGATACAAAACACCTTGTTCAAAATTGCTGTTAAGAAATATCAACAAAAACAAAAATAAATCAAAAGCAAATTGAATCACTAGAGCTACTATATTATTTAAGATACCACTGTATAGCATCTAATGAATGACATGTCGCAACGCTACTGCAGTGCAATAGGCGGAGCCTACGAATCATACTTCAATGTATTGATGCGCGAACTGCAAAAAATAAATAACATATCAATGTACTCTTTTAAGGTAAAAAATTTAAGTATACACACAATTGTAATTATAATTGAAATTATAAGAATTGAAACGCTATTTTCGGCGCTTCATCGATGCATTAAGGTCAGTTTTGGGGTATCTAATTTGCATAAAGCTTCATTAGATACCAAAGAAACTGACCTTCATACACCGATGAAGAGCCCAAAAGTGCGTTTCAATTCTTAATTGTATCAATGAGTAACGTCACTGGTAACAGCGGAGACGCGCGTTGAAACTGTCGGGCAGGAAGTTGGGCGGAACATAGTGAATGTAACTCTCATAATAATTGCAAAAACAAATAAAATGTAACGATGTTTATCGGCAAATTAAGCATTCTTTGTCGTTCTGATGCGCCCTCGTGGTTGAATTCTAGGCATCTGAACTCCAAATAGTTGTTTATTTGCCGATAAAAAATGATAAATCGAAAATGATTTCTTAAATAGCCATCTTCATTAGAAGTTACTGTATACAAATTATTTGCGAACATCAAAGCATTAGAGCTAAAGGTCTAATTACCCCAAAACGGGAGTCACATCCTCAGGGTTACATGTCAGTTACATGTCAGTTAGATAATAAGCACAAGTGGTTGAGTGAAGGATGCATATAATTTGTAAAATGCAGTTTAAATGATATGTTTTGGTATCATTTTAAAGGTATATATGTAAGCAATAAGCAATGTCTAGTGGTTCCCAGCTTCATAACTTTTGCCCATGTATTCATGCGCAAAATGCCTCCATGCCCGTCAAAACCGGTGTTTTTTTCAAAGGTAAATATTTTGAGTTACAACGCATAGAATTTTTTGACATGCTGTTTTTCAAAAGGTTATGTCCTCATCTTTCCAACAATGTATGGTGATATATTGGAAAATAGCTTGGCCATGGTGAAAAGTGAGATCAAATTTTGAATATATTATACGTAACAAAGAAGGAATTTATTTGCGCATGCGTAACCTTAACAAAACAAAGATCAAACTGCTCTCAATTAACTGTAAGCAACATTTGGTATATGTGCTATTTGAATAGGTAATGCAGTAGATCTTACATTCGCCTGCGTCGCTCGGTCAAGGATTTTTAGTTAGAGGGGCCGAAACTATTCAGTAACTGCCAACACACTGCTGTTGGTCTCTCTGAGATGTTAGGGTATATATCAAAACGATGCAATGTCGTCAAAAAAGAGAAATATATCACGAAAATACCACAGAGCAGGTTTGACTATTAAAATAAATCCATTGAACAAACAACAACAACACGTTATTGACAACTAAATGCAAATATTTTAAGTAAATAGTATTGTGAGCTTGGAAATCGAAAGTTGGACAGTTTTAGAGGGGGCGTATGCCGCTTCCGCTCCCCTCCCTCTAAAGCCGCCTGTGTAGGTGGTGGTACATGTATAAAACAGATTAAAGGGACTATGTCACCGAAAAGGGCAATTGCAGTAAAAAATCTGAAAATTTAATATTAAAATTGGCAAATAATAAAGGTTAATGGAAACAGATTTTATGCATTCTGAGAAAGAATCATTATATAATTTAGGTTGTGTTTGTTTGGCCCGTTTATTATTTACACTTTGACGTCAGATCTGTGGGTATCTTACGTAACCATAGTATAACCATTCATTTCCACAAGTCAGACTAGCGCAGTTGGTTACATGACTGTCCAACTTCATTTGTTCTTACGACTCCGTCTCGTGAGATCGATACCCACTCTGGGTTTACTTTTTTCAAGTATTTTTTTTTATTGTTTTTTTTATCAAAATTTCCTTTAACATTATAACATTAAAATTGCACTTTAAAGTGCTAACCTTTCTAATATCTGCTTAAGTCGGTGTATAAGTCGGCTTTAACGCCTCGACAGTTGTGAAAGAATTAAAAGAATCGTTTTAACTAAGGGCGTTGCATTGTATAACATAAATTAGTTTGAACCGTGACACGTAAATAATACTAGATGTAACCAGTTGACAATTTCAAAATGTCCCACAATTATATTTGAATTTTGATACCATCCACCCGTGAGGTTCAGTTAAAGCCTCCAAATCCGCATTTTGCACACAATATTTTTGATTAAACAACGTTTTCTATGCAGTCCGCACAGCCTAATCCGGGACGACACTTTCCGCCTACATAACAAATATACACTAATTAAAGCTAGTCCATCCAGCCGACAGATGAACTTGCGAGACCTATGAGCTGGAGGTCGTGGGTTCGATTCCAGGATGGAATTAGCTTATTTCCATAGGCATAGTTAATTTAAAAAAAAGAAACAAAACACACCAAAAAGACAGAAAATCATGGATGTACAGAAAATAAATAGACAAAAATGATAGCACATACATAAAGCATCATATAGCAGCATTCAGTGATGGTTTCTTTATTTCTATATAGTAATAACTGGTTATATTATATATATTCGAATTACAGGTAGTTTTAATATTTAATTTTACGATTTTCTTGACGTATTTGTCATCTTTTGGTTGGCAAGTTAAGATGCTTTAGTTTTTTCAGTAAAGACATTATAGGACATTTGTAAGTGTCGATAATATGATACACAAGATAAATCAGATTCCTTGATCCAGAATTTTGTCCGGATCACTACCAATATCTAAACGTGTATTCATTGACCCACAAACAAAGCATCTGGAACGATGTTTCATATCAATTATTTTCAAAATAAGCAGATGAAAGTGACAATAAAACTTGAAAGCAAACAGTACAACATAAAAATGACGAAGGAAACACTTCAATATGAAATTAATCAACAAGTACTAGTTTAAACTTTTGCATCGTTTATTAGTGTTGTGTAACCTAAAACAACTGTCAAATCAAAGTATTATACGTGTACTTGAGTTTCCGCCTGTACAGACAAAAACTATTTGGTGATTTAAAACAAGCTTATTGTGCATTTAAAAGCAATCTTTGTTCTTAACTTTTCTTCCATTTTAAATAGAAAACTAATATATGTTTACTAACTTTATTTTGTTAATTGTATTTATGCCACTATATTTGTTGTAATACCTTTTTGTTTGAGTTAACTATACGATATTGAACACATCAGATTTACAAAGTGAACTGCCTTACATGTACATCTTGCGGATTTCTTTTTTCGAAAAAAACAGTATGCATTATCAAACCCGTTTTAATGTTCCATAATATAAACTTAACATATTATGCTATGTGTTGGGACTTGTAGTCGATATGCATGCGGTTGTAACGCCAATTATTTATTCAACACCGACGATAAAATCAATGGAGTCCACGTTAACTGAATCGTGACGGATGTCGTGAGAAGGGTGAGACCTTGGCATCAGCTACTTTTCGTGCAAATTATTTTTATTATATTCATTTAAAATCGTATTAACCGTGACATATTATTAAGAGCTAAGAGCGGATTCAGCTAGATGAAAACTGTCGACATTCTATTCAATGTGTATATGTATATTCATTTTAAACAGGAAATTAACCGTGATACATGAAATTGAGCCATTATTCATTGAAAGCGGTTTCAGCTAGGTGTACACTGCCGAAATGCTATTCAACATGTATTTATGGAAGTCCATATTGCTTCTGCGGTTGCATACAAATGACACATATATTACCTAAATGGGCAATCAAATTAGTTTTACAAGTCAATTGAGTGCAATTATATGTAAGGGGGAAAGATCTCCAAAACAACACAGAATAAAATTATTGAACGTCACAGCACGTTTCCACTCGACCCACATGGAAATGGCCAAAGTTCTCTTTCACTGGCATTTGCCACTGTTTTGCTGAATATTGTAGCATAACAAAAAATGACAAAAATAATAGTGAGGCGTGTCGTGGGAAAACCAGGCCTAATTCATGTGCGTAAGGTGTCGTTCCGGATCAGCCTGTGCAGTCCGCACAGGCTGATCCGGGACGGCACATTCCGCCTGTAGTGGATTTATGATTAGAAGAGAATTCCTTGAAACAGAAAATACCATAAAAGTGGAAAGTGTCTTCCTGGATTAGCCTGTGCGGACTGCACAGGCTCATCCGGCACGACACTTTACGCGCATGCATTAAGCCTGGGTTTCACAGGACACGCCTCATAGAACATAATGTAAAGGTGCATTTCAGAAGAATGCTTATATTATTCACTTAAGTAATACATATAAGATTCGTTTTCTTGTCGAACACAAAGGATGTTTCAATGTTTAGTACATTTATTACTTCTTTCCATTAATAATTAGGTCCTCGTGTAAACTCGACGCCAGGTTTATGAAACCATTATTGGACAAAGTCTCTTGTTAAACGCAGGACTTGTGAACAAGTGTAAGATTAAATTTTAAGCGGCATATTCCGAAAATGCCAACATGAAAATCACGCTTATTTGCTTAACAATATTATTTTCTTTATCTTAGTAGACATGAGTCGAAAGATCTGCACCTACGTAACATTACACGGGCCACAAGTACTATGAACAAAATACGAAACAGCGAAGAAGTGACCCATAACTGGAAGGTTATGATTCGACCATGCGAAATTTATTATGACACTGTGTACGTCATCGTATGCTCACTCTGTCCGCCTACCCGTCCTATCGAACGGTGGGTTTGACCCGAGCATTTGTGCCCATAGGTCCACAGTTTGGAGATGCAAAGGCAAAACTCTTCATCGAATAGTAAAGTAAAAGTATTGCATTATAATTAAAGTTGCACGTTATTTGGGTGTGTTTAATGTGCGCTTTATTCGATTAATTGCACAACACTTAAGTCATAATTGCACAACACTTCACAAGACATATCGTTTTTAGCTTACCTGCGCAAAAAGTGCTCATGGTGAGCTTTTGTGATCGCCCGTTGTCCGTCGAGCGTGCGTGCGTGCGTGTGTCGTCAACTTTAATTCAAACAACATCTCTTCCTAAACAGCTTGGCAGATTTTCACCAAACTTCACTGGAATGATTCTTAGATGAAACTCTTTCAAAGTTGTTCAAATCTTTCCGGTCCGCTGCCACCAGAGCTAAAATAGATGTTAAAAGTAAAAACTTTAAAAATCTTCTCCTATGAAACCGCAAGGCTCAGAGCTTTCATATTTAATATGTATCATCCTATAGTGGTCCTCTACAAAGTTTGTTCAAACTATGCCCCTGGGGTCAAAACGGATCACGCCCCGGGGATCACATGGTTTATATAGAATAGATAGCAAAATGATTTTAAAAATATTCTCCTCTGAAACAGCAAGACCCAGAGGTTTTGTATTTTGTATGTGACATCCTATAGTGGTCCTCTACAAAGATTGTTCAAATCATGCCCCTGGGGTTAAAAGTGGCCACGCCCTGGGGTCATATGGATAATATGTACTTAAACAGCAAAATCACTTTAAAAATAGTCTCCTCTGAAACCACAAGGCGCAGAGGTTTCGTATTTGGTATGTAAAATCCTATAGTAGTCCTCTACAAAGTTTGTTCAAATTATTACCCTGGGGTCAAAACAGGCTCCACCATGGGGGTCACAGGATTTATATAGACTTTAATAGTAAAATGAATTTTAAAATCTTCTCCTCTGAAAACGCAAGGCCCTGAGGTTTCGTATCTGGTTTGTAACATTGTATAGTGGCGCTCTACAAAGATTTTTCAAATTATGTCCCTGGGGTAAAACGAAACCGGGCCCTAGGGTCACATGTTTTCAATAGACTTACATGGCAAGTGGACTTTAGAAATCTTCTTTGAAACAGCAAGGCCCATATGTTCCGTATTAGGTATTTAACGTTGTATAGTGGTCCTTTGCAAAGATTGTTCCAATTACCAATTATGCCCCTGGAGTCAAAACTGGCCACGTCCAGGGGTGACATGTTTTATATAAACATAAATAGTATAATGCCATTTAAATTCTTCTTGTCTCAAACCGCAAGGCCAAGAGGTATCATATGTGGTTTTTAACATTGTATAGTGGTCCTCTTAAATGATTGTTCAAATTATGCCCCTGGGGTCAGAACTGGCCACGCCCCGGGGGTCATATGGTTTATATAGACTTAAATAGCAAAATGACTTTAAAAATCTCCTCTGAAACCACAAGGCCCAGAGGTTTCGTATTTGGTATGTAACAGTGTATAGTGGTCCTCTACAAAGATTGTTAAAATTATGCCCCTGTGGTAAAAAGTGGCCACACTCTGAGGGTGACATGGTTTATATAGACTTATTTGGCAAGTGGACTTTTCCTCTGAAACCGCAAGGCCCAGAGGTTTCATATTTAGTAAACAACATTTAATAGTGGTCTTCTACAAAAATTGTTCAAATTATGCTCGTGCGGTAAAAAGAAGCCTCACCCCAGGGTCAAATGGTTTCTATAGACTTGAAAGTGGGTTTTAAAAATTCTATTCTCTAAAACCGCAAGGCCCAGAGGTTTTATAGTTGGCATTAAACATTGTATAGTGGTCCTCTACAAATATTGTTCAAATTATGCCCCTGGGGTAGAAAGTTGCCATGCCCGGTGGGTCACACGGTTTATATAGACTATAAAAATCATCTCCTGAAACTGCAAGGCCCAGATCTTTATACTCAGGTAAGTGGTTTAGTTCCATTTGGCTATCTTGTTATAATCCATTAGGGTGCCATAAACTCAGGTGAGCGACCTAGGGCCATCGTGGCCCTCTTGTTTAAAATAGTCGGCATTTTGAGAAGGGCATGAAAAGGTAAAAAGTATGTTAAACAGATCCGCTGAAAAAGCTTGGAACTTGTTTGCTTTATATAGTGTAACTCGAAATTCTTTTCATCAGAAACACAATGAATGGTTCTACAGTGGATAAACTTATAGCTATAGTGAGTCATTTATACATGCATTTATACAAGCATTAATTCAATTACACGTCGGATGTCAATATACAATTTGTAAATTTTAGTCATTGAATCATTTATACATGCATTTATACAAGAATTTATTCAATTACACGTCGGGTGTCAATTTACAATTTGTAAAGTTTAGTCATTGAGTCATTTATACATGAATTTATACAAGAATTAATTCAATTACAATGATGTCAATTTACAATTTGTAAATTTTAGTGCTATGTGACATTGCACGCATTGACGCATACCTATTTTAATGTCAGTATGGCTGTATCTTTTAAGGCTAGTTAATCATTTTAAAATGGTTAAATTACAACTCTGCAGTGAAATGTTTCTAGTATACACAACAGCGAAGAAAGGGAGAGTAAAAACGAATATATTCACATACTTATGTTTGTATTAGTTATCTTTCACTCAATGCGCAACTGCATTGATATTTGTCCTGCTGTTGCTGTAAAAAGTTATGGAATACCCAAATTTGCTAATTAAATTAAAAATCGGAACAACGCGTAAGACAGTACACATTAAAGGGGCTGTGCCATCGAAGGGGAGGGGGAGGGCGATTTCTATAAAAATATGAAATGTATATATCAATACTGACATATACAAACCGTTAAAACAGGGTATATATCATGGGAAAAGGGTGTACGCATTCTGAAATACAAATCAATTCATAATATGGGTTTTGTTTGTTTGCCTCTTTCCTGTTTATATTTTAACGTCAGAATTGTGAGCATTTTGTATAACCATAGTTTACACACGACTCCTTACCAATCATGATAGCGCAGTTGGTTACTGTTTACTGTCATTTCTTCGTATGACTCCTAAGTCGGGAGTTCCATCCCTGCTTGGGGTTTTAATTTTTCAGACTTGTTTGCTAATTTGTTTTTTTTAATCAATTATATTATTGTTTATTATATTATGTTTTACTTATTTCATGCACATGTGTTTATAAAGCGTATTTCTATTATATGTTGCCGACTTGTGTTTTGTGGATTCTATATCGTAGTAATTATTATACATTCTGTTTTGAGAAAACAGAAGAAACTCTTTCGGCATCTGTAATAAGTATATTTATAATAATAAATATTAGAAATGTCCTTCTTGCATGAAATGAAAGTATCGAATCACAGGTTTCTATAATAACAATACAACAATACAACAAGAATTATGTGATCCGACGGCGAGTTAATTGAAGTATAATATATAATCATGATAAATAATAATTACAAGCAATTTGTAACAATGTCAAATACAAATAATACAATAAGACACAAAACAAAGATATATTATAATTACCTGTAATAAGAATATTTATAATAATAAATATGATAAATGTCCTTCTTGCATGAAATGAAAGTATCGAATGACAGGTTTCTATCATTCGATACATGTGATTGGATATTTTTTAGCAATTATCAGATTAAAGTGCATGGGCTGGGGAGTAAGTGAAATTCATGTTAGTAGAAAGTGAGATTTAGTTATCTAAATCTATTCAACTAAATAATAGCCTCAACAGTTAAACTTCTAAAAATAAATGAATGTACATGTTACTACAACTACTATCTACAAATTATACATTTACGTTTTTTATTAACTACATGTACTATCTTTAATTTAAAATTTAAGCTGTACAGTGTTAAATTAACTGATTATTAATATAAAATGGCCTTTAAAATAACAATAACACAAAGCATAATTGTTGAATATTTATTTCAGAATCGTATTATCATCGCCCTGTAACATATATAAAATAATTTATAATGTAATAGGAATCCAATTTTTCGACGACATAGGCCCTTTAAGCTTCTCTGCCGCTGATCAACTAATTTACAGGAACTTGTGCACAGATTTTCTAGTTTTTGAAAACACGTCATTTAATGTGTTAACAGCAAAACACTTAAACAGTTGGATTAACCAAAAACAAATATGACATAAACACAAAAAAAACACATTAAAAATGTGCCTTCGCCTGGACCAGAACCTACGACAGCCGGGATAAAAAATCTGTCGTTCTTAACACCGGCTATTTTCACTTACATTTATAGTAGTGATTTCTTTACGCTATGCATGTGGTACACATGTTTTCCAGAATACGGATGAAAAGCGTTACAAACGCTAAATATAATGTTATCCATTTCAATGGACGATTTTTTCATGAACGACGTTATTTTTCCAAAATTACTTTTGTTAGTAGTGTTATTTTGAATGTTTGTATATGATGTATTTTTTTTCTTTTTTGAGATATATGATAAACATTTTAAAAATTGATAATTTGCCAATCTGTGAACAGGTTCTTTAAATTTGGCGTAACAGGACATTTTCTTAGCTTAGATTTCCATGACAAATCCACCAGTGTGTAAGCTGTTAGTAGGTTTAGATAAACTATTTTGTAACTTGCCTTCACAGTCAATCACAGCCAATCACATTGGTTCAGTATAAACAGAAAAAATATGAAGAACAGTTTTAAGAATAATAACATTATATTCAGAAAGACGCAAATACTAGAGGATGTTCGAACCCACAGAAAATTCAATATAAACAGTAGAGCTGCAACGATTCTTTCCATGAATCGATCAATCGATTGTGAATGGCCCGATTCGATTGTCGATACTAAACCAGCCAATTTCGATTCGATTCTCTTTTCATATATTTATAGACGCTTTGTCATAACACTATTTATTACAATTATGGTTTGGCGTAGATTAATCATGTAAATTGATCATGACACCATGGTTGCTGAACTAGTTATCTTAAATCGTATCACCATTTTCCACTGTTCTTATTTACATTGATATATAGGGCACATATGTTCACATTAACCGATAAAATGACATTATTAATAATAAATATAAATCTTTCCTATATTGCAAGTCATGACTTAATGAATTATCAAAAAACAAACGCCTATAAAGGAAAAAATTATCAAATCGAAATATTCAACTAAATGATTTTTGAAATCGAAATCGAATCGATTCGAGCCATGGCTGAATCGTGGCAGCTCGACATAACAGTCTACAAGTTAACTGCTAGTCTAATTGACGATATACCTCTACCGTAATTACTTTATATGTTGAGACACTTAAAAATAATTAAATTCTTTGCTGTACCAATTTTTAGACGCAGACACAAATTATTCCTCTGGATTAGTCTCAATATATAGAATCTCCAATTTAGGTACAAAATATTATTCGTATGGTTCGATTGCATAATGGGTGTGTATATTAATCCCAATAAAACAAGCAAATCACGGTGCCTATAGATCTTTGCCCCATGTATAAATTTATGACTCGCCGACAAGGGGCCACATTGATGGGGTCAGCTGCCATGAGACATGGATATATGGAATATCCACATGTGCATTCACAACTTTGACAGTTTGCGAATTATTTCATCGCAATTCATCGGTGCCGGTAAATAACAGTTAGACGGTAATTTTTAATTGCTGATTTTACGGAAATTTACACTATATTGCCAATTTGGAAAACAGAGTCCCAAAATTTAAAAATAGGAAAAAATCAAATTTTCAAAGTGTCCCAAAATTAAGTTTCAAGAAAAATAATTATCCCAACATATAGAGTGTCCCAACATATAGAATGTCCCAACATATAGAGTGTCCCAACATTTAGAGTGTCCCAACATATAGAGTGTCCTAACATTTAGAATGTCCCAACATTTAGAGCGTCCCAATATATAGAGTCTCCCAACATTTAGAGAGTCCCAACATTTAGAGTGTCCCAACATATAGAGTGTCCCAACATTTAGAGTGTCCCAACATTTAGAATGTTCAAACGTTTAGAGTGTTCAAACATATAGAGTGTCCCAACATACAGAGTGTCGCAACATTTAGAGTGTCCCTAAATTTAGAGTGTCCCAACATTTAGAGTGTCCCAAATTTTAGACTGTCCCAACATTTAGAGTGTCCCAACATATAGAGTGTCCCAACATTTAGAGTATCCCAACATATAGAGTGTCGCAAAATATAGAGTGTCCCAACATTCAGAGTGTCTCTACATTTAGAGTGTCCCAACATATAGAGTGTCCAAACAAGTAGAGTGTCCCAACATTTAGAGTGTCCCAACATGTAGAGTGACCCATCATTTGGACTGTGCCAGCATTTTGAGTGTCCCAAAATTTAGAGTGTCCCAACATATAGAGTGTCCCATCATTTAGAGTGTCCGAACATATAGAGTGTCCCAACATTTAGAGTGTCCCAAAATATAGATTGTCCCAACATTCAGAGTGTCCCAACATATAGAGTGTCCCAACATTTAGAGTGGCCCAACATTCATTTAGAGTGTCCCAATATATAGAGTGTCCCAACATTTAGAGTGCCCCAACATTTAGAGTGTCCCAACATGTAGAGTGACCCATCATTTAGACTGTACCAGCATTTTGTGTGTCCCAACATTTAGAGTGTCCCAACATATAGAGTGTCCCAACATTTAGAGTGTCCGAACATATAGAGTGTCCCAACATTTTGAGTATCCCAAAATATAGAGTGTCCCAACATTCAGAGTGTCCCAACATATAGAGTGTCCCTACATTTAGAGTGTCCCAACATATAGAGTGTCCCAACATTTAGAGTGTCCCTACATTCATTTAGAGTGTCCCAACATTTAGAATGTCTCAACATTTAGAGTTTCCCAACATATAAGGTGTCGCAACATATAGAGTGTCCCAACATTTAGAGTGTTCCAACATTTAGAGTGTCCCAACATTTAGAGTGTCCCAACATTTAGAGTGTCCCAACATTTAGAGTGTCCCAACATTAAGAGTGCCCAACATTCAGAATGTCCAAACATATAGAGTGTCCCAACATATAGAGTGTCCCAACATTTAGAGTGTCCCAACATTTAGAATGTCCCAACGTATAGAGTGTCCCAACATATAGTGTGTCCCAACATATAGAGTGTCCCAACATTTAGAGTGTCCCAACATTTAGAGTGTCCCAACATTTAGAGTGTCCCAACATTTAGAGTGTCCTAACATATAGAGTGTCCCAACATATAGAGTGTCCCAACATTTAGATTGTCCCAACATATAGAGTAATTACGATATTGGATTTACAAACGCGCCTACGTAGGTCAAACACCGACAAACACTGTTGACACTAAACACAAGTTTTTTCCAGACATGTCCATCAACCAATTGACGATACGCTATGGGATTTTATAACCACGCCTACCTAGGATAAAGTCCGTCAAACACCGTTGAGAGTGAACGAATGTTTTTAAAAGCCATGTCCGTTAAACAAACAAGTCCAAGCTTTCTGAATGGCTAAACACGTTGTCAATCAAATCTCGTCGTAAGGTCAATTATACTGCTCATCTGTTGAGTCGTGGTATTTAATATTTAAATAGAAAATAAAAGCTGAACTCAACTTTTCAATCAAATCAAATATTTTCTTCTTCGTTCTTTAATTATGTAATAAATTTATAATATGGGTGTGTTTGTTTGGCCCTTTTCCTGTTTACATTTTGACGTCAGAATTGAGAGTATTTTGTATAACCATAGTTTACGAACTACTCTTTACCAAGCATGAGAGTGCAGTTGGTTAAAGCGCTGTCTACTGTCATTTCTTCGTATGGCTCCGAAGTCGTGTGGTCGATTCCCTCTTGGGATTTTAATTTTTTCAGGCTTTTTGGTTAATTTGTTTTTATCAAATATTTATTGTGTATTACATTATTTTTATTTATTTAATGCACATGCGTTAGTAAAGCGTTTTCTGTGAAATAATATAATTTATAGCGCAATAGGAGGCCAATTTTTCCTTGACATAGTCCCTTTAATATAAAGAAATAAAAATAAAATCATCACTGAATGCTGCTATATGATGCTTTATGTATGTGCTATCTTTTTTTTCTATTTATTTTGTGTACACCCATGACTTTCTGTCTTAAATGATTTTTTCGTGTTGTTTTTTTCTTTTTTTTCTTAACTAGGCCAATCAATTTCTTGTTATGATGTTACTTTGCATATGTGTAAAAAAATATACTTATATGTTGAAAAATAAAAATGGAAATAAGCTTATTCTATCCTGGAATCGAACCCACGACCTCCAGCGCAAATGTCTCGCACGTTTATCTGTCGGCTGGATGGATTAGCTTTAATTAGTGTATATTTGTTACGTAGGCGGAAAGTGTCGTCCCGGATTAGTCTGTGCGGACTGCATAGAAAACTTTGTATAAAGAAACATATTTTGTGCAAAATGCGGATTTGCAGGGCTTTAACTCAACCTCACAGGTGGATGGTCTCAAAATTCAAGTATAATTTTAGGACATTTTTAAATTGTCAACTGTTACATATAGTATTATTTACGTGTCACGGTTCAAATTAATTTATGTTATACAGTGCAACGCCCTCAGTTAATAAGATTATTTTAATTCTTTCACAACTTTCGAGGCGTTAAAGCCGACTTATACACCGACTTAAGCAGATATTAGAAAGTTTAGCACGTTAAAATGACTATGTCAACGAAAAAATGATCTCCTTCAGCAATTTTAATGTTATTATATTAAATAATTCAGAAATACAAAGGCGTGTACCATAAATAAAGTATGAATAATTTACTACATTTTGAGAATTTTGATTAAAAAAAAACAATAAAGAAAAATACATGAAAAAAGAAAACCCAGAGTGGGTATCGAACTCACGACGACGGAGTCGTAAGAAAAAATGAAGTTAGACAGTCATGTAACCAACGGTGCTAGTCTGACTTGTGGAAATGAATGGTTATACTATAGTTACGTAAGATACCCACAGATCTGACGTCAACGTGTAAATAATAAACGGGCCAAACAAACACAACCTAAATTATGTAATGATTCTTTTCTCAGAATGCATAAACTCTTTTCCATTTTATGTACATTATTTTAACCTGTATTATATGCCAATTTTGATATTAGATTTACAGATCTTTTACTGCTATTGCCCTTTTCGTTGTCATAGTCCCTTTAACCGGTTTTAAACATGTAACACCACCTACAAAGGCACAGGCGGCCTTAGAGGGAGGGGAGCGGAGGCGGCGTACGCCCCCTCCAAAACTGTCCAACTTTCGATTTCCAACCTCACAATACTATTTATTTAAAATATTTGCATGTAGTTGTCAATAACGTGTTGTTGTTGCTTTTTTCAATGGATTTATTGCAATAGTCAAACCTGTTCTGTGGTATTTTCGTGATATATTTCTCTTTTTTGACGACATTGCATCGTTTTGATATATACCATAATATCTCAGAGAGACCAACAGCAGTGTGTTGGCAGTTACTGAATAGTGCCGCCCCCTCAAAATCCTGTGACCGAGCCAGGCAGGCGAATGTAAGATCTACTGCATTACGTATTCAAATAGCACATATACCAAATGTTGCTTACATTTTATTGAGAGCAGTATGATCTTTTTTTTTGTTTAGCTCTTATTCTTTGATGTTCGCGAATAATTTGTATACAGTAACTTCTAATGAAAATGCCTATTTAAGAAATCATTTTCGATTTATTATTGTTTATCGGCAAATAAACAACTGATGCATATAATTAAACCACGAGGGCGCATCAGAACGACAAAAAATGGTTTATTTGCCGATAAACAACGTTAAATTTTATTTGTTTTGCAATTATTATGAGAGTTACATTTACAATGTTCCTCCCAACTTCCAGTCCGAATGTCTCCGCTGTTACCAGTGACGATACTCATTTATACAATTAAGAATAAAACGTTCTTTTCGGCTCTTCATCGATGTATGAAGGTCAGTTTTTTGGTATCTAATTTGCATAAAGCCGAAGGCTTTATGTACATACTAGATACAAAAATAGTACATTGATTTGGGATTTATTGTTTGCAGTTCGCGCATCAATACATTGAAGTATGATTCGTAGGATCCGCCCCTTGCACTGCGGTAGATTTGCGACATGTCGTTCATTAGATGCTATACAGTTGTATCTTAAAAAATATAGTAGCTCTAGTGATACAATTTGCTTTATTTTTGTTTTGGTTGATGTCGTAAGAGCAATTTTGAACGAGGTGTTTTGTATCCATAATATACATGTAGCAAGAGACGGATATATTGAACGCGTTCCAGTTTTGATTTACGACTGAAGGCTAAACGAGGTCGAAAGTTGTTTTCAGATAGTTGCAATTTTGTAAACGCCCATATACGTGTGTGGTTGGAACCGTAGTTTAGGCGTAAAATATATTTAAATAATTAATGCTTATTTTTACATTTGAAACGCAATGTTTCATATGTATGTTTTATTTCTTTCTTAAAACGACCCGTTAGGCCCTCGATGTTAGTCGCTGTTTACACCCATTATGGCATGCACATATTTCAACACCACATTGTTTTGCACTTCGTGTTGAAACGATTTGTGTAAGACATTCGGCAAAATATAATTTACAGTGTGGATACAAAATCAAGACGAGAAAAAGGTAAACGACTTCTATCATTTTACTACTGATCAAAGTATCAAATGTATGGAATTGTGTGTCTTCGGCCGAAAATATCTACTGTTCAGTAGATCTATATGCTGTTCATCACCTGTGTGACACAAATTAAAAAGGTCAATTGTTATGCATTTTATTTGCATAGAACTATAAGCATGAAAGCAATTTTAATTGTTTTAGTCAAAGCTACTAGTAAATAACAATTCTTTCATGTTTTAATTTATTTTTATACTTCAACTGCTGATGAAATTCCAGGCCCCGAGTGATATAATTAGTGGTAGTAACGATTAACCACAATAACGATTCGCTACATATTGATTCGCCACAATTTAATTACGATTCGCCAGAGGGTAATAACGATTCGCCACTGTGTGTTATAACGATTCGCCCAAAACTGGATGTACAAGATATACTTCGCGCTGTCGTGCAATGTGAATGGATAAATGTTGGGGAAAATGAACCGGCGAATGTTGTGTAAATCATCCTTGATTTATGCTTAATTGAGCCTACTTCGCGGTGTGTTTAGAGCTTCGCAGCTGGCGAGTCATTTGCGTACTTGAAAATGGGATTTGTACAATGACAAATGGAACATTCAGCTCTCAGAGGTGACAATTTGATGCAGCTTGCACATTTTTCTAGGTGTTCTTGTGGTATTTTTTGTAAGCTCCACGGGATGACTACATACATCCTCGCTTGGTTTTTCCGGTGGCTTTCTTTGTCAAAAAATGTGAGACGTTTGTTCAACTGGATGTCTGTTATTTGACTGAAACCTGTTGTTTGTAATTCGTTCTTTGTCCTAATCTGTAAATCAGTAAAATGGTGCATGTTTATGTTTGTGTTTGTTAAATTTCATTTGTTTTCCTCTTTTGATAAATAGAGATTAAATTATAAATATTAAATATTTTTATACCAAAAGTGTTTTTTATGTGTTGAATTTAATTTTTCTCTCTTTGTTCTTTCTTTTCTTTTATGCATAATGCTCATCAAATAGGCAAAAAGAAGCAACCAACATACATTTTACATGTTTGTACTTTATTATTAATTATTTAATTTATTTATTTATTATTAATTCTTTTTTGACAATGCCATTTATAAATGTGAATAAATACGTTAAACTATATTTCTATTTGTGTGTTTGTGATTTTTGTGTGTGTGACAGCACTGCATGTAAACAACAATAAAGAGTAGTCCCTTATGAATATTAATTGAGGCAACCGGCTTCATTGAAAAATAAAAGTCTGTCACATGATGCATTTCAGCCAATCAGAACACTAAAAAATGATGAAACCAAAGGAAATTGTAATTATATTTATTTTAAAGTCACGTTCATTGATGAAAACTGAAAGAATGACGCCAGTCTCCGAACTACTTGTTTGCGTTGTTTAGGTTTGGGTAGTTTAACAAGAAACACACCAGGGATCGACGCTATCCCCGCTACTCGCTAAAGCTTTCCTGCCCCGGAAAACCCGTCCATTTTCTATTGGATAGTAGTAAATTATCAAACGTCCGGAAATACTTGCATCCGAAAATTACCCGCCTAAGATATTAAACGATATTTAATCTTGTACAGATTAAATGATCTTAATAAAAGTAGTTTTATTGGTACAAAAAATAACCCTATGTTCTTAAAATAAAGAAACATACAAGTTGCATTTTACGGCTTACCATTTTACAGGATGTAACCGTACGGTAAAATTCACCAGACCGCAACCGGGTCTCAGTTTCTCTTAAACGTGCACATGTACATGTATACATTTGCGAACGTTGTTTGACAATTTTTTTTAAAGGTTTCTCTTCAATACGTTTATAAAACACAACTTTGCATTATGAATGCTATTTTATTTTACTGAAGCACACAATAAAACGCGAACTTGAAAGAATTTCAATGACGATAGTATAAAACCTAACAATGTTCGTAATAAGTTCTACAAAGTTTCAGTTGTCTGTTCCGTTGTCGTGGTTGGGATAGCAGAGTTGGGTTTGCAATCTGCAGAGGGAAAAAAAAGAGAGCATTGCAACACGTTTCATACGAGAAATTCGCGTCAGCATTACACACAGATATGCGTATTAATTCTGCGGGAATTACCACAAGTGTAAAGAAAATCAACAACAAAGAAGCAGTTAAAAAAGTTGTTTTTATTGGGGCTATTGTTGTACTTTATGTTAAATGATAAACAGTATCTAAAATAAGAATCAGCTTTGTTATTGGTGAAATACTACACTGAGGATTCAAATATGTATTAACCAAAATAAACTGCAAGGTAATCGCTATATGTCGATATATGCACACCGTACACGTGAAAAACCGTTCAGTTTCCTGTCAGTTAAACCCTAATCCTAACCCTGACACGTTCTGTACCTGACTTAAACAGTGTGGTTTAACTTATTTGTTGGTTGTATTTGGACATAATAAGGCCACACACATTTGATTCTATGTTTAGCGTCTCCATGATTTTTCGAAACCTGCCAACCAGGGCCCTTTTGTTCAAAACTTGAACGGCCAATTTAGCTAACAGCCTGTTACCTTTATATGTAAATAACATTTATATTACATGCAACTTGTTAATCAAACATTTTAAAATAATTTCAGCATAACAATTTGTATAGAATAAACTCACAGTTTAATAATGTTATGTTTAATTAACATAAACATCTTGATCCAAATTTTAACGGCCGTTAGCTTAATTGGCCGTTAAAGTTTTGAGCAACTCACCCCTGGCAGGAAAAACAAACAATATGTCGCTAAAAAAAAACATTTTCTTTCACAACTTATTCATGGCAGTGGTACATGCTCAACCAAATGTTTACTTGCAAAACTGTAATATATCATCTTCATATGAGGAACCTACTATAACACAGTATTTTAATTGTGTAAATTAACTAATTGCACGCTATGCTTTACAAATATTAGTAAAATCACCTAAAAGTCCTTTTTTACCTTTTTGTCCCAAATTTTTTACGCTTTCCAACTCGATTTTTTCACATTGTCAAAATTGTGTTTTCGTTTACTCATCCAAAAACCTACCAGCCCGAGGACGCTAAACATAGAATCAAATTGGTATGGCCTAACCAAAAATCACCAATACCTTACTTGAACGGTTGTTCTAACTTAAAGCAGCAGTCCAGAAGTATGTTAATAAAATACTTTGCAGAAATCGTTTCTAATGGACATCTTACCGCGATAGCGAGTGATGCATCTGGAGTAAATCAACATGTACATTAGTGTATATTCCGTTCGTAACAAGCATTTTTGAACATAGACATTATAAAATGCCCGTCAGAAATAAGAAATAGTTTCCGTCGAACAAACGTCAGTAACATTCATTAGAACTAATGCCAGTTTAAGACGTATTGAATTATATTATATGGACTGCCGCTTTAAATGGTGGACGTAAATAGGTTATCTTAAATGCACATACTTCAGAGTTCGCACGTATTTGCGGAAATGATTGAGGACATCGCGGGGATCACATGCGTTATAATTATTATGTATTAATTATGCTCTAGCTATTACTTTTTAATGAGTCCAAATGTATTTCTAATACATGAGTTTAAATTACAAGCATTTAAGCACTTAACGTCAAAGCACATTGTAGTATTATAATGCCCAGTCGCCCATCAACTACAGTAGGTATAATTAATGAGTATTTGAAATCGTTTCGCATGCAATTGTAAGGCAAATAACAATTGTAAACCAAATATACATTAAATAAGTCCTGTTTAACACATCGACTCGTAATTTTGTTCATTCACTGAGAAATTTATTAAATAAAGCCACGAGCGTTTGAACAACGTTTTAAAAATGGAACGTAACACATTTAACTAGAAACAGAAGCACCTATTTGCGGAAGTGCTTGAGGACCTCCCGGAGACTCTTCTTGGCCTCGGATTCCTTCACTTCATCTTTGGCCTGGTCAATGTCCTCGGTGACCTCAGCCTGCAAGTGCTTGAACACATTGTCACAGAGCTCGAGTAGAGGGTGGGCCTCCTTCGAAAACTTGCTTTCTAAAAGTAACAATAAAACGAAACGCGAATGACGTCAATTCAAATTTTACTCATCGACGTCATGAGCTCACGGTATGGGTCAGTTTTTTTAAAGCTCCTGGCTCCCTATCCAACAACCATTTGTTGACTTAAGAAATAAGGATAGACTTACACTGAACAAACTATACTTGGGTGTTTGCACATATGCCGGGTACCAATGTCGCTCATGTCGCTTACAACTCGTTCTAAATAAAGAATGCTAAAATTAGAGTTAGGGAATACCTAGTTAGAATCAAATTAGCAGCGTTCTTCCAATAAATCAGTTACAAAAATACTCTTTGTTCAGAGTCCCCAGTTTTCTCTCCCAAACCACAGATTTACACTAATATATTGGAATGAGAGAGAGGGGCTTAAGTCCTCTGTCTTCCCTCCCATACCACAGATTAACACGCATATATTGGAATGAGAGAGAGGGGCTTAAGTCCTCTGTCTTCCCTCCCATTCCACAGATTAACACTCATATATTGGAATGAGAGAGAGGGGCTTAAGTCCCCAGTTTTCCCTCCCATACCACAGACATACACTCATATATTGGAATGAGAGGGAGGGGCTTAAGTCCTCTGTTTTCCCTCCCATACCACAGATGAACACTCATATATTAGAATGAGAGGGATGGGCTTAAGTCCCTAGTTTTCCAACTCCCATACCACAGATGAACACTCATATATTGGAATGAGAGAGATGGGCTAAAGTCCCCAGTTTTCCCTCCCATACCACAGATTTACACTCATATATTGGAATGAGAGAGAGGGGCTTAAGTCCTCTGTCTTTCCTCCCAAACCACAGCTTAACACTCATATATTGGAATGAGAGAGAGGGGCTTTAGTCCCTAGTTTTCCTTCCCATACCACAGATGAACACTCATATATTGGAATGAGAGGGAGGGGCTTAAGTCCCTAGTTTTCTCTCCCAAACCACAGATTTACACTAATATATTGGAATGAGAGAGAGGGGCTTAACTCCTCTGTCTTTCCTCCCATACCACAGCTTAACACTCAAATATTGGAATGAGAGAGAGGGGCTTAAGTCCATAGTTTTCCTTCCCATACCACAGATGAACACTCATTTATTAGAATGAGACGGAGGGGCTTAAGTCCCCAGTTTTCCCTCCCATACCACAGATTTAAACTCATATTTTTGAATGAAAGGGAGGGGCTTAAGTCCCCAGTTTTCCCTCCCATACCACAGATTTACCCTCATATATTGGAATGAGAGGGAGGGGCTTAAGTCCCCAATTTTCCCTCCCATACCACAGAAGAACACTCATATATTAGAATGAGAGGGAGAGGCTTAAGTCCAAGTTTTCCCCCTCCCATACCACAGATGAACACTCATATATTGGAATGTGAGGGAGGGGCTTAAGTCCCCAGTTTTCCCTCCCATACCACAGATTTACCCTCATATATTGGAATGAGAGGGAGGGGCTTAAGTCCCTAGTTTTCCTTCCCATACTATAGATTAACACTCACCTTTAGGATCGTTGCCAGTGAGGAGGTAAATGAGACTTAGTTCCTCTTCTTCGGCCTGCAGATTGGCGCCTGACGAATCAAATAGTGACATTATAATTATTATATGTTATGCTATGTCGCTTATATTATTATTATTATTATTATTATTATTATTATTTTAATTATTATTATTACCACCATCACCATCATCATTATACCACCATCATCATTATCAGCATCATCATCATTATCATCATCATCAAAATATTCTTATAGTTATATAAACTTATATATGTACTGTTAGGTCTTTTTGTCATCATTTGCAACATACTTTTTGGACCAAAAAATATATGGTTAAAGAAGTCTTACACTGCAGAACAGGAAACACCATCTTAATGTACTCTCCGAGATCTTCCTTCTCTTCCTTAGTGGCTACCTATATCACAAGGGAGAGAACTGTTCACTCGTGCAAAATAGCTAGTACAACCATAAGCATTTGGGTCCATTTATTTTATTTTTTGTTTCTATTATTACGGTATATATAATAGTTGTCATTATTTCGTTAAAAGGTGTGTTATGTCCTATTTAAATGTGTATAGATATATCATGTGTCAGTCGTACCAAATACGGGCAGGTACGGTGGCATAGATGTGGCATAAGTGTGTTTATTTTTTATTCCTGGCCACGACTTAATAACTCGTGGCCACGAGATATTAAAACGTGGCCACGAGTTATTATGTCGTGGCCATGAGTCATTATATTGTGGCCACGAGATATTAAGTCGTGGACACGAGTTATTAAGTCGTGGCCACGAGTTATTAAATCGTGGCCATAAGTCATTGTATCATGGCCACGAGTTTTTATGTCGTGGTCACGAGTTATTAAATCATGGCCACGAATTATAAAAAATACCCTCATGTCAACTCTATGCCACCGTAGGCCGGGGATTCAATCATAATATTATTGACTCAACCTCCTTGCTTTATATTAAAACACAAGAATATATTTACATGTAGCTGCCTCCACCGAAGTGTATATGATTTTATTGGCTTTGGATTGTTTGTATGTTTGTTAGTATGCATATTTACGCAAAAGGTTTTGAAGAAGTTTATTCACTGATTTTCGAATTTTTTAAATACGTCATTGAATGTCTTAGCTGCAAAAACTAAAGCATCTGGAACAAAAGAAATAAAACAATTCTTATATAAAATTAAAAGTGAAGAATGCCTTCGCCGGACTCGCACCTACGATCTCCGGGATCAAAAGTCTGTCGCACTAACCACGTAGCCATTGAGACTTTAAATACTCAGAGTGTATTTAAAACCAGAAAACACTCGGAGAGTGTCTCCAAGTGTTTTTTGGTTTTAAATGCACTTGTTGTTTCTGCAAATGGCATACAAGTAACAATGCATGACCGACTTACCATCAGAAACTCGCCCGCCGAGACAGCGTGGGGACACGCATGGTACAAAACGGAGTCTTTGGCTGCAAACCGAACAAGACGTACTCACACATGCATTTATAAGAAAGAACGTTTCCTCACCGAATTAATCAAGTTACCAATAATGATCCGTACCTTTCAGGACTATTAATGAGGTTATATAGAACATATCGACACAAGGGTAGATTCTATATACGTTCAGCCGTTTTTAGATTGAAACAGTTAATGCAAAGTGAGCTATAAACGATACAGTCGCAGACCTAAGAGTTTATAGTTTTTGCTAAGAGGCCTTAAGAAAACCAGCTTCGAGCAATACGTACGATAAATTTCGACTTCAGCGAGTGCCTCTTCGATGTACTCTCCGAATGACTCCAACAGCACAATTCCACTCTCGCACTTGGCGTACAGGGTAGCGACTGTGAATGTTAGCGATTGAACCATAAACAACAGAAATTTAGCTATGAACAGTAGCAAGGGAAGTTTAACCATAAACAATATAGGAAGTGAAATTTAGCCATTAAAAGTAACGAGAGAAATTTAACCATAAACACGTGTTAGTTAGCCATAAACAGTAGCAAGTTTTAACCATCAACAATAGCGAGTGGACATTTAGCCATAAACAGTAACGCCAGAAATTTAAATATAAACAAAAGCGAGTGGAATGTAGAAAACAAAGTAAATTTAACCATAGATAAGAGTCAATAAGCCCGAAAGAGTAGCAAGATTACACCATCAACAATAGCGAGCGGAAATAGCCTAAACAGTTACGCGAGCAATATAACCATAAACATGGCGAGTGAAAATTAACCAGAAACAAGGACGAGTTGATGTTAAACATAAACAGTAACGCGTGAAACTTTAATTATCAACGATAGCGAGCAAAAATTAACGGGAAACACCAACGTAGTTTTTTAACCAAAATCAATAACGAGTGGACGCTAGAAATAAACAGTAACGCGTGAAATGTATGCACCAACAGTTGCGAGAGGAAGTTAGCCAAAAAAAGTGACGAGAGAAATCATACAATAATCATACCATGAATAAACAGCAAAGACGAAAAAGCGACATTTTTTTTATCTAATTAATAAATAAAAATTAAATAAACTCTTTCTACTTTTAAACATTTTACTTTAAATTTTACATTTTAAAAAAACAGAAACGACAAAATTTGAACCCTATTTTTACATGGCACGTAATTTTGTAGTTGAGACTCGTGCACCAAATGCAAATCATAAGAACATGTATAAATTAGCTGCCAACGAAATCTTACATTCAATCCAGCCATAGGGCCAATGGTGTCCTTCCGCTTCCTCTTTCGGTGTATCGTCGCCGTCCCCTTCCTCTTTCGGTGTATCTTCGCCGTCATCTTCCTTTTCCGTTTTATCTTCGCCGTTCCGCATACCATCCCCTCTTCCTGAAAAAGTATTGTAAATTATTATCACTGTGTATAAACCAACTGGATCCGATTCGGATGTTGCGATGCGATTTTAATGGCGGATTAAATGTAAACACAGGTTGGTAAAATCATCTGAAAAAACCCAGCATATATTCGAAAACGTAAAGGCAAGCTGTACATATTTATTATCACAGTTCATTTTGCTCTCATTCGCATATATTTTCTTCTGGCACGTTTGCTCATGTTACCCTAAATAATTGAAAATCGATTGATTTTTTTGAAAAAAAGAAGTACACCCGGCTACGTTTTAATGTTATTTTTATTGTGATCTTTAATGTTAAAGTTCACTTTTTGTACATAGTATAAGAGGTATTATATTGAAATATAAATTGCAAGTATTAAAATACTTTCAAATTGTTATTTTACTGTTTATGAGGCTAAACATCATGTGGCTATATAGTGCCATTACTTTATGCCTTACTGGCGTGTCATGTTAGAATAAATTATATACATGCAAAATCTAGAGTCTTTAATAGTGCTTGTATAAAAGGAAAACGAAATGTAAATTTGTTTTGTTGTTTTGCTGTTATCTTAACTTTAAAAATTAAAATGAAACTTCATACGGCGAAAGATATTAAATTTAAATAAAATTAGCAACTTTGCTATCAACGCTATCAGTGCATGATAAGCTCCGCCGATTGGATACTAATTTAAGAAATAATTGTCGATGTATCGTTGTTTATAGGCCAATAAACAACGATTTGGAGTTCTGATGCCTAGGTCTTTTATAGCCACGCATCAGAACGACAAAGAGTTGTTTATTGGCCGATAAACATCGATAACGCGAAAATTATTTCGATTCTAACATGATTTAACATATATTTTTGCAATTGTAATTGGAACTACTTTTTACTATGCTCCGTTCAGAATCGGGACTTCTTTTTGCGTTTTTATATTGGGTATTTTAACAATAATAATTTGTTCTTTGTCTACAATTTTTTTTTAGCGAGTATCATATTAGAATTTCATGTTAGTCACTGACCACTGATTCATTTATTATTTATAGACTATTCAACTCATATGATCTGTTAAAAAGCATAAAAAAGGAAAAAAGTATGTCTCCACCGCCGCTTAAACATAAGACAACCAGATCAAATGTGTATCTCTGGGGCATTCTGTCCTTCGGTGTATTTAACGCTATTAAATTAAAGGGGCAATGCTAATGAAAATGGCCTTAAGGGAAGGGGGCAACTTTGAAAACATCGGAAATTAATATATTAATACTGTCATATAATAACGGTTAAAATATGGTATTTATGATATGAAAAGAGTTCAGGCATTTTGAGATAAGAAGTCAGTTCATGATAAGGGTTGCGTCCTTTTCATGTTTACGTTTTTACGTCAGAATTGTGAGCATTTTGGATAAACATAGTTCACACATTTTCTTACAAAGCAGAATCGCGCAATTGGTTAAAGCGCTGTCTGCTGTTATTTCTTCATATAACATCTTAGTCGTGAGTTCGATACCCACTTGGGGTTCTTCATATAACATCTTAGTCGTGAGTTCGATACCCACTTGGGGTTCTTCATCTAACATCTTAGTCGTGAGTTCGATACCCACTTGGGGTATTTAATTTTTCATACATT
This sequence comes from Congeria kusceri, assembly GCA_027627225.1. Taxonomy (NCBI): domain Eukaryota; kingdom Metazoa; phylum Mollusca; class Bivalvia; order Myida; family Dreissenidae; genus Congeria; species Congeria kusceri. The sequence continues at coordinate 39,438,174 of CM051039.1, read as the reverse complement.
TTGTATTTGTTTTTATCTAATTTCTCATTTATGTATTCTATTATTTATTCTTTATTTAACGTATATGTGTTATTATCGTGCATTTCTATCAAGTAATATCATTTATACATGTAGTGCAACAGCATTGACATTCAAAACCAACTTGCAAAAGAGACGCAGACGTTTAAATAAAACGAAAAGTGCACAATTGCGAGATTATACATACCGATCAAAACGTGCTGTGACATTCATTATGTTTATTATAAGTTGACACTGATAAATCATACACTTCTAGAAGCGTCTCTTCACATTCAGAATGAAGTTACGACATGAATTAAAAATAAAAACAGCTCAAAGTATGAAGATTAAGGATAAAATGTCAAAATTATCGACCTTATCAAGTAAAATTAATGCGTATTAAATTATAAATTAAATGTAAATGTAAGAAAAATGTATCTTCACATCTTTAACGCATAAACATATATCATTATATATTCAATAAATGCAATTTGTTTGAAGGGGCTTAAATATAAAGATGTAAACAGAAGATAAAATAGCGAATTGAGTCCGTTTAAGTACGGGCACTTATCTCGTTAAAATCAACAGAAATCAACAGAACAGAACAGAAATTTATTAGCGACTGGTACATACACATAAACAAGAGGGCCCTGAGGGCCCTAGGACGATCATCTGAGACTTTGTAACCCAATTGGAATGTGCATCCCGATGCGTGGCTTATTTTTATCCCCGGGGTATAATTTGAACAATCTTTAACAAACCTCTGGGCCTTGCGGTTTCAAGTGAAGATTTTTGAAGTCATATTGCTATTTAAGTCTATATAAACCATGTCACCATTCCGGGTGCGGCCAGATTTTACTCCAGGGGCATAATTTGAACAATCTTTGGAGAGGACCACTATGCAAGGTTACATACCAAATATAGGAAAGCAGTGGGTCTCGCCGTTTCAAAAGAGAAGAGTTTTAAAGTAATTTTGCTATTTAAGTCTATATAAACCATGTGACCCCCGGGGTGTGACCTGTTTTGATCCCAGGGGCATAATTTGAACAATCTCTGTAAAGGACCACTATATGATGTTACCTACCAAATAAGAAACCTCTGGGCCTTGCGATTTCTGAAGAGAACATTTTAAAAGTCATTTTGCTATTTAAGTCTATATAAATCATGTGACCCCCGGGGAGTGGCCAATTGTGACCCATGGGCATAATTTAAACAGTATTTGTAGAGGACCACTATAGGATGTTACATACCAATTATTAAACCTCTGGGTCTTGCGGTTTCAGATAAAATTATTTTTAAAAACATTTTGCTATTTAGGTCTATATAAACCATGTGGCCCCCGGGGCGTGGCCAGTTTTGACCCCAGGGGCATAATTTGAACAAACTTTGTAGAGGAACACTATAGAATGGTACATACAAAATAAGAAACATCTGGGCCTTGCGGTTTCAGAGGAGAAGGTTTTTTAAGTCATTTTGCTATATATTCCATGTAAACCATGTGATCCCCGGGGCGTGGCCAGTTTTCACCACAGGGGCATGATTTCAACAATCTTTGTGGAGGACCACTAGAAAATGTCACATATCAAATATAAAACCTCTGGGCCTTGCGCTTTCAGAGAAGATTTTTAAAGTCGTTTTCCTATATATTCTATATAAACCATGTGACCCCCAGGGCGTGGCCCGTTTTGACCCCAGGGGCATAATTTGAAAAATCTTTGTAGAGGACAACTATAGGATGTTACATACCAAATATTAAACCTCTGGGTCTTGCGGTTTCAGAGAAAATTATTTTAAAAGACATTTTGCTATTTAGGTCTATATAAACCATGTGACCCCCGGGGCGTGGCCAGTTTTGACCGCAGGGGCATAATTTGAACAAACTTTGTAGAGGAACACTATACGATGATACATACAAAATAAGAAATATCTGGGCCTTGCGGTTTCAGAGGAGACGGTTTATGAAATCATTTTGCAATATATTCCATGTAAACCATGTGATCCCGGGGCGTGGCCAGTTTTCACCACAGGGGCATAATTTCAACAATCTTTGTGGAAAACCACTAGAAAATGTCACATATCAAATATGAAACCTCTGGGCCTTGCGCTTTCAGAGGAGAAGATTTTTAAAGTCGTTTACTTATATATTCTATATAAACTATGTGACCCCCAGGGCGTGGCCCGTTTTGACAACAGGGGCATAATTTGAACAATCTTTGTAGATGACCACTATATGATGCTACATATCAAATATATAATCTCTGACCCTTACGGTTTCAGAGAAGAAGATTTTTAAAGTCATTTTCCTATATATTCTATATCAATCATGTGACCCTTGGGCGTGGCCCGTTTTGACCCCAGGGGCATAATCTGAATCAACTTTGAAGAGGACATCTAGAGGATGTCACATATAAATTATGAAAGCTCTGAGCCTTTCGGTTTCATAGAAGAAGATTTTTAAAGTTTTTACTTTTTAAATCTATTTTTAGCTCTGGTGACCAATATATTCAGCGGACCGGAAAGATTTGAACAACTTTGAAAGAGGTCCACCCAAGGATCATTCCTGTGATGTTCGGTGATAATCTGCCAAGCGGTTTAGTAGGAGGTGATGTTTGAATGAAAAGTTGACGGTGCACGCACGCACGCACACACGCACGCACGCACGACGAACAACGGGCAATCACAAAAGCTCAAATGGTTTTTATCTTCAAGATCATTTTCATTAATCAATCTATTGATGTATTCAATTAAAATCCCAACACTCTATCTTAGATTTCGCTCCCAGCCAGTAGTGTCAGACTTGAGGATTTTAATAAGATTGCACTTGCACTGAAATGTTCACGGTTCAACGGTTTAGCATGCAATGTTCGCAACTTTTCCCATCTTCGGTCAATCGTATACAAAAACGCACAGCTTCAATTAACGCTCTGTATGTGCCTTATGAATTACTTCTGGACAATGTTTTATACCAGCTTAGGCGTAAACAAAAGTATGTTTCAGGTTACAAAAAATGGGTAGGTAGGTAGGGATTTATTTTAATTTATTTTTGTATTTGGTAAATGGTCTACTTGAAAATGCTAAAACTGAATAAATATTCAAAACATACCAGTAATATCCTTAAACAGTGTTTTCAAGTGGACGCTACCAAAACAAAACGCGTATTTATCCAAAAAACATGTAATTAATAGGAAAAAGTAAATAAAACAAAAAAAATATCTGACAGACACAATAAAATGTTAAAGGGTCGGGGCATTTTAATGGTAGGTTGGGTTACCTGAAACAAACATATTTTTGCGCCTTGTGCAGTTTGCACCTGCATACATGCGTTATATGTATTAATTGTGCTTTGATATTATTTTTGGATGAGTCCATATTTAAGCCATATGAATAAACTATAAACGAATATAAATAAGAAGCTGTAAATCCGTTAATGTCAAAACACATGGTAGTATTATGTCCAGTCGTCCATGAGCTGCGTATAATTAATAGATATGTGGCGCGTCGTGAGAAAACCGGTCTTAATGCATGCGCGTAAAGTGTCGTCCCGGATTAGCCTGTGCAGTCCGCACAGGCTAATCCATGACGGCACTTTCCGCCTACAGTGGATTTATGTTTAGAAGAGACTTCCTTGAAACAGAAAATACCTTAAAAGCGGAAAGTGCCGTCCTGGATTAGCCTGTGCGGACTGCACAGGCTAATCCAGGACGACACTTTACGCACATGCATTAAGACCGGTTTTCCCACCATGCGCCTCATATTTGAATTCGTTTCGTATACAATAATAAAACAAATAACAATTTTAAACCTCATATACATTAAACAAGTTACCTTTAACACACCAAATCGTATTTTTGTTCATTCAATGGTAAATTAAACAAAGCATTCAGCGTTTTAACCATGTTTAAAAAAAACAACAATGTAACACATTTAACTACACACCTGAGGCATTCTATACCTCTCGATGAAAATTTCTTCAGGACTCGTATATAAACATGTGTTAATTACCACGTCGTATTTTTGTTAATAAATAAGAAAATTAACCAAGCAAAAATTTTATCCAATTAATTTCAAAACGTTCCAAATAATCGACTTAACAAGTAAAGCTACAATACTGAGGAACATTACCACTAGCTGCAAAGTTCTCCAAGACTCGAATATCGATGGCTTAGTGCAAAAGTATGCTATATAACTATATAGACTTAGCATAGTTTTGCGCTGATCCACTTGTGTAAATACCAACTTGTATCAATCAAGTTACAAATAACTAACTTAAAACAAATAAAACCTTTAAAAATTAGGCACAAAACCTCTCGCTGCAAAGTTTTGCAGGACCCGTTTCCTCAACAGAAAATAATCAAATCACATAGTTGTTTAACCATATTTTAAACAATTAACAAATGAAACTTAAAAACTAAGACACCCTACCTCTTGCTGCAAACTTCTCCAGGACACGTTTCTTCAACAGATCCTCGGTGGGCTTGCATTCCGCCAAAGCGGCGATGAGCGCGAGTCCCAAAATTGCCAGAGTAGCCTTCATGTCAGCTGAAGTTGAGTCCGTCTGAAGTTGTGTCAAACGAGTGGATGGTAACCCAATATATAGCCGCTCGCGGCCGGAGCTGGAGGTGTCAATAACCCGGTTATTTGAACTTCTGTTTCTGCTTTTTTCTGATTTCAACCTTGTCATTATTGATTGGTCAAATATTAGGACATGAATAAGGCCCGCGTCTTGATTGAAAATGTTCTGAAGTAAGCCGATTTTGGAGCGGTTTAAGTTGAAATTCGCTTTTAAAATACATCGCAATTCCTTTAATATATATCGCCAAATAGGACAAATAAATCAAAAAAAGACACAGCTGTGTCAAAGGTTTGGTAATTGGATGCATGTGCAAAGGAAGCTGACAAAAATGCTAATATATGGCTAATATCTTAGCAAAGCTAGCAGAACTGCACTATTTAAGTCATGAATTTTTTTATGATTATTAAAATATTAACCAAATAGTTCAGAGAGCCCAATGTTGAATGCAAATAGCGTAACGCGTATGTCTAAAAGGAATACGATGTGATTCTTGCAATGTAGCTCCGCATATACTATGAAATAGCACATTGTACATTATGAACTAGCGCAGTGTATACTGTGAACCAGCGCAGTGTGTACTATGAACCAGCGCAGTGTATACTGTGAACCAGCGCAGTGTGTCTATGAACTAGCGCAGTTTGCATAATCATCTATCGCAGTGTGTACTATGAACTAGCGCAGTTTGCATAATGAACTATCGCAGTGTGCACTATGAAATAGCTTAGAGCATACTATGAGCTAGCGCAGTATTCAGCATGAACTAGCGAGGTGTGCACCATGAACTCGCGCAGTATTCTGCATGAACTAGCGAGGTGTGCACCATGAACTCGCGCAGTATTCAGCATGAACTAGCGAGGTGTGCACTATGAACAAGCGCAGTGAGCACCTTGAAATACAGAGGTGTGCACAATGAACTGGAGCAGTGTGCACTATGAACAAGCGCAGTATTCAGTATGAACTAGCGAGGTGTGCGCAATAAACTAGCGAGGTGTGCACTATGAACTAGCGCAGTGTGCACCTTCAACTACCGAGGTTTGCACTAGGAACTAGAGCAGTGTGCACTATGAACGAGCGCAGTATTTACTATGAACTAGCGAGGTGTGCGCTATGAACTAAGGAGGTGTCCACTATACACTAGCGCAGTATTCAGAACGAACTAGCGAGGTGTGCACTATGAACTAGCGAGGTGTGCACTATGAACTAGCGAGGTGTGCACTATGAACTAGCGCAGTGTGCACCTTCAACTACCGAGGTTTGCACTAGGAACTAGAGCAGTGTGCACTATGAACGAGCGCAGTATTTACTATGAACTAGCGAGGTGTGCGCTATGAACTAAGGAGGTGTCCACTATACACTAGCGCAGTATTCAGAATGAACTAGCGAGGTGTGCACTATGAACTAGCGAGGTGTGCACTATGAACTAGCGAGGTGTGCACTATGAACTAGCGCAGTGTGCACCTTCAACTACCGAGGTTTGCACTAGGAACTAGAGCAGTGTGCACTATGAACGAGCGCAGTATTTACTATGAACTAGCGAGGTGTGCGCTATGAACTAAGGAGGTGTCCACTATACACTAGCGCAGTATTCAGAATGAACTAGCGAGGTGTGCACTATGAACTAGCGAGGTGTGCACTATGAACTAGCGAGGTGTGCACTATGAACTAGCGCAGTGTGCACCTTCAACTACCGAGGTTTGCACTAGGAACTAGAGCAGTGTGCACTATGAACGAGCGCAGTATTTACTATGAACTAGCGAGGTGTGCGCTATGAACTAAGGAGGTGTCCACTATACACTAGCGCAGTATTCAGAATGAACTAGCGAGGTGTGCACTATGAACTAGCGAGGTGTGCACTATGAACTAGCGAGGTGTGCGCTATGAACTAGCGAGGTGTGCACTATGAACTAGCGCAGTGTGCACCTTCAACTACCGAGGTTTGCACTAGGAACTAGAGCAGTGTGCACTATGAACGAGCGCAGTATTTACTATGAACTAGCGAGGTGTGCGCTATGAACTAAGGAGGTGTCCACTATACACTAGCGCAGTATTCAGAATGAACTAGCGAGGTGTGCACTATGAACTAGCGAGGTGTGCACTATGAACTAGCGCAGTGTGCACCTTCAACTACCGAGGTTTGCACTAGGAACTAGAGCAGTGTGCACTATGAACGAGCGCAGTATTTACTATGAACTAGCGAGGTGTGCGCTATGAACTAAGGAGGTGTCCACTATACACTAGCGCAGTATTCAGAATGAACTAGCGAGGTGTGCACTATGAACTAGCGAGGTGTGCACTATGAACTAGCGCAGTATTCAGCATGAACTAGCGAGGTGTGCACTATGAACTAGCGCAGTGTGCACCTTGAACTATCGAGGTGTCCACAATGAATTAGAGCAGTGTGCACTATGAACAAGCGCAGCATTCACTATGAACTAATGAGGTGTGCACTATGAACTAAGGAGGTGTGCACTATATACTGGCGCAGTATTCAGAATGAACTAGCGAGGTGTGCACTATGAACTAGCGAGGTGAGCACTATGAACTAGCGCAGCGTGTACTATGAACTAATGCAGTGTATACTATGAAAAAACGCACTTTGCACTTTCACCTAGCGCAGTGCACTATGAATTAGCGAGGCGTACACTATGACCAAGCGCAGTGTGCTTTATAAACTAGCGAGGCGTACACTATGAACTAGCACAATATGCACTATGAACTAGCGAGGCGTACACTATGAACTACCGCAGTGTGAACTATGAACTAGCGAGGCGTACACTCTGATTTAGCGCAGTGTGCACTATGACCTAGCGAGGAGTATACTATGACCTAGCGAGGCGTACACTATGAACTAGCGAGGCGTACACTATGACCTAGCGAGGCGTACACTATGAACTACCGCAGTGTGCACTATGAGCTAGCGAGGCGTACACTATGACCAAGCGCAGTGCACTGTGAATTAGCGAGGCGTACACTATTACCAAGCGCAGTGCACTATGAATTAGCGAGGCGTACACTATGACCAAGCGCAGTGCACTATGAATTATCGAGGCGTACAATATGACCAAGCGCAGTGTGCACTATGAACTACCGCAGTGTGCAGCACTATGAACTAGTATTCAACATGAACTAGCGAGGCGTACACTATGAACTAGCACAATGTGCACTATGAACTAGCGAGGCGTACACTATGAACTAGCACATTGTGCACTATGAACTGGCGAGGCGTAAACTATGATCTAGCGAGGCGTACACTATGAACTAGCGAGGCGTACACTATGAACTAGCACAATGTGCACTATGAACTGGCGAGGCGTACACTATGACCTAGCGAGGCGTACACTATGAACTAGCGAGGCATACACTCTGACCTAACGCAGTGTGCACTATCAACTAGCGCAATGTGCTCTATGAACTAGCGAGGCGTACACTATGAACTAGCGAGGCGTGCACTATGAACTAGCGAGGCGTGCACTATGAACTAACGAGGCTTGCACTATGAACTAGTGCAGTGTGCATTATAAAGTAGCGCAGTTTGCATTTTGAACTAGTGCAGTGTGCACTATGAACTAGCGAGGTGTGCACTACGAGCTAGTGGTGTGTACTATGAACTAGCGCAGTGTGCACTATGATCACGCGCAGTGTGCACTATAAGCTAGAGCAGTGTGCACTATGAACTAGTGCAGTGTGCACTATGAACTAGTGCAGTGTGCACAAAAAATTAGAGCAGCGTGCATTATGAACTAGTGCAGTGTGCACTATGAACAAGCGAGGTGTGCACTATGAGCTAGCGCTGTGCACTATGAACTAGCGCAGTGTGCATTATGACCTAGCGAGCTGTGCACTGTGAACTAGCGAGGTGTGCATAATTAACGAGCGAGGTGTGCATAATTAACGAGCGAGCTGTGCACTATGAACTAGCATAGTATACACTATGAATTCGTTGACTGTGAACTACGAATAAGCATGTTGTGTACACTTTGAGTTAGGAATGTATTAATGCACTGGTAAACAGTCACAAAGCAGGTGTCTAATTTTCATGAGCGCAGAACGTTTTTCACGATTCAACGGTGCAAAAATTGAGAAAAAAATCTCGAACGGGCCTCACGTGATTCGCTGTTTGACATAAGTAAATTTGTTTGATCCACGCTTTCAAACATTGCTTCTAAACTTTTCCCATGATGAGTTATCATTCTCTTTTGTACCGGCTGTATTTTGTTGAAAAGATTTAAAAAGAAGACACAATAGACGTGCGATGTCAACGATTTCAAAATCGGCAACGATATAAAAGAACCGGCTAATTATCAAGGGACATTTAGATTACCAGATTATTCCCAGTTCTATTTTTATGATTCACTGAACCGGTCGGCTAAATAGACTGTACTTAACTGTACAAATATCGGGTCACCTTTTTTCTATTACGATGTATACTGCTACAGAGTTAACCAGCAGTTAGTGGGGATTTAGAAACTGCCACCTTTCAGAAAGGTGATATATTTGGCAATTACAATTCGCGTGTTTAAAAAGCTGAGTGGCATTCTTAGTGTGAATGAGATTTACAAGTTCTACACGTTACGCAGTATAGGGTAGAACGATTGTCCTAACGCGTAGGAATACAAAGAGCGGTGTGCTCAACCGTGTCAGTCACGTGACTGTGTTAAAGCGGGAATAAACGGGTGGATAGAAACCAGTTCTAGGCTTGGCTTCACACAGTGCGGTCATATATTCACTGAAATGGAGGGAATGGAAAGATTAGTAGAAGGAAAAGTTAAAGAAGCGTTAGGAATCAATAACGAGGAACTATTGAAAAACATTGCGGGAATGATAGGCAAAATCAGCATACCGACGAGCAGAACAGCTGAAACACACAAATTCAAACGGAAAAGCAACGAGGAGCAGTTTAAGATAAATAGTAAAGTGCTTGACAAGATAGAGGAAACGGAAGCCAATATCAACTCAGACATCGCACAAGCGAGAGATGGTATTTATACATATTTATAAAAGCATATTCAAAAACAAAATAAATAAGTTTTTCAATGAAAAAGCAGGCATTGTCCCTTTAAGATAGTCAATTGCTAGCACGAGGAAAGTCAATAGAGCGTTTCGGCTTAATAAACACGGGCGATATAATTCCACTGGAATAGAAATGTGTTTACAAATGTTTACGGATTTGTCTCGAGTTTCAACGCATAAATACATATCTGTATGTTTGGTATACCATGATGAGGTACATTCAAAATGACGTTGCAGGTCGGGATAACAGTCGTATATGTATATAATACAAATACTTTATATAACAATCGCCTATAAATATGTATCAAATGCATATAAATGCTTTGAAGTTTTCTGCGTTGTGAATGTTCTTGTTTCAGCAAAAAAATTATTAAAGCGAAGGCAGAAGCTGATTCAGTTGGCCGATTCTTCGGAGGTTGGGTGGCGAGTAGTATCCCAGTACGAAACCAATCCCATAGCATCAGACAGCGAGGATGAAAAGCGGATACTCAAGGCTGAAGCCAGGGCATCTCGCAAAGCGAAGGTCGAAAAGGGGAAGAAGTCGACAAAGGGGCGCGTATGGCCGTATCCTCAGAGGAGGCCGAGGGCACCGCCAACAGCCGGTCAATCAATGAGACAGCAACCGGGCATCACTCAGTTACAGCATCCGGGTCTATGTTTCTTTTGTGGCGGGGCAGGCCACTGGAAAGCTGAATGTTCTCAGGGGAGGTCATCAAATAACAAGATAAGTGTCAATACTAGATTGTTAAAAGAACATGTATTATTCACAAATTGTAATAGTGTAGACAATAATAGAAGTAAGGATAATCCCGAAAGTAGGCCTATTGTAAAACATACCGATAAAAATATCACAGATATAGATGTATCTAGAAAATCAGTAGTTGAGATAAATAGGACGCCGGTAGGGCGTTTGAAAGAGAATATTGCCAAATGGAGAGAAATTTCAAATGATTCATACATACTTGATGTAATAGAAAATGGTTACAAATTACCTGTAAAAAATATTCCAGCTTCAATTTGCCTGAAAAATAATAGATCGGCAAGGCAGAATGGAGATTTTGTTTATTCAGAGATAAGAAATTTGTTGAAAAATGGTGTTATTTCTGAGGTTGTAGAAAAGCCAATAGTAGTCAATCCATTGACAGTAGCAATTGGCAAGTCTGGGAAGCCTAGGATGGTTCTAGATTGTAGACATATCAACCCATGTTTGCATTTGTTCAAAATCAAGTTCGAAGATATCAAGGTTGCAGAAGCAATGTTTGATTGTTCATCTTACATTTTTACGTTTGATTTAAAAAGCGCTTATCATCATATAGATATTAACAATTCACACAAGCAATATTTGGGATTCTCCTGGACAGGATCAGATAACGTTATCCGATATTACGTATACAATTCTTTGCCTTTTGGTGTATCCGTGGCCGGTCATATATTTTCCAAGCTATTACGCGTTGTGATTAAATTTTGGCGGTCTAAGGGATACAGAGTGATTATGTTTCTAGATGATGGTATCTGTGGAGACACTGATTTTCATAAAGCTTGCGAAGCTATTGATTTCATTAAAACATGCTTGCAGGATTTAGGATTTATCACAGCAGAGGAGAAATGCATTTGGTTTCCATCCAAAAAGGGCTCATGGTTAGGATATTATTTTGATTTTGAAGTAAATCGATTGCATATTACAGAGCAAAGAATACGGAAAATAGAGTTATCAATCGAATCGCTTTTAGAGCAAATAGAAAAGGATAAATGCAACGTAATTGCAGTGAGATTTCTAGCATCAGTGGTGGGTCAAATAATCTCTTTGATGAGTGTTTTTGGAAAGAAGGTTTGTTTAAAGACCAGATATCTGCACACAAGCATTTCATCAAGAATAGGTTGGAACGGTAGAGTGTTCATTTCGGCTAAACCAATACAAGAACTCGAATTTTGGAAAGGTCACACTAGAAAACTAAATGAAACAGGCAGATCTTTGACACGAGACAATGGTGTGCCGATAAATGTTTTCACGGACGCTAGTGGTGACGGATATGGCGGTTACATAAGCAATGATTTAGGCAAAACCGAGGTTATGTGCGGATCCGGTCGATCCATTGCGGAGCGGAATATTGATAATTTGCTAATTATGACGTTTTTGATAAGACATGCGTCGTGTATAAAGGTGAAAGAGTGTACGCAGACAAAGTTTATAGCACATTGGAGCATTTAAATGGCTCAGAATTCGATAGCTTTGTAGATGGATGGCTCGGGGAAGATATTTATGCTGTTTTAATGTCTCCAGAAATAGATGATAGAAAGTTAGATTATGCGTGGTTAAAAACAACTGAGTTGATTACAGAAACGAGCTCGTCTGATAAATACAGAATAATAAAAAATGTTAATATGTTAACCCCGGAAGTGAGTTCGTGTAGATTACCACCAGAAGTGGGTTCAAGTAGTTTAACCCCGGAAGCGGGTTCAGATAGATTACCCCCGGAAGCGGGTTCAGATAGATTACCCCCGGAAGCGGGTTCAGATAGATTACCCCCGGAAACGGGTTCAGATAGATTACCCCCGGAAGCGGGTTCAGGTAGATTACCCCCGGAAGCGGGTTCAGGTAGACTAACCACGGGAGTTGGTTTCAGTAGTATAATTCCTGAAATGAGTTCAATCGGACTGACCCCAGTAGAGGGTTCGGTAGGGTTTAACTTGGAAATAGGTTCAAGCGAAATTCCGAAAATAGATTCACGTTCAGGCAAGCAAGAAGTTCCAGTGTATGGGAGTAAATATTTTATCTCCGGTTGGAATGAATCCTTATATAGTTCAGAAATGACAGGCAGTTGGACAGACTTAGAAAAATCACGCAGTTCTACGTGGAGAGAACTTGAGGCACTTCATAGAGTTTTAAAGAGTTTTCCATGTAAATTTATAGGTAAATCTGTACAGTTTTGGACAGACAATAAAAATATTATTTTTATCATAGAGTCTGGCAGTAACAATAATACTTTGCATGAGCTCAGTTTAAAAATTCACGAATTTTGTGAAACGAATAATATAACATTCTCTGTTGGTTGGATTCCAAGGAGTCAAAATACTAGAGCAGATCATTTCAGCAGGTGTCATGATTGCGATGATTGGTCGGTAAGTGACCATATATTTCGTCGTCTAGACAAGGCATGGGGTCCACATTCCGTTGACAGGTTTGCAACTAATTACAATAATAAATGTAAGAGATTCAATTCAAAGTGGTGGGTTCCAGGAACTGAAGGAATTGATAGCATGAAACAATCCTGGTCAGGGGAGACTAATTGGATTGTTCCGCCTCCAAGATTAGTGTCCCTTTGTATAAATAAAATGATGAAAGAGAGATGTACTGGAACGCTTATCGTTCTCCGCTGGCAATCAGTCCCTTTTTGGCCAATGCTTATCGACCGTGACGGTCAGTTCAAAAGATTTATTAAGAACCAGTTTAGTTTTAGAGTTTTAGACGGAATTATAGCCGGCAAAGGAAACAATGGTATGTTCAGTAATAACAAAGCGTCGTTCGATATGTTAGCACTACTGTGCGATTTTAGGGACGTGTAACATATTGATGTATTTTATTTCTCAGGTCTTGACCTAAGAAAATCTCTAAAGAGAAAATTCAACGAAGCAGGCGTGGGCATTGACAACGAGGATGCGATAGTAGGACGCATGGCAACGCACATTCTAGCATCACGAGCTGACAGTACGGTCACGAAGTATTACTATCAGGTTAAATCGTTTAAAGAATATTGCGCAGTTTTTAAAACGGTTTCCTACATGTCCTGCTCATTCTATACATGTAGCAATGTATTTGTCACACTTAATTGACTTAAGAAAATCAACACCAGTGATTTTGTCTGCATATTATGCCGTCAAATGGTTACATGATATAAATGGCTGTTCAGATCCAACGGATAATTCAGTTGTAAAGAACATTTTAGAGTGTGCTAAAAGGTTGTGCTGAAAGCCTGTTGTTCGGAGAGACATTTTATCAAAAGAAATGATTATATCTTTGTGCGACATGTATCAAGATTCCACAGACGTGATTGTTTTAAGAGATTTATGTATGATTCTTTTGTCTTATGCCGGTTTTCTACGATAAAGTGATGTTAGCGAATTGAGGTGTAATGACGTTTCATTTTTTCAAAACCATATAGTTTTGAATTTGAGAAAAAGCAAAACAGATGTATACAGAAAGGGTAGCGAGGTGTGTATTGCTAAAGGAACAACAAGTGCATGCCCTGTTAGTATGTTGCAACGTTACATTAATTGTTCAGGCTCTGATATAAATTCAGAAATGTTTTTGTTTAGACCAGCTTGCAGAACAAAAGACAAATGTTTCCTCTTATCTAAAGATAAAAAGATAAGTTATACAAGGGCAAGAGAATGCATTGTTCAAAAGCTCAAAATTGTTGCTCCAGGGTTGCGTTTAGGCACTCATAGTTTGCGTGCGAGTGGTGCAACGGCAGCCGCAAACGTACAGGGTGTTTCTGATCGCTGTAAAAAAAGGCATGGTAGATGGAAGTCAGATAGTTCGAAAGATTCATACATTGAAGATTCAATTGAAAAAAGGTTGTTTGTGTCACAACAATTATCATTGTAAAGTAAACGTGTATTTATTAGAGATGCAATATTGATTATATTTCGAATTTGAATGTACCCACTAACCTTTGTAAAGCTCTATGTAAGTCTTGCCCATCGCAAGAGGTGTTTGTTTTTGTGTGGTTAGGCGTTAGGACTTACAAGTTCTACACGTTACGCAGTATAGGGTAGAACGATTGTCCTAACGCGTAGGAATACAAAGAGCGGTGTGCTCAACCGTGTCAGTCACGTGACTGTGTTAAAGCGGGAATAAACGGGTGGATAGAAACCAGTTCTAGGCTTGGCTTCACACAGTGCGGTCATATATTCAAATTCGAAATATACAACATACGAGCATATCTTCCAATTTTGTGTATACGTATACACAATAATATTTATTGCGAATGTGAGCATGTTAATCTGTCCGTGATTATTATTCGGAGGAATAGCTTGGCATTGTCTTTAAAAAGAGGCATCAACTGATAAAGACATGCATGGTATTCTGTAAGAGAGCCGTGAGGATATCTGACACAGGTTTCCTACCTTTAGCCCATAAAAAGGAGGGTTTTCCTGTCCGGCCACTATTCCAGAGATGAATATCGATTATTTCTATTTTAAACACTAATCATTGTTGAAATAATATAAATGGTTGCTGAAAGTAAGAGAATGATAGTCTCGTATGAATTTTCAGTAAGAATCTCCAAATTGGTTGGAGTACGTAGTAGAACAATGAATAATGATGTGAGAAATAATCGACATGCTCTTGTTATATAATGATATATAATTATATTCTATATATGTGCACGCTTGTATTAAAATGCAGTTATGACTTGTACTTGTTTAAATGTTTATACATCATTTATGCAACAATTATATATTGTAAATTGTAAACATGGTGCAATGTTATATTGAACATGTTTGTATGAATATGGAGTTGCCATTCCCTCAAATAGAAGTCTTGCCCATCGCATCTGTGGTATGAGAGGAAAAACTGGGGACTTAAGCCCATCCCTCTCATTCCAATATATGTGTGTACATCTGTGGTATGACAGTGAAAATTGGGGACATAAGCCCATCCCTCTCATTCCAATATATGAGTGTACATCTGTGGTATGAGAGGGAAAACTGGGGACTTAAGCCCCCCCCCCTCTCATTCCAATATATGAGTGTGCATCTGTGGTATGACAGGGAAACTGGGGACTTAAGCCCATCCCTCTCATTCCAATCTATGAGTGTACATCTGTGCTATGAGAGGGAAAACTGGGGACTTAAGCCCCTCCCTCTCATTCCAATATATGAGTGTACATCTGTGGTATGAGAGGGAAAACAGGGGACTTAAGCCCCTCCCTCTCATTCCAATATATGAGTGTTCATCTGTGGTATGGGAAGGAAAACTAGGGACTTAAGCCCCTCCCTCTCATTTAAATCTATGAGTGTACATCTGTGGTCTGAGAGGCAAAACTGGGGACTTAAGCCCATCCCTCTCATTCCAATATATGAGTGTTCATCTGTGGTATGAGAGCAAAAACTGGGGACTTAAGCCCATCCCTCTCATTCCAATATATGAGTGTACATCTGTGGTATGAGAGGGAAAACTAGGGACTTAAGCCCCTCCCTCTCATTCCAATATATGAGTGAACATCTGTGGTATGGGAAGGAAAACTGGGGTCTTAAGCCCCTCCCTCTCATTCCAATATATGAGTGTTCATCTGTGGTATGGGAAGGAAAACTGGGAACTTAAGCCCCTCCGTCTCATTCCAATATATGAGATTACATCTGTGGTATGGGAAGGAAAACTGGGGACTTAAGCCCATCCCTCTCATTCCAATATATGAGTGTACATCTGTGGTATGCGAGGGAAAACTGGGGACTTAAACCCCTCCCTCTCATTCCAATATATGAGTGTACATCTGTGGTATGAGAGGGAAAACTAGGGACTTAAGCCCCTCCCTCTCATTCCAATATATGTGTGTACATCTGTGGTATGGGAAGAAAAACTTGGGATTTAAGCCCCTCCCTCTCATTCCAATATATGAGTGTACATCTGTGATAAGGGAAGGAAAACTGGGGACTTAAGCCCCTCCCTCTCATTCCAATATATGAGAGTCCATCTGTGGTATGGGAAGGAAAACTGGGGACGTAAGCCCATCCCTATCATTCTAATATATGAGTTTTCATCTGTGGTATGCAAGGGAAAACTGGGGACTTAAGCCCCTCCCTCTCATTACAATATATGAGAGAACATCTGTGGTATGGGAGGGAAAACTGGGGACTTAAGCCCCTCCCTCTCATTCCAATATATGAGTGTTCATCCGTGGTATGGGAAGAAAAACTAGGGACTGAAGCCCCTCCCTCTCATTCCAATATATGAATGGACATCTGTGGTATTCGAGGAAAAACTGGGGACTTAAGCCCCTTCCTCTCATTCCAATATATTAGTGTACATCTGTGGTACGAGAAGAAAAACTAGGGACTTAAGCCCCTCCCTCTCATTCCAATATATGTGTGTACATCTGTGGTATGAGAGGGAAAACTGGGGACTTAAGCCCATCCCTCTCATTCTAATATATGAGTGTACATCTGTAGTATGAGAGGGAAAACTGGAGACTTAACCCCATCCCTTTCATTCCAATATATGAGTGTCCATCTGTGGTATGAGAGGGAAAACAGGGGACTTAAGCCCCACCCTCTCATGCCAATATATGAGTGTTCATCTGTGGTATGGGAAGGAAAACTAGGGACTTAAGCCCCTCCCTCTCATTCCAATATATAGGTGTACATCTGTGGTATGAGAGGGAAAACTAGGGACTTAAGCCCCTCCCTCTCATTCCAATTTATGAATGATCATCTGTGGTATGGGAAGGAAAACTGGGGACTTAAGCCCCTGCATCTCATTCCAATATATGAGTGTGCATCTGTGGTATGAGATGGAAAACTGGGGACTTAAGCCCCTCCCTCTCATTCCAATATATGAGTGTACATATGTGGTATGAGATGTAAAACTGGGGACTTAAGCCCATCCCTCTCATTCCAATATATGAGTGTACATCTGTGGTATGGGAATGAAAACTGGGGACTTAAGCCCCTCCCTCTCATTCCAATACATGAGAGTACATCTGTGGTTTGGGAAGGAAAACTGGGGACTTAAGCCCCTCCCTCTCATTCCAATACATGAATGTACATCTGTTGTATGGGAAGGAAAACTAGGGACTTAAGCTCCTCCCTCTCATTCCAATATATGAGTGTACTTCTGTGGTATGGGAAGGAAAACTAGGGACTTAAGCCCCTCCCTCTAATTCCAATATATGTGGGTACATCTGTGGTATGAGAAGGAAAACTGGGGACTTAATCCCCTCCCTCTCATTTCAATATATGAGTGTACATCTGTGGTATCAGAAGGAAAACTGAGGACTTAAGCACCTCCCTCTCATTCCAATATATGAGTGTTCATCTGTGGTATGGGAAGGAAAACTGGGGACTTAAGCCCATCCCTCTCATTCCAATATATGAGTGTACATCTGTGGTATGGGAAGGAAAACTTGGGACTTAAGCCCACCCCTCTCCTTCCAATATATGAGTGTACAACTGTGGTTTGGGAAGAAAACTGGGGACTTAAGCCCCTCCCTCTCATTCCAGTATATGATTGTACATCTGTGGTATGAGAGGGAAAACTGGGGACTTAAGCCCCTCCCTCTCATTCTAATATATGAGTGTACATCTGCGGTATGGGAAGGAAAACTAGGGACTAAGCCCCTCCCGTTCATTGCATTCCAGTATATGAGTGTACATCTGTGGTATGCGAGGGAAAACTGGGGACTTAAACCCCTCCCTCTCATTCCAATATATGAGTGTTCATCTGTGGTATGAGAGGTAAAACTAGGGACTTAAGCCCCTCCCTCTCATTCCAATATATGCGTGTACATCTGTGGTATGAGAGGGAAAACTGGGGACTTAAGCCCTTCCCTCTCATTCCAATATATGAGTGTACATCTGTGGTATGCGAGGGAAAACTGGGGACTTAAGCCCATCCCTCTCATTCCAATATATGTGTGTACATCTGTGGAATGAGAGGGAAAACTGGGGACTTAAGCCCATCCCTCTCATTCCAATATATGAGTGTACATCTGTGGTATGAGAGGGAAAACTGGGGACTTAAGCCCCTCTCTCTCATTCCAGTATAGGAGTGTACTGATGATGTATGTTAGGAGTCTGATGATGTATGATCTGTGGTATGAGAGGGAAAACTGGGGACTTAAGCCCCTCTCTCTCATTCCAGTATAGGAGTGTACATCTGTGGTATGCGAGGGAAAACTTCGAACTTTAGCCCGTCCCTCTCATTCCAATATATGAGTGTACATCTGTGGTATGAGATGGAAAACTGAGAACTTAACCCCGTCCCTCTCATTCCAATATATGACTGTAAATCTGTGGTATGGGAGGGAAAACTGGGGACTTAAGCTCCTCCCTCTCATTCCAATATATGAGTTTACATCTGTGGTATGGGAGGGAAAACTGGGAACTTAACCCCCTCCCTCTCATTCCAATATATGAGTGTACATCTGTGGTATGGGAAGGACAACTAGGGACTTAAGCCCATCCCTCTCATTCCAATATATGTGTGTGCATCTGTGGTATTCGAGGGAAAACTGGGGACTTAAGCCCTTCCCTCTCATTCCAATAAATAAGTGTACATATGTGGTATGAGAAGAAAAACTAGGGACTTATGCCCCTCCCTCTCATTCCAATATATGTGTGTACATCTGTGGTATGAGAGGAAAAACTGGGGACTTAGGCCCATCCCTCTCATTCCAATATATGAGTGTACATCTGTGGTATGAGAGGGAAAACTGGGGACTTAACCCCATCCCTTTCATTACAATATAAGTGTCAATCTGTGGTATGAGAGGGAAAACTGGGGACTTAAGCCCCACCCTCTCATTCCAATATATGAGTGTTCATCTGTGGTATGGGAAGGAAAACTAGGGACTTAAGCCCCTCCCTCTCATTCCTATATATGGGTGTACATCTGTGGTTTGAGAGGAAAAACTAGGGACTTAAGCCCCTCCCTCTCATTCCAATATATGAGTGTACATCTGTGGTATGAGATATAAAACTGGGGACTTAAGCCCATCCCTCTCATTTCAATATATGAGTGTTCATCTGTGGTATGGGAAGGAAAACTGGGGACTTAAGCCCCTCCCTCTCATTCCAATACATGAGTGTACATCTGTGGTTTGGGAAGGAAAACTGGGGACTTAAGCCCCTCCCTCTCATTCCAATACATGAGTGTACATCTGTGGTATGGGAAGGAAAACTAGGGACTTAAGCTCCTCCCTCTCATTCCAATATATGAGTGTACTTCTGTGGTATGGGAAGGAAAACTAGGGACTTAAGCACCTCCCTCTAATTCCAATATATGTGGGTACATCTGTGGTATGAGAAGGAAAACTGGGGACATAATCCCCTGCCTCTCATTCCAACATATGAGTGGTAATCTGTGGAATGGGAAGGAAAACTGAGCACTTAAGCACCTCCCTCTCATTCCAATATATGAGTGTCCATCTGTGGTATGGGTAGGAAAACTTGGGACTTAAGCCCCTCCCTCTCATTCCAATATATGAGTGTCCATCTGTGGTATGGGAAGGAAAACTTGGGACTAAAGCCCATCCCTCTCATTCCAATATATGAGTGTTCAACTGTGGTATGGGAAGGAAAACTGGGGACTTAAGCCCATCCCTCTCATTCCAATATATGAGTGTACACCTGTGGTATGGGAAGGAAAACTTGGGACTAAAGCCCATCCCTCTCATTCCAATATATGAGTGTTCAACTGTTGTATGGGAAGGAAAACTGGGGACTTAAGCCCCTCCCTCTCATTCCAATATATGATTGTACATCTGTGGTATGAGAGGGAAAACTGGGGACTTAAGCCCCTCCCTCTCATTCTACTATATGAGTGTACATCTGCGGTATGGGAAGTAAAACTAGGGACTTAAGCCCCTCCCTCTCATTGCATTGCAGTATATGAGTGTACATCTGTGGTATGCGAGGGAAAACTGGGGACTTAAGCCCCTCCCTCTCATTCCAATATATGAGTGTGCATCTGTGGTATGCCAGGAAAACTGGGGACTTAAGCCCCTCCCTCTCATTCCAATATATGAATGTACATCTGTGGTATGAGAGGGAAAACTGGGGACTTAAGCCCTTCCCTCTCATTCCAATTTATTAGTGTACATCTGTGGTATGAGAGGAAAAACTGGGGACTTAAGCCCCTCCCTCTCATTCTAATATATGAGTGTACATCTGCGGTATGGGAAGTAAAACTAGGGACTTAAGCCCCTCCCTCTCATTGCATTGCAGTATATGAGTGTACATCTGTGGTATGCGAGGGAAAACTGGGGACTTAAGCCCCTCCCTCTCATTCCAATATATGAGTGTCCATCTGTGGTATGCCAGGAAAACTGGGGACTTAAGCCCCTCCCTCTCATTCCAATATATGAATGTACATCTGTGGTAT
Source organism: Congeria kusceri (assembly GCA_027627225.1). Lineage (NCBI taxonomy): Eukaryota > Metazoa > Mollusca > Bivalvia > Myida > Dreissenidae > Congeria > Congeria kusceri. The sequence goes on along the minus strand of CM051039.1, from coordinate 39,417,493 downwards.
GAGAGGGAAAACTGGGGACTTAAGCCCTTCCCTCTCATTCCAATTTATTAGTGTACATCTGTGGTATGAGAGGAAAAACTGGGCACTTAAGCCCATCCCTCTCATTCCAATATATGAGTGTACATCTGTGGTATGAGAGGGAAAACTGGGGACTTAAGCCCCCCCCTCTCATTCCAATATATGAGTGTGCATCTGTGGTATGACAGGGAAACTGGGGACTTAAGCCCATCCCTCTCATTCCAATCTATGAGTGTACATCTGTGCTATGAGACGGAAAACTGGGGACTTAAGCCCCTCCCTCTCATTCCAGTATATGAGTGTACATCTGTGGTATGAGAGGGAAAACAGGGGACTTAAGCCCCTCCCTCTCATTCCAATATATGAGTGTACATCTGTGGTATGGGAAGGAAAACTAGGGACTTAAGCCCCTCCCTCTCATTTAAATATATGGGTGTACATCTGTGGTCTGAGAGGGAAAACTTGGGACTTAAGCCCATCCCTCTCATTCCAATATATGAGTGTTCATCTGTGGTATGAGAGCAAAAACTGGGGACTTAAGCCCATCCCTCTCATTCCAATATATGAGTGTACATCTGTGGTATGAGAGGAAAAACTAGGGACTTAAGCCCCTCCCTCTCATTCCAATATATGAGTGTACATCTGTGGTATGGGAAGGAAAACTGGGGTCTTAAGCCCCTCCCTCTCATTCCAATATATGAGTGTTCATCTGTGGTATGGGAAGGAAAACTGGGAACTTAAGCCCCTCCGTCTCATTCCAATATATGAGATTACATCTGTGGTATGGGAAGGAAAACTGGGGACTTAAGCCCATCCCTCTCATTCCAATATATGAGTGTACATCTGTGGTATGCGAGGGAAAACTGGGGACTTAAGCCCCTCCCTCTCATTCCAATATATGAATGTACATCTGTGGTATGAGAGGGAAAACTGGGGACTTAAGCCCTTCCCTCTCATTCCAATTTATTAGTGTACATCTGTGGTATGAGAGGAAAAACTGGGGACTTAAGCCCCTCCCTCTCATTCTAATATATGAGTGTACATCTGCGGTATGGGAAGTAAAACTAGGGACTTAAGCCCCTCCCTCTCATTGCATTGCAGTATATGAGTGTACATCTGTGGTATGCGAGGGAAAACTGGGGACTTAAGCCCCTCCCTCTCATTCCAATATATGAGTGTACATCTGTGGTATGCCAGGAAAACTGGGGACTTAAGCCCATCCCTCTCATTCCAATATATGAATGTACATCTGTGGTATGAGAGGGAAAACTGGGGACTTAAGCCCTTCCCTCTCATTCCAATTTATTAGTGTACATCTGTGGTATGAGAGGAAAAACTGGGCACTTAAGCCCATCCCTCTCATTCCAATATATGTGTGTACATCTGTGGTATGACAGTGAAAATTGGGGACTTAAGCCCATCCCTCTCATTCCAATATATGAGTGTACATCTGTGGTATGAGAGGGAAAACTGGGGACTTAAGCACCCCCCCTCTCATTCCAATATATGAGTGTGCATCTGTGGTATGACAGGGAAACTGGGGACTTAAGCCCATCCCTCTCATTCCAATCTATGAGTGTACATCTGTGCTATGAGAGGGAAAACTGGGGACTTAAGCCCCTCCCTCTCATTCCAGTATATGAGTGTACATCTGTGGTATGAGAGGGAAAACAGGGGACTTAAGCCCCTCCCTCTCATTCCAATATATGAGTGTTCATCTGTGGTATGGGAAGGAAAACTAGGGACTTAAGCCCCTCCCTCTCATTTAAATATATGGGTGTACATCTGTGGTCTGAGAGGGAAAACTGGGGACTTAAGCCCATCCCTCTCATTCCAATATATGAGTGTTCATCTGTGGTATGAGAGCAAAAACTGGGGACTTAAGCCCATCCCTCTCATTCCAATATATGAGTGTACATCTGTGGTATGAGAGGAAAAACTAGGGACTTAAGCCCCTCCCTCTCATTCCAATATATGAGTGTACATCTGTGGTATGGGAAGGAAAACTGGGGTCTTAAGCCCCTCCCTCTCATTCCAATATATGAGTGTTCATCTGTGGTATGGGAAGGAAAACTGGGAACTTAAGCCCCTCCGTCTCATTCCAATATATGAGATTACATCTGTGGTATGGGAAGGAAAACTGGGGACTTAAGCCCATCCCTCTCATTCCAATATATGAGTGTACATCTGTGGTATGCGAGGGAAAACTGGGGACTTAAGCCCCTCCCTCTCATTCCAATATATGAGAGTCCATCTGTGGTATGGGAGGGAAATCTGGGGACTTAAGCCCCTCCCTCTCATTCCAATATATAAGTGTACATCTGTGGTATGAGAAGAAAAACTAGGGACTTAAGCCCCTCCCTCTCATTCCAATATATGACTGTAAATCTGTGGTATGATAGGGAAAACTGGGGACTTAAGCCCCAGCCACTCATTCCAATATATGAGTGTTCATCTGTGGTATGGGAAGGAAAACTAGGGACATAATCCCCTCCCTCTCATTCCAATATATGAATGTTCATCTGTGGTATGGGAAGGAAAACTGGGGACTTAAGCCCCTGCATCTCATTCCAATATATGAGTGTACATCTGTGGTATGAGATGGAAAACTAGGGACTTAAGCCCCTCCCTCTCATTCCAATATATGAGTGTTCATCTGTGGTATGAGATGTAAAACTGGGGACTTAAGCCCATCCCTCTCATTCCAATATATGAGTGTCCATCTGTGGTATGGGAAGGAAAACTGGGGACTTAAGCCCCTCCCTCTCATTCCAATACATGAGTGTACATCTTTGGTTTGGGAAGGAAAACTGGGGACTTAAGGCCCTCCCTCTCATTCCAATACATGAGTGTACATATGTGGTATGGGAAGGAAAACTAGGGACTTAACCTCCTCCCTCTCATTCCAATATATGATTTTACTTCTGTGGTATGGGAAGGAAAACTAGGGACTTAAGCCCATCCGTCTAATTCCAATAAATGTGGGTACATCTGTGGTATGAGAAGGAAAACTGGGGACTTAAGCCCCTGCCACTCATTCCAATATATGAGTGTACATCTGTGGTTTGGGAAGGAAAACTGAGGACTTAAGCACCTCCCTCTCATTCCAATATATGAGTGTGCATCTGTGGTATGGGAAGGAAAACTTCGGACTTAAGCCCCTCCCTCTCATTGCATTGCAGTATATGAGTGTTCATCTGTGGTATGCGAGGGAAAACTGGGGACTTAAACCCCTCCCTCTCATTCCAATATATGATTGTTCATCTGTGGTATGAGAGGGAAAACTAGGGACTTAAGCCCCTCCCTCTCATTCCAATATATGAGTGTACATCTGTGGTATGAGAGGGAAAACTGGGGACTTAAGCCCTTCCCTCTCATTCCAATATATGAGTGTACATCTGTGGTATGAGAGGGAAAACTGGGGACTTAAGCCCATCCGTCTCATTCCAATATATGTGTGTACATCTGTGGTATGAGAGGGAAAATTGGGGACTTAAGCCCATCCCTCTCATTCCAATATATGAGTGTACATCTGTGGTATGAGAGGGAAAACTGGGGACTTAAGCCCCTCTTTCTCATTCCAGTATAGGTGTGTTCATCTGTGGTATGCGAGGGAAAACTTCGTACTTTAGCCCATCCCTCTCATTCCAATATATGAGTGTTCATCTATGGTATGAGAGGGAAAACTGAGAACTTAACCCCCTCCCTCTCATTCCAATATATGACTGTAAATCTGTGGTATGGGAGGGAAAACTGGGGACTTAAGCTCCTCCCTCTCATTCCAATATATGAATTTACATCTGTGGAATGGGAGGGAAAACTGGGAACTTAACCCCCACCCTCTCATTCCAATATTTGAGTGTACACCTGTGGTATGCGAGGGAAAACTGGGAACTTAACCCCCTCCCTCTCATTCCAATATATGTTTGTAAATCTGTGGTATGGGAGGGAAAACTGGGGACTTAAGCTCCTTCCTCTCTTTCCAATATATGAGTGTACATCTGTTGTATGGGAGGGAAAACTGGGAACTTAACCCCTCCCTCTCATTCCAATATATGAGTGTTCATCTGTGGTATGAGAGGGAAAACTGGGAACTTAACTCCCTCCCTCTCATTCCAATATATGAGTGTAAATCCGTGGTATGGGAGGGAAAACTGGGGACTTAAGCTCCTCCCTCTCATTCCAATATTTGAGTGTTCATCTGTGGTATGGTTGGGAAAACTGGGGACTTAATCCCCTCCCTCTCATTCCAATATATGAGTGTAAATCTGTGGTTTGGGACAGAAATCTGGGGACTCTGAACAAAGAGTATTTATGTAACTGATTTATTTTAAGAACGCTGCTAATTTGAATCTAACTAGGTATTCCCGAACTCTAATTTTAGCATTCTTTATTTAGAACGAGTTTTTAGCGACATAAGCGACATTGGTGCACGGCATTTGTGCAAACACCCAACTATAATTTGTTCAGTGTAAGTCTATCCTTAGTTCTTAAGATTGTTGGATAGGGAGCCAGGAGCTTTACACAAACTGACCCATACCGTGAGCTCATGACGTCGATGAGTAAAATTTGAATTGAAGTCATTCGCGTTTCGTTTTATTGATACTTTTAGAAAGCAAGTTTTTGAAGGATTCCCAACCTCTACTCGAGCTCTGTGACCAAGTGTTCGAGCACGTGGAGGCTACGCTCACCAAGAACATTGACGAGGCCGAAGATGAAGTGAAGGATTTCGAGGCCAAGAAGAGTCTCCGGAAGGTCCTCAAGCACTTACGCAAATAGGTGCATCGGTTTGTAGTTAAATTTGTTACGTTACTTAGAAAAGTAAAGTAGAACGTTGTTCAAACGCTCTTGGCTTTGTTTAATAATTTTCTCAGTGAATGAACAAAATTACGAGTCAATATATTAAACCTGAATTATTTAATGTGTATTTAGTTTACAGTTGTTATTTGCCCTATAATTGCATGCGAAACGATTTCAAATACTCATTAATTATACCTACTGTAGTTTTTGGGCGACTGGGCATTGCAATACTACAATGTGCTTTGACGTTAAGTGCTTAAATACTTGTAATTTAAACTCGTGTATTAGAAATACATTTTGACTCATCAAAAAAATAATATCTAAAGCATAATTAATACATAATAATTATAACGCATGTGATCCCCGCGATTTGCGAACACTGAAGTATGTGCATTTAAGATAACGTCTTTACGTCCACCATTTAAAGCGGCAGTCCATAGAATATAATTCAATACGTCTTAAACTGGCATTAGTTCTAATGAATGTTACTGACGTTTGTTCGACTGAAAACTGTTTCTTATTTCTGACAGGCATTTTATAATGTTCAAAACGGAATATACACTAATGTATATGTTGATTTACTCCAGAGGCATCACTGGCTATCGCATATGGATAACTATACTATAAAAAGTTACAAATACGTTATTATTTTACCGATTTGAATGCGTTTTTCTTTTGTAATTGGATCGGTAATATGTCCATTAGAAACGATTTCTGCAAAGTTTTATTTTATTAACATATTGCTTGACTGCTGCTTTAAGTTAAAACAACCGTTCAAGTTAGGTATCGGTGATTTTTGGTAAGGCCATACCAATGTGATTCCATGCTTAACGTGCTCGGGCTGGTAGATTTTGGGATGACGGAACAAAAACAAATTTTGTTTTTGAAAAATCGTGTTGGAAAGCGTAACAAATTTGGGGCAAAACGATAAAAAAGGACTTTTAGGTGATTTTACTAATATTTGTAAAACATAGCGTGCAATTAGTTAATTTACACAATTAAAATACTGTGTTATAGTAGGTTCCCAATATGAAGATGAAATATTACAGTTTTGCAAGTAAACATTTGCTTGAGCTTGTACCACTGCCATAAATATGTTGTGAAAGAATATGTTGTTTTTTTGTATCGACATTTTGTTTGTTTTTTCCTGCCAGTAGTGAATTGCTTAAAACTTGAACGGCCAATTAAGTTAACAGCGTTTAAAATTTGGATCAAGATGTTTATGTTAATTAAACATAACATTATTAAACTGTGAGTTTATTCTATACAAATTGTTATGCTGAAATTATTTTAAAATGTGTGATTAACAAGTTGCATGTAATATAAATGTTATTTACATATAAAGGTAACAGGCTGTTAGCTAAATTGGCCGTTCAAGTTTTGAACAACTGGGCCCTGGTTGGCAGGTTTCGAAAAATCATGGGGACGCTGAACATAGAATCAAATGTGTATGGCCTTATTAAGTCCAAATACAACCAACAATTAAGTTATACCACTCTGTTTAAGTCTGGTACAGAACGTGTCAGGGTTAGGATTAGGGATTAACTGACAGGAAACTGAACGGTTTTCCACGTGTACGGTGTGCATATATCGACATATAGCGATTACCTTGCAGTTTATTTTGGTTAATACATATTTGAACCCTCAGTGTAGTATTTCACCAATAACAAAGCTGATTCTGATTTTAGATACTGTTTATCATTTAACATACATTCTTGATAAAGTACAACAATAGCCCGACAGAAAGTCCCCAATAAAAACAACTTTTTTAACTGTTTCTTTATTGTTGTTTTCTTTACACTTGTGGTAATTCCCGGAGAATTAATAGGCATATCTGTGTGTAATGCTGACGCGAATTTCTCGTATGAAACGTGTTGCAATGCTCTCTTTTCTTTTTCTCTGCAGATTGGCAACCCAACTCTGCTATCCCAACTACGACAACGGAATAGACAACTTAAACTTTGTAGAACTTATTACGAATATTCTTAAGTTTTATCATTCATGTACGCGTTTTATTGTGTGCTTCAGTAAAATAAAATATCATTCCTAATGCAAAGTTGTGTTTTATAAACGTATTGAAGAGAAACCGTTGAAAGAATTGTCAAACAACGTTCGCAAATGTATACATGTACATGTGCACGTTTACGAAAAACTGACACCCGGTTGCGGTCTGGTGAATTTTACCGTACGGTTACATCCTGTAAAATGGCAAGCCGTAAAATGCAAGTTGTATGTTTCTTTATTTTAAGAACATATGGTTATTATTTGTACCAATAAAACTACTTTTATTAAGATCATTTAATCTGTACACGATTAAATATCGTTTAATATAGTAGGCGGGTAATTTTCGGACGTTTGATAATTTACTACTATCCAATAGGAAATGCACGGGTTTGCCGGGGCAGGAAAGTTTTAGCGAGTAGCTGGGATAGCGTCGATCCCTGGTGTGTTTCTTGTTAAACTACCCAAACCTAAACAACGCAAACAAGTAGTTCGGAGACTGGCGTCATTCTTTCAGTTTTCATGAATGAACGTGACTTTAAAATAAATAGAATTACAATTTCCTTTGGTTTCATCATTTTTTAGTGTTCTGATTGGCTGAAATGCATGATGTGACAGCCTTTTATTTTTCATTAAAGCCGGTTGCCTCAATTAATATGCAAAAGAATACCACAAGAACACCTAGAAAAGTGTGCAAGCTGCATCAAATTGTCACCTCTGAGAGCTGAATGTTCCATTTATCATTGTAAAAATCCCATTTTCAAGTACGCAAATGACTCGCCAGCTGCGAAGCTCTAAACACACCGCGAAGTAGGCTCACATTGGTCAATTAAGCATAAATCAAGGATGATTTGCACAAAATTCGCCCGTTCATTTTCCCCAACATTTATCCATTCACATTGCACGACAGCGCGAAGTATATCTTGTACATCCAGTTTGGGGCGAATCGTTATAACACACAGTGGCGAATCGTTATTACCCACTGGCGAATCGTAATTAAAGTGTGGCGAATCAATATGTAGCGAATCGTTATTGTGGTTAATCGTTACTACCAGTAATTATATCACTTGGGGCCTGGAGTTTCATCAGCAGCTGAAGTAAAAAAATAAAATAAAACATGAAGGAATTTTCATTTACTAGTAGCTTTCTCTGAAACAATTAAAATTGCTTTCATGCTTATAGTTCTATGCATGCAAATAAAATGCATAACAATTGACCTTTTTAATTTGTGTCACACAGGTGATGAACAGCATATAGATCTACTGAACAGTAGATATATTTGGCCGATGACACACAATTCCATAGATTTGATACTTTGATCAGTAGTAAAATAATAGAAGTCGTTTACCCTTTTCTCGTCTTGATTTTGTATCCACACTGTACATTATATTTGGCCGAATAAATTTCTTACACAAAACGCTTCAACACGAAGTGCAAAAAAATGTGGTGTTGAAATATGTGCATGCCATAATGGGTGTAAACATCGACTAACATCGAGGGCCTAACGGGTCGTTTTAAGAAAGAAATAAAACATACATATGAAACATTGCGTTTCAAATGTAAAAATAAACATTTATTATTTTACGCCTAAACTTCGGTTCCAACCACACACGTACATGGGCGTTTACAAAAGTGCAACAATCTGAAAACAACTTTCGACCTCGTTGAGCCTTCAGTCGTAAATCTAAACTGGAACGCTTTCAATATTGTGTCTCTTGCTACATGTATATTATGGATACAAAACACCTTGTTCAAAATTGCTCTTAAGAAATATCAACAAAAACAAAAATAAATCAAAAGCAAATTGAATCACTAGAGCTACTATATTATTTAAGATACCACTGTATAGCATCTAATGAATGACATGTCGCAACGCTACTGCAGTGCAATAGGCGGAGCCTACGAATCATACTTCAATGTATTGATGCGCGAACTGCAAAAAATAAATAACAGATCAATGTACTCTTTTAAGGTAAAAAATTTAAGTATACACACAATTGTAATTATAATTGAAATTATAAGAATTGAAACGCTATTTTCGGCGCTTCATCGATGTATTAAGGTCAGTTTTGGGGTATCTAATTTGCATAAAGCTTCATTAGATACCAAAAAAACTGACCTTCATGCACCGATGAAGAGCCGAAAAGTGCGTTTCAATTCTTAATTGTATCAATGAGTAACGTCACTGGTAACAGCGGAGACGCGCGTTGAAACTGTCGGGCTGGAAGTTGGGCGGAACATAGTGAATGTAACTCTCATAATAATTGCAAAAACAAATAAAATGTAACGTTGTTTATCGGCAAATTAAGCATTCTTTGTCGTTCTGATGCGCCCTCGTGGTTGAATTCTAGGCATCTGAACTCCAAATAGTTGTTTATTTGCCGATAAAAAATGATAAATTGAAAATGATTTCTTAAATAGCCATCTTCATTAGAAGTTACTGTATACAAATTATTTGCGAACATCAAAGCATTAGAGCTAAAGGTCTAATTACCCCAAAACGGGAGTCACATCCTCAGGGTTACATGTCAGTTACATGTCAGTTAGATAATAAGCACAAGTGGTTGAGTGAAGGATGCATATAATTTGTAAAATGCAGTTTAAATGATATGTTTGGTATCATTTTAAAGGTATATATGTAAAGCAATAAGCAATGTCTAGTGGTTCCCAGCTTCATAACTTTTGCCCATGTATTCATGCGCAAAATGCCTCCATGCCCGTCAAAACCGGTGTTTTTTTCAAAGGTAAATATTTTGAGTTACAACGCATAGAATTTTTTGACATGCTGTTTTTCAAAAGGTTATGTCCTCATCTTTCCAACAATGTATGGTGATATATTGGAAAATAGCTTGGCCATGGTGAAAAGTGAGATCAAATTTTGAATATATTATACATAACAAAGAAGGAATTTATTTGCGCATGCGTAACCTTAACAAAACAAAGATCACACTGCTCTCAATTAACTGTAAGCAACATTTGGTATATGTGCTATTTGAATAGGTAATGCAGTAGATCTTACATTCGCCTGCGTCGCTCGGTCAAGGATTTTTAGTTATAGGGGCCGGAACTATTCAGTAACTGCCAACACACTGCTGTTGGTCTCTCTGAGATGTTAGGGTATATATCCAAACGATACAATGTCGTCAAAAAAGAGAAATATATCACGAAAATACCACAGAGCAGGTTTGACTATTAAAATAAATCCATTGAACAAACAACAACAACACGTTATTGACAACTAAATGCAAATATTTTAAGTAAATAGTATTGTGAGGTTGGAAATCGAAAGTTGGACAGTTTTAGAGGGGGCGTATGCCGCTTCCGCTCCCCTCCCTCTAAAGCCGCCTGTGCCTGTGTAGGTGGTGGTACATGAATACAACAGGCTAAAGGGACTATGTCACCGAAAAGGGCAATTGCAGTAAAAAAAATCTGAAAATTTAATATTAAAATTGGCATATAATAAAGGTTAATGGAAACAGATTTTATGCATTCTGAGAAAAGAATCATTATATAATTTAGGTTGTGTTTGTTTGGCCCGTTTATTATTTACACTTTGACGTCAGATCTGTGGGTATCTTACGTAACCATAGCATAACCATTCATTTCCACAAGTCAGACTAGCGCAGTTGGTTACATGACTGTCTAACTTCATTTGTTCTTACGACTCCGTCTCGTGAGATCGATACCCACTCTGGGTTTTCGTTTTTCAAGTATTTTTTTTTTTTTTTTTTTTATCAAAATTTCCTTTAACATTATAACATTAAAATTGCACTTTAAAGTGCTAACCTTTCTAATATCTGCTTAAGTCGGTGTATAAGTCGGCTTTAACGCCTCGACAGTTGTGAAAGAATTAAAAGAATCGTTTTAACTAAGGGCGTTGCATTGTATAACATAAATTAGTTTGAACCGTGACACGTAAATAATACTAGATGTAACCAGTTGACAATTTCAAAATGTCCCACAATTATATTTGAATTTTGATACCATCCACCCGTGAGGTTCAGTTAAAGCCTCCAAATCCGCATTTTGCACACAATATTTTTGATTAAACAAAGTTTTCTATGCAGTCCGCACAGCCTAATCCGGGACGACACTTTCCGCCTACATAACAAATATACACTAATTAAAGCTAGTCCATCCAGCCGACAGATGAACTTGCGAGACCTATGAGCTGGAGGTCGTGGGTTCGATTCCAGGATAGAATTAGCTTATTTCCATAGGCATAGTTAATAAAAAAATAAGAAACAAAACACACCAAAAAGACAGAAAATCATGGATGTACAGAAAATAAATAGACAAAAATGATAGCACATACATAAAGCATCATATAGCAGCATTCAGTGATGGTTTCTTTATTTCTATATAGTAATAACTGGTTATAATATATATATTCGAATTACAGGTAGTTTTAATATTTAATTTTACGATTTTCTTGTCATATTTTGGTTGGCAAGTTAAGATGCTTTAGTTTTTTCAGTAAAGACATTATAGGACATTTGTAAGTGTCGCTAAGATGATACACAAGATAAATCAGATTCCTTGATCCAGAATTTTGTCCGGATCACTACCAATATATAAACGTGTATTCATTGACCCACAAACAAAGCATCTGGAACGATGTTCCATATCAATTATTTTCAAAATAAGCAGATGAAAGTGACAATAAAACTTGAAAGCAAACAGAACAACATAAAAATGACGAAGGAAACACTTCAATATGAAATTAATCAACAAGTACTAGTTTAAACTTTTGCATCGTTTATTAGTGTTGTGTAACCTAAAACAACTGTCAAATCAAAGTATTATACGTGTACTTGAGTTTCCGCCTGTACAGACAAAAACTATTTGGTGATTTAAAACAAGCTTATTGTGCATTTAAATGCAATCTTTGTTCTTAACTTTTATTCCATTTTAAATAGAAAACTAATATATGTTTACTAACTTTATTTTGTTAATTGTATTTATGCCACTATATTTGTTGTAATACCTTTTTGTTTGAGTTAACTATACGATATTGAACACATCAGATTTACAAAGTGAACTGCCTTACATGTACATCTTGCGGATTTCTTTTTTCGAAAAAAACAGTATGCATTATCAAACCCGTTTTAATGTTCCATAATATAAACTTAACATATTATGCTATGTGTTGGGACTTGTAATCGATATGCATGCGGTTGTAACGCCAATTATTTATTCAACACCGACGATAAAATCAATGGAGTCCAAGTTAAGTGAATCGTGACGGATGTCGTGAGAATGGTGAGACCTTGGCATCAGCTACTATTCGTGCAAATTATTTTTATTATATTCATTTAAAATCGTATTAACCGTGACATATTATTAAGAGCTAAGAGCGGATTCAGCTAGATGAAAACTGTCGACATTCTATTCAATGTGTATATGTATATTCATTTTAAACAGGAAATTAACCGTGATACATGAAATTGAGCCATTATTCATTGAAAGCGGTTTCAGCTAGATGTACACTGCCGAAATTCTATTCAATATGTATTTATGGAAGTCCATATTGCTTCTGCGGTTGCATACAAATGACACATATATTACCTAAATAGGCAATCAAATTAGTTTTACAAGTCAATTGAGTGCAATTATATGTAAGGGGGAAAGATCTCCAAAACAACACAGAATAAAATTATTGAACGTCACAGCACGTTTCCACTCGACCCACATGGAAATGGCCAAAGGTCTCTTTCACTGGCATTTGCCACTGTTTTGCTGAATATTGTAGCATAACAAAAAATGACAAAAATAATAGTGAGGCGTGTCGTGGGAAAACCAGGCCTAATTCATGTGCGTGAGGTGTCGTTCCGGATCAGCCTGTGCAGTCCGCACAGGCTGATCCGGGACGGCACATTCCGCCTGTAGTGGATTTATGATTAGAAGAGAATTCCTTGAAACAGAAAATACCATAAAAGCGGAAAGTGTCTTCCTGGATTAACCTGTGCGGACTGCACAGGCTCATCCGACACGACACTTTACGCACATGAATTAAGCCTGGGTTTCACAGGACACGCCTCATAGAACATAATGTAAAGGTGCATTTCAGAAGAATGCTTATATTATCCACTTAAGCAATACATATAAGATTCGTTTTCTTGTCGAACACAAAGGATGTTTCAATGTTTAGTACATTTATTACTTCTTTCCATTAATAATTAGGTCCTCGTGTAAACTCGACGCCAGGTTTATGAAACCATTATTGGACAAAGTCTCTTGTTAAACGCAGGACTTGTGAACAAGTGTAAGATTAAATTTTAAGAGGCATATTCCGAAAATGCCAACTTGAAAATCACGCTTATTTGCTTGACAATATTATTTTCTTTATCCTAGTAGACATGAGTCGAAAGATCTGCACCTACGTAACATTACACGGGCCACAAGTACTATGAACAAAATACGAACAGCGAAGAAGTGACCCATAACTGGAAGGTTATGATTCGACGATGCGAAATTTATTATGACACTGTGTACGTCATCGCATGCTCACTCTTTCCGCCTACCCGTCCTATCGAACGGTGGGTTTGACCCGAGCATTTGTGCCCATAGGTCCACAGTTGGGAGATGCAAAGGCAAAACTCTTCATCGAATAGTAAAGTAAAAGTATTGCATTATAATTAAAGTTGCACGTTATTTGGGTGTGTTTAATGTGCGCTTTATTCGATTAATTGCACAACACTTAAGTCATAATTGCACAACACTTCACAAGACATATCGTTTTTAGCTTACCTGCGCAAAAAGTGCTCATGGTGAGCTTTTGTGATCGCCCGTTGCCCGTCGAGCGTGCGTGCGTGCGTGTGTCGTCAACTTTAATTCAAACAACATCTCTTCCTAAACAGCTTGGCAGATTTTCACCAAACTTCACTGGAATGATTCTTAGATGAAACTCTTTCAAAGTTGTTCAAATCTTTCCGGTCCGCTGCCACCAGAGCTAAAATAGATGTTAAAAGTAAAAACTTTAAAAATCTTCTCCTATGAAACCGCAAGGTTCAGAGCTTTCATATTTAATATGTATCATCCTATAGTGGTCCTCTACAAAGTTTGTTCAAACTATGCCCCTGGGGTCAAAACGGATCACGCCCCGGGGATCACATGGTTTATATAGAATAGATAGCAAAATGAATTTAAAAATATTCTCCTCTGAAACAGCAAGACCCAGAGGTTTTGTATTTTGTATGTGACATCCTATAGTGGTCCTCTACCAAGATTGTTCAAATCATGCCCCTGGGGTTAAAAGTGGCCACGCCCTGGGGTCATATGGATAATATGTACTTAAATAGCAAAATCACTTTAAAAATAGTCTCCTCTGAAACCACAAGGCGCAGAGGTTTCGTATTTGGTATGTAAAATCCTATAGAAGTCCTCTGCAAAGTTTGTTCAAATTATTACCCTGGGGTCAAAACAGGCTCCACCATGGGGGTCACAGGATTTATATAGACTTTAATAGTAAAATGAATTTTAAAATCTTCTCCTCTGAAAACGCAAGGCCCTGAGGTTTCGTATCTGGTTTGTGACATTGTATAGTTGCGCTCTACAAAGATTTTTCAAATTATGTCCCTGGGGTAAAACGAAACCGGGCCCTAGGGTCACATGTTTTCAATAGACTTACATGGCAAGTGGACTTTATAAATCTTCTTTGAAACAGCAAGGCCCATATGTTCCGTATTAGGTATTTAACGTTGTATAGTGGTCCTTTGCAAAGATTGTTCCAATTATGCGCCTGGAGTCAAAACTGGCCACGTCCAGGGGTGACATGTTTTATATAAACATAAATAGTATAATGCCATTTAAATTCTTCTTGTCTCAAACCGCAAGGCCAAGAGGTATCATATGTGGTTTTTAACATTGTATAGTGGTCCTCTTAAATGATTGTTCAAATTATGCCCCTGGGGTCAGAACTGGCCACGCCCCGGGGGTCATATGGTTTATATAGACTTAAATAGCAAAATGACTTTAAAAATCTCCTCTGAAACCACAAGGCCCAGAGGTTTCGTATTTGGTATGTAACAGTGTATAGTGGTCCTCTACAAAGATTGTTCAAATGATGCCCCTGTGGTAAAAAGTGGCCACACTCTGAGGGTGACATGGTTTATATAGACTTATTTGGCAAGTGGACTTTTCCTCTGAAACCGCAAGGCCCAGAGGTTTCATATTTAGTAAACAACATTTAATAGTGGTCTTCTACAAAAATTGTTCAAATTATGCTCGTGCGGTAAAAAGAAGCCTCACCCCGGGGTCAAATGGTTTCTATAGACTTGAAAGTGGGTTTTAAAAATTATATTCTCTGAAACCGCAAGGCCCAGAGGTTTTATAGTTGGCATCAAACATTGTATAGTGGTCCTCTACAAATATTGTTCAAATTATGCCCCTGGGGTAGAAAGTTGCCATGCCCTGTGGGTCACATGGTTTATATAGACTATAAAAATCATCTCCTGAAACTGCAAGGCCCAGATCTTTATACTCAGGTAAGTGGTTTAGTTCCATTTGGCTATCTTGTTATAATCCATTAGGGTGCCATAAACTCAGGTGAGCGACCTAGGGCCATCGTGGCCCTCTTGTTTAAAATAGTCGGCATTTTGAGAAGGGCATGAAAAGGTAAAAAGTATGTTAAACAGATCCGCTGAAAAAGCTTGGAACTTGTTTGCTTTATATAGTGTAACTCGAAATTCTTTTCATCAGAAACACAATGAATGGTTCTACAGTGGATAAACTTATAGCTATAGTGAGTCATTTATACATGCATTTATACAAGCATTAATTCAATTACACGTCGGATGTCAATACACAATTTGTAAATTTTAGTCATTGATTCAGTTATACATGCATTTATACAATAATTTATTCAATTACACGTCGGATGTCAATTTACAATTTGTAAATTTTAGTCACTGAGTCATATATACATGAATTTATACAAGAATTAATTCAATTACAATGATGTAAATTTACAATTGGTAAATTTTAGTGCTATGTGACATTGCACGCATTGACGCATACCTATTTTAAGGTCAGTATGGCTGTATCTTTTAAGGCTAGTTAATCATTTTAAAATGGTTAAATTACAACTCTGCAGTGAAATGTTTATAGTATACACAACAGCAAAGAAAGGGAGAGTAAAAACGAATATCTTCACATACTTATGTTTGTATTAGTTATCTTTCAGTCAATGCGCAACTGCATTGATATTTGTCCTGCTGTTGCTGTAAAAAGTTATGGAATACCCAAATTTGCTAATTAAATTAAAAAACGGAACAACACGTAAGACAGTACACATTAAAGGGGCTGTGCCATCGAAGGGGGGGGGGGCGATTTCTATAAAAATATGAAATGTATATATTAATACTGACATATACAAACCGTTAAAACAGGGTATATATAATGGGAAATGGTGTACGCATTCTGAAATACAAATCAATTCAACTCCCGAAAATGTATATGCTATGTAAAATCAAAGGCGTAGCTTGGCCAACTTGAGTAGAACACGATGCTCGATGAGTCAACGTTGAAAAAAATAACTTCAAACGTTGATTTGTTGATTACCATGACGATACGTTGGGCACCATTGTTGCCGACTGGTTTTCTTGTGGATTCTATATCGTAGTAATTATTATATATTCTGTTTTGAGAAAAAAGAAGAAACTCTTTCGGCATCTGTAATAAGTATATTTATAATAATAAATATTATGCATGTCCTTCTTGCATGAAATGAAAGTATCGAATCACAGGTTTCTATAATAACAATACAACAATATTATGTGATAATACGGAGAGTTAATTGAAGTATAATATATAATCATGATAAATAATAATTACGAGCAATTTGTAACAATGTCAAATACAAATAATACAATAAGACACAAAACAAAGATATAATATAAGTACCTGTAATAAGTATATTTATAATAATAAATATTATAAATGTCCTTCTTGCATGAAATGAAAGTATCGAATGACAGGTTTCTATCATTCGATACGTGTGATTGGATATTTTTTAGCAATTATCAGATTAAAGTGCATGGGCTAGGGAGTAAGTGAAATTCGTGTTAATAGAAAGTGAGATTTAGTTATCTAAATCTATTCAACTAAATAATAGCCTCAACAGTTAAACTTCTAAAAATAAATGAGTGTACATGTTACTACAACTACTATCTACAATTTATACATTTACGTTTTTTATTAACTACATGTACTATCTTTAATTTAAAATTTAAGCTGCACAGTGTTATATTAACTGATTATTAATATAAAATGGGCTTTAAAATAACAATAACACAAAGCATAATTGTTGAATATTTATTTCAGAATCGTATTATCAACGCCCTGTAACATATATAAAATAATTTATAATGTAATAGGAATCCAATTTTTCGACGACATAGGCCCTTTAAGCTTTTCTGTCGCTGATCAACTAATTTACAGGAACTTGTTCACAGATTTTCTTGTTTTTAAAAACACGTCATTTAATGTGTTAACAGCAAAACACTTAAACAGTTGGATTAACCAAAAACAAATATGATATAAAAAAAAAACACATAAAAAGTGTGCCTTCGCCTGGACCAGAACCTACGACAGCCTGGATAAAAAATCTGTCGTACTTAACACCGACTATTTTCACTTACATTTATAGTAGTGATTTCTTTACGCTGTGCAAGTGGTACACATGTTTTCCAAAATACGGATGAAAAGGGCTACAAACGCTAAATACAATGTTATCCATTTCAATTGACGATTTTTTCATGAACGACGTTATGTTTCCAAAATTATTTTTGTAAGTAGTGTTATTTTGAATGTTTGTATATGATGTATATTTTTTATTTTTTGAGACATATGATAAACATTTTAAACATTGATAATTTGCCAATCTGTGAACAGGTTCTTTAAATTTGGCGTAACAGGACATTTTCTTAGCTTAGATTTCCATGACAAATCCATCAGTGTGTAAGCTGTCAGTAGGTTTAGATAAACTATTTTGTAACTTGCCTTCACAGTCAATCACAGCCAATCACAGCCAATCACAGTCAATCACAATCAATCACAGTCAATCACAGCCAATCACAGCCAATCACAGTCATTCACAGTCAATCACAGCCAATCACATTGGTTCAGTATAAACAGAAACAATATGTAGAACAGTTTTCAGAAAGACTCAAATACTAGAGGATGTTCGAACTCACAGAAAATTCAATATAAACAGTAGAGCTGCAACGATTCTTTCGATGAATCGATCAATCGATTGTGAATGGCCTGATTCGAGTGTCGGTACTAAACCAGTCAATTTCGATTCTCTTGTCATATATTTAATGACAATTTGTCATAACACTATTTATTACAATTATGGTTTTGCGTAGATTAATCATGCAAATTGATCATGACACCATAGTTGCTGAACTAGTTATCTTAAACCTTATCACCATTTTCCACTGTTCTTATTTATATTGATATATAAGGCACATATGTTCACATTAACCGATACATATGTTCACATTAATCGATACATATGTTCACATTAACCGATATATATGTTCACATTAACCGATACAACGACATTAACCGATACATATGTTCACATTAACCGATACAATGACATTATTAATAATAAATATAAATCTGTACTATATTGCAAGTCATGACTAATGAATTATCAAAAAACAAGCCCCTATAAAGGAAAATTTAATCGAATCGAAATATTCAACTAAATGATTTTTGAAATCGAAATCGAATCGATTCGAGCCATGGCTGTATCGTGGCAGTTCTACATAACAGTCTACAAGTTAACTGCCAGTCTAATTGACGATATACCTCTACCGTCATTACTCTATATGTTGGGACACTTAAAAATAATTAAATTCTTTGCTGTACCAATTTTTAAAAGCAGACACAAATTATTCGTCTGGATTAGTCCCAATATTTAGAATCTCCAATTTAGGTACAAAATATTATTCGTATGGTTCGATTGCGTATATTAATCCCTATAAAACAAGCAAATCACTGTGCCTATAGATCTTTGCCCCATGGAGAAATTTATGACGCGCCGACAAGGGGCCACATTGATGGCGTCAGCTGCCATGAGACACGGATATATGGAATATCCACATGTGCATTCACAACTTTAACAGTTTGCGAATTATTTCATCGCAATTAATCGGTGCAGGTAAATAACAGATAGATGGCAATTTTTTATTGCTGATTTGATGGAAATTTACACTATATTGCCAATTTGGAAAACAGAGTCCCAAAATTTAAAAACAGGAAAAAATCAAATTTTCAAAGTTTCCCAAAATTAAGTTTCAAGAAAACAATTATTTTATCAGATTTAAAGGGTGTCCCAACATGTAGAGTGTCCCAAAATATAGAGTGCCCCAACATTTAGAGTGTCCCAACATTTAGAGTGTCCCAACATTTAGAGTGTCCCAACATATAGAGTGTCCCAACATATAGAGTGTCCCAACATTTAGAGTGTCCCAACATATAGAGTGTCCCAACATTTAGAGTGTCCCAACATATAGAGTGTCCCAACATATAGAGTGTCCCAACATTTAGAGTGTCCCAACAAATAGAATGTCCTAACATTTAGAGTGTCCCAACATTCAGAGTGTCCCAACATTTAGAGTGTCCCAACATTTAGAGTGTCCCAACATTTAGAGTGTCCCAACATTTAGAGTGTCCCAACATTTAGAGTGTCACAACATATAGAGTGTCCCAACATTTAGAGTTCAGCAACATTTAGAGTGTCCAAACATTTTGAGTGTTTAAACATCTAGAGTGTCCCAACATTAAGAGTGTTCAAACATTTAGAGAGTCCCAACATTTAGAGTGTCCCAAATTTTAGAGTGTCCCAACATTTAGAGTGTACCAACATATAGAGTGTCCCAACATTTAGAGTGTCCCAATATATATAGTGTCCCAAAAGTTAGAGTGACCGTGCATTTAGAGTGTCCCAACATATAGAGTGTCGCAACATATAGAGTGTCCCAATATTCAGAGTGTCCCAACATATAGAGTGTCCCAACATATAGAGTGTCCCAACATATAGAGTGTCCCAACATTTAGAGTGTCCCAACATTTAGAGTATCCCAAAATTTAGAGTGTCCCAACATATAGAGT
This sequence comes from Congeria kusceri, assembly GCA_027627225.1. NCBI lineage: Eukaryota > Metazoa > Mollusca > Bivalvia > Myida > Dreissenidae > Congeria > Congeria kusceri. Next base: position 39,397,549 of record CM051039.1, on the reverse strand, counting down.
GTCCCAAAATTTAGAGTTCAGCAACATTTAGAGTGTCCAAACATTTTGAGTGTTTAAACATCTAGAGTGTCCCAACATTAAGAGTGTTCAAACATTTAGAGAGTCCCAACATTTAGAGTGTCCCAAATTTTAGAGTGTCCCAACATTTAGAGTGTACCAACATATAGAGTGTCCCAACATTTAGAGTGTCCCAACATATATAGTGTCCCAAAAGTTAGAGTGACCGTGCATTTAGAGTGTCCCAACATATAGAGTGTCGCAACATATAGAGTGTCCCAATATTCAGAGTGTCCCAACATATAGAGTGTCCCAACATATAGAGTGTCCCAACATTTAGAGTGCCCAACATATATAGTGTCCCAAAAGTTAGAGTGACCGTGCATTTAGAGTATCCCAACAAATAGAATGTCCCGACATATAGAGTGTCCCAACATTTAGAGTGTCCCAACATTTAGAGTGTCCCAACATTTAGAGTGTCCCAACATTTAGAGTATCCCAACAAATAGAATGTCCCGACATATAGAGTGTCCCAACATTTAGAGTGTCCCAACATTTAGAGTATCCCAACAAAAAGAATGTCCCGACATATAGAGTGTCCCAACATTTAGAGTGTCCCAACATTTAGTGTGCCCAACATATATAGTGTCCCAAAAGTTAGAGTGACCGTGCATTTAGAGTGTCCCAACAAATAGAATGTCCCGACATATAGAGTGTCCCAACATTCAGAGTGTCCCAACATTCAGAGTGTCCCTACATATAGAGTGTCCCTACATATAGAGTGTCCCAACATTCAGAGTGTCCCTACATATAGAGTGTCCCAACATTCAGAGTGTCCCTACATATAGAGTGTCCCAACATTCAGAGTGTCCCTACATATAGAGTGTCTCTACATTTAGAGTGTCCCTACATATAGAGTGTCCCTACATATAGAGTGTCCCAACATATAGAGTGTCCCTACATATAGAGTGTCCCAACATATAGAGTGTCCCTACATTTAGAGTGTCCCTACATATAGAGTGTCCCAACATTTAGAGTGTCCCAACATTTAGAGTGTCCCAACATATAGAGTGTCCCAACATTCAGAGTGTCCATACATATAGAGTGTCCCTACATTTAGAGTGTCCCTACATATAGAGTGTCCCTACATATAGAGTGTCCCAACATTTAGAGTGTCCCAACATTTAGAGTATCCCAACAAATAAAATGTCCCGACATATAGAGTGTCCCAACATTTAGAGTGTCCCAACATTTAGTGTGCCCAACATATATAGTGTCCCAAAAGTTAGAGTGACCGTGCATTTAGAGTGTCCCAACAAATAGAATGTCCCGACATATAGAGTGTCCCAACATTTAGAGTGTCCCAACATTCAGAGTGTCCCAACATTCAGAGTGTCCCTACATATAGAGTGTACCATCATTCAGAGTGTCCCTACATATAGAGTGTCCCAACATTCAGAGTGTCCCTACATATAGAGTGTCTCTACATTTAGAGTGTCCCTACATATAGAGTGTCCCTACATATAGGGTGTCCCAACATATAGAGTGTCCCTACATATAGAGTGTCCCAACATATAGAGTGTCCCTACATTTAGAGTGTCCCTACATATAGAGTGTCCCAACATTTAGAGTGTCCCAACATTTAGAGTGCCCCAACATATAGAGTGTCCCAACATATAGAGTGTCCCTACATATAGAGTGTCCCTTCATTTAGGTTGTCCCTACATATAGAGTGTCCCTACATATAGAGTGTCCCAACATATAGAGTGTCCCAGCATTCAGAGTGTCCCAACATATAGAGTGTCCCTACATTTAGAGTGTCCCTACATATAGAGTGTCCCAACATATAGAGTGTCCCTACATTTAGAGTGTCCCAACATAGAGTGTCCCAACATTCATTTAGAGGGTCTCAACATTAACAATGTCCCAACATTTAGAGTGTCCCAACATATAGGGTGTCGCAACATATAGAGTGTCCCAACATTTAGAGTGTCCCAACATTTAGAGTGTCCCAACATGTAGAGTGTCCCAACATATAGAGTGTCTGAACATTTAGAGCAATTACGATATTGGATTTACAAACGCGCCTACGTAGGTCAAACTCCGACAATCGCTGTTGACACTAAACACAAGTTTTTTCCAGACATGTCCGTCAACCCCTTGACGATACGCTATGGGATTTATAACCACGCCTACCTAGGATAAAGTCCATCAAACACCGTTGAGAGTGAACAAATGTTTTAAAAGCCATGTCCGTTAAACAAACAAGTCCAAGCTTTCTGAATGGCTAAACACATTGTCAATCAAATCTCGTCGTAAGGTCAATTCTACTGCTCATCTGTTGAGTCGTGGTATTTAATATTTAAATAGAAAATAAAAGCTGAACCCAACTTTTCAATCAAATCAAATATTTTCTCCTTCTTTCTTTAATTATGTAATAAATTTATAATATGGGTTTGTTTGTTTGGCCCTTTTCCTGTTTATATTTTGACGTCAGAATTGAGAGTATTTTGTATAACCATAGTTTACAAAATACTCTTTACCAAGCATGACAGCGCAGTTGGTTAAAGCGCTGTCTACTGTCATTTCTTCCTCTGGCTCCGAAGTCGTGAGGTCGATTCCCGCGGGGATTTTATTTTTGTTCAGGCTTTTTTGTTAATTTGTTTTTATCAAATATTTATTGTGTATTACATTATTTTTTATTTATTTGATGCACATGCGTTAGTAAAGCGCATTTCTGTGAAATAATATAATATATAGCGCATTGGAGGCCAAATTTTCCTTGACATAGTCCCTTTAATATAAAGAAATAAAAATAAAATCATCACTGAATGCTGCTATATGGTGCTTTATGTATGTGCTATCTTTTTTTGTCTATTTATTATGTGTCTATTTATTATTATCCATGACTTTCTGTCTTACAAAAAAAAAATCGTGTTGTTTTTTTCTTTTTTTTTCTTAACTAGGCCAATCAATTTCGTTTTATGATGTTACTTTGCATGTGTGTTAAATATACTTATATGTTGAAAAATAAAAATGGAAATAAGCTTATTCTATCCTGGAATCGAACCCACGACCTCCAGCGCAAATGTCTCGCACATGTATCTGTCGGCTGGATGGATTAGTTTTAATTAGTGTATATTTGTTACGTAGGCGGAAAGTGCCATCCCGGATTAGCCTGTGCGGACTGCATAGAAAACTTTGTATAAAGAAACATATTTTGTGCAAAATGCGGATTTGCAGGCTTTAACTAAACCTCACAGGTGGATAGTCTCACAATTCAAGTATACTTTTAGGACATTTTCGCACGTGTCACTGTCTCACGTGCGAAATAGGAACACAACTATCTTAGCTTGTGCAATTGCCAAAGCGTATCATAAATATTAGATCTATTATACGCGTTATGATTTTAATTTATATAAATTAAATTTCCTCTAATACAAATTCGCACTAGGCCTACATGGTGGACAAATTCATGTATAATTTTAGGACTTTTTCAAATTGTCAACTGGTTACATCTAGTATTATTTACGTGTCACGGTTCAAACTAATTTATGTTATACAATGCAACGCCCTCAGTTAAAACGATTCTTGTAATTCTTTCACAACTGTCGAGGCGTTAAAGACGACTTGTACACCGACTTACGCAGATATTAGAAAGGTTAGCACTTTAAAGGGACTATGTCAACGAATAAATGATCTCCTTCTGCAATTTTAATGCTATTATGTTAAAGAAAATTTTGATAAAAAAAAACAATAAAGAAAAATACTTGAAAAAAGAAAACCCAGAGTGGGTATCGAACTCACGACGACGGAGTCGTAAGAACAAATGAAGTTAGACAGTCATGTAACCAATGCGCTAGTCTGACTTGTGGAAATGAATGGTTATACTATGGTTACGTAAGATACCCACAGATCTGACGTCAAAGTGTAAATAATAAACGGGCCAAACAAACACAACCTTAATTATGTAATGATTCTTTTCTCAGAATGCATAACTCTTTTTCCATTATATGTACATTATTTTAACCTTTATTATATGCCAATTTTAATATTAAATTTTCAGATTTTTTTTACTGCAATTGCCCTTTTCGGTGACATAGTCCCTTTAGCCTGTTGTATACATGTAACACCACCTACACAGGCACAGGCGGCTTTAGAGGGAGGGGAGCGGAAGCGGCGTACACCCCCTCTGAAACTGTCTAACTTTCTCGGCCCCTCTAACTCAAAATCCTGTGACCGAGCCAGGCAGGCGAATGTAAGATCTACTGCATTACGTCTTCAAATAGCACATATACCAAATGTTGCTTACAGTTTATTGAGAGCAGTATGATCTTTGTTTTGTTTAGGTTACGCATGCGCAAATAAATTCCTTCTTTGTTACATATAAAATATTCAAAATTTGATCTCACTTTTCACCATGACCAAGCTACTTTCCAATATATCACCATACATTATTGGAAAGATGAGGTCATAACCTTTTGAAAAAACAGCATATCAAAGAAGTATATGGGTTGTAACTCAAAATATTTAACTTTGAAAAAACACACCGGTTTTGACGGGCATGGAGGCTGCCATTTTGCGCATGAATACAGGGGCCAAAAGTTATGAAACTGGGAACCACTAGACAAAAAGTAGTGCACAAAAACAGCATTTTTTCTTATTGATTACATATATACCTTTAAATGATACCAAAACATATAATTTAAACTGAATTGTACAAATTATATGCATCCTGCACTCAACCATTTGTGCTTATTATCTTACTGACAGCTTGCAAACCTAAGGATGTGACTTCCGTTTTGGGGTAATTAGACCTTTAGCTCTAATGCTTTGACGTTCGCGAATAATTTGTATACAGTAACTTCTAATGAAGATGGCTATTTAAGAAATCATTTTCGATTTTTCATTTTTTATCGGCAAATAAACAACTATTTAGAGGTCTGATGCCTAGAATTAAACCACGAGGGCGCATCAGAACGACAAAAAATGCTTTATTTGCTGATAAACAACATTAAATTTTATTTGTTTTTGCAATTATTATGAGAGTTACATTTATTATGTTCTGCCCAACTTCCAGCCCGAACGTTTCAACGCGCGTCTCCGCTGTTACCAGTGACGTTACTCATTTGATACAATTAAGAATTGAAACGCTCTTTTCGGCTCTTCATCGATGTATGAAGGTCAGTTTTTTTGTATCTAATGAAGCTTTATGCAAATTAGATACCAAAAAAACTGACCTTCATACATCGATGAAGCGCCGAAAAGAGCGTTTCAATTCTTATAATTACAATTATAATTACAAGTGTGTGTATACTTTAAATTTTTACCTAAAAAGAGTACATTGATTTGGGATTTATTCTTTGCAGTTCGCGTAACAATACATTGAAGTATGATTTGTAGGCTCCGCCCCTTGCACTGCAGTAGCGTTGCGACATGTCATTCATTAAATGCTATACAGTGGTATCTTAAATAATATAGTAGCTCTAGTGAAACAATTTGCTTTTGATTTATATTTGTTTTGGTTGATATTTCGTAAGAGCAATTTTGAACAATGTGTTTTGTATCCATAATACGATACATGTAGCAAGAGACGGAAATATTGAAAGCGTTCCTGTTTAGATTTACGACTGAAGGCTAAACGAGGTCGAAAGTTGTTTTCAGATGGTTGCAATTTTGTAAACGCCCATGTACGTGTTTGGTTGGAACCGTAGTTTAGGCGTAAAATATATTTAAATAATTAATGTTTACTTTTTCATTTAAAACGCAATGTTTCATATTAATGTTTTATTTCTTTCTTAAAACGACCCGTTAGGCCCTCGATGTTAGTCGATGTTTACACCCATTATGGCATGCACATATTTCAACACCACATTTTTTGGCACTCCGTGTTGAAGCGTTTTGTGTAAGAAATTCGGCAAAATATAATGTACAGTGTGGATACAAAATCAAGACGTGAAAAAGGTAAACGACTTCTATTATTTTACTACTGATCAAAATATCAAATCTATGGAATTGTGTGTCATCGGCCGAATATATCTACTGTTCAGTAGATCTATATGCTGTTCATCACCTGTGTGACACAAATTAAAAAGGTCAATTGTTATGCATTTTATCTGTTATAGAACTATAAGCATGAAAGCAATTTTAATTGTTTTAGTCAAAGCTACTAGCAAATGACAATTCTGTCATGTTTTAATTTATTTTTTCTTCAGATGCTGATGAAACTCCAGGCCCCGAGTGATAGAATTACTGGTAGTAACGATTAACCACAATAACGATTCGCTACATATTGATTCGCCACAATTTAATTACGATTCGCCAGTGGGTAATAACGATTCGCCACTGTGTGTTATAACGATTCGCCCAAAACTGGATGTACAAGATATACTTCGCGCTGTCGTGCAATGTGAATGGATAAATGTTGGGGAAAATGAACGGGCGAATGTTGTGCAAATCATCCTTGATTTATGCTTAACTGACCAATGTGAGCCTACTTCGCGGTGTGTTTAGTGCTTTGCAGCTGGCGAGTCATTTGCGTACTTGAAAGTGGGATTTTTACAATGATGAATGGAACTTTTAGCTCTCAGAGGTGACAATTCGATGCAGCTTCCACATTTTTCTAGGTGTTCTTGTGGTATTCTTTTGCAAGCTCCACGGGATGACTACATACCATCCTCGCTTGGTTTTTCCTGTGGCTTTCTTATTTCAGGTTTGACTGAAACCTGTTGTTTGTAATTCTTTCTTTGCCCTAATCTGTAACTCTGCAAAATTGTGCATTTTTATGTTTGTGTTTGTTAAATTTCATTTGTTTTCCTCTTTTGATAAATAGAAATTAAATTATAAATATTAAATATTTTTATCCCAAAAGTGTTTTTTATGTGTTGAATTTAATGTTTCTCTCTTTGCTCTTTCTTTTCTTTTATGCATAATGCTCATCAAATAGGCAAAAACAAGCAACCAACATACATTTTACATGTTTGTTCTTTATTATTAATTATTTAATTTATTTATTTATTATTAATTCTTTTTTGACAATGCCATTTATAAATGTGAATAAATCTGTTAAACTATATTACTATTTGTGTGTTTGTGATTTTTTTGTGTGTGACAAGCATGGATGTAAACAACAAGAAAAAGTAGTCCCTTATGAATATTAATTGAGGCAACCGGCTTCATTGAAATATAAAAGTCTGTCACATGATGCATTTCAGCCAATCAGAACACTAAAACATGATGAAACCAAAGGAAATTGTAATTCTATTTATTTTAAAGTCACGTTCATTAATGAAAACTGAATGAATGACGCCAGTCTCCGAACTACTTGTTTGCGTTGTTAAGGTTTGGGTAGTTTAACAAGAAACAGACCAGGGATCGACGCTATCCCCGCTATCGCTAAAGCTTTCCTGCCTCGGAAAACCCGTCCATTTTCTATTGGATAGTAGTAAATTATCAAACGTCCTGAAATACTAGCATCCGAAAATTACCCGACTACGATATTAAACGATATTTAATCTTGTTCAGATTAAATAAATTATCTTAATAAAAGTAGTTTTATTAGTACAAAAAATAACCATATGTTCTTAAAATAAAGAAACATACAACTTGCATTGTACGGCTTGCCATTTTACAGGATGTAACCGTACGGTAAAATTCACCAGACCACAATCGGGTCTCAGTTTCTCTTAAACGTGCACATGTACATTTATACATTTGCGAACGTTGTTTGACAATTTTTTTAAAGGTTTCTCTTCAATACGTTTATAAAACACAACTTTGCATTATGAATACTATTTTATTTTACTGAAACACACAATAAAACGCGAACATGAAATAATTTCACTGACGATAGTATAAAACCTAACAATGTTCGTAATAAGTTCTTCAAAGTTTCTGTTGCCTGTTCCGTTGTCGTGGTTGGGATAGCAGAGTTGGGTTTCCAATCTGCAGAGGAAAAAAAAGAGAGCATTGCAACACGTTTCATACGAGAAATTCGCGTAGGCATTACACACAGATATGCGTATTAATTCTCCGGGAATTACCACAAGTGTAAAGAAAAACAACAACAATGAAACAGTTAAAAAAAGTTGTTTTTATTGGGGCTATTGTTGCACTTTATCAAGAATATATGTTAAATGAGAAACATTATCTTAAATAAGAATCAGCTTTGTTATTGGTGAAATACTACACTGAGGGTTCAAATATGTATTAACCTAAATAAACTGCAAGGTAATCGCTATATGTCGATATATGCACACCGTACACGTGGAAAACCGTTCAGTTTCCTGTCAGTTAAACCTTAATCCTAACCCTGACAAATTCTGTACCTGACTTAAACAGAGTGGTATAACTTAATTGTTGGTTGTATTTGGACATAATAAGGCCATACACATTTGATTCTATGTTTAGCGTTCCCATGATTTTTCGAAACCTGCCAACCAGGGCCCAGTTGTTCAAAACTTGAACGGCCGATTTAGCTAACAGCCTGTTACCTTTATATGTAAATAACATTTATATAACATGCAACTTGTTAATCAAAAATTTTTAAAATAATTTCAGCATAACAATTTGTATAGAATAAACTCACAGTTTAATAATGTTATGTTTAATTAACATAAACATCTTGATCCAAATTGTAACGGCCCTTAGCTTAATTGGCCGTTAAAGATTTGAGCAACTCGCCCCAGGCAGGCAAAAAGCAAACAAAATGTCGATAAAAAACAAACATTTTCTTTCACAATTTATTCATGGCAGTGGTACATGCTCAAGCAAATGTTTACTTGCAAAACTGTAATATATCATCTTCATATGGGGAACCTACTATAACACAATATTTTAATTGTGTAAATTAACTAATTGCACGCTATGTTTTACAAATATTAGTAATATCACCTAAAAGTCCCTTTTTACTTTTTTGTCCCAAATTTTTTACCCTTTCCAACTCGATATTTTCACATTGTCAAAATTGTTTTTTTTTTCGTTCACTCATCCAAAAACCTACCAGCCCGAGGACGCTAAACATAGAATCAAATCGGTATGGCCTGACCAAAAATCACCAATACCTTTCTTGAACGGTTGTTCTAACTTAAAGCAGCAGTCCAGAAATATGTTAATAAAATACTTGGCAGAAATCGTTTCTAAAGGACATCTTACCGATCAAAATACACAAAAAACGCATTCAAATCGGTAAAATAAGAACGTATTTGTTATTTTTTGTAGTATAGTTATCCATATGCGATAGCGAGTAATGCATCTGGAGTAAATCAACATGTACATTAGTGTATATTCCGTCGTTCGTAACAAGCATTTTTGAACATAGACATTATAAAATGCCTGTCAGAAATAAGAAATAGTTTTCAGTCGAACAAACGTCAGTAACATTCATTAGAACCAATGCCAGTTTAAAACGTATTGAATTATATTCTATGGACTGCCGCTTTAAATGGTGGACGTAAAGACGTTATTTTAAATGCACATACTTCAAGTGTTCGCACGTATTTGCATGTAGGGCATGTAGGGCAAATAACAATTGTAAACCAAATATACATTCAATAAGTCCTGTTCAACACATCGACTCGTAATTTTGTTCATTCACTGAGAAATTTATTAAATAAAGCCAAGAGCGTTTGAACAACTTTTTAAAAAAGTACGTAACAAATTTAACTACAAACAGAAGCACCTATTTGCGGAAGTGCTTGAGGACCTCCCGGAGACTCTTCTTGGCCTTTGAACCCTCCGCGTCATCTTCGGCCTCTTCAATGTCCTGGTTGAGCGTAGCCTCCACGTGCTCGAACACTTGGTCACAGAGCTCGAATAGGGGTTGGGCCTCCTTCAAAAACTTGCTTTCTAAAAGTATCAATAAAATGAAACGCGAATGACGTCAATTCAAATTTTACTCATCGACGTCATGAGCTCACGGCATGGGTCAGTTTTTTTAAAGCTCCTGGCTCCCTATCCAACAACCATTTGTTGACTTAAGAACTAAGGATTCACTTACACTTAACAAACTATTCTTGGGTGTTTGCACATATGCCGGGAACAAATGTCGCTCATGTCGCTTACAACTCGTTCTAAATAAAGAATGCTAAAATTAGATTTAGGGAATACCTAGTTAGAATCAAATTAGCAGCGTTCTTACAATAAATCAGTTACAAAAATACTCTTTGTTCCCAGTTTTCCCTCCCATACCACAGATTTACCCTCATATATTGGAATGAGAGGGTGGGGCTTAAGTCCCCAGTTTTTCCTCCCATACCACAGATGAACACTCATATATTAGAATGAGAGGGAGAGGCTTAAGTCCCAAATGTTCCCCCTCCCATACCACAGATGAACACTCATATATTGGAATGAGAGGGAGGGGCTTAAGTCCCAAATGTTCCCCCTCCCATACCACAGATGTACACTCATATATTGGAATGACAGCAAGGGGCTTAAGTCCCTAGTTTTCCTTCCCATACCATACATTAACACTCACCTTTAGGGTCGTTGTCAGTGAGGAGGTAGGTGAGACTTAGTTCCTCTTCATCGGCCTGCAGATTGGCGCCTGACGAATCAAATAGTGACATTATAATTATTACATGTTATACTATGTCGTTTATATTATTATTATTAGTATTATTATTATTATTATTTTAATTATCATTATTACCACAATCACCATCATCATTATTACCACCATCATCATTATCAGCATCATCATCATTATCATCATCATCAAAATATTCTTATAGTTATATAAACTTATATATGTACTGTTAGGTCTTTTTGTCATCATTTGCAACATACATTACTTTTTGGACAAATATATGGGTAAAGAAGTCTTACACTGCAGAACTGGAAACATCCTCTTAATGTACTCTCCGAGACCCTCCTTCTCTTCCTTAGTGGCTACCTATATCACAAGGGAGAGAACTGTTCACTCGTGCAAAATAGCTAGTACAACCATAAGCATTTGGGTCCATTTATTTTTATTTTTTTAACTTTAATATGAAAGTTACGGTATATATAATAGTTGTCATTATTTCGTTAAAAGATGTGTTATGTCCCATTTAAACGTGTATAGATATATTATGTGTCAGTCGTACCAAATACGGGCCGGTACGGTGGCATAGATGTGGCATAAGTGTGTTTATTTTTAATTCCTGGCCACGACTTAATAAACTCGTGGCCACGAGATATTAAAACTTGGCCACGAGTTATTATGTTGTGGCCATGAGTCATTATATTGTGGCCACGAAATATTAAGTCGTGGACACGAGTTATTAAGTCGTGGCCACGAGTTATTAAGTCGTGGCCATAAGTCATTGTATCATGGCCACGAGTTTTTATGTCGTGGCCACGAGTTATTAAATCATGGCCACGAATTATAAAAAATACCCTCATGTCACCTCTATGCCACCGTAGGCCGGGAATTCAATCATAATATTATTGACTCAACATCCTTGCTTTATTTTAAAACACAAGAATATATTGACATGTAGCTGTCTCCACCAAAGTGTATATGAATTTATTGGCTTTGGATTGTTTGTATGTTTGTTAGTATGCATATTTACGCAAAAGGTTTTGAAGAGGTTTATTCACTGATTTTCGAATTTTTGAAATACGTCATTGAATGTCTTAGCTGCAAAAACTAAAGCATCTGGATCAAAAGAAATAAAACAATACTTATATAAAATTAAAATTGAAGAATGTCTTCGCCGTACTCGCACCTACGACCTCCGGGATCAAAAGTCTGTCGCACTAACCACGTAGCCATTGAGACTTTAAATACTCAGAGAGTTTTTAAAACCAGAAAACACTCGGAAAGTCTCTCCAAGTGTTATCTGGTTTTAAATGCACTTCTTGTTTCTGCAAATGGCATACAAGTAACACTGCATGCCCGACTTACCATCAGAAACTCGCCCGCTGTGATAGCGTGGGGACACGCATGGTACAAAACGGAGTCTTCGGCTGCAAAGCGAACAAGACGTACTCACACATGCATTTATAAGAACGAACGTTTCCTCACCAAATTAATCAAGTTACCAATAATGATCCGTACCTTTCAGGACTATTAATGAGGTAATATAGAAAATATCGACACAATGGGTAGATTCTATATACGTTCAGCCGTTTTAAGATTAAAAAACGTAAATGCAAAGTGAGCTGTAAATTATACAGTCGCAGACCTAAGATTTTTTTGCTAAGACGCCTTAAGAAAACCAGCTTCGAGCAATACGTACGAGAAATTCCGACTTCAGCGAGTGCCTCTTCGATGTACTCTCCGAATGACTCCATCAGTACAATTCCATTCTCGCACTTGGCGTACAGGGTAGCGACTGTGAATGAAAGCGATTGAACCATAAACAACAGTCATTTAGCTATGAACAGTAGCAAGGGAAGTTTAACCATAAACAATATAGGAAGTGAAATTTAGCCATTGAAAGTAACGAGAGAAATTAACCATAAACACGTGTTAGTTAGCCATAAACAGTAGCAAGTTTAACCATCAACAATAGCGAGTGGAAATTTAGCCATAAACAGTAACGCCAGAAATTTAAATATAAACAAAGCGAGTGAAATGTCGAAAACAAAGTAAAGTTAACCATAGATAAGAGTCAATAAGCCCGAAAGAGTAGCAAGATTACACCATCAACAATAGCGAGCGGAAATAGCCTAAACAGTTACGCGAGAAATTTAACCATAAACATGGCGAGTGAAAATTAACCAGAAACAAGGACGAGTTGATGCAAGACATAAACAGTAACGCGTGAAACTTTAATCATCAACGATAGCGAGCGAAAATTAACGAGAAACACCAACGTAGTTTTTTAACCGAAATCAATAACGAGTGGACGCTAGAAAGAAACAGTAACGCGTGAAATGTATGCACCAACAGTTGCGAGAGGAAGTTAGCCAAAAAAAGTGACGAAATAAATCATACAATAATCATACCATGAATAAACAGCATAGACAAAAAAGCGACATTTTTTTTATCTAATTAATAAATAAAAATTAAATAATCTCTTTCTACTTTTAAACAGTTTACTTAAAACAGAAACGACACAATTTGAACCCTATTTTTACGTAATTTTGTAGTTGAGACTCGTGCACTAAATGCAAGTCATAAGAACATGTGTAAATTAGATGCCAACTAAATCTTACATTCAATCCAGCCATAGGGCCAATGGTGTCCTTCCGCTTCCTCTTTTGGTGTATCTTCGCCGTCCCCTTTCTTTTCCGCTTTGCCATCGCCGTTCTTCAAACCATCCCCTCTTCCTGAAAAAGTATTGTAAATTATTATCACTGTGTATAAAGCCACTGAATCCGATTCGGATGTTGCGATGCGATTTTAATTGCGGATTAAGTGTAAACACAGGTTGGTAAAATAATCTGAAAAAAACAGCATATATTCGAAATATTAAAGGCAAGCTGTACATATTTATTATCACAGTTCATTTTGCTCTCATTCGCATATATTTGCTTCTGTCACGTTTGCTCACGTGACCCTAAATAATTGAAAATCGATTGATTTAAAAAAAAAAGTACACCCGGCTACGTTTTAATGTTATTTTCATTGTGATCTTGCAAGTTAAAGTTCACTTTTTTTTACATAGTATAAAAGGTATTATATTGAAATATAAATTGCAAGTATTAAAATACTTTCAAATTGTTATTTTACTGTTTATGAGGCTAAACAGCATGTGGCTATATAGTGCCATTACTTTATGCCTTACTGGCGTGTCATGTTAGAATAATTTATATACATGCGGAATCTAGAGTCTTCAAAAGTGCTAGTCTAAAAGGAAACTAAAATGTAAATTTGTTTTGTTGTTTTGCTGTTATCTTAAATTTAAAAATTAAAATACAACTTCATACGGCGAAAGATATGACATTTAAATAAATGCATCAGTGCATGATAAGCTCCGCCGATTGGATATTAATTTAAGAAATAATGTCGATGTATCGTTGTTTTTAGGCCAATAAACAACGATTTGGAGTTCTGATGCATAGGAATTAAACCACGAGGGCCCGATGTGTTTTATAGCCACGCATCATAACGACAAAGAGCTGTTTATTGGCCGATAACATCGATAACGCGAAAATTATTTCAATTCTAACATGATTTAACATATATTTTTGCAATTGTAATTGGAACTACTTTTTGCTATTCTCCGTTCAGAATCGGGACTTGTTTGCGTTTTTATATTTGGTATTTTAACAACAATAATTTGTTCTTTGTCTTTAATTTTTTTTAGCGAGTATCATGTTAGAATATCATGTTAGTCACTGACCACTGATTCATTTATTAGTTATAGACTAAACAACTCATATGATCTGTTACAAAAGCATAAAAAAGGAAAACAGTATGTCTCCACCACCGCTTAAACCTAAGACAACCAGATCAAATGTGTATCTCTGGGGCATTCTGTCTTTCGGTTTATATAACGCCATTAAATTAAAGGGGCAATGCTAATGAAAATGGCCTTAAGGGAAGGGGGCAACTTTGAAAACATCGGAAATTAATATTTTAATACTGTCATATAATAACAGTTAAAATATGGTATTTATTATATGAAAAGAGTTCAGGCATTTTAAGATAAGAAGTCAGTTTATGATAAGGGTTGCGTCCTTTTCATTTTTACGTTTTTACGTCAGAATTGTGAGCATTTTGGATAAACATAGTTCACACTTTTTTTTTCTTACAAAATTGAATAGCGCAATTGGTTAAAGCGCTGTCTGCTGTTATTTCTTAATATAACATCTTAGTCGTGAGTTCGATGCCCACTTGGGGTTTTTAATTTTTCATGCATTTTTTATTTTGTTTTTATCTAATTTCTCATTTATGTATTCTATTATTTATTCTTTAACAACGAATATGTGTTATTATCGTGCATTTCTATGAAGTAATATTTATACATGTAGTGCAACAGCATTGACATTCAAAACCAACTTGCAAAAGAAACGCAGACGTTTAAATATAACGAAAAGTGCACAATTGCGGAGATTATGCATACAGATCAAAACGCGCTGTGACATTCATTATGTTTATTATAAGTTGACACTGATAAATCATACACTTCTAGAAGCGTCCCTTCACATTCAGAATGAAGTTACGAAATGAATTAAAAATAAATACAGCTCAAAGTATGAAGATTAAGGATAAAATGTCAACATTATCAACCTTATCAAGTAAAATTAATGCGTATTAAATTATAAATTAAATGTAAAATGTAAGAAAAATGTATCTTCACATCTTTAACGCATAAATATATATCATTATATATTCAATAAATGCAATTTGTTTGAAGGGGCTTAAATATCAAGATGTAAACAGAAGATAAAATAGCGAATTGAGTCCGTTTAAGTACGGGCACTTATCTCGTTAAAATCAACAGAAATCAAGAGAACAGAACAGAAATTTTATTAGTGACTTGTACTTATACATAAACGAGAGGGCCCTGAGGGCCCTAGGACGCTCACCTGAGACTTTGTAACCCAATTGGAATGTGCATCCCGAGGCGTGGCTTATTTTTATCCCCGGGGTATAATTTGAACAATCTTTAACAAACCTCTGGGCCTTGCGGTTTCAAGTGAAGATTTTTGAAGTCATATTGCTATTTAAGTCTATATAAACCATGTGACCATTCCGGGTGCGGCCAGATTTGACCCCAGGGGCATAATTTGAACAATCTTTGGAGAGGACCACTATGCAAGGTTACATACCAAATATAGGAAAGCAGTGGGTCTCGCCGTTTCAAAAGAGAAGAGTTTTAAAGTAATTTTGCTATTTAAGTCTATATAAACCATGTGACCCCCGGGGTGTGACCAGTTTTGATCCCAGGGGCATAATTTTAACAATCTCTGTAAAGGACCACTATATGATGTTACCTACCAAATAAGAAACCTCTGGGCCTTGCGATTTCTGAAGAGAACATTTTATAAGTCATTTTGCTATTTAAGTCTATATAAATCATGTGACCCCCGGGGCGTGGCCAATTGTGACCCCATGGGCATAATTTAAACAGTATTTGTAGAGGACCACTATAGGATGTTACATACCAATTATTAAACCTCTGGGTCTTGCGGTTTCAGATAAAATTATTTTTAAAAACATTTTGCTATTTAGGTCTATATAAACCATGTGGCCCCCGGGGCGTGGCCAGTTTTGACCCCAGGGGCATAATTTGAACAAACTTTGTAGAGGAACACTATAGAATGGTACATTCAAAATAAGAAACATCTGGGCCTTGCGGTTTCAGAGGAGAAGGTTTTTTAAGTCATTTTGCTATATATTCCATGTAAACCATGTGATCCCCGGGGCGTGGCCAGTTTTCACCACAGGGGCATGATTTCAACAATCTTTGTGGAGGACCACTAGAAAATGTCACATATCAAATATGAAACCTCTGGGCCTTGCGCTTTCAGAGAAGATTTTTAAAGTCGTTTTCCTATATATTCTATATAAACCATGTGACCCCCAGGGCGTGGCCCGTTTTGACCCCCAGGGGCATAATTTGAAAAATCTTTGTAGAGGACAACTATAGGATGTTACATACCAAATATTAAACCTCTGGGTCTTGCGGTTTCAGAGAAAATTATTTTAAAAGACATTTTGCTATTTAGGTCTATATAAACCATGTGACCCCCGGGGCGTGGCCAGTTTTGACCGCAGGGGCATAATTTGAACAAACTTTGTAGAGGAACACTATACGATGATACATACAAAATAAGAAATATCTGGGCCTTGCGGTTTCAGAGGAGACGGTTTATGAAATCATTTTGCAATATATTCCATGTAAACCATGTGATCCCGGGGCGTGGCCAGTTTTCACCACAGGGGCATAATTTCAACAATCTTTGTGGAAAACCACTAGAAAATGTCACATATCAAATATGAAACCTCTGGGCCTTGCGCTTTCAGAGGAGAAGATTTTTAAAGTCGTTTACTTATATATTCTATATAAACTATGTGACCCCCAGGGCGTGGCCCGTTTTGACAACAGGGGCATAATTTGAACAATCTTTGTAGATGACCACTATATGATGCTACATATCAAATATATAATCTCTGACCCTTACGGTTTCAGATGAGAAGATTTTTAAAGTCATTTTCCTATATTATTCTATATCAATCATGTGACCCTGGGGCGTGGCCCGTTTTGACCCCAGGGGCATAATCTGAATCAACTTTGAAGAGGACATCTAGAGGATGTCACATATAAATTATGAAAGCTCTGAGCCTTTCGGTTTCATAGAAGAAGATTTTTAAAGTTTTTACTTTTTAAATCTATTTTTAGCTCTGGTGACCAACATATTCAGCGGACCGGAAAGATTTGAACAACTTTGAAAGAGGTCCACCCAAGGATCATTCCTATGATGTTCGGTGATAATCTGCCAAGCGGTTTAGTAGGAGGTGATGTTTGAATGAAAAGTTGACGGTGCACGCACGCACGCACACACGCACGCACGCACGCACGACGAACAACGGGCAATCACAAAAGCTCACCATGAGCACTTTGTGCTCATGTGAGCTAAAAATGGTTTTTATCTTCAAGATCATTTTCATTAATCAATCTATTGATGTATTCAATTAAAATCCCAACACTCTATCTTAGATTTCGCTCCCAGCCAGTAGTGTCAGACTTGAGGATTTTAATAAGATTGCACTTGCACTGAAATGTTCACGGTTCAACGGTTTAGCATGCAATGTTCGCAACTTTTCCCATCAATCGTATACAAAAACGCACAGCTTCAATTAACGCTCTGTATGTGCCTTATGAATTACTTCTGGACAATGTTTTATACCAGCTTAGGCGTAAACAAAAGTATGTTTCAGGTTACAAAAAATGGGTAGGTAGGTAGGGATTTATTTTAATTTATTTTTGTATTTGGTAAATGGTCTACTTGAAAATGCTAAAACTGAATAAATATTCAAAACATACCAGTAATATCCTTAAACAGTGTTTTCAAGTGGACGCTATCAAAACAAAACGCGTATTTATCCAAAAAACATGTAATTAATAGGAAAAAGTAAATAAAACAAAAAAAATATCTGACAGACACAATAAAATGTTAAAGGGTCGGGGCATTTTAATGGTAGGTCGGGTACCTGAAACAAACATATTTTTGCGCCTTGTGCAGTTTGCACCTGCATACATGCGTTATATGTATTAATTGTGCTTTGATATTATTTTTGGATGAGTCCATATTTAAGCCATATGAATAAACTATAAACGAATATAAATAAGAAGCTGTAAATCCGTTAATGTCAAAACACATGGTATTATTATGTCCAGTCGTCCATGAACTGGGTATAATTAATAGATATGTGGCGCGTCGTGAGAAAACCGGTCTTAATGCATGCGCGTAAAGTGTGGTCCCGGATTAGCCTGTGCAGTCCGCACAGGCTAATCCATGACGGCACTTTCCGCCTACAGTGGATTTATGTTTAGAAGAGACTTCCTTGAAACAGAAAATACCTTAAAAGCGGAAAGTGCCGTCCTGGATTAGCCTGTGCGGACTGCACAGGCTAATCCAGGACGACACTTTACGCACATGCATTAAGACCGATTTTCCCACCATGCGCCTCATATTTGAAATCGTTTCGTATACAATAATAAAACAAATAACAATTTTAAACCTCATATACATTAAACAAGTTACCTTTAACACACCACATCGTATTTTTGTTCATTCAATGGTAAATTAAACAAAGCATTCAGCGTTTTATCCATGTTTAAAAAAAACAACAATGTAACACATTTAACTACACACCTGAGGCATTCTATACCTCTCGATGAAAATTTCTTCAGGACTCGTATATAAACATGTGTTAATTACCACGTCGTATTTTTGTTAATAAATAAGAAAATTAACCAAGCAAAAATTTTATCCAATTAATTTCAAAACGTTCCAAATAATCGACTTAACAAGTAAAACTACAATACTGAGGAACATTACCACTAGCTGCAAAGTTCTCCAAGACTCGAATATCGATGGCTTAGCGCAAAAGTATGCTATATAACTATATAGACTTAGCATAGTTTTGCGCTGATCCACTTGTGTAAATACCAACTTGTATCAATCAAGTTACAAATAACTAACTTAAAACAAATAAAATCTTTAAAAATTAGGCACAAAACCTCTCGCTGCAAAGTTTTGCAGGACCCGTTTCCTCAACAGAAAATAATCAAATCACATAAGTTGTTTAACCATATTTTAAACAATTAACAAATGAAACTTAAAAACTAAGGCACCCTACCTCTTGCTGCAAACTTCTCCAGGACACGTTTCTTCAACAGATCCTCGGTGGGCTTGCATTCCGCCAAAGCGGCGATGAGCGCGAGTCCCAAAATTGCCAGAGTAGCCTTCATGTCAGCTGAAGTTGAGTCCGTCTGAAGTTGTGTCAAACGAGTGGATGGTAACCCAATATATAGCCGCTCGCGGCCGGAGCTGGAGGTGTCAATAACCCGGTTATTTGAACTTCTGTTTCTGCTTTTTTCTGATTTCAACCATGTCATTATTGATCGGTCAAATATTATGACACGAATAAGGCCCGCGTCTTGATTGAAAATGTTCTGAAGTAAGCCGATTTTGGAGCGGTTTAAGTTGAAATTCGCTTTTAAAATACATCGCAATTCCTTTAATATATATCGCCAAATAGGACAAATAAATCAAAAAAAGACACAGCTGTGTCAAAGGTTTGGTAATTGGATGCATGTGCAAAGGAAGCTGACAAAAATGCTAATATATGGCTAATATCTTAGCAAAGCTAGCAGAACTGCACTATTTAAGTCATGAATTTTTTTATGATTATTAAAACATTAACCAAATAGTTCATAGAGCCCAATGTTGAATGCAAATAGCGTAACGCGTATGTCTAAAAGGAATACGATGTGATTGTTGCAATGTAGCTCCGCATATACAATGAAATAGCACATTGTACATTATGAACTAGCGCAGTGTATACTATGAACCAGCGCAGTGTGTACTATGAACTAGCGCAGTGTGTCTATGAACTAGCGCAGTTTGCATAATCATCTATCGCAGTGTGTACTATGAACTAGCGCAGTTTGCATAATGAACTATCGCAGTGTGCACTATGAAATAGCTTAGAGCATACTATGAGCTAGCGCAGTATTCATTGTGCGCTATGAACTAGCGAGGTGTGCACTATGAACTAGCGCAGTGTGCACCTTCAACTACCGAGGTTTGCTCTAGTTGAGCAGTGTGCACTATGAACGAGCGCAGTATTTACTATGAACTAGCGATGTGTGCGCTATGAACTAAGGAGGTGTTCACTATACACTAGCGCAGTATTCAGAATGAACTAGCGAGGTGTGCACTATGAACTAGCGAAGTGTGCACTATGAACTAGCGCAGTATTCAGCATGAACTAGCGAGGTGTGCACTATGAACTGGCGCAGTGTGCACCATGAACTAGCGAGGTGTGCACTATGAACTAGCGCAGTGTGCACCATGAACTAGCGAGGTGTGCACTATGAACTAGCGCAGTGTGCACCATGAACTAGCGAGGTGTGCACTATGAACTAGCGCAGTATTCTGCATGAACTAGCGAGGTGTGCACTATGAACTAGCGCGGTGTGCACCATGAACTAGCGAGGTGTCCACAATGAACTAGAGCAGTGTGCACTATGAACCAGCGCAGCATTCACTATGAACTAACAAGGTGTGCACTATGAACTAAGGAGGTGTGCACTATATACTGGCGCAGTATTCAGAATGAACTAGCGAGGTGTGCACTATGAACTAGCGCAGCGTGTACTATGAACTAATGCAGTGTATACTATGAACAAACGCTCTTTGCACTTTCACCTAGCGCAGTGCACTATGAATTAGCGAGGCGTACACTATGACCAAGCGCAGTGTGCTTTATAAACTAGCGAGGCGTACACTATGAACTAGCACAATATGCACTATGAACTAGCGAGGCGTACACTATGAACTACCGCAGTGTGCACTATGAACTAGCGAGGCGTACACTCTGACCTAGCGCAGTGTGCACTATGACCTAGCGAGGCGTACACTATGACCTAGCGAGGCGTACACTATGACCTAGCGAGGCGTACACTATGACCTAGCGAGGCGTACACTATGAACTACCGCAGTGTGCACTATGAACTAGCGAGGCGTACACTATGACCAAGCGCAGTGCACTATGAATTAGCGAGGCGTACACTATGACCAAGCGCAGTGCACTATGAACTAGCGAGGCGTACACTATTACCAAGCGCAGTGCACTATGAATTAGCGAGGCATACACTATGACCAAGCGCAGTGTGCACTATGAACTACCGCAGTGTGCACTATGAACCATCGCAGTATTCAACATGAACTAGCGAAGCGTACACTATGAACTAGCACAATGGCACTATGAACTAGCGAGGCGTACACTATGAACTAGCACAGTGTGCACTATGAACTGGCGAGGCGTAGACTATGAACTAGCACAATGTGCACTATGAATTAGCGAGGCGTACACTATGAACTACCGCAGTGTGCACTATGAACTAGCGAGGCGTACACTATGACCAAGCGCAGTGCACTATGAATTAGCGAGGCGTACACTATGACCAAGCGCAGTGCACTATGAATTATCGAGGCGTACAATATGACCAAGCGCAGTGTGCACTATGAACTACCGCAGTGTGCACTATGAACCAGCGCAGTATTCAACATGAACTAGCGAGGCGTACACTATGAACTAGCACAATGTGCACTATGAACTAGCGAGGCGTACACTATGAACTAGCACATTGTGCACTATGAACTGGCGAGGCGTAGACTATGATCTAGCGAGGCGTACACTATGAACTAGCGAGGCGTACACTATGAACTAGCACAATGTGCACTATGAACTGGCGAGGCGTACACTATGACCTAGCGAGGCGTACACTATGAACTAGCGAGGCATACACTCTGACCTAACGCAGTGTGCACTATCAACTAGCGCAATGTGCTCTATGGACTAGCGAGGCGTGCACTATGAACTAACGAGGCGTACACTATGAACTAACGAGGCATACACTCTGACCTAGCGAGGCATACACTCTGACCTAACGCAGTGTGCACTATCAACTAGCGCAATGTGCTCTATGAACTAGCGAGGCGTGCACTATGAACTAACGAGGCTTGCACTATGAACTAGTGCAGTGTGCATTATGAAGTAGCGCAGTTTGCATTTTGAACTAGTGCAGTGTGCACTATGAACTAGCGAGGTGTGCACCACGAGCTAGTGGTGTGTACTATGAACTAGCGCAGTGTGCACTATGATCACGCGCAGTGTGCACTATAAGCTAGAGCAGTGTGCACTATGAACTAGTGCAGTGTGCACTATGAACTAGTGCAGTGTGCACAAAAAATTAGAGCAGCGTGCATTATGAACTAGTGCAGTGTGCACTATGAACAAGCGATGTGTGTACTATGAGCTAGCGCTGTGCGCTATGAACTAGCGCAGTGTGCATTATGACCTAGCGAGGTGTGCACTGTGAACTAGCGAGGTGTGCATAATTAACGAGCGAGGTGTGCATAATTAACGAGCGAGCTGTGCACTATGAACTAGCATAGTATACACTATGAATTCGTTGACTGTGAACTACGAATAAGCATGTTGTGTACACTTTGAGTTAGGAATGTATTAATGCACTGGTAAACAGTCACAAAGCAGGTGTCTAATAATCATGAGCGCAGAACGTTTTTTGCGATTCAACGGTGCAAAAATTGAGAAAAAAATCTCGAACGGGCCTCACGTGATTCGCTGTTTGACATAAGTAAATTTATTTGATCCACGCTTTCAAACATTGCTTCTAAACTTTTCCCATGATGAGTTATCATTCTCTTTTGTACCGGCTGTATTTTGTTGAAAAGATTTAAAAAGAAGACAATAGACGTGCGATGTCAACGATTTCAAAATCGGCAACGATATAAAAGAACCGGCTAATTATCAAGGGACATTTAGATTACCAGATTATTCCCAGTTCTATTTTTATGATTCACTGAACCGGTCGGCTAAATAGACTGTACTTAACTGTACAAATATCGGGTCACCTTTTTTCTATTACGATGTATACTGCTACAGAGTTAACCAGCAGTTAGTGGGGATTTAGAAACTGCCACCTTTCAGAAAGGTGATATATTTGGCAATTACAATTCGCGTGTTTAAACAGCTGAGTGGCATTCTTAGTGTGAATGAGATGGTTATTTTCGGAGTCGTACGTTGTGTTGCGATATTGTACCGCCCCCGCAAGATTGCAAAACACAATGGTCTAAACCTAATTAATATTTTGAAATCTTCACAAAGCAAAGTATACAGTCATCATCGCCAGATCACAAGATCACATGATGGCCTACACATTTCAAAATGAAGTTTGTAAAGTGCATATAGACGCATTTTTTTCGCACAAACAGTGAATTTGTTTAATATTCTTTTTTCTGAGTTTTAGATTTTTATTTAAAAGAAATCAAAAAATATTGTCTAACCTAAATTGATAAATTTCTGAACTATTGTTTTATCATGTTTTACGTTACAGAAGTTCAATGCATAAGTATATACGTATATATATTCTACCGAAACCAACATCTTTATTTTATATTTTATGCTTTTCCACCCTTTTTTAAATTTTAATTGCTACCTAAGTGGGTTTATTGCAAAATATCGCGGGACTCATTTGGCAATTTTGAGTCCGGCATCGTTGACGGTCCGTTTCATTTACTGTTTTAAATTTGGAACCTGTATGAAACAGTGAGAACTATCAGAGTGAAAATTTTCGCTGTTTCAAACAGTGATTTACCAATTTTATTTCACTGATATTTCCCTCTAAATTACTGGAAATCATAAAATAATATGATGTACATAATAATGTTTCAGAGACAGTGCGCAACGTCATGGGTTTTCATGAATTGTTCTACGAGAGCGCTGTATCTTATGCCCCTGCAACCTTCGTAGCTGACATAATCAGGTTTCAGAGACAGTGCGCAACGTCATGGGTTTTCATGAATTGTTCTAGGAGAGCGCTGTATCTTATGCCCCTGCAACCTTCGTAGCTGACATAATCAGGTTTCAGAGACAGTGCGCAACGTCATGGGTTTTCATGAATTGTTCTACCGGAGCGCTGTATCTTATTTTCAAAAACTAAAATAAAAAAATAAAACACAAACAATACAAAGCATATTTTATTTTGGCGCCGGTTTCTAATCAACATCTACTCGGAAATGAAACTTTAGTGTAATAGAGCCTTAACTTTGTTATGATTTGCCAATTTCGTCTGATATCGTGGGTGGTATGTTGTTGTTTTTTATAAATTAGAATGCTTATAAATTTGAATGCTAGAACCGCAGAATGTGTGTTGCACATTTATTTGGAATTGACTGTACATAATTAAAATATGTGCAAGAACAAATAATAATTGCTCCATATACAAACTGACGTTACATTTTTATTTCCTCCTTACCGATTGTTGTGCCAAATATCCCATAAAACAATGAATTAAAAAAATTATGATAAACTAGTATTTGGCAGCACAGAGTGAACTTGGCCGATCCAAAGATTTTGTAAAGATAGCTACCTTTCTCCCGAGTTTTTTCAAAAGACATTTTGAAATGGGAGGGTATAATTTATATGACCTGAAAAAACAAGACATTTCTGAATTTGAATAACTCTATTTTAAGATTGATAATTAGCATATCGCGATCTTTTTGACAGAGAAGCTTTCTTTACTTATTTGTTAAACTTCCTATGTTATGACTGTTAATGGTTGATAGAAATTCTTTATTTTACTTGATGCTTCTGTTCATGTGAAAACGTAATTTATTAATAGAAGTCATGTAGATAAATAGATTTATTCACGTTAAAACACACAAGTTCACAACACATGACCAATTCAGTTAAAGAAACTGGTATAATCTAATGTGTGATTCTCAAAACAATCAAAAGCAATAACGCTTGAATTAACTGAACTACGAGACAATATAATATGATAGAGGAACAGATATTACGAGGCAAGAGATATATAACATTTGTTTGGATCAATTAATGTTAATAAATAGATCGAAGTTAGTAATGGTGTGTTAGGATAGCCCATGAAAGCTTGAAAGCTTATTTTCGATGTACTGCCATTTTTTTTAGAAATATACAATATCCACCAGCTCCGTTGATTGTATAACTGAACAAGAGCTGTCAGAGGACAGCGTGCTCGACTATTCGAAGTATTTCAGATGGTACATATTTTGGATATTGAAAGGGGCCTACATTTGTTTAAATGCAATATTTTTAAGTGAAGCCTTGTATAGTTTATAAATTTTTGGAACAAAAACTTTAACCACAAAGTCTATGTAAAAAGTGGGCTAACTCTGTCAAAATACAAAACAGAGTTATGGGTAATGTTGCCCCTGATACTTGAGTTGATGACAAAGGTTAGTTCCAAGTTTCAAGTGAATGTAGTTTTGAAGTAACAAAACTTTTGAATATAAACTTTAACCAGAGAATCTATGTGAAAAAGGGTCATAACTCTGTCAAAATACAAAACATAGTTATGGGTAATGTTGCCCATGATACTAGAGTTGATGACAAAGGTTAGTTCCAAGTTTCAAGTGAATAACTTATGTAGTTTTGAAGTAACCAAACTTTTGAATATAAACTTTTAACAGAAAATCTAAAAGTGAAAAGGGGTCATAACTCTGTCAAAATACAAAATATAGTTATGGGTAATGTTGCCCCTGGTACTAGAGTTGATGATAAAGGTTAGTTCCAAGTTTCAAGTGAATAACTTTTGAATATGAACTTTAAATAGATACTCTATGAGAAAAAGGGACATAACTCTATCAAAATACAAAATAGAGACATGGGGAATGTTCACCCTGATACTGGAGTTGATGGCAAAGGTATATTCCAAGTTTCAAGTGAATAGCTTTTGTAGTATTGAAGTTACAAAACGTTTGAATATTAACTTTAACCAGAAAAATCTATGTGAAAAAGGGGCATAACTATGTCAACATAATAAAACAGAGTTATGCGGAATGTTGCCCGTGATACTGGAGTTGATGACAAAGATTAGTTACAAGTTTCAAGTGAATAACTTATGTAGTTTTGAAATTACAAAACTTTTGAATATATACTTTAACCAGAAAATCTAAGTGAAAAGGGGCATAACTCTATCAAAATACAAAATAGAGTTATGGGTAATGTTGCCCCTGACACTGGAGTTGATGACAAAGGTATACTCCAAGTTTCAAGTGAATAACTTATGTAGTTTTGAAGTTACAAGACTTTTGAATAAAAACTTTAACCAAATTCAGACGCGGACGCGGACGCCGACGCCGGGAATAGTAGGAAAGCTCACCTATTGTTCGAATAGTCGCGCTTATAAATGGTTGATTCCTCCATTCATTCACACATTACCTAATGATAGACTATTATATGCAAAATATACACACACACGGGTCCCTTAAAAACGGACGATCAAAGTCGCAGTGTGTAATGGATATGGCGCCCGCCTTGCGATCGGAAGGTCGTGAGTTCGATCTCTACTAAGGAAACCTTCATGTGAATTGAAATGTTTGGTGCTCAAACAAAGCATAAATTATGAAATATGAGCAAAGCATTTAAACGTAAAATGACATATCGATGAAAGAGCCGGTTACTTAAAGTCCCGGTTACACTGTCACGATGATGGCTACGATAGCTTACGATTGATCGTGGACGTGTTAATGGTGACAAGTCGAAACCCGAAAGGCCACTAATGTCTCTACGATGGATGTAAGAATAAGACAGATTGAGAAACGATGACACTAGGATTGTCCTACGTTTTGAATAAATCGTGGCGGCGACAAGCCACTAATGTTTTGATCATATTCAAAACTGTCGTAGTGCTACCCGGTCGATAAGGATCCCCCAAGATTCTTCAAGATTCACACAGATGCAAGTATGTATCTATTCACGCTTTATGCTAGGTTCCTACTATCATGGGCCAATCGTGGTGATCCTATCAGATCTTATCACATCTCGAGGGCAGTCGTGGCAATCGTGTTAATCGTAGAAAAATTTTGGACGGTTCAAACATTCTCTACGATTAACATGATCAATTGCGATCAATTGTCCATCGCGTTCATCGTATCAGATCTTATTGCATCGTAACCAAGCACGACGTATCTAATCGTGCATCCAAGTCGTGGTGATCGGTGTTGATCGTAGACGAGAAAAAACACCACGCTCTGTTAAGATGTGATGCAATCTCACGAAACAATGTAGTCAATAGTCATTCGGGCTGTATTTAAGTCATTCGGGTCCAGTCGTAGCTCAAATCTCCATCGATCATGATCGTGAAAGACATCGCGACCACAATCGTATCATATCGTAACGGAGCGCATGGATTTTTGATAAGCGTATTGGAATTTATCTGTAAGTTCTAAGAACGTCCTAATTCGGTGAACCCGATCGTGATGATCGTGTCCGATTGAGACCCAATCGTGAACAAGATCGAAACAATCCCAACGGAACGTATGCAATCGTATCGAAACTGGAGAACAGACCGTGACAGATCGTGACACCTGTAATTGACAAATAGTGACCAGATCGCAACAGAGCGCAAAACGTCGTATCAAAACGTATGGACTCGCATCACATCGTATCCAAGCCTGAAGAAAAAAACAAAGAAATACAACGACCAGCTACGAGTGGCCAGTCGTGGCGTACGTGACGGATCGCACGATAATGGAAATCTAGCATTACCACGCTTAACCACCAGTCACACTGTTACGATTTGACTACGATTGCCCACAATTTACAAAATCTGTGTGAATCTTGAAGAATCTTGGGGTATCCTTATCGGACGTGAAGCGCTAAGACAGTTTTGAACATGTGCAAAACATTCGTGGCTTATCGTAACGCCGCCACGATTTTTAAAAAACGCAGGACAATCCTAGTACCATCGTATCTCAATTTGGCTTATTCGTACAGCCATCGTAGAGGTATTCGTGACCTTCCGTGTTTATTTGGGATAAATCATGACTGACTTTATGACATATATGTTACAAGACTGTAGTACGTTATGGTACGTTTTTCCTACGTATATGGTACGGATTTCTACGCTTGCGCTACGATCCAGTTACGATTCCAGTAGGATGGTCAGCGACAGCTATCATGACTTCTCACGAATATACACGATGGACCACGACAACGCGACGATTGGGTTGCGTTGCCTGTACCGATGTTACTACGCACTCACTACGTTTGCCTACGTTGGTGTCACTATTATGCACGAGGCGTCGTGATGTCGAAATCGCCTTGAAGCGTAGTGAAGCGTAATAAGTATTGGCTACTCGTAGGTTTACCGTGATGAATCTTCTTTAATCTTAGTAAAATCTTAGGAGAAACGTTAACAATCGTCTGTTACCGCAGCATATACCTGACGCTAGCGTATTACAACCGTAACAGATCGTATCATATCTTGGCGAAACAGTGGTGAATCGGCTGCGGAAACCTGTAAGTATCGTTGATATTCGTAGTATCGTCCAACAACAATCGTAGACATACGTAAGAAGATATAATCGGGACACTGTGCATCCCGATTCATTACGATTAACACGTCCACGATCAATCGTGTGCTATCGTAGTCAAAATCGTCACAGTGTGACCGGGGCTTAATAAATCGTTATTTTTAATAGAGTTTTATTACCGTCATCTGACACTTGCACGGTGGTATCCACTACAACTGAAGCAAGTTCTGAACTAACCTCTCTATAACGGCAATAAAAAATATAGAAATGAAACCGAGTTGTCACGTAATTAAAAAAAAATCCAGACGAGTAATGTTACACAATGCACAAATGGCCTCGTTTCCAATGTTGTAAAAGAGGCCAACCATTGCAGTGGGCAAGTTAGCGGACGGCTAACGCGACATCACTCTTTTAAGGTACTTGTTTACAGATTGTGTGTTGTTGTTGTTGTTTTCTATAAAATGTTAAAAAACAATCTCAAGGCGGAAAACCTAATACCTGGAGTAAATAACATAAAATGAGTATATTTATCAGATCAAAGTTAACCCTGATAACTACGCCGGGTGTGAAATCTACCTCTGGGTCAAACTATACTGGACAGGTGAGTTTCCTCCGTTAACTCCGGCTTCCCCCCACAGCACAAGACCACGCAAAAATTAAAAATAATTCAGTAAAAGATAAATATCTGGAAATTGCAGCTATGATTCAAAATTCGTCCCAACTTTCGATGAGTCTAAAAGTAAATTAGGAAGGGGTGCTGGGACACACCCGGGATCTCACATAATGCAGCTTCGGCGAGGAAAGACCTCCTAAACTTAAAACATACGTACATAGCTACTTAGCACACGTTTCTAAAATTATCAACAAAAAAGACATATATATATATATATATTCATTAATGCCAACTTAGTTTCAAATGCTACCAGTATCAGGACATTACATCTACATTTTCGTTTTGGAATATATATGGACAACTGCTAATTTGCCAATCGTTATATATATAAATAATTGAATAGAAACAATGCAACCGATGTTATGCTTTCGTATTATTTCGTTAAAGGGACCATGTCAACGACAAGGGCCTAAATAGGGTAATTTCTTTAACAAATCTGAAATTAAGATATCAGTACTGGCATATAATAACGGTTAAAATAAGAAATATAGAATGGGAAAAAGGTTTTTGATTCTGAGATAAAAATCAATTTATAATATGGGTCGTGTTTATATGGCCGTTTTCATGTTTACATTTTCACGTCAGAATTGTAAGTATTTTGTATAACCATAGTTTACACACTTTTCCTTTCAAGGCTCAATAGCGCAGTTGGTAAAAAACGCTGCATGTCTCTTCCTATGGCTGCTAAGTTGTGAGTTCGCTACCCGCTTGGGGTTTACAAGGCTGAATAGCGCAGTTGGTTAAAACGCTACATGTCTCTTGTCATTTCTTCCTATGGCTGCTAAGTTGTGAGTTCGCTACCTGCTTGGGGTTTACAAGGCTGAATAGCGCAGTTGGTTAAAACGCTGCATGTCTCTTGTCATTTCTTCCTATGGCTGCTAAGTTGTGAGTTCGCTACCTGCTTGGGGTTTACAAGGCTGAATAGCGCAGTTGGTTAAAACGCTGCATGTCTCTTGTCATTTCTTCCTATGGCTGCTCAGTTGTGAGTTCGCTACCTGCTTGGGGTTTACAAGGCTGAATAGCGCAGTTGGTTAAAACGCTGCATGTCTCTTGTCATTTCTTCCTATGGCTGCTAAGTTGTGAGTTCGCTACCTGCTTGGGGTTTACAAGGCTGAATAGCGCAGTTGGTGAAAACGCTGCATGTCTCTTGTCATTTCTTCCTATGGCTGCTAAGTTGTGAGTTCGCTACCTGCTTGGGGTTTTATTTTTTACAAACATTTTTGCTGATTTGTTTTATCAAAAATCTCATTATGTATTATCTTATTTAGTCTTTATTTAATCTGCATATCTTCGATTAGCTCATTTCTATTATCTAATATCATTTATATTGCAAGTGTTCGTTAACATAGTCCATTACGGATTATTGCATAAAACAGTTGCACAAAGAAACGTATTCAAGATAGTCCTATAACAAGTTTAGTCAATGATTACAAGTATTATTTGATCAAGTACAGGCTCTGAAACATGAAAAAAAACTGGTGGATCTTGTAACACCTCGGTGAATAGAATTGCGAAATTTAGTTCATTATTTATCCCCAAGTTGGGGAAAACATTATTTGTCAAGGATTGAAATTTGACGAAAACAAATACAAAGTAAACATTGATAGACAAGTGGGCGTTGTCAAATATGAATAGTGAATGGGCGAACTTAACATTAAAGCTTGGTTCAATAAGTAATCCAAATCTTAAATCTAAACTATAGATCGTTAAGCTGTAAAGCCTGTAAATTTGCATAAGTGTTCAGCAAACGATGAACAGTGCCGTATTGTCAAAAACAGTATGTTACATAAAAAGAAGAGACACTGCTGAATATTATCAGACCAGTGTAAGTGTACTGGCGAAATTTCTATATACATGCTGCTTTTTTGCATATGGTAAATGTTAGGCTAAAAACATTAGTCAACGAAACAAACCAGGGAAAGATTGTGAATTAAAATCCCAATAATTTAACATTTCCTATGTTAAATTGTAAACCCAATAATTTAATAGTTCCTATGTTAAATTGTATAATTCATTTCTAATATAAAGTCTTTGCGTCGTTTTACCATGCATATGTAGAATATAGTAACCGTATTGTGAAACATCCTGCACATAAACGCTTTTGTATGTTAAGATAAAATGTAAAAGGATATGTGGCACATTGATTACATCACGGTTGAACTTGGGGCGAATAGTTTCAAATAGCGTTATATGTTTTATCTGCCAGTCTTCGGGCTTTCTTTCATATGTCTCTGTAAGGTTCATTTATTGCTCGATAGAGTATAGGAATAATGAAACCCAAGAAACATCACCAGAAAAGAAACCCTCATAAACACCCGCTGGTCCTTTATTTGAGTCAAGTGACCAATTGAGAATACAATACAGGACATACAACACAAAACATAAAATGATTAAAACTGGAGTCAAAGCCTTGGAACGGTCAATGCAAAGCATTGCGGGGGGGGGTTAAACCGGTTTAAAGGCATGCCGAACCACACACTAAGTCCAGAATTAATCACAAAACACGTACTTGTAAATGAACTTTAACTTCAAAGCATTTCAATTCAAGTATTACAGAAGACTATTATTTCAATTAAATTACAATTTAATTACTAAATGGTTTAATGTTTACCGGAGCAACAGAATCGCAACATTCTAAGGCACGATAAAATAAAATAAAGACTAAGAACCCTGTGTGCATATGATAAAGTTTATTTTCCAAATATATTTGAATGTACGTCCCTTGATTTTTTTTACGATGTCTCGTTATTTTAAAGCAAATAATTTACAGATCTAACTCTTTTTTTTACACTCAACAACATAGAAAAACAAAGAGGTGACGTATGCTCTCGACGCATATGCTTGTCAGAGAAAGGCAACACAATGTATGTTACATGTTGGCAAAATGATGCTTCCTACTAAAAGAGTTATGGTTCTTCCTCTCAACATCCTATATCAATATTTATTTTCAATCACTTCAATACTAATGCAGTTATGTACTGCACACGAAAAGTAACTGAAAGGCAATAACTCCATAAATATTGAAGAAATAGTTACGGTCCTTGTACTCTGCTCCTCCTCTGAATGTCCTCTATCAATATATGAGGTGTTATTTTAAATTCGTTCAGTACTAAGGTAGTAATTGTCTGCATAAAAACAAAGGGCAATAACTCCGTAAATATTAAAGAATGACTAATGGTCTTTGCACTCTGCACTTCCTCTCAATATCCTCTATCAATATATGTGGTTTTATTACAAATCACTTAAATACTAATGGAGTTATGCGCATCACAAAAAATAAACAAAGGGCAATAACTCCATAAATATTGAAGAAAGAGTTATGGTCCTTGTGCTCTGCACTTCCTCTCAATGCCCTCTATCATTATATGAAGTTTCATTTGAATCCCTTCAATACTGATGGAGTTATGCTCCGCATAAGAAAATTAAACAAAGGGCAATAACTCCGTAATATTGAAGAAAAAGTTATGGTCCTTGTACTGTGCAGTTTCTCTCATTGTCCACCACCATTCTATGAAGTTTCATTTGAATATTGATTAAAGACTTGTAATCCTTGTGCACTTCCTCCCATTGTCTTCTATCAGTATATGAAGTTTCATTTGAATCCCTGCAATACTAATGGAGATATGCTCCGCACAAAAAAAATAAACAAAGGGCAATAATTCCTTAAATATTGAAGAAAGAGTTGTGGTCCTTGTGCCCTGCCCTTTCCCTCATTGTCCTCTATCATTATATGAAGTTTCATTTGAATCCCTTCAATGCTCTACACTTCCCCTCATTGTCCTCTATCATTATATGAAGTTACCTTTGAATCCCTTCAATACTAATGGAGATATGGTCCGCACACAAAAAAACAAAGGGCAATAACACCGTAAATATTGCAGAAAGAGTTGTGTTCCTTATTCTCTGCACTTCCTCTCATTGTCCTCTATCATTATATGAAGTTTCTTTTGAATCACTTCAATACTAATGGAGTTATGCTCCGCGCAAGAAACGTGACGGACAAACGGACGGACGAAGCGATTACTATATGGTCCCGAAGGGAACTTCGGGGGCATACAAGCAATTTTAATTGATTTACAGGTTTACCAAACAAACGAAAACCGTCTATGTAAAGGTATCGGCAATGACAGAATTTGGAGGCTAGATCGTACAATTCCTTGCTCACAGCGGTTACTCCTCCCTTGGCGTT
The DNA here is from genome assembly GCA_027627225.1 of Congeria kusceri. Lineage (NCBI taxonomy): Eukaryota > Metazoa > Mollusca > Bivalvia > Myida > Dreissenidae > Congeria > Congeria kusceri. The sequence continues at coordinate 39,364,193 of CM051039.1, read as the reverse complement.
CTTTAGCAACCACTGACAACGCGAGTGAAACAAAAACTTCCAGATTTCGAATGATTAAGGGGACACCTCTCTGAGGAGTTTGGAGATTTAATTTTTAGAACATTCTGATATTCCATGTTGTGTTATTTTTTAAAACTTCCACATCAATGTTGCATTGTACATATGAACAGTTCAAATGAAAAACAAAAGGCGATAAATAAACAAGTAAAAATTTCAACGCAAAGATTTTAGGTGTCCACGTCGTTTTTCGTCGGCTTGTCCACGACTTTTATCCGCACCATGTGATTTGACTATGGTCACGTGGAACTTCGTGCCGGCAGGGATATAATAGAGCTAAGCTCTGAACCAGATATATCTCTGTATGGACGTGGTGGTTCGTAATGCTAAAGGTCCCTGTAGGCGTTTCGGTGTTATGTTGATGATTTTGCTGGATACATGTTAGACGATATCGAAACTAATATATATTATCCCACAATAATGCAAAAAGATTCATTACTTTATTTGTTATATTCCATAAAAGACTAAAAGCCTATGAAAATACCCATATTATTAACAAAAACGATACTGGTAAACAGTGTGTATACAAAATATATTATATGATATGTGTCAATGTCAGTGCAGTACATTATGATGCATAAATTAATCACCGTTAAAATATTTATATAATTATAATAGACAATACAAGTTAGAACATCCATACATTATTTATGTTAAACATATGCTTCAAGTATAGATCAATACACATTAATAACCCGCGAGAGGCATATACTGTTTTATTTATAGTATGTATTATGTGATATTCTTAATTCTCAAGTGAAAAGCTTTTCAAACATAACTAGCTAAAATATTCATATCATTTTTCTACTTTAGAGAAGCATAATGCAAATATATGGACAAACATAGCTGAATTCATTTGATCGATAATATGATATACGGTCGACAACCCCAAAACCGAGACAGCTGACATATCGGGTGTCAGCGACAGTATAAGATGTATTTGGCAAGCACGGAGCGGATTTAACCGACCCAAAGATTTTGTAAAGATAGCCGGCATTAATGGGAGCGTTGTAAAAGGCATTTTGAAATGGAATAGTATAGACCGTTTTCACGCTTAGCGAGCGTGCGCGGCGGCCATCTTGGAGGTATTCCTTCCTCTGTGTACAATAACACAAGTTACCGATTTCAGATAAATTCAACAAAATAGCTTATTATCGTCCTATAATTGGCGGCCACAATCGTTCAAATAGAGAGAAATACGGGTCAATCATACAGAATACCAGATATAATAACTACAAGTGTAAAAAAAATCGTGAATTGGTGGAAGAAAAAGGCTTGCATGGCTGTCAGTGTCAACCTCCATCTCCTGAGTGGCAAACGTTTAAAGAACACTGGAATATGTTCTGACCACATTAGCAGAAGTATGTTGACAGTAATGATAAATAATATGTAGTTATTAATCAAAGTGTCATTGTCAATCTGTGAATGTGGGTGATAATTTCAGGATAATGTGTCCCTATTTAAAATTTAGCCTTAATACATATTTAACTACATTCTTCACAATCACTGAATATTTGGGTGTTTTCCAATAGCATAACAAATAGCAGTTTAAATGGTGATCATAAATCTTTTCATTTATGCAGTTTGCTTAATTATTAATCTATTGTGTCAGTTTATTTTTTAGAAAAGATGTCGAAATTACTCGCCAGGGACCATGCAGATGCTCGCTTTTGATAAATAGAGAATAGACCCACGGATGGACAAACCGAGTATCTAGCCATCCACTTTGTTTAATAATGAATAACAAATTTCAGGTGTTTGAGTGATGTTATTGATAGTTATTGGGTAATCATAAATAAATTGTTTGAATTGATGTTTTTGATATATATAAATATGGTATTTATTTGAGCATGATCTTATAATTTGGTAATTGTAATGATATTATTACTAAACAAAGACAAATTAACTATTTTCTCACTGCTTAATGAGGAAAAGGGGAAATAAAATTAATTACACATATTAAAAGTGTCCACTTGTTATTGCTTTTCAAGAAAAGAAAATATAAACACAATGACATGCAGTCTAAAGTGATCAACTATTTTATTAAGAAACCCTACATATTAAAAGAAAAATACAGCTTTATAGCAATAAAGAAACTAATCCATCAAAAACATGGCATCTTTCTTTGTACTCTACATTCTTGAGGTTTTGGGGTTACTGAATCTGAAATTGTGTTAATAATATAATACACATTAAAAATTTTTGTTTGCTTGGATTTTTCGCCGTATTTAACAGTATTTCAGTCATATAACAGCGGTCAGTTAACCTACTCAAACTTTTCCTCGGTAAGCAGGTTTACCAGTACTAAGTGCACATACTTATGCCAGTAACTGACAACTGCCGTACTTGAAATAGAGGTAGGGAAGAATGGCCGTAGATTTCACGACCAATCCCCACACAAGTTATGTGGCAGGGCTGGGAATCGAACCCGCGATCCTCTGATTTGTAGTCCAGCGCTCTACCAACTGAGCTAGCCACATAAAAATAAATAATACCAATATTTACTTTAGGTGTTATTTTTATACAATATACTACAGTAATAATATAATACATGTTAAAATAAAAACTAATTCCCATAATTAGAGAAAAGTAGAGAAAACTTAAATTTATAGATACTGTACATAACAACATTGGAGATCTGAAAGTTAAACAAAATAAAATATTCCAAAATGCATTAATAAATTTAATTACAGCAAGACGTAATCATTAAAGTTTAATGGTGGCCAACACCGAAAACATAAAAGCTGCTACATGTGTACACGTTTCGCCACAACCTTGCAGCCGCAGTGGATGGCTTAGAATATGCCCACCTTCTCTGCGATGATCCCGGGGTTTAGGGCTTTGTCAGGCTGGTCACCTTAAATAAAATAACAATATTACATGTACATTTTAAATATATAGTTTTAGCATTTTGTATTATAATTTTTAGACCTCATTGACCATGTCCCTTATTGTACTAAATCAATCATAAAAGGAGTGACTCACTGACTGCCAACATGTGCATGTAATTCACATACAATTTACAAATGCTACATAAAGTAACATATCATTGTCAAAAACACTGGTTTGAAATTTAAGTACCAACTACCAATAAAGTACAAAACAGATATTTCATAGGCACACACTCACTGTTTCCCTATTAAATGAGGCTAATCCCATGTTTCTTGTCAATAACAACTAAACGCCTGATGTCCATCCAAATTCAACGTTATTCACAGCATCAAAACTTGCAAAGTCTTTCTGATCGCCGTGTGTATACACAGTCAGCATATGAACAAACTTGTAGGATAGCTATCGGTTATTTTTAGTCATTTTTCACGCTTCAGAAAACATGAGCATTTTTGTTGTTGAGTCATATAATTATATTTAGATAGTCTGGGGAATACCTCCAATATGGCCGCCAACTGGAGTTACGGTAAAATTATACCTCGTCGTGAAAACGGTCTATAATTAATATGAACTAATAAGAAGAACTTTTGAAATTGGAAAATTCTATTTTGAGATCGATATTTAGCAAATGGTGATCTGTGTGACAGAGCTGTGTTTCGACAAAGAAGTGTTCTTCACTTATAGCTTTAACGTTGTATGTTATTACTATGGAAGCTTGCTATTGCCAATATCCATATTATATTATGTTTTCTATATTATTTTTGTATTCCATCATCTCATAATTATGGGGTAATAAGTATAAGGGATATACTAGTACTAAGTCCTAATTAGGAGATATACTTGTCCTAAGTATGAGTTAGTATGTCCCATAATTAGGAATTACTCAATACTACGTCCTAACTACAAAGTCGTAATTAGCATAAGTATTTTCAAATTAGAACATGTTATGTCCTAATTAGGGAATATCAAGGTATAATTAGGAGATAATAATACGTCAGTGGGTAATAAATGTTGCAATTTGCAACTTAAAACAGTTACAATACTGTGAAAATGCTCATTGTCCATTTCAAAGAGTAGTGTAATATCCCAGGGTAAACGAATAGTGTAATATCCCAGGGTAAACGAATTGCCACCCGTCAATTTAACGTCAACACGCATAACACGTAAACAAGATGTCTCAAATATCCTTAAGTCTACAAAATAGTAGGAGCGGTTTCTTGATTTGCTTGCAAAATGATTTACGAAACAGACCGTATATTTTCATTGTAGCATGACGAATAGAATAGGTTGACATTGTGTTTCAATCTACATGTGATGTCAATTGGATTTCATCTGTGAATTGCACGGTCCATTAAATAATTCGCAACGAACGATTGGAGTTGTTTACCCTCGGGACTTCGGTTGAAAACCATTGCCCGAGCACACTGCTTAACATAAATACTTTGCTTATATTTGGCTATACAATTCCCTTAATATGTCGGGAAAGTTACATATATAAACTTTGCAGTGTGGGTGTGGTGCTTATAATAAAATTATATTTTTAAAAATAGCAATACTTTTAAAACTAGTTCAATAACTTACATAAAACACAATATACTAATGTAAAGAACTGTATTGTGTTATAAAACGTTATACAAAAAAAATACTCTGCCTATTTAACACTATAGAATATAGTAATATAATAATATATAATAATAATATAGATGGATTTCTTAAATTTCACATAAAAGCACACTGTTCTTGTTTAAGGAAACAAATTCTATGGTATACACAGTTTAAAGGGGAGCAATTCTGCAATAACCTTTACCTCCCTTATACTAATATAGAGTTCAACTGTAAAACTTAATGAGAAAGTGGAAATTGGAAGAAATAGCCCAACTAGAATAAGAATAAAATGGGGGGGAACACATAATTTTATGTGAATCACCATTTTTCTAGACCCAATATACAGCAAATGCTGCAACGGATTGTTGGAGTCTTGCTTACTTAGAGATCTGGGTAAGTTTGGGTAATAATTACCATATACTATATGTGGTATTAAATTAAAAAACCAATGTGCGAATACACATTGGACAGTATTTACAATAACGACAACAAACAATGTTAATTATTTCCAGATCACTAAGTGGTTCAGCATTGTTTTACAATATCTGTGTAATTTGCATGTCTTTACATATGAAGATAGAGAAAATAGGTTAAGATACGCTTTCTAACCTTTGTTCATTATAAAGGTCAAGTAGTAGTACTTGAATATACAGTATAAAATGAACTACTTAATTAATAGGAAGTTAAGTAATATAAGACTACTAAAGTACCTTGCATCTGCAACAATATGTTGTTGGTATGTAATATTTTTCTTTATAATTGTTAAATTTATTTTAATGATGGATGTTACAATTGCATGACATGCTTTTAACAAATGCTGAGCTCTTGTAGACTGGGAATATAACTTATTGCTCCAACATGAGACCCTGTCCATTGAGATTTATACATGATTGTTTGGCTATTTAGTGGAATGTAACCTACCCCAGGGTGACAATTTAAGAACAAGAACAAACAAAAAAGGATGAGAATCCAATATACAGTAAAATTTAGGATAAAACATATATTACATCCTTCCGGTACTATCAAACGGCTTACCTTTTAGGGCCTCTAAAAATAAAACAGATAAAACAAGATATAACTAATAAAAAGAACTGACTAGGCTGTACAATTATATACAGATAAAAGGGAATCACCCTGGGGGGCACATGAAAGGAAAACTGTCTCGTTCGTGATTTTTTAAAGAAGGGGTAGCACCGGTGGGGGTGGGGAATTTTGGCCGGCGGCGCTTGAATGGTATTTTGAGATATTGGGACCAGGGGGGCACACAGGTTTTACATGATTTACATAGATAGGGACACTTAAAAGAGGTAGTTTAACACATTAAAAGCTTAAATGTGAATAATCCCTGCTATGAAAGAGTTATTCATTAAAAATATGCAGAATACTGCATTTAAGAATAACTGCAGAGGACCACATTGTGTAATATCACACAGAATTTATGGCAAAATTGATCATTATTAACAATATGATCAAAATACTTGCCAAGCAATTAAGAAACTTACTACACATGTGGGATACAACAATATATAATACACATTAAAAAATTGATAACTGGGTCCTCCCCATTTCATATAAATTCTGCAATAAAATGGGGTTTATTAATACTTGACAATAGTAAACGGGGCAAACTGCTTTACTAAAAAATGGCTTAAAATAAGGAATCCTTGGCCACGGTTGAGTGAGGGCTCTGTTAGCAAACAGAGACATATATAATAACATGGTATTTAAATTAAGACATGTGTTACCATCTTCCTGTGCGCCTGGCCCAGCACGGCTCATGTTAGACCACGGAGGGAAAGGGGGGAAAAGGGAAATGGAATATTGGGATTCATGCAGCTATTAGAACATTGTTTATTGTTCCACTGAGAACAATAATTTACAAATTAAATTCCGTAAAAATGGCATATATTAGTCAATTTGCCTGAGGTCCAAGAGGTATAAATTTAAATTATCAATAAAGATGTGCACAATATATGAGCACAAACAATTAAAATGTAAGAAGTAGAACCTCTATAACCATATATCACAGGCAAATATATTTAAATTGTAACTAAAAGTACAGTACTGTAGACCATTGAGATAGCCAGTTATACACAATATAAACACTGGCTGGGTTTAACCCTCTAAATGCTCTACTGAGCATTATTTATTATGGCGGCACTATACATTTTCAGCCAAAAATTTGATTTGGCAGGGGAGAAAATTCTAATAAATAGGGATACAGTGAAACTGAGCAGCATTTTGAGTGTTTTAGAAGTTGTAAGTATCAGATTTAAGGGCTGGAGTTTTTAATTGCATGCTTAGTGAATTCGAAACTATGTCCTATGTAAAGCTTGTGTATGTGTTGAGGTTAATGCGCAAATAGATTACTTCTTTGTTACATATAAAATATTCAAAATTTGATCTCACTTTTCACCATGACCAAGCTACTTTCCAATATATCACCATACATTGTTGGAAAGATGAGGACATAACCTTTTGAAAAAACAGCATGTCAAAAAATCCTATGTGTTGTAACTCAAAATATTTACCTTAGAAAAAACACACGGGTTTTGACAGGCATGGAGGCTGCCATTTTGCACATGCATACATGGGCCAAAAGTTATGAGGCTGGGAAAAAAAAGTAGTGCACAAAGCAGCCTTTTTTCTTATTGCTAACATATATACCTTTAAAATGATACCAAAACATATCATTTAAACTGTATTTTACAAATTATATGCATCCTGCACTCAGCCACATGTGCTTATTATCTAACTGACAGCATGTAACCCTGAGTATGTGACTTCCGTTTTGGGGTAATTAGATCTTGAAGAGAACCCAACCCTTTCAAATTTGAATCAAAACAACAATTTTCATCAATCTGATCTATTTCGAGAAAGAACATGAAGTCCTATTACACTGGTTTAAAGATTTATTGGAAAAAAAAAATGAAAATGTCACATATAATGGTGTTTTGAGGCAAAAATTTAGACGGAAACAAATGTACTTGGGTACATCTGGAAAACATGATTTTAACTCAGAATTAAGCATAAGTTTGAGTTTTAATAGGCATAGCAGATATAATATATAAAGTCAGAAGTGAAAACAATCTTCATTGGCATTCTAAATGTTACAGAATTTTAGTCCGTTTTGAACATTTTTTTTTTTTTAAGTTTCTGCATTTTTGAGGGTAAAATCCATATAAATGTAGCATTTTAGATGCTATTTGACCCCAGAAAAGGGTTTGTTTACATAACAATCAACAGATTTGACCTCCTGTCACACAACAAAAAAAGAATGTGACCCCAAAATGTCAATGCTAGATATTAATTAACAGTCTTCTGTCACACCTGAACCTGTGGGTGAGGTCAGCCACCTGCAATCTTCAGTATGTTCCAGGTACTTTCTGCTGAGTAATCTGTGAAAATAAAAAGGTTTTCTGTGCATGTTTACTCAATATTGTGATTACTAGTGTAACTTAGATACAATATGCCGGCTTCAGATTGTCGAGCTCATGTGCGAACAGTTCAGTTCTAAAACGGGTTTGAGAGTCCCAACAAGGGTTAAACTCTTGCTTTTCCTACTGGCGTTGATAAGAAGAATGCCAGGCTGGAAAAGAAAACAATAGATAGTAGAATACATGACAATAATCATGTACTAACCTTAAAAAATACTGATGGTACAGACACGACTGTGTCAGCTTTACGGCCCCGCCCCAACGCTCGAGTGTAGTTGACAAGTAAAGTAGTTTTGATGACTCGTCACTTCACCCAGACTTGTATACAATGAGTTGATGGTTCCGGCTGAGGTCTTGGTTCTTTTCAACACTTCATTTAAAAAACATACTCAAATTAAACCAAACTGTGATGGTGATTTAAATTTTGATGCCGCTATCTCCATTTGGTTGGCGTGAGCGGCTTAAGTGTTTTATGCATGCATTTCATATATTTTTCAGCTGAAAGCCTGATTGAACTACAATCACAGAATAACATATGAACTAAATGGGATCTGTTAACTTTGCAAATTAGGAAAATTGGTATTATTCAAAGTAGGCAGGTCGGACGGTCATCATGGCCAAAGCATCGGCCAGTGCGGACACGACCTTTGCGGGCATTATTGTCAGTTACAGGTTCTTAAGGATATTTAAAAGGGCATACATACATTGGAATTTATTGGAAAATCTGAATGGTTGACCCCCAGTTTGCTCAATTGCAATCAAGTACCTGGTAAGTTACGCAGACAGGCATGCAGTGTTTGAGGTGCTCGAATTCGCAGGAAAGTTGCAAATTGATGTTGAAAATCACCGCAATGGTCGCGAAAACTGGTGACATTTGAACCCCAAAATTGGCTGATCATGCATGTTACAATTATAGTGGGACTGTGTGCATAATTGTTTTCCCTACATTTTGGTGAAGCCACAGCCACAACAATATTGAAATTATGTTTGGTTTGTTTTCAGGTGTTGACATTATCAGTGTGTGCAAGAAGGCTTGAACCCAGACCACACCAGGCTGAATCCGAAGCCCGAGAAACTGTATAGTGCCCCCTTATTGTCCCAGTGTACTAGATAAAAGACAAGTGGTTTTTTAAGAGTTCTCTCCCATGATGGGAAGATATAGGGATGTAATAAATGAAATTATTGCTAAAAAAAAGAATAATTAAAGCACTGTACAGTAAAAAGCTATTAAGTGATATAAATAAATTATTAAATCACCCGAGTCTCCCCAGATATGGGAAAATGTCGATTGAATTTAAGTTTTTAATATAGTATGTGTTCTTATTAAGCTGCAGGACCCCTGTTTGTATTTATATTTTATCTGTAATCTGGCAGTCCACAAGATATGTTGCCAGAGATTTGTACACTGGTAATTTATTTTTGCCAGTAGGATTTAAAATATTATTAAGAGTTAAATCAATGATTAAGTTGGAAAAATTGGTTTTAAGCTGTTCTCTCTGTGTATAGAACTGGGGGCACTGTGTCAGCAGGTGGTCGGCTGTAAAGGGGATCCCACATTGAGGACAGAGAGGGTCCAGCTTTAAAATATACTTTCCCGCACTAGCAGGCAAAAGACTGGTCCCCTTCCTCAGTTGGCTAATGCATTTGTCAATAATGATATTGGAAGAATATTGATGCGGCCGACGGAGGGTTTTTTCGGCAATGGTGAAAGGGGCTTTGTATGAAGTGTTAGCGGGTGGCATATTGTTCCACTCCCGCATAACATAGACCTTGGCCCGGGAATATATTTCTGTTGGGGCTAGTGGGACCCCTATATTAATCGACTCCCTTTTGAGGCCCTCCTTAGCCTCCCTGTCTGCCTGAACATTCCCCGGAATGTTGACATGTGCTGGGCACCAAACTAAGGTTACCTGTAAAGATTTGTCTAGGCACTCTTGATTCAGTTCCAAAATTTCATTTAAAATATCAGGCCTAGACCTGCTATTTCTATTTTTGATGGACTTTAGTGATGATAGAGAGTCCGAGAAGATAGCAGTTTTAGTTGGCTTGTTAACTAATATCCAGCACATTGCAAAGCTAATGGACAAAAGTTCCGCCGTATAAATAGAAAGATTGTTGCTGTGTCTGAATGTTCTTATAATTTTTTTGGAGGGAATTACAAATGAATTGGCTACCAAGCCAGAGTCAGGGCATTTGGAGCCGTCTGTATAAATTTTTAAATGGGAAGGCAACATGCTTCTTTTAAGCTCCCGGCCCCTGATGAAGGAGCCCGTCCCAAATAGCTTGTTAACGGGGTTTGAGCCGTGTCTGGACTGGGCCCTGGCCCAATATTGGAGGGATTGTTGTTTCCAGTGCAGGGTGAGGGGCAGCAGTCCGGCTTCCTCCTCTAATGTACAACCCGGTGTACACGGTGCCCGTAGGACTATCCTGAGGGTCTTGTTTTGTATGGTATCTACCATTTTGAGGGCGTTTGGCGTAGCACATGAATAGATTTTTGCCCCATAATCTATCTTAGGACGAATAAGGGACTTGTAGAGTAGAAGGAGGCTATTTTTATCGGACCCGAAACCTGTGCCTCTCAACATCCTCATTAAATTTAAGTCCCTTTCGCACCTTTCGGCTAAATATTTGAAGTGGTGAATAAATGTATCTAGGTACATACCTAGAAATTTCACCACTTTTTCAAAAATGATTTTGGTAGCGCCTAATGTTAAGTCCAAAGAGTGCTGTTTTTGATTGCCAAACAGGATTCCTACTGTTTTTATGGGTGAAATGTTGAATCCCCATTCAATGGACCATTTCCATATAGAGTCCAGCCCTGCTTGGGCCTTTTTTGCAGGGTTGACAGCTTGGACCCCATTAACCAGGTGCCGGAGTCATCGGACAATTGGGAGATAACCATGCCTGATGATTTACCGGTTGCAGGCAGGTCATTGACAATGATGGAGAAAAGCAGGGGAGAGATGTCAGACCCCTGATGGGTGCCTCTGTCAGTTATTGCTTCGTCTGAACTCGCACCATCGACTCTGACCTTGATTTTACGACCCTCAAGGAAAGCCTTTACATAGTCGAAGTAGTGTCCGGTGATACCGTAATCAGCTAGCTTGTTAAGATGCAGAAAGTCCAAGTTAAGTCGAAGGCAGCTTGAAGGTCCAAAAAGTACTGACTGCCCTCGATTTTTAGCCAAAATAATGTCATGTTGTAGTCTAGCTAGCTGGTCTAGTGTATAACGCCCTTTCCTAAAGCCAGACTGGAAGGGGTTCAAAATATGTTTTGTTTCCAATAAGTGCTCAAGTCTATTTTTGATCATGATTTCTAATAGTTTACCAGCAAGAGAAGTGAGACTTATTGGCCTATAAGATTTTGGATCTGATTTATCTTTTCCAGGTTTTGGTATCGGTATCAAAGTAGCCTGCTTCCACTCGGATGGCATAAGACCCGTCGTGTACACCCTGTTGCACAATTCAAGCCAGAAGTATAAAATGTGATCTGACATGTTCTTGAACATCAGATAAGAAGGTCTATCAGGTCCCGCGGCCGAGTCCTTCCTGCCACCAATGGCTGCTTTTAATTCCGAAAGAGAAAATGGTTGATTTAATGGGCAGTTATTATCCCCAGGCTCAGTTAAAATGTGTTTATTATGTGATTCAAACAGTTTTTGATGGTCCAAAGTTTCAGAAGGCAGGTTTGAATCACTAGATACAGATTTGAAATGTTGAACCAAAAATTGAGCCTTGTCTCTTGGGGTACAGGCAATTTCGCCTTTAAATTTCGGTAGAGGCACAGGACAGTACAGAATTCCTTTAATTCTGTGAAGTTTTTGCCAAAACTGCTTTGTCAGAAGTAGAGTGTTAAGTATTAATGGATTCACAGAATTCTTTCCAATTCTGCTGTTTAGCTTCCAAAATGACCCGCTTCGCAGTGTTTTCTAGAGACCTATGCTTTTTAAGATTATACTCCGCGGGGTTATCTTTAAAGATTTTTAGGGCTTTTTTCTGTCCTGTACAGCCTTGGCGCATTCATCGCTCCACCACGGTACTGATCGCGTTTATTCTGGCCAGAAGAGACCGGTATGCTGCATTCAGCTATGGACAGCAGTTAATTGGTAAGATTTTTACAAAATAGAAGAGGATCTTCATTGTGAATGTCTGCCAGGGATAGATCAGTAAACTGATCCCAGTTAGCCTTACTGAATATAAATCTAGGTTCCCCTGAACCATGGGTATCAGTTCCCTGTGTAATATAGTTACACAGGGTGACTATTTGAGGGAAGTGGTCAGATCCTAGGCTACTGGGTAACGGTTCCCAGGCAGAAGTGCTAGAAATCTCAGGGCTGGCTACGGTGAGGTCTATATGAGTCATAGCTCCTGTGTAGTCAAGCCTGGTTGGCGAACCATCATTGAGCAAAATGAGGTCTTGCTCTTCCAACCAGGCTGTGACTGCTTTACCTCCCGCATCAGATTTAGGGGAACCCCAAGCGATGTGATGTGCACTAAAGTCCCCCGTATAGATGACATCATGGGGTCCTTTAATGGTCCGTAATTGTGTGCCAATTTTATTTAAAGACTCAGGATCAATAACCTTAATTGCCAGCACTTCGATAACAGCACTACCATCAGCTTGTAAAGAGTCATTCACACTCAATACCTCATAGTTGATGTTATAATTCGCAAGCATTGTTTGGTCTTATAATATACGGTTGTAAGATTAAAGGTAAAAAACATTGCACGGACTTGATCTTACATTGCAGACATTGAAACCATTGTATGGTCTTAACACTACAGAAGTGTCAACCGTTGCATGGTTTTACTAAAATGAATGTTGCAACCATTGGACGGCCATCGCACCCATTGCATGTCTTATTACTACAGAAGTCACATCCAATGCAAGGTTTTACCATTACGGAAATCGGTACCATTGCACGGCCTTAACATGACAGATGTCACATCCATTGCATGGTCTTAACACTAGAGAAATCACAACCTTTGCATGGTCTCAACACTACCAATGTGACAATCATTGCATGCTCTAAACATTACATTAAAGGAATCGCAACCATTGCATTGTCTTTAGATTACATAAATCGCAACCAATGCATGGACTTAACACTACAGAAATCGCAATCGCAATCTTTGCATGGTCTCAATTCTACCAATGCGACAATCATTGTATGCTCTACACTTTACAGGAATTGCAGCCATTGCATTATCTTTAAATTACATAAGTCGCAACCAATGCATGGACCTAACACTACAGAAGTCGCAACCATTGCACGGCCTTCAAATTACAGAAGTTACAACCATTGCATTGTCTTTAAACAAAAGAAGTCGCAACCATTGCGTATATATTTTATTACAGATGTTGCCACTTGTCATGGTTTTACCATAACGGAAGTCGCAACAATTGCACGGCCTTAACATTATAGAAGACGCAACCGTTACATGGACTTAACATTACAGAACTCGCAACAATTGCAAGATCTTAAAACTGCAGAAGTCTAAATCACTTCAAGGTCTGTACACTGCATAAATCATATTTAATGCATGGCGTAACAGTATCGATTTCGTATTTATTGGCATGGTCATAACACTACAGAAGTCGCGTTCATTGCATGGTCTCTACATTACAGAAGTAGCAACTATAGCTTGGTCTTAACACTACGAAAGTCGCAACTATTATATGGTCTTAAAACTACAAAATTCGCAACCATTGCATGGCTTTTGAATTACAGACGTTGCAAATGTTGCATGGTCTTAACACTATGGAAGTCGCTACCATTGCATGGTCTTAAGACTCTTAACACTACGGAAGTCGCTAGCATTGCACGATCTTAACACTTCGGAAGTCGCTACCATGACATGATTTTAACACTACGTAAGTCGCTAACATTCCATGGTCTTAACACTACCGACGTCGCAAGCATTGCGTGGACTTCACATGTAAGAGGTCGCAAGCATTCCAAGGGCTTTATTTCCTATGTCAACTAGCAAAGTGTCGACAGTTACTAGCATTTAGGAGCTACATATGCAAGCTTTGAAAGAGTTACATTGCTCGTCTTGCACAATATGACTGCACATTCCAGCAAATGTATACTAGTATGTGACAAAATGTTGTGTTTGCTCAAATATCCAACCTTTGTGTGTTTAATGGCGGAAACATTTTAAATCTTAAACACAGAAAAATAAGTATACCTGAAACAGAATATGTAACATTTCGAAATGCTACAGTGAATCTTCCAGCTAACCAACAAATGCATTACTTGTTGCTGTTATTTAAAATAAATGACAAGAAAAAATGCGACCGGTGTATTGTTTAGTCCATTGATATGATTGCATAAAGCGGTTGCTAAATGACATAAATGCATGGTTGTCCAAAAACAAGTTCAGTTTATTGGTCATATACGATTGATCAAGTACAGGTTCTTAACTTGAATACCGTGGGATATCGTTTAACCTTCGTGAATAGCATTTCGAAATGTAATGGATTATTTATCACAAAGTAGGAGAGAAAAGCATGTGTCAAGGAGTGAAATTGGACGCTAGACAAATCCAAAAATAAACATTCATAGACTATCGCCGATTCGGGCATTGCCCATGTAAATATTGAATGGTGCTATTTGAACTTAGGATGTTGTCATTGGTAACTATACATTTGTGTTTGGTTCAATAGGTGAATTAATTTCGTCTTGTGTCTAAAATATAGGTGATCTGTACAGCATGTGAATTTCCCTAAGCGTTCAACAAACACTGTCTTATTATAAAACTATTGTTGTTACATAATAAGGTGGACACATTAATCAAACAAATATTAAGTAAATTCAAATACAAAAGTCTCATTAGTCAAACAATTTTCCATATGTTAGATTTTTATACGGATATGGATATACTGTTACGGACTGATGGAAATGCGGCCTTAATCATCATGGTTTGAAAAACTTAAGTGACAACAAACATTAAAAATTTTGAAGTACATATTGAAATTGAAGCTTTTTCTTCAATTTGACCTAGTGACCTAGTTTTTGATCCCACATGACCCAGATTCGAACTCGGCCAAGATACCATCAAGACAAATGTTCTGACCAAGTTTCATGATGATTGGGCAAATAATGTAACTTCTAGGGTGTTGACAGTCTTTTTCTTCAATTTGACCTAGTGACCTAGTTTTTGACCCCACATGACCGCTTAATCGGTTATTCAAACTTGCTAACTGGCATGTATATAATTCGGTTTGCATTAGATAATTGGCTTGAAAAATATTTGTTAGTTACTTACAAATACATGTCGTATATACTATAGAATAAGAAGCCATATTATTAAGTTAAAAGGTAGGAAATTGAATTTCATTCAAACAAATGTTTCCTTTTTAGCAAAAATGCACTCATAGTTCACATGATTTTAGTTTCTTTTGTCGCCAACAGTCTTTCTAAGCTGTCAGCCTTTTGACTGAATTATGCTTTGCACACTCATAAATAAAGGGAAGTAATTCATTAACTTCACAAGTCAGGTTCTTGGATGCAACACACCATCTGCTGATGGTGATCATTTCTGCCAATTTAACTGAAAATCCCTGCATGCATGACAATATTATGCTCACGGAAATTATTTGACCTATGACCTTAATTAGTGACCTTAAAGTTTCAGCTACAGAATTGGTTCTGAAACGCCACATGCCGTCTATCACTTCTGCCCAGTAATTTGAAAATTCTTCCATGCCGGGCAAAATTATACTTCGGTCAATGTCAATGGCGTAAACTCTTATATTTGACCTTTAAGTGTGACCTTGACCTTGTACCAAAGGACCTGGTTATTGCACACCACATGCTGTCTCATAATGCTTATCACTTCTGTCTAGTAATTTGAAAAACGTCCATGCCAGACAAAATTACGCTCCAGCAGAGTCCAAGATATTATTTTTTATATTTGACCTTTGACCTTTAAGTGTGACCATGACCTTGGGCCTAGTTCTTGTGCACGACACACCATCTTATAATAGTCATCATCATCATTATCTGCCAAGTTATTTGAAAATCCTTCAATGCTGGACGAAGTTATTGCCTGGACAAGAATCTTAACATATATACATTAACCTGATCTGTGACCTTTAAGTGTGACCTTGACCTTGGACCAAGGCACATGATTCTTGCACGCCACACTCCGCTGCATAATGCTTATCACTTGTACCAAGTTATTTGAAAATTCTTCCCTGCTGGATAACATTATGCTCCGATCAGGGTCTATGACTTAAATTCTTATATTTGACCTTGGACCTTTAACTGTGACCTTGACTTTGGACCAAGGGACTTGGTTTTTGAGCGTGACACACCATCTCAATGCTTAGCACTTCTGCCAAGTTATTTGAAAATCCTTCTCTGCTGGATAAAATTATGCTCCAGACAGTATGTATGGCTTAAATTTTTATATTTGACCTTTGACCTTTAAGTGTGATCTTAACCTTGGACCTAGAGAACTGGTGTTCTTGCACACGACAAACCGTTGCACCATGCTTGTGCTAAGTTATTTGAAATTCCATCCATGCTGGACAAAATTATGCTCCGGACAGGGACTATGGCTTAAATTCTTATATTTGACCTTTGACCTTTAAGTGTGACCTTATACTTGGACATAGGAACCTGGTTCTTGCGAGTGACCCACCGTCTCATTATGCTTAACATTTCTGCTAAGTTATTTGAAAATCCTCCAATGCTGGACAAAGTTATTGTCCGGACATGAATCTGAACATACGAACATACATGCACACGTACATACGTACGAACCATGGACAGGGTGAACACTATAAGCCCTGCCATCAATGATGATGGGGACATAAAAAAGTTGCACATGATTCTAAAACAATTATATTTATTACTTGTCAAACAAGATTTCTCTTTGCGTCAATAACTCACCACCGCATGTATGAATTTGAAAAGCAGTAAATGTTCTATTATCAGAAGTTAGTGGAGGAAATTATGTTACATAAATATCCATTTGACCATTTAAAAGGCACTATACATTATACCGTTTTAATATCAAAGCTTTCATTCTAGAAAGGCATAAGCTTTCTTTATGAGTAATGCACATCATCTTGGCACACAGTACCAAATCATAACTGCAATAACAAAGAAATGTCTTAGAATAATAGGAACAGATACACTGGTTTAGCTGTAACAACTTGAAAATGAATTAGCTGGATTATAGAGGCCACACCACTGAATTTGATGGATTCTTAATCCTTTTTACACCATCACAGTGTAAGTGCTTGCCCAAATCATAATATTTATGACAAATGTTCTTCCATGCAATTACGCAATAAAAAAAGACCTGATTTAACGGTACATTCCCTACATTACTGAATTTGTCCACACAAAAGAAAGTACAACATATTTTTATGACCCCCCCAAAAAAAAAAAAAATAGCTAAATTGAAGAAAATTTGACTAAATTATATTTTAATTGCTACAAGTGAAGTACAATACTGTAACATGACATGATAATAACACAATTTCCAATGCTCACCGATAAAACTTCAAATGCTCAGCCTGCCAATTATAATCCAATAATTATGATTATGAAGCGAAAATTCACACAGTTATGCGACCACTTCTAAAGATCTGCCTTTGTATTGAAACGTCCTTCAATAGAAGTTAGCGGCCTTTGTAAGATCAGAGCTAATAGCAGTACATCGAAGCACAAAGGTGGCATTTAAAGTGTTGGACAATTTGTATGACAATACTTAATTAAAATTATTCCTCTGAGGTAATTATTATTAGACCACAAATCAATCATTCACAGTCTGTTCAGACATTCTGAAGGTATCTGAAAGCAGACAGATAACATCGTTGTAGTCGACAAAAAGCTCTCAAGTGACACCTAGATTTATGAAATATACCACTATTTTTGGTACACTGACAAGCTGTCATTTCCAAATAATCGGCAGTTATTGATCTGTAATTTTTTAAAATAAGCATTTGATAGGTTTTGTTGAAATCTTAGAGTGCCAGAAATCAATAACAAGATAATATCTTCTAGTGACAAATCACACATAATTAGTTTCCCTTTTTAGCTGTTCACAGAACAACTAAACTTACGGCTATTTCAAAGCCGAACAGCCAAAGAACTAACGGCTCCTAACCGCTTTAGGCCAGGCAGATTTCACTACGCGAAAGTAAGAAGTGCCGTTTTAAATATCATTTAATTTGTCAAATGGTAATTATTACATTAATAACTATGATTAGAACATGACAAGCTAAGAATATTTAGTTAACAACTTTCAATGTAGGATCAAATTATGACTGTACTTGCAGAAGAAAATAAAATACATGTAGTATGTGCGGCATCCTAATTTATTGATGAATGAATTTTTGGGGTCATGAGTGGAGCAGAGTAGAAAAAATCCAATCCTTACCTATTCATCTCGTTATTGCCGACTCATGTCAAGGTAAATTTGTTGAATACCAACTTTGTTGAGTAGGGAATGTTTAATACTCATTTTATTATAAACGTGACCATCATCATAATGATAAAGAACAGTTTAGAGGTAATTACGCAGTAGTGGTAGAGTTTTACGGAGCATTCTGGAGATAGTCGATGTATCACATTTGAGGTTATATCATATCATATCAGAAACTACAACAGGCAGAATTTTATATGCTGGAAGTCGGCAATACTGTATGTATGCCTAGTGGTTAGCATGTCAGACTAGCGTTCCGAAGGTCCCGGGTTCCATTCCTGGCAGAGGTTGAGAATTTTTTCATCTACTTTCTCGACAGATTAGCTTCATCAGATGCCTGACAAATTAAAAGAGAATACATTTTAAAATATATTTCCAAAAGAAACCAACAATATTCTGATCGTAACTCACTTTAAGTAACTTAAACATATTATCGCAAAACACTTGCTAATACGGTTGAAAAGCTTGTAGCACAGTCTTTACATTCATATAATTTCAATATTTTTAATATTCAGCAACTTGTTGTTTGTTTATAAGGTTCAGATTGAGTTTTGCTCAACTCCACAGCTTTTGATCTTCTACAGACTAATCACCTGTCTTCCACAGAGAGCGTCTGGTTATGAAACTGATAATGGTCCTTTTTCACTATATACTCATACATCCAGAGAATGTGTCTTAGAAATCAAAATATAGTGTTGGAATGCCATTAAATTAATATATGTATGTAGCCCAATGAAAGAGCATGCAATTGAAAATCGGAAAAAGAATTTGTCTCATTAGGTTTCTTGCCCGACAGTTTTTGAATTGAAATTTGTTTTGAAAGGCTTTATATATATTTTACTCGTACAGACTTTGAAGCTGCTGCAAGTGACTTATCTAGTTTTTACATGTGATTATGTTTTAATTAGTGGCATACAGTTTACAATGGACCTAAATTCATCAGCTACACATTTGATGCAATAAATATATTGAATTGAATGTTGGACACTCCTATGCTTAAAGTATGTGTAAGAATAAATGTAACATGGCTAAATTACATCTACATCATTTATCACAACCTGCTACTGTTCAATAACTTTAATTATTATTATGCAACTTCAAATACTCACTATTTTTCAAACTGCAAACAAACATAGTTAAAGGATAAATAACATCTTGTAAACATAACAGGAGGGCCCGTGTCCAGGTGTCATATTAACAGGGTGGGGGCATACGTTGGGTAGCAAATGTCAGGGAGGGCATATGTCCGCCTGAGTAAAAATTGATGGGAGGGCATGTGTCCGGATAACTACTGAATTGAATTGACAACAAGTACAATTCAAAACGGAATGATTGAGAGAAAAACAAGATTCTGTGTCTGATAAACACACATGTCCCCCAGTTGTTGCTTGATAGCCCATTTCTTAGTCCAAATTAGGTCAAGGTCAAGTTGAGGTTGGGTGATATGGGTGGATTGGGAATGGTCATAAGCAACAACTGTGTAAATATCCAAGTGTTCTTGCAAGTGGTGTTGGCGCTATACAAAACGGTAAAATCTACTTAACCAAGAAACAGCCCATTTGAATTATTCTAAGTGCAAATTAGGTCAAGGTCAAAGTGAAGTTGGGTGATATGGGTGGATACGGAGAGGTCATAAGCAACAACTGTGTAACTATCCAAGTGTTTTAGTAAGCGGTGTTGGTGCTAGATGAAATGGTAAAATCTACTTAACCTTGTCACGGACGGGAGGACGGACGGACGGAAGGAAGGACGGACAGGACAATCACTATATGCCTCCCGCATCAAGATGCCGGGGGTATACAAATAATTACACAACGACCATATATATATTTCATAATTTGATTTACATTTGTATGAGGCAATGTTGTATTCTAACTTACCATTTTTAATATTATAAAATGCTAAGCAATGGTTAAGTCAGATATATAATATTTAACAAATGTTATAGTAAATAAATGAATATTTTCATTTAGACATTTATAACCACTGTATTTAAGGTGACATGTGTAATCCCTCTCTAATTGCCAAGAGTGTCCATTATGTGCCCAGTAATACGTAATAGCGAACAACTGGAGTGCCTTCAGGCTTTGATTTAACAATAAACCACCACAGTGTGCCATACGAATCTGATTGTGGAATGCTTTTCTAAAGTATTAGCATGCCCAATAGACTACAGTATGGCTGATTAACCAAAATAACTACTTTAAACTCAACCCTGGTTTTGAAATTTAAACAACTGCTTTCACATTTTCATCTACTGAAAGGATCAAAGTACCACTGGCAACTTTGTGCAAAATATAATTATATTGAAGAGGAATATGTTAATAGATCTGTGATTGTGATTTTTAGAGTTACTAATTGCTTTCACATTCCGATTTCAAGACTTAGTCAGTTGCAAGAGAAAAGAAACTAGACGTGTCACATGGATGCCCCCATGACACGTTTGGACACAGACAAAGGGCATGTTGCCAACACAAATATTTGCTTCAACAAATTTATTTATATATATATTTTCTATAATGGAAAAAATGACAAAGGGACTCAATTTTGCCGAAATTGCTTGCAGATAAAATTCCTTCCTTTACGTTCCCCTACACGTTAAGGTTCTTCAGCTGTGAGAGTTTGACCAAAATCCGCCAAGCAGTTAAAGAGAAGTCCACAACATTTCGGAAGTATATATTCAATAGTGGAAAACTAGAAATGTGTTCACAGCCAGATGCCCCCACCTATGCAGGTTGTTCTACATGGCCCCGCTTTGTCTATATGCATACAAATTATTTTGCTTAATATGAATTGTCCTTTTATATTGTACTTCCTGCTTATTCTGTGAAGTAATTTGAGGTAACACAATTTCCAATCAACAGTTTTAGTCCTGACAAAAAATATCCATAAATCGTAACATTTATACATTAGACCTTGGACCTAGGGATCTTGTTTCTGCACGCCACAAAGCATGTCACCATGCTTAACAGTTGTGCCAAATTAATTCCTTCCATGCTGGACAAAATGATGCTCTGGACAGGGTCTATGGTTTAAATTCTTATATTTGACCTTTGACCTTTAAGTGTGACCTTGACCTTGGATCTAGGGACAACATTTTTGCGTGCGACACACCGTCTCATTATGCTTAACATTTCTGCCGAGTTATTTGAAAATCCTTCAATGCTCGACCAAATTATACTCCAGACCGGACCTATGGCTGAAATTCTTATAGTGTACCTTTGACCTTTAAGTGTCACCTTGACCTTGGACCTATGGACCTGCTTTTGCGCACACCATCTCATCATGCTTAACAGGGGAACAAAAAACTCGGGCCAAAATCCCTTCCTTTAGGATCACCTACACATTAATGTCCTTCAGCTGTGAAAGTTGAGCAAAATCTGCCCAGCAGTTAAAGAGGAGTTAAGTCCACGAAATATTGATAAGTATATATTCCGTAGTGGAAAAAATGCCAATTGACCATAATTCTGCCAAAATTGGTCGCAGACAAAATTCCTTCCTTTATAATCACCTTAACATTAAGGTTATTCACCTGTGAAAGTTTGAGCGAAATCTGCCTCGCAGTTAAAGAGGAAGAGGACGAGGCCTGAACGGAAAACTGTTGTAACTCACTTTTTAAAATTTTTACAGTAGTAGACTGTTTTTCACAAAGAGGACATTAACTTGCTCGTAATTTTGACGACCCAGAAAGTATCAGCTTGTTGAAATTACACCCCAGACAATTATTATTATAAAATCTGACTAAGTGTGGATGATAATTATAATTAAAGAATATAATTGACCTAATTGTCGCAACTTAACACAAACTTTTAAAAGCAGTAAAATGCGTTAATTAGGACGTCGCACATATTCCAAATACTTGAGTCAATAATTTCAACGAGCGGGCTAATGCTCGGGGTGTGAAAAACAATTAGTGGGCTTTTGTCCCATAGGGCTTTCTTCGGATTCAGTTAGAGGGCCACCCAAGGAACATTTCTGTTAAGTCAGGGGTAGCGAATATATCATGTATGGCGGATATTGCCTTACTTGTCTGTTTTTGAAAAAGTCGTTTGCAACTTGTCTGTAGAATAATTATATATAGTGAAGCCTGTCTAAACTGAACCCTCTGAAAACCAATTCCCTGTCTAAACTGGACAATTGTCTCAGTTCCAAGTTTTCATCCTCCTTCTTCTGTTAATCAAAAACATGTATAAACTGAACACTGCAAAAACTGGCAACTGATTGCATGGTTTTTAATAAACAATAGATTAGAATAAATAGTAAAAAAGCTAAATAAACCAAACGGCTATGTCCAGTCTGGTGTCACTTGTCTTCACCCTTGAGGTGTTAAGCCGATTATTGTCTCTTAATTGATAACATGGCCTCTTAGTTAGAGTAACAACAGAGAGCAAAAACATGTAAAATGATTGACCAGGTACCGATGGTGTTTTCACAGTTTTTACTGTTTTAAAATCTGTCAAATTTTCACTTGTCCGTTCATGCTGTG
This sequence comes from Congeria kusceri, assembly GCA_027627225.1. Taxonomy (NCBI): domain Eukaryota; kingdom Metazoa; phylum Mollusca; class Bivalvia; order Myida; family Dreissenidae; genus Congeria; species Congeria kusceri. The sequence goes on along the minus strand of CM051039.1, from coordinate 39,341,274 downwards.
GGACAACCTGAGCAATAAAGACAAATAAATTTGCTATCCCTGAAATTTATTGCCAAATCCATCAGGTGGTGTCAGACAAGAAGATTGTCAAAGTTTTCAACAGAAACATATAAGAAAAAATGTCCCCCCCTTCCTCTAGAAGCCATGCTGTTTGGTGATTTTTTTATGATTAAACAAATTCGGGAATAAAGGATGCATTTGTGCCAAATTATTTCAAATCCCACCAGTGGATTCAAACAAAAATAATGTTTAAAGTCCTTTTAGCTTGGCTTATTTCAAATAGCCAAATGAGGATAACTGTCATGCCCACTGGCGGGAATGTTTTTTAAAAACTTGAAATAATTTGAAGGAAATTGGTTAAGCCAGGCAAGGAACACCTGTGAAATATTATCAAAATCTCATAAGGGGTTGCCCGGAAGATGTTCAAAGTGTTCAAAAATGCTATATAAGGAAAACTTCTCCGCCCTCTCAGGGGCATAGTTTTTTAACAAATCAAAATGATTTAGAACAATATGGTAGATGGTCAATCTGGAAACATCTCCATGAAAATATTTTAAAAATTTGGTCAGTGGTTGAAGAGAAGATTGTAAAAGTTTGTAATACATTCATTTACAAAAAACTGCTCCGCCCCAATTGGCCATGTTCTTTAACGTATCAAATTATTTCCAAGAAATTGGTAGAGGGTCACCCAAGAAACATTTCTGTGACATGATTTAAAGATCCCCAAAGTGGTTTCAGATAATAAAATTTTCGAACTTTAAAAAAAAAAAGCATATATTAGTGACTGTGTTTAAAAAAATTCAAAATGATTTTAAGGAATTTGGTAAAGGGTCAACCTAGGAACATCTCTATGAACTTATTTCAAAATACCATGACAGTGGTTACAAAGAAGATTTTAGTTAATATAATATTAAAGTCGATAAAACCATATTTAACTTTGCAACTTAATTTCTAAATTTGTAGTTTTGCTTAGAAGTACTCTATTTTATTTTACCTCCTACTGATTTCAGCATCTATAACTGAACCATCAAGTGTAGTCATTTACAACAAATTATGCACCAATGCAATAGTACAATAAAATAGATAAATATTCAACAAAATTTAGACAGGCGAAGGCATGAGCAAACCCAGTACAATACACTTTACACTGTACTATGAACATTAAATGATTTTCAAATAAAAATTAAACCTTGTTATTTCGAAGCCATAAATGAGACATAATAACACTTATTCCAATTAACTTCTCCATATTTTCTGAAGATCCAGAAATAAAGATGAATATATTGCAAACATGACTGAGATACCTATACAAACATGCATGGACATACATGCCATAATTTGTTCAGGCCAAAACGGGACATTGACAAATTAGAGGGCCCTAGGACACTCACACTTTGTAACCCAATGGAAATTTGCATCCCTGAGGCGTGGCTTATTTGTATCCTAGGGGCATAATATGAACAATCTTAAACAAACCTCTGGGACTTGTGGTTTCATGTAAAGATTTTTAAAGTAACTTTGCTAATTAAGTCTATACAAAGCATGTGACCCCTTGGGTGTGGCCAGATTTGACCCCAGGGGCATAATTTGAACAATCTTCGGAGAGGACCACTATGCAATGTTACGTACCAAATATAGAAAAGCTGTGGGCCTTGCCGTTTCAGAGAAGATTTTTAAATTCATTTTGCTATTTAAGTCTATATAAACCATGTGACCCCCGGGGCGTGACCAGATTAGACCCCAGGGGCATTATTTGAACAATCTTTGTAGAGGACCATTTGAGGATGTTGCATACCAAATATGAAACCTCTGGGCCTTGCGGTTTCTGAGCAGAAGATTTTTAAATACATTTTGCTATTGAAGTTGATTTAAACCGTGTGACCCCTGGAGCATGACCAGTTTTGACCCCAGGGGCATTATTTGAACAATCTTTGTAGAGGACCATTTGAGGATGTTGCATACCAAATATGAAACCTCTGGGCCTTGCGGTTTCTGAGCAGAAGATTTTTAAATATATTTTGCTATTGAAGTTGATTTAAACCGTGTGACCCCTGGAGCATGACCAGTTTTGACCCCAGAGGCATAATTTGAACAATCTTTGTAGAGGACTACTTAGTCACTACTATATGAAATAACATACCAAATAAGAAACCTCTGGGCCTTGCGGATTCTGAGGAGAAGATTTTAAAAGTCATTTTGCTATTTAAGTCTATATAAATCATGTGACCCCCGGGGCATGGCCAGTTTTGACCCCAGGGGCATCATTTGAACAATTTGTAGAAGACCACTATAGGATGTTACATACCAAATATGAAACCTCTGGGCCTTTCAGTTTCAGAGAAGAAGATTTTTACAGACATTTTGCTGTTTAAGTTTATACAAACTATGTGACCCCCGGGGTATAATTTGAACAATCTTTGTAGAGGACCACTTTAGGATGTTACATACCAAATACGAAACCTCTGGGCATTATGGCTTCAGAAGAGAAGATTTTTAAAGTCATTTTGCTATATATTCTATATAAACCACGTGACCCCCGGGGCGTGGCCCGTTTTGACCCCAGGGGCATCATTTGAACAAACTTTGTAAAGGACCACTAAAGGATGTTACAAAAAAGATATGAAATCTCGGGGCCTTGCGGTTTCAGGGGAGAAGATTTTAAAAGTCACTTTGCTACATATTCTGTATAAATCACATGACCCCCTGGGCGTGGCCTGTTTTGACCCCAGGGGCATAATTTGAACAATCTTTGTACAAGACCACTATAAGATGATACATACCAAAAATGAAACCTCTGGGCCTTGCGGTTTCAGAGATGATTTTTAAACTCATTTTGCTATATATTCTATATAAACCTTGTGTGCCCTGGGGCGTAGCCAGTTTTGACCCCAGGGCATCATTTGAACAATCTTTGTAGAGGACCACTATATGATGTTACATACCAAGTATGAAACCTCTGGGCCTTGTGGTTTCAGAGGAGAAGAATGTTAAAGTCATTTTGCTATATATTCTATATAAACCATGTGACCCCCGGGGCGTGGCCTGTTTTGACCCAAGTGGCATAATTTGAACAAGCTTTGTAAAGGACCACTAAAGGATGTTACATACCAGATACGAGTCCTCAGGGCCTTGCGGTTTCCGAGGAGAAGATTTATGCTTAAAGTAAGTTTGCTAAATATTCTATATAAACCATGTGACCCCTGGGGCGTGGCCAGTTTTGACCCCAGGGGCATAGTTTGAACAATCTTTGTAGAGGACCACTATAGGATGTTACATACCAAATATGAAACCTCTGGGCCCTGTGGTTTCAGAAATTTATAAAGTTTACACTTTTTAAATCTATTTTTAACTCTGGTGACCTACATATGCAGCAGACATAACGATTTAAACAACTTTGAAAGAGGGTCACGTAATGATCATTCCCATGAAGTTTGGTGAAAATCTGCCAAGTGATTTAGGAGATGTTGTTTGAATGAAAAGTTGATGACGCACGCACGCACGATGGACAACGGGCGATCACAAAAGCTCACCATGAGCACTTTGTGCTCAGGTGAGCTAAAACAATCGGGCAAAAGTTGCAAAACATGACAAATTTAATTCGGGTTTATCAGAATACGTTTCTACATTTAAACCCGTAATGTTTCTGATAGAAAGTTCATTTCTTATTTTAAACATAACATAAAATGAAAAGTATATTTATTTAAATAATCAAAAATACTGAACGTTTCATTTTGATCTAAAACAAAAGAAAAACAATAACAATAAATATGAAAAGGAATAAAGAAATATAAAAAGTGAATATATCAAACAATGAGAGCTTTCCATTAAAAATGTGTCCATTTATTAATTGTGAAAACACATTACATGTATTTACTGCTAAATATTACAGTGAGCTGTGTTTGTGCTGAACATAAAGAATATGTATTGTGGTTGTTAATATTACTTGTACACAATATAAATAAGATAAATAAAACCCAAGAAACTATTTGAGGCAAGTGACCAATTGTCTTTACAACACTATACACTACACAAACCAAAACACAAAATGTGGCGCGTTGAGAGAAAACCGGTATTAATGCATATGCATAAAGTGTCGTCCCGGATTGGCCTGTGCAGTCGTCACAGGCTTATCCAGGACGGCACTTTCCGCTTTTATGGTATTTTCTGTTTCAAGGATGTCTCTTCTAACCATAAATCCACTTTAGGCGGAAAGTGCCGTCCTGGATCAGCCTGTGCGGACTGTACAGGCTGATCCGGGACAACACTTTGCGCACATGAATTAAGTCCGGTTTTCCCACGACGCGCCTCAAATATAAAATGATTGGAGCGTTGGTTGCCCCCTTGGGACGGTCAATGCAAAGCATCGAGTGTTTAAACCGATCAAAAGGCATGCCGAACCTCATACTTGGCCCGGAATTAATAACAATATACGGCACAAAAACGTTAACAACTCGCCAAGGCTCATTGTTCATGTTGTTTCAGCCTTAAACGTAAAATTTATTTCTTCATGGCAAAATTATTTAACATTAACCCTAGTATTATATATTTATTTTCAAACAGCGAGTTTTTGAAGGAGGCCAATGATCTATCCCAGATATGCTCAATCACTTCCGCAAATAGGTGGGAACATTCATCGTTAAAATATAGATCTTTTTAGCGGGACTTGAGACTATTCAACGCTTCATCAGACGTTCAGTGATTAAGCGTCAGTATTTTAATTAACAACAAGATATTCGACTGAATTCTCGATATTGACTTGTGCTTTTCGTAACTTTTAGCTTCTCTGGTGAAATGTTTGGGTTTATTGTTGGACTGGAGACTATAACTGTGTCTCCTCAAGCGCCATATCCTTTCTGAGTCCACGGAATGTTAATCAGTTTACACGCAGATAATTAAATTCTGCATTATGGATTGCAAAACTCTACACAGGATTTATGTATAAAACTAGCTGTGATTGGCTTGATGAAAGGTCATCAGAATAGCGCGGCGTATTAAGAAGGCGATTTTAATATGATTATCAAATAACCATCGTCATGGAGTCACTGTTTAAACATTAATCGCGAACATTTAAGTCGTTTGATCTTAACAAAACATACATCAAACTGATCTCAATTAAATATAAGCAACATATGGTACATGGACTTTATGAACACGCGATAGAACGCTTCTGTGCGTGTGGATTGTATTGCAGGTGACAGGCTAACTTAGTCAGTGCCTAAGTCAGTGTATAGGTTTTTTTAAATATTTTCAGCAGTTTTGCAAGTGCTGTACTTAATAACAAAAATGAGTTTGATGAGTGACACATTAATAATAGTAGATAAGTGCACTTCAAGAGCCATGATATACTACCATAAGAGCTTCTTCGGTATCGGCTATTAGAATGCTCTTAAAGGATTATGTCTACTAAAAGGGCCCTATGTGGGCCACATCATAAAACTACAGGGCCATGATGGCCCAAATGGCTCAGCTGGGTACTGGCAAAGATGAAGACCATAATGTTGTGCCAGGCTCAAAATGTACACCATAATGCCATTAAATCATTTTTAGCGGATTGACTAGTTTAAATAATTGTCCATTCCATAGTTGAATGTGGTAAGTATCACGGCATCAATTTGAAAACATCGATAGGGGAGACTTTTAAATAATCTGCATGTCCCTAGTTAGATGCAGAATGTATCACGGCACCGACTTGAAAACATTTATGGCGGAGGAAGGTTTGGGATTAAACCTGGACTTAAGTAGTTTACATCTCCCTAGTGAGATGCGAAATGTATCACGGCACCATCTTTGAAGGGTGTGCGGGGGTGTGAGTGTTTGGTTGTGGTTAAGCATGCTTAAAAACTGGGCATTTCCTACTCAAATAATCTGGTTTTCCATACTAGAACAGTCTACAAAAGAGTTGACAGTCTTTAAAATGCCCATTCCAGAGTCGAATGCGTTACGTGACTCCGTCACTACAGCGTTGGCAGGCCAGCTGGGGGCAATGGAGAGGGTCAAAGCATGATACGAGTACAGGACATACCCAGGAACATTTCAGCCATGTTCGATTAAAATCCATTATGCAGTCCAGAGAAGTTATCTAAGTAATATGTTGACAACTAACGACGGATGATGACTGACCACTGTAGCTCACACCTTGAGCACTTTGTGCTAAGGCGACCTTAAATAGCATATGAATGTACTTTGCACAAACAGATAAGGACAAGGACAAGAAAACAAGAGGGCCATGATGGCCCAAAGCGCTCACCTGAGAGCTGGTACAGATGAAGACCATACGTTTGCGACAGGTTTGAAAATTAAGGTATCTGAACAATACGCAGAGGGGGACAGGATCAATTTTGAATTAAAACAACGGTTAGTGCAATGGGCTAACTAAAGTACAAGTTGGGCAGTGGATGTGCATTTTTTTTTTTTCTAATGGTTCTCAAATCGTTTTTGTCGATATTCTTACCTGACCCTTTTTCATTAAGTCAGTGACAATTCTGGAAATTGCAGAAACAGAATATTTTGATGTCTTTGTTGCAGACAGTTTTGGAGAACTAGTTGCAATGCGATAATTGCGATGGCTGAGCAATAAGGTAATGGTTTGCTTTTTCTTTGATAATTTTATGTCCAATGATGATAAATGATGTTAATGCAGGCTCTGAAGACATCAATGTTGCATGTACAAATAACTGCATGCACGTCTTGCAACTGTTGGAAATCAAATTTTATCAATCTATTTTTATGGTCATGCGCAAACTGTGTAAGTTTGGTCAACACTGAATCAAAAATCATGTGTGCAAGCCAATTATTGATAACTTGTTGATGTTTTTTTTTCCAAACACAAGGGGCAATAACTCTGGTGTTTCTGGCCCGATCATGCTTTTATTCAACTTCACCTGTAGTCTTACGTTCACAAAAAAAACTGTACACGATTGGTGAAGATTGGATGAAAATTGAAGTCTGTATCCTGAATTATATGTCCATTTATATATTTTTTTTCACAAAGGGCAATAACTCTGCTGTTTCTGGTCCGATCTTGCTTATATTGGACTTTACCTTTAATCTTATGGTCATATACAAACTGTGCAGGATTAGTGAAGATTGGATGAAAAATGAAGTCTCTATGATGAATAATGTCCATTTTTGCATATTTTATTCACAAACAAAGGGCAATAACTCTGGTGTTTCTGGTCTGATCTTGCTTTTGTTCGACTTCAACTGTAATCTGATGGTAATAGACAAACTGTGCAAGACTGGTGAAGATTGGATGAAAAATGAAGTCTAAATCCTGAATAATGTCCATTTAGGTATATTTTTTTAATAAACAATGGGCAATAACCAATTTTGGCGTCTGCTGAGATCTGATGGTCATACACAAACTGTGAGAGTTTGGTCAAGTTTGGGTGGAAAATAAAGTCTAAACGTTGGAAAAGGGCTTTTTTACATGAAAAAGGGGCAATTACTCTGGTGATACTGGTCTGATCTGACCCAATAACAATCCCATCGGAGATCTTGTAATCATACACAAACTGTGCAAGTTAGGTCAAGATTGAATAAAAAATGTAGCCTTTATCCCGATAACGGTCCAAATTGTTGACGGCATACGGACGATGGACACCGCCGGATAGTTCCCCTATACTAATAGCTCACCGAGCACTTCCTGCTCAGGTGAGCTAAAAAGCATTTATGCTTTTATTGATATTATTTGATATTTAAACGATAACAAAGATTACCATTAAACAAGTTTAGTTTATTTGTACAAAACTTAAAGTTCATGTCCGAAAAACCTGTATACCAGGTGGGTATAGTGTAACTTTGGTTGTTAAAGTTTCGAAATTTAAGTCATTTTTACCTTCCATGTTGTAGAATATGAAGCACAAGAGTGCCGGTAACGCTCCACTGGTTTATTATGTAAGGAGTGTCCGAAACGAAAGGACCCTGATATGCTATATAAGGAGAAAAGGCCCCGCTCTCTGACGGCCATGTTTTTTTAACAAATCAAAATAATTCAAAGTATTTTGGTAGAGAATGACCTTAGAAACATTTCTTACGATATTATTTCGAAATCCAAGTAGTGATTTCTTAAATGAAGATTTAAATATACCCATTACAGGAAATATGGGCCCACCTCCTGGTGGCCATGTTTTTTTTTTAACAGGGCGAGAAATTTGAGCAACTTTGGTAGAGACCACATAAGGAACATTTCTTTGAAATTATTTGAAAATCCACCCAGGGGTTTAGGAGATGTCGTTAAAAGATTTTTCTATCGACAGCTATGGCGACCATCTTGCGCACCGGAATGGAACCATTTGATCAACTTTGGTAGTGAACCACCCAAGGAACATTTCTGTGACGTTCCATTAATGTCGGCCTACCAGTTCTGGAGGAGATGTCGTTTAAAAGACAAGTTCACTCACACACGAATGGACACACGCATGCATGACAAAGGCACCGCCATGGAATAAACTCGCTGGACTTTGGCCAGTTGAGCTAAATATGAATTACATCTTGTGAAGTAATGAAATTTAACGCAAAACCAAATACAAAAATAAATAGCAAAAACACGAGAGCAGTGTCAAATATGACGAGCTGAGTGGTATTATTTGAACTCGTTGCTGGTAACTTAACATTCGTGTTTGGTTCAAAGGATAATTTTAATCTCCTATCGAAAATATTGGTAGTTGATCTGAAAGAGTGTGAATTATATATATAAAGCGTTCAACGCACATTGTTTCTAACAGAAGAAAGAAGAACACTTTATGTACAGAAAACAGTAAGTATTACCAAACATGAAAAATACATTTGGGGTACATAACATAATTATTAAACTGCAGGCAAGTAAAGCATGTGACATTTACTTGTTAGAAACTGTTTATTTGAACCAGGCTGGACTTCTTCAAAACTGAATATAATTGGGGGGAATGTTCTTACTTATATTAATTAACACATCACATAAACGAAAAATTACATGTTCATAACTTGTGAGTGTATAGAACATTATACAAATCAATGTAGCATATATTTGGTAGGATTAATTAAGTTGCACAAGCATATGATTTTGAGGTAATATGCAAAGTAAAAGTTTGTACTGAACACTTTAAATATCAGTTATTGATAAATATGATACATCTCTGTATACTGTTTATATATTTACAAGTGAAAATAATACAAACTTATACTGGTAACAATTAACAAATGAGTATTTAGACTAAATAATAAACATGGTTAAGCTATTTAAATTCAAAGGTTTAAGAAAAATGAGACAAAATGAGCCATTCAGCACCTACTTTACACATTTCTAATGGTAATTTGGTGGATGTATTCTGATAGGTACATGTTTTTCCCAAGGTCGCCCAATAATAAGGCGTCTTTAAAAATAATGGATCCTAACTTTTTGTTAAGTGGAAGTAATATTAAGTCATTAAATGAAAATTATTAAAATAATATCATTAACATTTTATATAATTATAATTAACAAGGACAAAAATCAAATACTAGCCAAACAATGCTCTAATTTGCTCCAAAATGACAACATCTTGTTAAAACTGGCAAACAACCTTATTCTAGCCAGCTAAACCTTGCAGAAAATATTTCTACAGAAAAATACTAATGTTGTTAAAACAGATTCATTATTTAAAATCAAAAGAAGTGTATGCTAGGACTATGTATCCCAGATAATGCCGTTACAAATCCACATTACATCAACCAAAAAAAAGCTACGAAAAAACCCTTTAAACATACCACCCCGAAGAATTCATTCTCCGGTGAGCTAAAATCAAGTATGTTATATTAAAAGGAAAGTACATGATATAATTATAATAAGTAATAATAATAATTATTATTATTATAATTATAATAATAATAATTATTATTATTATTATAATACTACTACTAATAATAGCACTACTAATAATAATACTACTAACAAAATAATAACAACAATAATAATACTACTAATAATAATAATGATCATAATAATGTTGTCCAAAATTCAAATAGTTTAAATATAAAAATTATTTTGTAAAACTTCATATCCAGTCAAAAACAATCAAGCTTTGTTTTATTTTCAGGTATAATCTGCATGCTTGTACAAAAATAACTACTGGAAGACTTAGAGTCACTAACATGTAAATGTATAAATAAAACGAAAGTGGTAACCAAACATAACCAGTGCTCCAGCTAAGTTTCTTGTGTTGAGGGTCAATGCACGCTGAATTTCAGTCTGACATTAAAGCAGGAGTCCAGAAATATGTTTCTAATGGACATCTTACTGATCAAACTACAAAACAAGAGCTGTCAGAGGTCAGCGCGCTCGACTATTCGAAGTATTTCAGTTGGTACATATTTTGGATTGTGGAAGAGGCATAAATTTGTTAAAACACAAAACTTTTAAGTGAAGCCTTATAAATTTTTGGAACAAAAACTTTAACCACAAAGTCTATGTAAAAAGTAAGCTAACTCTGTCAAAATACAAAACAGAATTATGGGTAATGTTGCCCATGATACTAGAGTTGATGACAAAAATTAGTTCCAAGTTTCAAGTGAATAACTTATGCAGTTTTGAAGTTACAAAACTTTTGAATATAAACTTTAACCAGAAAATCTATGTGAAACAGGGGCATAACTCTGTCAAAATACAAAATAGAGTTATGGGTTAGGGGCATAACTCTGTCAAAATACAAAATAGAGTTATGGGTTATGTTGCCCCTGATACTGAATCGATGACAAAGGTTAGTTCCAAGTTTCAAGTGGATAACTTATGTAGTTTTGAAGTTACCAAACTTTTGAATATAAACTTTAAACAGAAAATCTAAGTGAAAAGAGGCATTACTCTGTCAAAATACAAAATAGAGTTATGGGTAATGTTGCCCCTGATACAAGAGTTGATGACAAAGGTTAATTCCAAGTTTCAAGTGAATAACTTGCGTAGTTTTGAAGTAACAAAACTTTTGAATATCAACTTTAACCAGAAAATCTATGCGAAAAAGGGGGCATAACTCTGTCAAAATACAAAATAGAGTTATGGGGAATGTTCACCCTGATACTGGAGTTGATGACAACGGTATAATCCAAGTTTCAAGTGAATAGCTTTTGTAGTATTGAAGTTACAAAACTTTTGAATAAAAACGTTAAACAGAAAATGTGAAAAAGGGGCATAACTCTGTCAAAATACAAAACAGAGTTATAGGGAATGTTGCCCTTGATACTGGAGTTGATGACAAAGGTTAGTTCCAAGTTTCAAGTGAACAACTAATGTAGTTTTGAAGTTACAAAACTTTTGAATATAAACTTGAACCAGCAAATTTATGTGAAAAAGGGGCATATCTCTGTCAAAATACAGAACAGAGTTATGGGGAATGTTGCCCCTGACACTGGAGTTGATGACAAAGGTATATACCAAGTTTCAAGTGAATAACTTACGTAGTTTTGAAGTTACAAGACTTTTGAATAAAAACTTTAACCAAATTCAGACGCGGACACCGACGCCGAGGGTAGTAGGAAAGCTCATGTATTCTTCGAATAGTCGAGCTAAAAATGCATTAAAATCAGTAAAATAATAATGTTTTGGTAATTTTTATCGTATAGTTATCTGTATGTGACAGCTGGTGATGCCTCTGGAGTAAATCTGCATGTACATTAGTGTATTTTCAGTTCGTACCAAGCATTTACGAACATAAACATTATAAATTGTCTTTCATAAATAAGAAACAGTTTTCAGTCGAATCAATGTCATTCAAGTTCATTAGAATTAATGCCAATTTAAGATGTATTGAATGATATTCTATGGACTGCGGCTTCAATTGGTCTGTGCAAAAATAGTGCCATCGTGTAAACTCATAGATGTAGTAGACGTTTCAAGTAGATAATAAAAATATATTAAATAAGAAATCGCTACATATTCACATCTTTTACCATTGGATGTCATGATTTGGACTTGTTTTTAATTTCATATGTACGCAGACATTTAAAATTGTGTGCATAACTGTCAACCCTGATTTTGTTTTCTGTGAATATCTTAAGATTGTTCATGCGTAAATTATGCGTGTTCGCACCTTAATAAAAGTAAATTGGTCATATACGTAACTTGCATAAGCCATATTCTTTCCAATACACCTAAGAGTGCATATACCAATGTAGTAGATTTTTTAGTATTATTATTTTTTAATCTGGACCAGAGTCGTTAAAATAAGTTTTCCTTCAGTTAAAATTTCAAAAATTGTTCTTTTGTGAAATCCAATGACTTCAGTTCAATAATGGGAATTTTAGAAGCGACTGTTACAAGAATAAAACATTTAAACACTAATTGAGTAAAAAAGGAAACATTACAAATTGTATGGTTTAAAAAACATGTTTTTATGTTTTAATAAATATGTGCCAGGTGCTTGAATTCTTAAAGCTCATGCGATAAATTATAAAATAAGTTACATTTAAATGACAATTATTTAGAAACTTTATGTGCACTGGTAATAGTGTCTTTTAAGCTTAACTCTACAGAATAATGTATCATCATTTTGTTAAGTAAACTTGAATGATATTAACATTTATTATATTATTATCATTTAATACATTTTTAAGTGACATTATTTTAAAACTTTTAAAACTGAATGATTCTGGAATTATTTTTTAAATAAATTATTGAAAAGTTATATGCTATTCTAAAATACTGGCAAAAGTACTTTGTACTGACATCCATATTAAAATATTTACAAAACAGACAATATAAACAAAATAACACTTTTGTATCTAAATTCAATTGGCACGTTAATATTTATATCACATACACAGTAACACTGAGTAATGCTGTGGGTTTTTCCAACTTTGAAAAGCATATATGGGACACATTAGTCTTGTGCACTTCTTTTTATTTAAACTTTGTACAGTACACACATAAATAGGGAAACCTACAATTTCCCACAAAGAGCCAAAAATATCATATTAAATAATTTAAATTCATTGAGTACACACAATTAGTAAGTACAATCTATCTATTCTGTCCTAATTTTCTATAATAATTAGTACTTATTTTGGAAAATACCAGTACATTATGCAATGTTTAGTTATCACAAATTACAATATTTCCCTAAATTGAACATGATTACACAATTTATACCTATATATGCAAAATAAAAAAAATTCAATGCATCTATCTGTTTACAAGCAGAGTACATACTGTGAATTCAACTTATGTACGGTTACATTTGTACATGAGACTAGAGTACATAAAGAAACTATAAAACATAATGTGATAACAACAGCAGGTGTGATCAGAAGTTTTGAAAACCTTTCAAACAGAAAACAACAGAGAATCTTTAATGGCATGTTTTAACCATTAACTAAATGCTTTAACTACATGCATTAATAGAATGCTTTAACCATTAACTGAATACTTTAACTACATGAATTAATAAAATGCTTTAACCATTAACTGAATACCTTAACTACATGCATTAATAGAATGCTTTAACCATTAACTGATTGCTTTAACTACACACATTAATAGAATGCTTTACCCATTAACTGAATGCTTTAACTACATGTATTAATGGAATGTTTTAACCATTAACTGAATGCTTTAACTACATATATTAATGGAATGTTTCAACCATTAACTGAATGCTTTAACTACATATATTAATGGAATGTTTTAACCATTAACTGAATGCTTTAACTACATATATTAATGGAATGTTTTAACCATTAACTGAATATTATCTATGAAAGTAAAGACTGGAAGCCAGTGATCATGTGCAAATCTGTCTAAGCATGTTAGTCTCCATCCATTTAAGGAATTATCAATTCATATTTATATATTAAATAGGCATTATTCTGGAGAATTAGTTCTGTGTAACCTGATGTGCACCAAATAAATCATAAGATTAGGTTTTTGTAACTCCATCCGTATCCTTCCTGGTGTGATTACGAATTATTTCAATCAGCCTTTGAAGTCCACATTCAAGACACTATGTTCTTAGAAAGGTACTTCATTTTTCAGATTGAGTTCTTTGTAACCTCCATCAGAAGTACATACTAATTAGCTCAATATGCACTTGAGGTCCAAATTTTTGTTCTGTGTAACCTTATCAGCAACAAACTTCATTCTTCATATTTAGTTCTTTGAAACCTCATCCAGTATCAGTCGCGAGGCGAAGGCTACAGCGAATGCAAGTACCACCGTGAGAATAGCCCGATACGAGATAGACATGTTGAAGACCTGAAATATTCAATACAAAGAAACAAATGTATTAACATTAAAACCATATTCATGAAATATACATGTACATTGTTTGTTATTGTTGTTGTTGTTGATGTTTTAGCTGTTTTTATCTAAACGCTTCCTAATTACAAATACAATTACAAATACATTTATCTACAGCTTCTTACTGGTTTCGCCAGTATAGTTTTAAAATCAAAATAGCTTACATTAAAAAAACAACTTAAATGAAATTTGAGAAACACATTTTTTTCTATTAAAACTACATATCAATAGAAAAAGGGCACTAACTCCAAAATATATTAAAATGAGAGTTGCAAAACTTGTAATTTGACTTCCCTTGACAGTAACACAGGTGACAGAGATAGGAAAAAAATCAGTTAAATTTACAAAGTCAAAATCTATTAACACTGAGATCGTTTAACAATATTTCTTTGAACAAGAGGGCCAAAATGATTCAGGGTTGCTCACCTGACTTTAATGAATCAAAATCGCTTGTAAAATTTTAAATCATGTTCAGAGATGTTTGACGTAAAACTCTGACAAAGGACGTCAACAATGGATCACAGACAATCAAAATGATTTCGGGGAATTTGGTAGATAGTCACCAAAGATTTTTGTGAAATTATTTCAAAATCCACCAAGTGGTTACAGACAAGAAGATCTTAAAAGTTTCCAATATAGCTATATAAGGAAAAAGTGTCTCCGTCCCCTGGCGGCTATGTTTTTTAACGAATCAAAATAATCTGAAGTATTTTAGTAGAGGACCAACGAAGGAACATACTTACCAAGTATTGACAAAGTACAAAAAGCAGTTTCAGCAGAAGATTATTATAAATTAAGTAAATTGTTGATGACGGACGACGAAAACGGATGACGCACAACCACTGACCACAAAAGCTCAGGTGAGTTTACAAGAGCTGTCCTCCGACTCGACTTTTCATGTGCTTGTCAGAGTTTCTGGCATTTTTTCTAAAGCAAACTGTTAAGTAAGGGCCAATTAAACAAAATTAATTTCTTTCTCGAGTTACCGAGTGGAAGCATATTTCTTACTTTCAAAACAGAGACCTTGACATTGACACAACTAACCCCATATGCAATCTCATGCAATGTCTCGTTATACACTATCTATAAATTTAATTTTAATAAAATATTTCAATTTGTTCTCGAGTTAAAAAGCAGATGATTTATTTTCTATTTTTAGTAACAGTGACCTTGACCCCACCCAACCCACCACAAATGAAATCCCGAGTAAATTGTTGCTTTAGGATATTTATGTATGAAGATTGATTCTCAAGTTAGAGAGTGGAAATCAAAAGTTGACGTCACCAAAAAGGCCCATAATTTTGACAAATTTCAAACTCGAGTTATCCAAATTGGCCTATGAGTTCACTTTAATATAAGGAATAAGTATTCCAAGGTTGAATGAAATCCCTCAAGCCATTCCTGAGAAACCAGCTTCCCAAAAAACTTTAACCTGTCCATATAGCTTATATGTACAATTTCTAAGTGTAAAAAGGCCCATAATTTTGACAACTTTCAAACTAGAGACTTGGCCTATAGGTTCATTTTAATGTGCGGAATAAATGTTTTAAGTTTAAATGAAATCCCTCAAGCCATTCCTGAGAAACTAGCTTACCGAAAAACAATGGTAGTAGAATAGCTTGCCTTTTCTTCCAAAAGTCGAGCTAAACAGAGAAATAACTCGATGAATTCTGTCAAGAGAGTTACAATAATTGTGCTCTTCTCTCAACGCCAGTACAAAGATAGAAAACAATCCAGCTAGACCAACCTGCATCTGTAGTGGCTGCATGTTGAGAAACGCCATCAAGTTGTAGCGGTCCTTAGTCGGGCAGATGCACTGAAACACAGCATAAAAATAGTGATATGATATCCGATTATTGTCAAAACACACCACAAAAATAGTGATATGACATCCAACTTTTGTCAAAACACACCACAAAAATAGTGATATGACATCCAACTTTTGTCTACAAGTGAATATAAGAACAGGTCAGATATGGTATACATTTATCATACTTTGTTCTTCAATGTTCACCTCAGCGAAACTTTTATAGAAAGTTAATACAGAAGGGCATGCATTGCCAGAATTAATTACTGAAAATATATAAGGCATGTCGTGAGAAAACCGTGTTTAATGCACATGCAGTTCGCACAGGCTAATCCATGAAGACACTTGATGCCTGCAGTGGATTTATGTTTAGAAGAGACTTTCTTGAAACAGAAAAGACCATGAAAGCGGAAAGTGTCGTCCCTGATCAGCCCGTGCGAACTGTACAGGCTGATCCTGGACGACATCTTACGTACCTGCACAATGCCCGGTTTTCCCACGAAATGCCTCGTATATAATATATAGGTGTGTATTGTCCTGAGCTGGTATGCCTACCAGGTACATGCTCAGACCTTCACAGTTTGTCCTGAGCTGGTATGTCTACCAGGTATATGCTCAGACCTTCACAGTTTGCCCTGAACTGGTATGCCTACCAGGTATATGCTCAGACCTTCACAGTTTGACCTGAGCTGGTATGTCTACCAGGTATATGCTCAGACCTTCACAGTCTGTCCTGAGCTGGTATGTCTACCAGGTATAGGCTCAGACCTTTTGTCCTGAGCTGGTATGCCTACCAGGTATATGCTCAGACCTTCACAGTATGCCTACCAGGTATATGCTCAGACCTTCATAGTTTGTCCTGAGCTGGTATGCCTACCAGGTATATGCTCAGACCTTCACAGTTTGCCCTGAGCTGGTATGCCTACCAGGTATATGCTCAGACCTTTACAGTTTGTCTTGAGCTGGTATGCCTACCAGGTATATGCTCAGACCTTCACAGTTTGCCTACCAGGTATATGCTCAGACCTTCACAGTTTGCCCTGAGCTGGTATGCCTACCAGGTACATGCTCAGACCTTCACAGTTTGTCCTGAGCTGGTATGTCTACCAGGTATATGCTCAGACCTTCACAGTTTGCCCTGAACTGGTATGCCTACCAGGTATATGCTCAGACCTTCACAGTTTGACCTGAGCTGGTATGTCTACAAGGTATATGCTCAGACCTTCACAGTCTGTCCTGAGATGGTATGTCTACCAGGTATAGGCTCAGACCTTTACAGTTTGTCCTGAGCTGGTATGTCTACCAGGTATATGCTCAGACCTTCACAGTTTGTCCTGAGCTGGTATGCCTACCAGGTATATGCTCAGACCTTCACAGTTTGCCCTGAGCTGGTATGCCTACCAGGTATATGCTCAGACCTTTACAGTTTGTCTTGAGCTGGTATGCCTACCAGGTATATGCTCAGACCTTCACAGTTTGCCCTGAGCTGGTATGCCTACCAGGTACATGCTCAGACCTTCACAGTTTGTCCTGAGCTGGTATGTCTACCAGGTATATGCTCAGACCTTCACAGTTTGCCCTGAGCTGGTATGCCTACCAGGTACATGCTCAGACCTTCACAGTTTGTCCTGAGCTGGTATGTCTACCAGGTATATGCTCAGACCTTCACAGTTTGCCCTGAACTGGTATGCCTACCAGGTATATGCTCAGACCTTCACAGTTTTGTATTGTCCTGAGCTGGTATGAATACCAGGTATATGCTCTGACCTTCACAGTTTGTCCTGAGCTGGTATGTCTACCAGGTATATGCTCAGACCTTCACAGTTTGACCTGAGCTGGTATGCCTACCAGGTATATGCTCAGACCTTCACAGTTTGTCCTGAGCTGGTATGCCTACCAGGTATATGCTCAGACCTTTACAGTTTGCCCTGAGCTGGTATGCCTACCAGGTTTATGCTCAGACCTTCACAGTTTTGTATTGTCCTGAGCTGGTATGAATACCAGGTATATGCTCAGACCTTCACAGTTTGTCCTGAGCTGCTATGTCTACCAGGTATATGCTCAGACCTTCAAAGTTTGTCCTGAGCTGCTATGTCTACCAGGTATATGCTCAGACCTTCACAGTTTGTCCTGAGCTGGTATGCCTACCAGGTATATGCTCAGACCTTCACAGTTTGTCCTGAGCTGGTATGTCTACCAGGTATATGCTCAGACCTTTACAGTTTGTCCTGAGCTGGTATGCCTACCAGGTATATGCTCAGACCTTCACAGTTTGTCCTGAGCTGGTATGCCTACCAGGTATATGCTCAGACCTTCACAGTTTGTCCTGAGCTGGTATGCCTACCAGGTATATGCTCAGACGTTCACAGTTTGTCCTGAGCTGGTATGCCTACCAGGTATATGCTCAGACCTTTACAGTTTGTCCTGAGCTGGTATGCCTACCAAGTATATGCTCAGACCTTCACTGTCTGTCCTGAGCTGGTATGCCTACCAGGTACATGCTCAGACCTTTACAGTTTGTCCTGAGCTCGTATGCCTACCAGGTATATGCTCAGACCTTTACAGTCTGTCCTGAGCTGGTATGCCTACTAGGTATATGCTCAGACCTTCACAGTCTGTCCTGAGCTGGTATGCCTACCAGGTATATGCTCAGACCTTCACAGTTTGCCTACCAGGTATATGCTCAGACCTTCACAGTCTGTCCTGAGCTGGTATGCCTACCAGGTATATGCTCAGACCTTCACAGTTTGCCTACCAGGTATATGCTCAGACCTTCACTGTCTGTCCTGAGCTGGTATGCCTACCAGGTACATGCTCAGACCTTTACAGTTTGTCCTGAGCTCGTATGCCTACCAGGTATATGCTCAGACCTTTACAGTCTGTCCTGAGCTGGTATGCCTACTAGGTATATGCTCAGACCTTCACAGTCTGTCCTGAGCTGGTATGCCTACCAGGTATATGCTCAGACCTTCACAGTTTGTCTACCAGGTATATGCTCAGACCTTCACAGTCTGTCCTGAGCTGGTATGCCTACCAGGTATATGCTCAGACCTTCACAGTCTGTCCTGAGCTGGTATGCCTACCAGGTATATGCTCAGACCTTCACAGTCTGTCCTGAGCTGGTATGCCTACCAGGTATATGCTCAGACCTTCACAGTTTGCCTACCAGGTATATGCTCAGACCTTCACAGTCTGTCCTGAGCTGGTATGTCTACCAGGTATATGCTCAGACCTTCACAGTGTGCCCTGAGCTGGTATGCCTACCAGGTATATGCTCAGACCTTCACAGTCTGTCCTGAGCTGGTATGCCTACCAGGTATATGCTCAGACCTTCACAGTTAGCCTTTTTGTAGCTTATGCATGCTATTATGGAAAATTATACACAAAAATACCCTTTGTTTTGTATACAAGTAAATCTGCATGATTCTGAAAAATTAAGTGGAAAAAAGAAGTATAGTATTACAGTTAATGTAAATAAAAATAACTAACTAAAAGGATTATGTCCCCACTAACTAAAAGGATTACCGCAATAACCCTAAATATTGGGACACTTAAAAATAATTAAAATCATTATTGTCCCAATATTAAGGGGCATAAAGAAATAATTATAGAAATTGTGTCCCAACATTTAGGGCCATATATGATGTAATATATTCTCGATATATATATGTCTTGAACCAATTATTGTATATTTCTTTGGCATAATAATCGCAAACTAAAATATATTAAACGTTTCATTGTCATTAATTAGAAGGAATTTTTTTAGTAGACTGATGTTAATAAGAATATTTATTCTTCCTGGGTAATTAATTGAAAAGCTTAACTGAGAAGACCATGCTTCAGTAGAGTACACAGTTTGCACCATGTGTAAACAACATGTAAGCATACCCCCTTGTTGGTGTACATTATGGCGTATAGATAAGCAAGCGCAATAGACCGTCTATACCGTGCCACAAGTTGCTATGCAACCAGCGTAGTGGCAGGGTATGGAATGTTCATACATTTACAATCTAAGGTGTTATTTTAGTGTCCCAATATTTAGGGAAACGAAATAATTCAACTTTCAAATGTGTCCCAATATTAAGAAGCACACAAACTAATTGAGGGGCGTCGTGGGAAAACCAGCGGTAATGCATGTGCGTAAAGTGTCGTCCCAGATTAGCCTGTGCAGTTCGCACAGGCTAATCCGGGACTGCACTTACTGATTTTATGGTATTTTCTGTTTCAAGGAAGTCTCTTCTAAACATAAATTCACTGTAGGCGGAAAGTGCCATCCTGGATTAGCCTGTGCGGACTGCACAGGCTAATCCGGGACGACACTTTACGCACATGCATTAAGACCAGTTTTCTCACAAAGCGCAACAATTATTAAAAAAAAATTGTTGTGGGGTGTCCCAATATTAAGGGTGTCCCAATACCTAGGGTAATTACGGTATGTCCCTATCTAGCAAACATGTCTAATCCTTGGTCTAGTGGTAACGCATTGGCTTCACAACCCAGGGGTCGCAGGTTCAAGCACCCCCTACACCCTAACCCACTAACTTGTCTTGCGCATGAGACGTTAAAACGAGGTGCAGCATACTGGGTGCTTCACACCGGGCACTAACAGACCAGGGTTGCCTCTGGAACGGGGTGTCTCCTGTATCTTGCACTATCCCCCATAACCCAACTAACAATTCTTCTGGGTGTGATGGCCATATAGGAGAGAAACTCGATGCATTCCATAAAAATTTAATACAAAACCACATACAGGGGTTTCGCTGTCGATCGCCACTGTCGCCAAATGCGACACATTTGCAAAAGTGGTGACAGTTTTTTCAAAGTGGCGAATTTTATTGGTGACAACATAGTTTAGAGAATGCTAATTTTGGTATGTGAAATCTCAATTGCAACAAAACTGGGGCAGATTAAGTTACCACAGAGCCTCCAAACATGGCCTTAGGGCATTCTTTGTTATCAGATCACTAATTATGCCTGTTGTTGCAGACGAGCGTGTCATGGTGTGAAAGCTTATCTCTGACGTCACAGCATCAGTTTTCTGCTTGGTTAGGCACAGTCACAAATCCAAATCAGCGCTATTGATTTTTAATCTTCTGACTAGTTATTATTGTATTATGAATTTATCTGCAATAGGGGAAATTTCAGTTCCAAATAGCAACACAGGTAGCATAAAAGAGCAACTTGGGTCATGTGGTAAACATTTATTCCAAAACGAGGCTGACCTAAATACAGCCTAAAACAAAGGAAAACAGTTCTGTGTCTGGATTTATTTCTGATCATTAACAAACTGTTTGTCCACATTCATGATGAATTTTAACATGACTTATGGACTGACAGTTGTTATATCAACAAATGAAGATCTTAATTAGAAGGAGGATTTACCAATCTGCAAGTAAAGTGTTATTTTGATATTGTCATATATTTTAGCGACCCTACAAAACGATCAACATTATTAAATCTGTTTAAATAAAGTGTTGTAAAATATTAATTTCCTACAATTAACGATTATATTGCTAAGTTTTAATTATAATAATGTAGTTACTATTGCTATTTTATAGTGACAGTTACAGTTAATTAGATTCTGAATCATGTCAATATGTGATTAAAAATAAACTTGGCTCAAACTTTTTAAAAGTGGCCAATTTTAGTGGTGACAACTTTTTTCGAGCCTACGGAACCCCTGCACATAGCATCCCCTCATCAGCTTTGACCCTCCGTGTTGGCCTCAAGTAACAGATCAGTATCAGTCCCAATCTAGCATACTCTTTTCGTTCTTCCTACATGTACATATTAAAAGACATAACCAACTGAAAGGTGTAAGTTCCATTTTAGCCAGGGCTTTTTCAAAGCCTCTGGATGAGGCGCAAGCCCTAAGTTTTCGGGGAAAATATTGCATCAAACTTGGTAAAGGGGAACCAAATGTCCAAGACTAAAATCAACTTCGCAAAACGAGCATGATTTAAAAGAAATTGTGCTAAGGGATAACGCCTATATCCGGCTCCTACTACAGTAAGGGGGGCAGAAAAAAATGAACAAAATTCAATTAGGACCAGCTGGAAATACACTGTACTTTTTCTCTGGACCTAATTGGGTGCCTTCAAAATCCTCCCTGTATTTCTACTGTTTTTTTTGTAACATATAATTTAAAAATTACAGTCTTATACAGAAACATTTAATTTTGGGGAACATGTACTTTTGACGCCATCTTTCAACTTAACTAGAAATGTTACAAGAGTGCCAGATATACCCGCACAATATGGCCTTGTCACAAGACTATGGTATCCATTCAAAAGAAATGGACAGAGAGAGAATGCTTTAATTTGTGAATGGTCACCAGTGTATTGGAAAAATTTAATTTTAATAGGAGCCATAACTTTGACAGCATTTAGTGGTTTGTAACCAAAATTGAATATGTAAAGCCTTTCATGAATTATTGTTCATGTTTTTCGGGAATTTAAGTCAAAGGAGCCATAACTGTGTCAAAATTAAGAGGTTTGTAACCAAAGTCG
Source organism: Congeria kusceri (assembly GCA_027627225.1). Taxonomy (NCBI): domain Eukaryota; kingdom Metazoa; phylum Mollusca; class Bivalvia; order Myida; family Dreissenidae; genus Congeria; species Congeria kusceri. The sequence goes on along the minus strand of CM051039.1, from coordinate 39,318,716 downwards.
AACTTGACCTGTATTTTATGATGCTACAAATGTGTAGCAATAATTATTTAAAATATGTCAAGCCATTGTTGAGTTATTGTCAGGAAACCATGTTTTTAGGGAATTTAAGTCAAATAAAGGGCCATAACTCTGTCAAAATTAAGTGGTTTGTAACCAAAGTCGAACTTGCTACACATGTATACCAAGAATTATATGAAGATGTCAAGCTATTCTTGAGTTATTGTGCGGAAATAATGTATTCAGGAATTTTAAATCGAAAAGGGGCCATAACTCTGTCAAAATTTAGTGGTTTGTAACCAACATCGAACTTGACCTGCATTCTATGATGTTACACATGTGTACCAAAAATTATTTGAATATGTCAAGTCTTTCTTGAGTTATCATCCGAAAACCAACAGACCGGCAAACCGACAAGCTCATTCCTATATACCCCCCCAAAAGATTGTTTGTAGGTGTATAATTATGTGCACAAACATGTTGATATAGTTTCCATGTAGAATCAAATATTCAGTAAATATCACACTAATTTGTGTTGAAAGAAACCGGTACTCTAATCTTAAACAAATATGTAGTGTTTGCTTTCTAATTATAAATGTCAGTCCATGTATTTTTTTGAAAATTGTGATTTTCACTGGTCTTTTTTCCACCAAAAATCAGCTCATAAAAAGTAAGGTAAATTTTATTGAAACAGCGTGTAGTATCACCACTGGCCTTGCATGCGTTATGAGATTACAAATTTGTGTCATTTTTTCTGCCAACTAGTGTATATAAGGTAAAACTAGAACTCGGCGAGTCTGATGTGTCACCTGACGCCGGATAAGTTGAACTTCGGATATTTCGAAGTCAAGTGTGAGCTCCCAACGACTTCGAGATAACGAAGTTCAGCTGTACATTGTATAAATCATTCAAGCATGTATGGTGCGCCTGGAAACTATATACCAAATTTTTTTTTAACAGATTTATTGAAATCTTCAAAAGCTCTCCACTCTGGCTAATTGCAAACGAAAGACTAATTAAAACCAAAAATGCGACACAAAAATAATTATGAAAATTTACAAGGGCAATAACTCAGAAAGTATGAGGTGCATAGTAACGGTTCTTGTGCACTCACTGCACTTCTCCTCAATGAGATCTATCTACCTATGAAATTTCAAGTTGATAGCTTTCATAGTCTTAGAGTTATGCTCCGGACAAAAATTAAGTATGAAAATAAACAAAGGGCAATAACTCCAAAAGTATGAGGTGCAGAGTAACTGTTCTTGTGCACTGCACTTCCCCTCAATGAGATCTATCTAACTATTACGTTTCATGTTGATAGCTTTAATAGTCTAAGAGTTATGCTCTGGACAAGCGAAAGGGGACGCCGCTGCCGCTGCCGACACTGCCGCCGCCGCCAACACTGTCGCCGCAGCCGCCAACATAAGTAACTCCTATATGTCACCTAGTCAGGCGACACAAAAAGACCCACTAGCCTACCCTGATCATGCTTTGACCCTCCCCGTTGGCCTCAGCGTACGCAGACCCTAGCACCAGTAGCAGCATCATGGGGGCCAGGAACTCCATAATCTCAACGATGTTGGGAGACTGTCTCAGCCAGTAGATCACGTAGTCCGCACACCAGATCACCACGAACGCCATCCAGCTGGCCAGCCAGCGCTGCAGCGACTGTGACACGTACCGCATTCGACTCTGGAATGAATAGGTTTTTAAAAGCAGGTTTTATACCACCCTCTTCCACAGATGGTTCCACTGTGGTGTTCCGGTATGTACCACATTCGTGGGAGTTATTTTAAAGCAAATTTAGCCAATTTAGATAGTTCCTAGGTGTTACTGTTATATGTACTACACTGAGCTCTGGAACTGACAGTCATTTAAAAGCTGGATATATCCCAACCCACTCAACTGATGTGCTGTAATATCGCATACGACTCTGGAATGGACAGTTATTGAAAGTAGGTTTAATACCATTCACTTCATTGATGGTTCCACTGAGTTGCAGCAATATGTACCACATTTGACTCTAGAATAGACAGTTACATGCATGTAAAAGCAGGTTTTATACCATCCTCTTCTGCATAAACTGACAGTTCTAACAGGGTACTTTGGTATGCACAGTGGTATACAGTTTCACTATGGAACCATCGATTAAAGGGGGGTTGGGATTAAATGTCTTAAGTTTGCTTTTAAAGAATTCTCATTTAGCAAATTTAATCCCAACTCCCAAAATTGATAGAACTTGTGGAGCAACATTGTCACATTGTCCGTGATTTAAAATATAAAGACAAGAAAACATTGAAAAAAGTATTTTTAACGCTTTTGGCTCCATATGTGTGTTGTCTGCTACTCTGTGTTATGTATGCAATTTATAACTTACTTTCAATAACAGACCACAAGAATTTCCTCAATTTAGAACGTGAAACACTCTTTAGTTGATCAAAGCATAGTTAAACCACCATAGAACAGCAAAACAAATGACAAAGCTCAAGCATCTATGTTGAACAAATAATTACTAGTAATACATTACTCAGCCTTGCTGAAGTTGCTTTCCATGCAGAAATGAAGGAAAACATGCAACATATAAGGCGTGTCGTGGGAAAACCGGACTTAATGCATGTGCATAAAGTGTCGACCCGGATTAGCCTGTGCAGTCCTCACAGGCTAATCCAGGCCGGCACTTTACACCTACAGTGAATTTATATTTAGAAGAGACTTCCTTGAAACAGAAAATACCACAAAAGCAGTGCCGTCCCGGATTAGCCTGTGCAGGCAGCACAGGCTAATCCGGAACGACACTTTACGCACATGCATTAAGTCCGGTTTTCCCACGACGTGCCTAATTTAAAAAAAAAATCATAACATTATATTACTAAGGTCAAGAGAAAGTTAGGACCGCATAGCTTTTTGGCCTTATTTTCGTGCCGATAATCGGTACCATTCACAAAGCCAAAAGGTATACTTTTTCAACAATTTTTTTGGCCTAAATTCACAAATGAAAAAGTGGATTCAAAATTATGAAATCATTGAAATGTTTAATGGTTCCTTTAGTGTTTAAATCACTTGTATCATGTGTTTGTATTTTAAGTTTGATTAAATACAAGAAAACACTAGTTATTATTTGAATTTTGATATTAGTATATATTTCTCTCTTTTTATGGTAACAACTATTTTCACAATGTTGGGGTCTTACGACGCATTTTTTACAATTTCACTGAAAAAGGGCATATTCGCAAACCAATGAAACAACGCACACTGGGGCCGGTATCAAAAGAGAACCTTAGTAAATTTCTTAAAATTACAAACTTGTTTAAGTCTAATGCAGTTTCGTTGACAGTTTATTTGGTATAACACAGTTTTAGTAAGAAATAATTAAGATTTTCCTTGTCTTACAGATATTTTCCAGTAACACAGTAACAGCTCGTCGTCCGTCATGATCGGGGGGCCGTCACCCTCCAGGGAATCGATACTCTCCTCCATGCTTGACTGATTCTGATGAAATACAAAAGTACCGTATCTATCATATGTTGTTCTCTAAACTCTACTGTGATTCTGTTGAAATACAGAAGTACGGTATCTATCATATGCTGTTCTCTAAACTCTACTATGACTCTGATGAAATACAGAAGTAAGGTATCTATCATATGTTGTTCTCTAAACTGTACTGGCATTCTGTTGAAATACAGAAGTACGGTATCTATCATTTGTTGTTCTCTAAACTGTGATTTCTGTTGAAATACAGAAGTACGGTATCTATCATATGTTGTTCTCTAAACTGTACAGTGATTCTGTTGAAATACAGAAGAACGGTATCTATCATATGCTGTTCTCTAAACTGCACTGTGATTCTGTTGAAATACAGAAGTACGGTATCTATCATATGTTGTTCTCTAAACTCTACCGTGATTCTGTTGAAATACAGAAGTACGGTATCTATCATATGTTGTTCTCTAAACTGTACAGTGATTCTGTTGAAATACAGAAGTAAGGTATCTATCATATGTTGTTCTCTAAACTCTACTGTGATTCTGTTGAAATACAGAAGTACGGTATCTATCCTTTGCTGTTCTCTAAACTGTACAGTGATTCTGTTGAAATACAGAAGTAAGGTATCTATCGTATGTTGTTCTCTAAACTGTACTGTGATTCTGTTGAAATACAGAAGTAAGGTATCTATCATATGTTGTTCTCTAAACTGTACTGTGATTCTGTTGAAATACAGAAGTACGGTATCTATCATATGTTGTTCTCTAAACTCTACTGTGATTCTGTTGAAATACAAAAGTACGGTATCTTTCATATGTTGTTCTCTAAACTGTACTGTGATTCTGTTGAAATACAGAAGTAAGGTATCTATCATATGCTGTTCTCTAAACTGTACTGTGATTCTGTTGAAATACAGAAGTACGGTATCTATCAAATGCTGTTCTCTAAACTCTACTGTGACTCTGATGAAATACAGAAGTATGGTATCTATCATATGCTGTTCTCTAAACTGTACAGTGATTCTTTTGAAATACAGAAGTACGGTATCTATCATATGTTGTTCTCTGAACTGTACTGTGATTCTGTTGAAATACAGAAGTAAGGTATCTATCATATGCTGTTCTCTAAACTGTACTGTGATTCTGATGAAATACAGAAGTAAGGTATCTATCATATGCTGTTCTCCAAACTCTACTGTGATTCTGTTGAAATACAGAAGTACGGTATCGATCATATGCTGTTCTCTAAACTGTACAGTGATTCTGTTGAAATACAGAAGTAAGGTATCTATCATATGTTGTTCTCTAAACTGTACAGTGATTCTGTTGAAATACAGAAGTAAGGTATCTATCATATGTTGTTCTCTGAACTGTACTGTGATTCTGTTGAAATACAGAAGTAAGGTATCTATCATATGTTGTTCTCTAAACTGTACAGTGATTCTGTTGAAATACAAAAGTACGGTATCTATCATATGTTGTTCTCTAAACTGTACTGTGATTCTGATGAAATACAGAAGTAAGGTATCTATCATATGCTGTTCTCTAAACTCTACTGTGATTTTGTTGAAATACAGAAGTACGTTATCTATCATATGTTGTTCTCTAAACTGTACAGTGATTCTGTTGAAATACAGAAGTACGGTATCTATCATATGTTGTTCTCTAAACTGTACTGTGATTCTGTTGAAATACAGAAGTACGGTATCTATCATATGTTGTTCTCTAAACTGTACTGTGATTCTGTTGAAATACAGAAGTAAGGTATCTATCATATGCTGTTCTCTAAACTGTACTGTGATTCTGATGAAATACAGAAGTAAGGTATCTATCATATGCTGTTCTCCAAACTCTACTGTGATTCTGTTGAAATACAGAAGTACGGTATCTATCATATGCTGTTCTCTAAACTGTACAGTGATTCTGTTGAAATACAGAAGTAAGGTATCTATCATATGTTGTTCTCTAAACTGTACAGTGATTCTGTTGAAATACAGAAGTAAGGTATCTATCATATGTTGTTCTCTGAACTGTACAGTGATTCTGTTGAAATACAAAAGTACGGTATCTATCATATGTTGTTCTCTAAACTGTACAGTGATTATGTTGAAATACAGAAGTACGGTATCTATCATATGTTGTTCTCTAAACTGTACAGTGATTCTGTTGAAATACTGAAGTAAGGTATCTATCATATGTTGTTCTCTAAACTGTACAGTGATTCTGTTGAAATACAGAAGTAAGGTATCTATCATATGTTGTTCTCTAAACTGTACAGTGATTCTGTTGAAATACAGAAGTAAGGTATCTATCATATGTTGTTCTCTAAACTGTACAGTGATTCTGTTGAAATACAGAAGTACGGTATCTATCATATGTTGTTCTCTAAACTGTACAGTGATTCTGATGAAATACAGAAGTACGGTATCTATCATATGTTGTTCTCTAAACTGTACTGTGATTCTGTTGAAATACAGAAGTACGGTATCTATCAAATGTTGTTCTCTAAACTCTACTGTGATACTGATGAAATACAGAAGTACGGTATCTATCATATGCTGTTCTCTAAACTGTACTGTGATTCTGTTGAAATACAGAAGTACGGTATCTATCATATGTTGTTCTCTAAACTGTACTGTGATTCTGTTGAAATACAGAAGTACGGTATCTATCATATGTTGTTCTCTAAACTGTACTGTGATTCTGTTGAAATACAGAAGTACGGTATCTATCATATGCTGTTCTCTAAACTGTACAGTGATTCTGTTGAAATACAGAAGTACGGTATCTATCATATGCTGTTCTCTAAACTGTACTGTGATTCTGTTGAAATACAGAAGTACGGTATCTATCATATGCTGTTCTCTAAACTGTACTGTGATTCTGTTGAAATACAGAAGTACGGTATCTATCATATGCTGTTCTCTAAACTGAACTGTGATTCTGTTGAAATACAGAAGTACGGTATCTATCATATGCTGTTCTCTAAACTGTACTGTGATTCTGTTGAAATACAGAAGTACGGTATCTATCATATGCTGTTCTCTAAACTGTACAGTGATTCTGTTGAAATACAGAAGTAAGGTATCTATCATATGTTGTTCTCTAAACTGTACTGTGATTCTGTTGAAATACAGAAGTACGGTATCTATCATATGTTGTTCTCTAAACTGTACTGTGATTCTGTTGAAATACAGAAGTAAGGTATCTATCATATGCTGTTCTCTAAACTGTACTGTGATTCTGATGAAATACAGAAGTAAGGTATCTATCATATGCTGTTCTCCAAACTCTACTGTGATTCTGTTGAAATACAGAAGTACGGTATCTATCATATGCTGTTCTCTAAACTGTACAGTGATTCTGTTGAAATACAGAAGTAAGGTATCTATCATATGTTGTTCTCTAAACTGTACAGTGATTCTGTTGAAATACAGAAGTAAGGTATCTATCATATGTTGTTCTCTGAACTGTACAGTGATTCTGTTGAAATACAAAAGTACGGTATCTATCATATGTTGTTCTCTAAACTGTACAGTGATTCTGTTGAAATACTGAAGTAAGATATCTATCATATGTTGTTCTCTAAACTGTACAGTGATTCTGTTGAAATACAGAAGTAAGGTATCTATCATATGTTGTTCTCTAAACTGTACAGTGATTCTGTTGAAATACAGAAGTACGGTATCTATCATATGTTGTTCTCTAAACTGTACAGTGATTCTGATGAAATACAGAAGTACGGTATCTATCATATGTTGTTCTCTAAACTGTACTGTGATTCTGTTGAAATACAGAAGTACGGTATCTATCATATGTTGTTCTCTAAACTGTACTGTGATACTGATGAAATACAGAAGTACGGTATCTATCATATGCTGTTCTCTAAACTGTACTGTGATTCTGTTGAAATACAGAAGTACGGTATCTATCATATGCTGTTCTCTAAACTGTACTGTGATTCTGTTGAAATACAGAAGTACGGTATCTATCATATGTTGTTCTCTAAACTGTACTGTGATTCTGTTGAAATACAGAAGTACGGTATCTATCATATGCTGTTCTCTAAACTGTACAGTGATTCTGTTGAAATACAGAAGTACGGTATCTATCATATGCTGTTCTCTAAACTGTACTGTGATTCTGTTGAAATACAGAAATTACGGTATCTATCATATGCTGTTCTCTAAACTGTACTGTGATTCTGTTGAAATACAGAAGTACGGTATCTATCATATGCTGTTCTCTAAACTGTACAGTGATTCTGTTGAAATACAGAAGTACGGTATCTATCATATGCTGTTCTCTAAACTGTACTGTGATTCTGTTGAAATACAGAAGTACGGTATCTATCATATGCTGTTCTCTAAACTGTACAGTGATTCTGTTGAAATACAGAAGTAAGGTATCTATCATATGTTGTTCTCTAAACTGTACTGTGATTCTGTTGAAATACAGAAGTACGGTATCTATCATATGCTGTTCTCTAAACTGTACTGTGATTCTGTTGAAATACAGAAGTAAGGTATCTATCATATGTTGTTCTCTAAACTGTACTGTGATTCTGATGAAATACAGAAGTACGGTATCTATCATATGCTGTTCTCTAAACTGTACTGTGATTCTGTTGAAATACAGAAGTACGGTATCTATCATATGTTGTTCTCTAAACTGTACTGTGATTCTGTTGAAATACAGAAGTACGGTATCTATCATATGTTGTTCTCTAAACTCTACTGTGATACTGATGAAATACAGAAGTACGGTATCTATCATATGCTGTTCTCTAAACTGTACTGTGATTCTGTTGAAATACAGAAGTATGGTATCTATCATATGTTGTTCTCTAAACTGTACTGTGATTCTGTTGAAATACAGAAGTACGGTATCTATCATTTGTTGTTCTCTAAACTGTACTGTGATTCTGTTGAAATACAGAAGTACGGTATGTATCATATGTTGTTCTCTAAACTGTACTGTGATTCTGTTGAAATACAGACGTATTGTATCTATCATATGTTGTTCTCTAAACTGTACTGTGATTCTGATGAAATACAGAAGTACGGTATCTATCACATGCTTGAAATACAGAAGTACGGTATCTATCACATGCTGTTCTCTAAACGCTACTGTGATTCTGTTGAAATACAGAAGTACGGTATCTATCATATGTTGTTCTCTAAACTGTACAGTGATTCTGATGAAATACAGAAGAACGGTATCTATCATATGCTGTTCTCTAAACTGCACTGTGATTCTGTTGAAATACAGAAGTACGGTATCTATCATATGTTGTTCTCTAAACTCTACTGTGATTCTGATGAAATACAGAAGTACGGTATCTATCATATGCTGTTTTCTAAACTGCACTGTGATTCTGTTGAAATACAGAAGTACGGTATCTATCATATGTTGTTCTCTAAACTGTACAGTGATTCTGTTGAAATACAGAAGTACGGTATCTATCATATGTTGTTCTCTAAACTGTACAGTGATTCTGTTGAAATACAGAAGTACGGTATCTATCATATGTTGTTCTCTAAACTCTACTGTGATTCTGATGGAATACAAAAGTACGGTATCTATCATATGTTGTTCTCTAAACTGTACAGTGATTCGGATGAAATACAGAAGTAAGGTATCTATCATATGTTGTTCTCTGAACTGTACTGTGATTCTGATGGAATACAAAAGTACGGTATCTATCATATGTTGTTCTCTGAACTGTACAGTGATTCGGATGAAATACAGAAGTAAGGTATCTATCATATGTTGTTCTCTAAACTCTACTGTGATTCTGATGGAATACAAAAGTACGGTATCTATCATATGTTGTTCTCTAAACTGTACTGTGATTCTGATGGAATACAAAAGTACGGTATCTATCATATGTTGTTCTCTAAACTGTACAGTGATTCGGATGAAATACAGAAGTAAGGTATCTATCATATGTTGTTCTCTAAACTGTACTGTGATTCTGTTGAAATACAGAAGTACGCTATTTATCATATGTTGTTCTCTAAACTGTACAGTGATTCTGTTGAAATACAGAAGTACGGTATCTATCATATGTTGTTCTCTAAACTGCAATGACTCTATTACTGGTAATGCACATAAGAAACAACATTGTATTAGGCATAAAAAAAAATATGTTCGTTTCAGGTTACATGTCCAAACAAATTTGGGTAGGTAGGTTGGGATTTTTTTTTATTTGGTAAATAGTCAACTTGAAGATTCTAAAACTGAATAAATATTCAAACATATCAGTTATATCCTTAAACATTGTTTTTAAGTGGATACTATCAAAACATAACACAGTCATAATAACAGGACCCGATGTCTGTATTATTACCTTACACTTCCACTGCATTTTATTGGACAATACAAGCCTAAAGAAAAATTCTGTGGTTCGGGCAACCCGATCCTACCTAGCAAAAACCCCCCGACCCTAAAAGTTCTTAGCGACGATTGTATTCCATGAAATCCGTATTCATCAGATTTTAGATAAATTTCAATGTTTTTTGACCAAAAAGTGTCTTAAAAAAAAGTTTTTAAAAAACCTCAATCCCAACCCTACCTAACTTTTTACGACCGTTGCTTAAAACACACAATTATTTTTTTTGCCCTATTATGCAACAATCTGCAAGAAATTGGCATCTACCATGACAGCCTGTGCATTCTGTCTGGATGGTTGCAGTAAGCTGTTGCTTTCTGGCCTCATCAAAATCGGGTCGTCTGGCTGTACTGACTCACCCCCCGTTTGAGCTGGAATATTGCTAGGGGCAACAGGCTGTTCCAATCCACTCCCACGCATAATCTCATTCAATATTGAATCTTGTTCGTCCATCTTAAACCATTCATGGTCTAGAGAATAGAAAACAGAGGAATTTATAACAAAATATTAAGCTTTATCCCAAAATATCTTTTGTACCTTACACAACTGCTAACAAAATAGAATAGTACTGTAAAATTTAAATCCCCAAAAGGAGAAGTGCCAGATCCACAATTCTCATATCAAAATTCGAACAGTGGATTTTTTTGTAAACTTGTTTCAAATGTCAAGCTATTAAATAAAATGGAGATGCAGCAAGTTTTGTGAGCTAGCTTGTGAAGAGATACCTGGCTTTGGAAGAAAATAATCCCAACATGACCTACTTTTGAAAGGGAGATAATCTCTACTAAACCTTGTTTTTAAAGGTATGTCATCCCAATGTGACAGAATTCTCGAAGGATTAAAACCCATTATAATCGATGCAGGACAGGCAAAAGTGAGGAAATAGCTTCAAAATCTAAGCTCCTCTCCATTCTGATATCTGTTTCACAAACATTAATAAGAAACAACACCAGCAAAATAAGTAAATAACAGTAAGCACAAAGTCAACTTGATATCATGAAACAACAACCAAGAACAAAGTCAACAAATCACCTAACAGTATTTTGTTCACCTTTGGGGGACAAGTGGCGGGGCCCTTCAGATGGGGAATTGACGGCAAAAGAGGAATTTAAAAACAAAAACATTATTACATGTTTATGTTCTACTTTGTTATAAAACATTAACCATATTATAAAACATTAACCAATCGCTTCGCTACAAATGATAACTGAGATAATGCACAAACTTGGTTTGATGAAAAATAGCTGGGATTGTTTACGAAAATTCCTCTAGCTTAGTCAAGTTCTGTCAGATTTTGGTCAATTTTTTTTCAAAATAAAGCTTACATTCTGTCGGGAATTTTAAGGAGAAATACGGGAAAAATATATATCCTTTAAGCAGGGGAATGGCGCCGAATTTCAACCCCAAATTGGCCCTACAAAAACAGTGTTGAAGTCTCTTGATTTTGTTTGTTTATTTAGATTTTCGCCGTTTTTAACATATATCAGTCATATCATAGCGGTCAGCTAACCTACTAACACGTTTCCTGGGCAATCTTAGCTGATCTAAGCGGTTCACCAGTACTAAGTGCACATACTTATGCCAGTAACTGACAACTGCCCTACTTGAATCAGATGTAGGGGGAGAATGGCCGTAGAAATAATTTCATGACCAATCCCTACACAATTTATGTGGCCGGGCTGGGGTTCGATCTCACTATCCTCGGATTGACAGTTCAGCGCTCTACCAACTGAGCTAGCCGGGTCCAGCTTAAAGTCCCTTGATACCTACTGTTGAGGATGGTGGAGGTGTCCCTGTGGTACTCCCCCACCTTGGCCTTCAGCAGTTTCTGTTTCCAATACTCCTCATACTGACGGCTGTCCTCCTCCAGGTCACGCATGAAGCGACGTATTCCTGTTAACAGTGACATAAACCCAGGGGTGGCGAAATCAATTATCCGTTTTGCCCAAGGCATGTACATGCAAGGATATCAGTAAAACTGATGGATGCTCCCCAATGCGTTTGTCAAGCAATATAAATGCAATGAGAAGGGCAAAGATATTAAAATGAACTAAAAATCGATAGAAATGCGTACTACAGTAGAATCTGTTTAAATCAAACGGCGTCAGGACCGGACCGATGGTTCAGTTTTCAGAGGTGTTTGGTTTACCTAGGTTTTTTATTAAATGCCATTTGCTTTAAAAATGTATTATCTGTTTTATATGTTAATTAGAGTGTATAATAAGAAGACAACATGTTAATGCTTACACTTTTATTATTGTTTATTATTTTCATTATTTGCAAATAAAATGTATATTTGTACATACAACGACATTCAAATTATCAATCAAAGAAGTTCATGTATTCAATGTACAACTTATTTACATCTGTTTAAATAAATCATAAATTGTTAACTGTTTTGATTAGATTTTTAAACATATTTATTTTAGCTCGATTATATCGCTAGCATTGGGCTTATAAAGATCACTGACCGAAATATTGCCAGAATTTACTAGAATTATGTATACATTACTAACACTGTTCTGAAACATTTAACATTTTACACTGTACATAAATTTCAACATAAAACACGACTGACTAATCTGCTTTTCATAAGTTGGTTATTGCCATATGCACCGACTGGCTGATCACTAATTGCGCCATTGCCCCGTTATCACCATGGTGATTATGCCTTTCGTGTGCAATTGTGTCACCAATTATCGGGTTCACACCTCTGCAGTATCGCGAAGTGACACCTGGCAGGATACACCATTCGGTTTATTCAGGTTTTTTAAGGTAGAATGAGATCAAATTTGTGATAAAATCGTTTGGTATTCAGTTTGGACAGGGTTCGGTTTATTAAGGTTTTTTACAATAAGAAGGAAAAAAATCAGGACCGACACAGCCGTTTGGTTTTGACAGAGATTCGGTTTTCACAGGGTTTGGTTTGGACAGGTTTCACTGTATATACTATATGTCAGAATTTTAAAAGTCATATAACTCCAAGAAAAATCATTGGAGCGGAACATCCTGCTAATATGCCCACATCCTATTGGCAATGAAGCTTCCCATAAAAGTTTATTGAAATCAGGCCAGTAGTTGCTGAGAAATAGCCCTGACAAGAATTTATGCAGTATATACTAATTTCAGAATTTTCAAAGTCCCATAACTCTAAGAAAAATAAATGAAGCGGAAAAGAACGTTTATATGCAAACCATAGCTTCCCATAATGTTTTGTTGAATTCCAGCCAGTAGTTGCTGAGAAATAGCACGGACAAGAAAGTCAAAAATAGTGCACTTAAAACTGATTTCAGAAATCTTCAATGTCCCATAACTCTGAGAAAATCAATGAAGTGGAACGTCCTGGTAGTATGCACACCTCCTCTTGGTAATGAAGCTTCCCATAAAGTTTTGTTGAATTCCAGCGAGTAGTTGCTCAGAAATAGCCTGGACAAGAAAGTGAAGTATTGTGCACTATATACTGATTTCAGAAATCTTCAAAGTCCCATAACTCTAACAAAATCATTGAAGCGAAACTTCCTGGTAGTATGCACACCTCTCTTGGTAATGAAGCTTCCCATAAAGTTTCGTTGAATTCCTGCTAGCAGTTGCTGAGAAATAGCCCGGACAAGAAAGTGAAGTATTGTGCACTATATACTAATTTCAGAAATATTAAAAGTCCTATAACTCTGAGAAAAATTACTGAAGCAGAACGTAATAAGCACATTTAAACTTGGTAATGAAGCTTCCCATGAAGTTTCGTTAAATTTCAGCCAGTAGTTGCTGAGAAATACTCTGGACAAGAAATTCAAGAATTGTGCACTAAATACTAATTTCATAAATATTCAAAGTCCAATAACTCTGAAAGAAATCACTGAAGCGGAAAATCCTGGTAATATGCACACCTCCTCTTGGTAATGAAGCTTTCCATGAAGTTTCGTTTAATTCCCGACTGTAGTGGCCAAGAAATACTCCGGACAAGAAATTGCGACAGAAGGACGGATGGACGGAAGGACAAAGCGGTGACTATATGCTCCCCCCACCCCCCGAAATTTTTCGGGGAGCACAACAGGTGACATTTTCCCGGATTTATTATATAATTATTGTTCGTACAACTTAGTGGCAAACAGCATTTGTCAAAAACAAACAAGTAGGGAAATATCAGATTTTGTCACACCTAAAATCATGTCCAAATACCAAACTTCCCGAAAGCCAAGTCAGGCAAATTTTTCGTCGGACTAGCATTTATTTGTAGAATTTGTAGAATGTAACCGATATCATAAAAATCACCTTGTGAAAGGGTTTCAACCTGTTACACGGAATGCAAAACAGGACACTTTTCCAAAAATGTCAGAGAACCAAGAAATAAAAAAACTCTGGTCCAAGTATAAAAATGAATACTAACATTTTGGAAGTTTTTTTGAAAATAAGGCATCTTTTCACATTGTCTCGGGAAAATATTTCTAAATGACAGGTATTTTAGTTTACTCAAAAAGAAGGGCTATTCATTTTTAATTCTTAGCACCAACATAGTACTAATAATAATATTATTAAGTTTTCTTTCTGGCACTAAAAAACATGTTGTTGTTATCATTTACGCAAAAATCTCTTAGCATTTGTCAAAGGAATTGTGGTTACGATATAATTAGCCTGAATTCTCGTATTTTAATGTAACTTTCAAACATCTGAAACATGCGAAACACATTTTGTTGGTCATGGTCATTGAATCAATGTTATTTTGATGACTTAAAGGCACTTTATGTTATACAGAAATAATCTCTTCATCTTAAAACAATGGTAAATGCTATTATATTTATATTCTTATAAATAACAATGTATATTTCGTTTTGAAATCGTCTGTCATTTATTCAACAAAATTACATCACAAGAATGTATGAGGAAGGTTGAACATTATGACCTATTATCTATTTAGTGTGAATTAAGTAGATCATTTAAAAATCATTATTACATTTGTAATTTGTTTTAGCATGATAGAAATGGCAAATCATGAATTATTTAAAAAAATAACTCAGTACACATTAAATAGGCATTACAAACATGTTTGATTGGACCATTTAAGATTCATCCTTTTTTATATTAACTGCAATCAGGTATACAAACATTTCAATACACAATATTACTGGTTTCTCACCTATGGTATGTGTCCGGCAGACTGACAAAAGCACACACCCTACCAGCATGTTCCAGGTCATTGCCAGCATGGAAAACACCACCCTACTAACGTACATACTTGTACACACAACATGGTGGAGCCCGATACTCTGGCAATGTTCTGTGGTATACAGCTTGTAGGAATCATAGAGATTCAAACCTGAAAATGAAAATATACAGTTTCTGTTTCGGATGGGATATGATTTTCACAGGGTTCGGTTAAACAGGTTTCACTGTACTATAGGATATGTCAATAGCAGTATATGGAACAGAAATAACAATTGTAGCTTAAAATCAAAATTTCTAAACTGAGCACTAGTAATTTTAATTGACAATGTAAGTTTAAACATTTTGATACTGAGAGAAAGCATAAAATTTAATGTAGAAAGTGCGTGTAGAGGTCTAAAAGATATTAATTGCATTTTCACCTAAATTCAAAATTGTGCCTGTAAATTTCTTATATAATACATGTACAATAACAATTAATTAAATCTACCACAAGTTTATCACTGTAAAGCATTCTTTCCTCATAGTTTTATTTCTATACATTTTTGGTAGTAATTATTATTTTGAATGTCCTTAACAATTTATGAAACAACACATTGTTATAAGCATATTTAATGACTTCATTCTGTAACAAAGCCAGTCTCTTACCAGTGAAACCAACACCCAGGATGTTCAGCAAAAGAACCGTGCTGATCCGTAACAGCGTTCTTGAATGGGTCCTTACACTGGCAGCAAAATCTTCGTCACTGAACAATCGACCAGCGAGCTTGAATGAGTATATGCCCAGACACAGCCAGGCAAACCCAATCAGCAAGGAAATAAATCCAATGTTGGCCGTAGTCTTGGAGTTCTTGCTGGCAATGTCATAAACTGTGTACAGTACTCCAAGAAATGTGAAAAATGCAGCGGATATTACTGTGATGCCAAATATCATTCGAGACAAATAGGGCTTGGGCAGATTTATTCCAAGAACGTGGACAATTATTACCCACAGCCAGTGAGGTAGTCTTTTAGATTGCTTTATTTTTTGCTTTGAGATTTTCTTCTGAGATAATTTAACACTATCAGCATCAGTTTCTATGGAGTCATAAAAGTGAGGAGTGTTCATCATTTGAAGATTCCGGACTGTTGGCCTGAAAAATAACATTTAGTAAATCAGTTTTAAGTAACCAGACATTTTGAATCACTAGATCACATGTGAACCATCATAACTTCAGTCCTTCCTCTGTCCTTTAAGTGAAAAAGTGTGTAGCTTAAATTGTGAATTTCAATTGGTGAATTTCCTGTTTTAAAAAATCTGAAATGAACAATTTAGTCAAATAAATAACAAAGTATCACCATGAATGAAGAAGGAAAAATCAATAGATGTATGAAAAAATGGTACAAAAGAAAGGCATTATAAGTTTGTTTAATGTTTCAACACAATTTCAACCCTTAAAGTTAGCACTAGTACTTACCTGACAGACGCATTTTGGCTGGAACGCAAGTCAGTGGCGGCCCTTGTTTGAGGATGATGTCCATGGTGACCATGCCTATCTACCGCACCCCTCTCCCGCGCCACATGCTCCATCTCTTCTTGATTGGACTAGAAAAAAGGAGTGTGTTAAATCTTTGCATGAAAGTATTTCCCAGTGACCCAGTCACTGTGGTCTAATGGATAAGGTGTCCCCCTTGTATTGTGGAAATAATAGTTTGATTTCTAGGCTCCATATATTACATATGTTCTAAGTCTTTGTGTGCTACACTGTTAAAGACTATGCAAAACCTCTTAATCAGCCGTCAGACAAAGCTGTAATCCACATTCTCAAAACTTGATATACACACTTAAATAAATGAGGACATTGCAGCAATTTGGTTCAACAAGATGCTTACTCACGGTTAAAGCTTTAGAGTTAGTTCAATTACACATTCATAATTTATTAAAACAAGTTAAACTAGCATAAAATATAACTGTTGTGTATTAATTTTTTTTGTCAAACGCCCAGATTTTTTGTCAGACATGTCTGATAGGTTTCGCGTTCTGTGCTGTTAAGTACTGGGAATTGATCTTTAAATATCCGGAAGTAACGTCCGAACCTAAATACCCTTACTTGGAATTGAATATGTAGCACATCCTCACGAACTATTGATGAAGTATCAAAGTCAGCCATGACAGTCTATCAATGATATTGATTACATCACAAGACAGAGAGCTGTCAACTAGTATCAAACTCACATTACTGACTTTTTGCGTTAACTAACTATGGGGTGGAACAACTTTGGACTGAATCAATTAATCGATTACAGTACTAATTATGCGTTCACTTCTGTCGAGCTTTTGTGTTCCTACTACAAGTTTTTATCGTTAGAAATTAAAAGGATAAACTATTATCTAAACACATTGTAATGACAGAGTTTGGTGTTATGATTAAAGTGTAGCGACTAAGCATAATCTTAAGATAATCAAGTAAACCAAATACGAAACATGGCGGACGACAAAGGAAAGTGCGATTTACCTCTTTCAAGAGTTAGGACGATAATGAAAAGTTCCCCTGATGTTAGTAACATTAACCAGGAAGCTCTTTTTCTCGCTGCAAAGGCCACGGTAAATATAATTTTTATACATACAAAATGTCCTTAAAACCTGTCATGTTACCTATTTTCGCGATGCAGTTTATTTTAAAAAAGAAACAGTGGTAGTGATACTGGGTCGGTATAAAACGCAGCTTTTAGCGCAGCCTCCACACCCTAACCTTCTAACTCGTCTTTCGCATGAGACGTTAAACCGAGGTGCAGTGTACTAGGTGCTTCACACTGGGCACTAAAAGACCCAGGGTCGTCTCTGGAACGGGGCGTCTCCTGTATCTTGCACTATCCCTCGTAACCCAACTAACAAGTCTTCTGGGGGCGATGGCCATATGGGAGAGAATCCCGGTGCACTCGATAAAAATGTACCACACACACGCCTCCACATTTTATACCCCTAAAACGCAGCTTCTAGACTGAATTCACAGAGATCTACAATACCGCGCAACAAATGTTTTTGTTTTTTTTAATACTATGTAGATGCTTTTGTCTGTAAACTAGGTAGCACCTATATTCATATTATTTTTAATTAGGTTGGGAACATAGAATCTAGTGCAGCCAATAAAGATATCGTTACAAAACGCAGCGAATATAGAAATAGCTGTAATGGGCAATGTTCCAAACCTAATTAAAAATAATATGAATATAGGTGCTACCTAGTTTACAGACAAAAGCATCTACATAGTATTAAAAAAAAAAAAACATTTGTTGCGCGGTATTGTAGATCTCTGTGAATTGTATCGTTATTCACAGCGATATGAGAAGTGAGGGTGTCAACCACTGCGCTAGCCGGACAGCTGTTTCGTAATGTGTTTCACCGCTAATTAGTAGCATACATATAAGATCTACATAATCCGATGGAGAGCATATTAAAATAACTTATAACATTGTTTTTCAGATCATCTGATCAATTTAAGTTATAGTCATATTTTATGAACGGAATTTTATCACAGGAGTTTATTGTATAAAAATACTATCAACTATTTCAGGCCTTTTTTTCTACTGCTCTCACGGGTCCGATAGTCGGACCCGTTCCCAATGCCAAATATGCATAATTTTTCCCAATTCTGACCCAAAAATTCCCAACTGTAAAAAATCTGTTGTTTTTTTTCGAAAATGAAAGTGAAAATACGATTTTTCAATACTTTACAGCCAATTTTTTCACACTTGCTTTATGTTTGGACATCCTCTAATTTTATCGTTGACATTGTTTACCAGGGGAGAACACTCTAATAGCTGTGTAATAAAATGAGTAACACAAAAACGATTTGTTTGTCCTCTATCATGATGAAATTTAACATGAATTATGGGCAAATATTTTGTTATTTACACAAGTGGATGCTTCAGTTAAAGGAAGGATTTAAATATAAGGAGGTAAAGATTTCTTTTCAAGCTATCACATATTTTTTTTTACATACGTAGTGTAGGCACTACACGATGTTTATTAGCACATCATTAAAACTAAATCATGTAGACAGTAGATCCCACAATTTTATTTTGGTGAAGTTGGTCAGATTTGGGGATACCTTTTTAGAAATAGACACATACTTATAGGAAATGAGACATGCATATGATTAGAAACTCTTGGATGCATAGCTTACATAGGTATTTATCACAATTTAGAGTAAATTCAAATTATTAGTGCTGTTAAATTCTTATTTATTGATTCAAAACTGTAAATTTCTTCATTATACTTACGATTTAGCGATCATACAAATTTTTCCCAATTTGGCAAATTTTACGTCGTGAATTTCCCAATTTAACCAAGGTACTTTTTCCCAAAAAGGTCAGAAAAATGCCTGTATTTCTAGTACCTACAGCGTAGGAAAGTAAGATAAGAACCATGAAGTGCCTATGATGTTAATAATATAGTTATTTTCTTCATTCAGTTGATCTATCCAATTTGGAGTTGACAGGGTTCCATTGACATAAAAAGGTCAAAATGATGCTGGATAGGGATTTAAATGCTAAATTATAACAAGACAATGTCATATGTATTTCTTTTGCTATTTGAAACGATCCAGTATACATGTTAAAATAGGAAAAAGAAAGGACAACAATAGAAGTTTGCCCTCTTTAGCTGCAAGTTCATCTCAAGTCTTATTTTACTGCAATTTTACGTCGCAACCAGTTTTCGCGAAAACCGGAAACTGACGAAAATTTTTGGGTTGCATATGTATATTCAAAAATTTTGCCCGTATTAATAACACAAATAAAATCAATGTTGATTTTAACTATACAACAAACATAATAAGAATCTTGCATCAACATCAATACCGAACAATAATCTATTTTCTACATGTTCATGAACAAACCATTCATAACAGCATTCGACATGGTCTTGCAACTACATGTAACTGTGAAAAGTATATTGTACTTTGCAATATAATTAATTTACAGTTTATGCATAGTTTTGTTCTTCTGAGCCAGTTTATTCTTTTAGCCAAATATTGACTTTATCCATACACAAGAAGTGTGCCACACACACAAATATGTCAGTGTTTTGGCAGAGAAAATTATGTAGAAAGACACAGACATTAAGGATTACAGTAAGCAGATGTAATGATGAAAACGAGTATATATACCAAGCACTATAGTATTGTTAAGACAACAATAAGCATTGGCTTAAAATGTCTTTGAAAATTCATTCATTTTTAATTTTAAATGAATTCTCAGTTATAGATAAGAATGTAGAACAATACTGATCACTATTGACATATCTTTTTTATTATGACTTTGCATATAATAATACAAGTTGCAAATGTTTACTATATACTTTTATATTCAGAGAATCTTTTTAAAAATAAATACATAAATAATTACTATTTATTTATTTGTGGTTCTGTTGCTGCTGTTATTTTCAAAATGTATTGAAAAAAAAAAACAAATTGCAATTGTTGCTCACTAAGATTTAGAAAATAGCATTAGCAACAGAACCACAAAAAAAAATAAAAAATTATGAGTATTTATGTATTTATTTTCAAGATATAATTATTCTACAGTTTACATTCGCATTATTGTATTCTTTTTGTGCATCATGTCACTTGTTATGCAATAAACTAAAATAAACAAACATCATACTTTTCTGTTGACTGTTTGTATTCAAGTTAAAACTCTGAAAACAGCTACAAATGGAGCCGTTTTGACCACATGTATTAATAACTGGGTCATTTTTAACCAATCTGGGCCGTTTTAACTTTAAGCCGTTTTAGTTTGCTTCCCATCAGTGTTTTGTAGCTTGTATTTACTTAAAATGCATAACATATTTACACTAAGACATTATGAAAAACAATATCGAAACCAAAGAAAAGTGGTGAGCGATGCCAGAAAATTTTGCTGTATGTGGATTTGATTTAGTGTTTTCTAACCTCAGTGACATCACTCAATATTCTACACGGTGGTAGACTGGTTGTGTTTGTGAGAAATTGTTGGCAGATTTGTTATTATTATTGGCGAACCGGTCATTTGTTTACATGGAGAAAAGTGCGATAGAACCTTTTTGTGGAAATATTGAGGATAATACGGAACAAATCAGGTGAAAATACGTTATTCTTTTACGTACACGTGTATACACATTGAAATTGGCATGTGTAGGTCCCTTATTTTACTGCAATTCAAAACCAAAACTGAAGTTCGCGAAAACCAGTGTCATGTTTCAGGCCGAACAAATTTGGGTTGCTTTGGTATATCCAAAAATTGGTATGTATAAGCCGCTTTGCGGCCGGCTTTTGCCCGTATTATTTTCATTATCTGTATTACATCACTGATCTAATTACAAATGTTTAGGGTGGTTTTCCATGCAAAAATATTTTTTGGAAAATGTTTATTACAATCCCCCTTTTGCAATATTCATCAAAATTAATTTACCCCTATGGATGAAAAGAATCTAAATTCAATTATAGTTGCAAATAGCGTCTGCATACACACTTTTGGTGTCTTTTATACAAGCAATGATAGAAACTAAGAATATTATAAAATAAGACAATACAAAGCATTACTTTATTTGACTGAAATAGAAAGAAAGAAACGCATTGATCATGTACTTTTTGGAAAAATTGAGGAAAGCCTAACATACCCGTTAAAAATAAGACAGCTTTATTTAGGCAATTCCTCAACAATAATTATCAAATGTGGAAAACATTATGCAATTAGTTAAATACACCATTTACACCAGTTTAACAAAATATTTAATAATGAAAAGCGATTATTTGAGTGAATTAAAGATTTTGTTTTCAAAATTAGGTTCCCAATGGGCACACAATATGCCACCCACACCCTTCACTGTTTTCAACTCTGAGACAACACACTATGCATGAACAATAAGGTGTCTTTTACTTCTTTTCCATTTATCTTCATGACAATAGTTTATATACTGCAGAATGTTGGCAATTTAGGCTGTATATGCTGGTAATTTAGGATGCATCTTCACCAACTGGCACAGTCAGAGAATCATGTGTACTGTGCTTATCACCAGGCTAGACCTCCAGGGAAGCATTCCAGCTGATTGTGGCAATTCTCTTCCTTCAGCTGAAACTACAAAACTGTCCAATATATGTGCAACCCAACCTATGCCATATTTTTCAGTGTTTGGTGAAGCAAATGTCAAAACTGGTTAATTACTTTTTACTATTTTAATACAAGTCCTGTAGAAACACATGAGCACATATTCGTAAGCAAATATGGTACACATAATAAGTATAAGGAGTCAACTACTGTTCGGAAGTAGAAAAAGCTGACAAAAACTTTAGTGTCTTGAGGCCTCTAAACTAAGGGACTGACAGATCACCATACTTTATGACTTGTATACATGTTCATTTGCAAGTTTACATGTATAGAAACATAGTCAAACACAATTAAACACAATTACTAATAATACTATATAAATTTAAGCAATACAAAATTTCTTAGTTTATTCATTGAAATGAAAGCATCACATTATCTTGAACTTCTAATAAAGTATTAAAGCGACTTGTTCACAGATTTTCGCATTTGTTGAAGTATGCTATTAAATGTCTTAATTTGCCAGATTTAGCAGGAAGTAAAAAGCTCAATTAAAGTAACAAGATAAGTATTAAAAAAAATAATAATGCAAAAATGGGTACAACCAGGGTTCGAACCCGGACTTCTGGAATGAAAGGCTATCTCCTTAACCACTCGGCCATTCCAACTTCTATATTTCATCCTGCATTATTTACTTTATGTAAGTGTTCCACGAGATGTCAACAGTTTCAACGAAAACAACAGAAACACTCAAAATATTATTCCATCGTTTAGCGTTACAAAAGCTTTATAATTTTATCAATTTCAACTGATGATTACTCATAAACGAAACGGTTTTAACAGTATATTTCTAGGTCTGTAGTGTTATTTTGCTCCCCTGTAGACACTGATCTTTTATTTTTGGAATCAGTGACAAAAAGTCGAAAAAATTGTCAATTCGTCAATCTGTGAACAAGTCCCTTTAAATTTAGAATGTATGGGTAGCTTGAGACAGTGTACATGTACCCAATTCTGTCAATTTCTGGTCTTACAAGTGTTTCATTTCCCTATCAGAATTGAAACTGGTTCATCATCTGTACGATCTGGTACAGTTATTTATTTTATTTGGTTCTGAATTTCTTTCAGTTAGCCATCTCTTTTTGCTTCTTATTTGTCCGTTTACAGTTGTTTTGTTTATACAAAATTAGGTGACTTTCGGTTAATTTCGGTTTCGAGTTCGCATATGTTGGCATTTCGCCAACAGTATAAACATCATACGAACATGTATAAAATAATGTTATTAAAAAAAAGAATGCTTGTATTAAAAATAACTCTTGTTAGACAATAATCAGAATAAAACAGGCATCGTATGAACTGGGTAACGAAATTTACCGACATTTACTGACATCGGTCGATCTTAGTAAAAACCGCGGGAAATGATTACAGTTGTACTACCTTGATGACGTCACAGTTATAATTGTTTCCCGACCCGACCTTTTAGTGTTATATTTAGGCTGGGTAACAGATAAAAGGAAATAGCGCGAAAAACCTATTTTGTGGAAATATTGAGGATAATTTGCAACATCAGGTCAAAATATGTTATATTTTTTACTAAAGTAGGTATGCACACACACGCAAGTATCTGTCGGATTCTTATTTTACTGTTAATTATGAATTGTAATGAACCAGCCTCTTAACGCAGAGTGATCTCCCTTTATGCTGTCCAGTTTTTGGAGGATTAAAGTCTCAATTATTTTAGCCATTTTTGTGTTAACCGGAAGCAGATAATAATGTTTTCAGTGTTTTTTGAAAATATTGATGATAAGTTGCAACAAATCAGGTAAACATATGTAAATTTTCCACGTATGTATGTTTGCACATACAAATTTGTAGGCGTCGTTCCCTTGTTAGCTGCAGTTCCCCAAAAAAGCACTTTATGGTCGCAATTTCCGGTGCTTTGTGGCAAAACAATTTGGGTTCCATAGGTATATCCAAAAACTGATTCATATCAGTGCCCATACTATATGTTTGTTGTACAGTTTAATGTTTATTAGGTTTTAGTGTGTAGAAAACAACACGTGTTCACACCATTAGATGACTGCTAGACCCTTTGTTACAAAGTGACACTTGCAAAAGTTATTTAAACTTGATAAACAGCTGCCTTGTCAATGTGGAAAAAATACATAGTGAAACATTCGAAATACATTTTTAATTTAAACAAGTAAAATAGTCGGGAACAAATATAAGAAAAAACATTTTATAACATATTTGTATTTATTTTATCTGTTTTACTCCTGTTTTGATATCATTTTATGTAATTTAAAAGTATGATTATTCCTTTGCCATTAACCGCTTATTCTTCAACAAAATAACAAAATTTTACTTCATTGCGTGATTTTTCTTCAGCATTTAAATTGCAAGTGACCAATATCACATTCAAAATTTGGCATAACCATGCAAACATTTAAGCATTTAAAATATTACATATTAAACATATTATGTTAAATTTTACTATTATCAACGCATTATTTTGTACCTATTTTTATGACCCCACCATCAATGATGGGGGGCATATAGACTTTACCCTGTCCGTGGGTATGTATGTGTGTCCTTATGTACGTGTGTACGTATGTTTGGATTCTTGTCCGGACAATAACTTTGTCCAGCATTGGATGATTTTCAAATAACCTGGCAGAAATGTTTTGCATAATGAGACGGTGTGTCGCGAGCAGGAACCAGGTTCCTAGGTCCAAGGTCAAGGTCACACGTAAAGGTCAAAGGTAAAATATAAGACTTTGAGCCTTCTATCCCTATCCGGAGCATAATTTTGTCCAGCATGGAAGGAATTTCAAATAACTTGGCACAAGTGTTGAGCATGGTGAGACGGTGTGTCGCGCGCAAAAACCAGGTCCCTAGGTCCAAGGTCAAGGTCACACTTAAAGGTCAAAGGTCAAATATAAAAATTTAAGCCATAGATACTGTCGGAGCATAATTTTGTCTAGCATTGGAAGGAATTTCAAATAACTTGGCGTTCAAGAACCAGGTCTGTAAACTGAAAGGTGAAGGTCATTAATCAAGGTCAAAGGTCAAATAATTTTCCAGAGCATAATATTGTCATGCATGCAGGGATTTTAGATAAATTGGCAGAAATGATCACAATCACCAGATGATGTGTTTCATGCACGAACCTGACGTGTGAAGTTAGTGAATTACTTCCCTTAATTCAGGAGTGTGCAAAGCATAATTCAAAAATGATAAAGGCATTTTGTTGATTTTGCACAGAGTGATTTAAGGTAGCAAGAGTAAGTGAAGCATACCAGAACCATAACTCATAATTGCCTTAAAGTTTTAATTACTACCCTTTATTGATTTTTGTCAGGACTAAAACTATGTTGTGATATCCAAATTACTTCACACAATAAGAGAATACATTAGCAGAAAGTAAAATATAAAAGGACAGTTATTGTTTTGCAAAATTATTTGTATGCATACAGAAAAAGCGGTGCCATGTAGAAATGGCTGCATAGGTGGGGGCATCCGTGTCTGTTGACACATTTCTAGACTGTTTATATTACCCGTAAGACCCACAAACAAAGTGGTAAGAACTGACACAGTTATATCATATCATCTTATTACACCACATTTTTTGTATGTGGAAAACACTATATGATTTTTCTAACATTATAGGTCGGCGATTATTATAGATCACAATTCAATACAGTCACAAATCAACTTTCAATTCCATATTTTATTACATTAGATAGGGAGTAAACACATTTAATGAATTATTACACAATTATACCACATCGTCTTATTATACCATTCAATACAGTCACAAAGCAACTTTCAATTCCATATTTTATTACATTAGATAGGCAGTAAACACATTTAATGAATTATTACACAATTATACCACATTGTCTTATTATACCATATTTATTAGGGCCCCGCAAATATTTGGCGGGTGCCCTATAGTAATCACCCTGTCTGTCCGTCCGTCTGTCTGTCCGTCTGTCTGTCTGTCCGTTCGTCCACATTTTTCATGTTTTTCTTTCATAACTTCAAAACTGTTTCAGCTATTAATTTGAAACGTCATGGGTGGATAGATCTCATTAAGCAGAAGCGCAGTGCACAAGAGCCATTACTCTGCACTTCATGGTTCTGGAGTTATTGCCCTTTGTTAATTTTTCATACTTTGTTTTTGCCTGGAGCATAACTCTTAGACTATAAGAGGTATTAACTTGAAACTTCATAGGTGGATAGATCTCATTGAGGAGGAGTGCAGTGCACAAGAACCGTTACTCTGCACTTCGTAATTCTGGAGTTATTGTCCTTTGTTTATGTTTCATTTTCAGGCGGAGTCAACTTTTGGTTTCAGCTCTCTAACTTGAGAACGAATTGAAATATTTTAATGTAACTTCATAATTAGATACCTTATATCGAGACCTGGCTTGGGATTACATAGGGGGTGAACGGGGTCACTGTCAAAGTCACCGTTACAAAAAAAATAGAAAAATGGTTTCCACTCAATTTCTCGAGAACAAATTGAGCTATTGTAATTCAACTTCATACATAGATACCTTTTATCAAGACATCGCTTGGGATTGCATAGGGGGTGGGTGGGATCAAGGTCAAGGTCACCGTTGCTAAAAATAGAAAAACGGTTTCTTCTCAATTACTCAATAACAGATCGAGCTATTGTAATGAATATACATGTAGAGGGAAAATTCCTTGTGAATGCAACTCCTCCTACAGTTTCCAACAGACTTTCTGAAACTCGTTTTGGTTTATTTTTACCGAAAAATGGCCATTTTATTACGATTTTTGTAAGTGTCGGGTTAGAAGTGCTGCTCAGTGTAGTATGATCTACATTGGTATGCTTTGGGAGTGAAAATAAAACGTACATCTTCAACCCAAGCAAGGTCTTCATATAAGATATCTATGTGTGAAGTTGCATAGCTCAATTCGTTCTCGAGTAATTAAGCAAAAACTGTTTCTCTATTTTTGTTACGTTGACCTTGACCACACCCACCCCATATGCAATCCCATTCGCGGTCTGGATAAAAGGTATCAATGTATAAAGTTTCATTAAAATGTATCAATTAGTTCTCGAGTTAGAGAGCGAAAACCAAAAGTTGACCACGCCCGCCTGAACAACAACATACCCCAATTTAATAACCTAAATTTTTCTTCCACCCTCACCTTCAAACTTGCTATCATTCAGGGCCCGCTGCCACTCCTGTGACAAAGCTCTAGTTCGTTTACATGTTAATGTACGAGGGGCAGGAAATACCTAAATACATCCGCATTTAATGACGAAATACAAAAATAACAACATTCTCAACAAGTATAATGTTCAATTGAGTACATGTTAAAAAATCACAAAAAACTAATAATGCATAACAAAGTTACAGCATTTACAAGTGACACATCAAAGTCCCTACCGAGCACTTCAGCGTCATAGAATAGACGCAACGTCATAGGGAAAGATCTAGGATTTAAAACGGTACAGGGTGCTGCTAAAAAGGAGCAGGGTGGAAAACCGGACCACTTTGTTGTCATTTTTAAATAGTTTGCTAAATTCTGGGTTTTCATGAGTCCAATGCTTCTGATTACGCTTTTTATGCATAGTTTATTCATTTGTAGTTGAATATGTGCAAAAATATGTTGATTTTCTGAAGATATTCAACATTTCTGTGTTGACCAGACCAGAGGGGAAGCAGGGGGGAACCAAAAAGGAGCAGGGTGCGGCACCCTGCTATTTTGGTCTAGATCTTTCCCTAACGTCATAATCAAACGTTACCGTCATCTTGAAGTATTCACTACACATTTCTCATGGCGTTCCACCCACTTCCGGTAAACATCAGGATACCAGTCAATTTCAAATGTTCTCACTTCACTGCGAACGGCTAGTCTGAGTTCATCAAGAGATTCGAATCGGCGCCCACGCAGCTCCCTCTTCAAACGCGGAAAGACGGCGAAATCCACGAGCACTACGTCGGGGCTACAGGACGCATGGGTAATTCGCTCGTATCCAATGAAATCAATCATCATCAGAGTGTCTGTCGCTCGATGACTTGGCGCATTATCCTGGTGAAATAAAAGGTCTTCGACGTTCAAGCCGGGCCTTTTCTTCCTGATTGCACGTGTAAGGTCATGTCGCAGAATCTGAAAAGAAATTTCATAATATGAAATATTCGAATCTGCTTTAATGCATATTGTATTATTTTCTATTAACATACTCTTTATTTTTAAGCTCATTTTATGATTATAATTATTATTTTTTTTGTATATATTTAATTTTAATTTATTAATTAGGATTAAGGATACTTCAAACCTTCTGATAGTACTCCTTGGTTACTGTCTGATCCTGTGGCACCGCATGTTGAAGCAGCATACCGCGACTGTCCATGAAGAATATGAACATTATCTTCTTCATGGACCTACAGGTGCGCGCCTTCTTCGGGGGTAGGGAATCAGCTGTCTTCCATACCATGGATGCTTGTTTGGTCTCGGGATCATAATAGTTCAACCAGATGTTCTCATCAGATGTAACTATGCGATGGAGGAACGAAGTGCCCTCTTTCTCCCAGCGGTGCAGAAACTCACGTGTAACTGCTGCGCGTGATTCGCGTTCTTCCAGTTTCAGCAATCTTGGAACCCAACGTGCATATACCGAGGTTCATTGTAATAATTTTTCGTGTTGTCAGGTGACTAAGACCGGTTCTTGTGGAAACGTCTTCAATCGATTTCCTCCTGTCAGAAGCCAGTTCCGTTCGTACGGACAAAACATCTGCCTCCGTATACGCCGGTCTGCCGCTCCTTTCATCGTCACCAAGATCGGAACATCCTTTAGAAAACCTATCATGCCAGTCATAAACTATAGTCCTGCACACTTTTCTGCTTGGATCGCGCTGTAGAAATTTAAATGTATCAGTAGGAGTCATTCCTGCCTGAACACAAAACGTAATAACCGCACGCTGCTCCGTACGATTTGACCTTGACGTTTTTTCCATGACTGCTGTTGTTAGCGCTTTCATTCAAACATTTGTATCTTGCTTGATTTAACGGATATGACGTCAAAAATTTCACGAATGGCAGGAAAATGCTTGTTTGACGTGACACGTAATTTCATAACGTTTACGCACAAAATAATTTGCAAAGGAAGTAGAAGACAACAAACGTAGGGGAATTTTTTCAAACTGCTCCGTACATGCAAATATGACCTAATAAATAGTGATATATTTGTATTAATGTTATCACAATCAATTTAAAACTTTTGGTATACCGGTACTTCAATGACATTCCAATGACCTAACTCTAAAAGTTTCATCTCTGTAATTTAACATATGCCTTGATAGTGACACCAGTCCGGTAACTTTACGACCACCCCTCGTACACTCAAATTAAGCTACAAAAAATCAAAATATAACAGATTCCTACAACCACGTTTGATGGGGCGAATCATTATACATATGGGTCGAGTCGTTATACATATGGGGAGAGTCG
This sequence comes from Congeria kusceri, assembly GCA_027627225.1. Lineage (NCBI taxonomy): Eukaryota > Metazoa > Mollusca > Bivalvia > Myida > Dreissenidae > Congeria > Congeria kusceri. Next base: position 39,289,133 of record CM051039.1, on the reverse strand, counting down.
TTATTAAACATGGAGGGAGTCGTTATGGGGCGAGTCGTTACATTACCAAATTGTCCACCCACCCAAGAGCCCAGAAGTGATTGGCCTAAAAGGCCCTGTTGTTGGGCTAGCTTGTTTGCGAAATAGATTTTCAACCTCTCGCGCTGGAGACCCGGATTCAATCCCCACAGGTGCCAATGATTTTTCACTCCAATGGTATAATGAGTGAACGGTACTGGCCTTGGGCATAAAGTTTCAGAGCCATGCAAATGCAAGGCACAGAATGATGTATCTGATCAGATGTGTGTGATAGCCTAAAAATTAAAAGGGAAAGGAATGTAGTGATTGGCCTATAAGGCACTTCCAACTGACATGCTGTTGGGTTAGCTCTTTAACGACAGCTTAGAAGTTACAGTGTCCACTTCTTCCTCGCTGGAAACTGGTGCTCAGGATTTTTAGCTCGACTTTTCATAAAAAAGGCAAGCTGTTCTTCTCGCTGCGGCGTCGGCCTTCTGGCTAGGCTAGTTTCTCAGGAATTGCTTGAGGGATTTCATGCAATTAAACATTTACAGGCCTTTTTCTACAGTTCAGTCTGATAGTCGGACCCGTTCCCAATGCCAATTATGGTTATTTTTTCCCAATTCTGACCAAAAAATTCCCAATTCTGAAAAAAATCTGTATTTTTTGCAAAAATGAAAGTAACACTACGATTTGCAATGCACTACAGCCGGAAAATAAACACTGACTATACATTTGGATATCCTCTAATTTTATCATTTGCTCTGTTTACAAGGGGAAAACAGTGTAGTAGTCTTTTAATAAAATGGTCAGAAGTAACAAAAACGATTTGTGTGATTACAATAGCGATAAAAACTTTTCCTTGATTACAATAGTGATAAAAACTTTTCCTTATTTTGCATATTTTACGTTGTGAAATTCCCAATTTAACCAAAGTACTTTTTCCCAAAAAGGTCAGAAAAGGCCTGATTTATTCCTCACATTAAAATGAACCTATAGGCCAAGTTTGGTAACTAGTTCTAAAATTTATCAAAATTATGGGCCTTTTTACACTTTGAAATTTTACATATAAGCTATTTGGAAAAAGTCAAGGTCCTGTTGTGAAAATTAGAAAAATGTTTTCCACTCATGAAATTAACTTCATTTAATTGTGCCCTACTATCCAAACAGTTTGTTTTAGAAAAAATGCCAGTAACTCTGAAAAGTACAAGAAAAGTCGAGTGCGCTATCCTTCGACAGCGCTTGTTTTACTTTAGCCCTTCCAGTTACCTGAGTTCTTCTTATTTTTATGCCATCAAAGGTGGCTATATGAAAATCGATTTGTTCTTCCGTTCGTCCGACCAATGTTAAAGTTTTTTAGTTTAATATCCAATTAACCAGTAGACTGAAATGTATTGCTCCGCCGTTCTGTTTGTCTTAGGATTTTAAGTAAATCGATTGGATTATGCAGCCATGTGCTATTGTGTACCACTGAAATATAAACCCGTAATTGGTCAGCTCAATCCTTGATTGACAAGTATCTTCTGGTCAATATCTTGAATACTGTCAAAGTTATTTAATTGAAACTTAAAATACGTTTTAGCTTATTAGCTTCACAAGGGAAAACAACCCCAATACCTCTTGTTTTGTGTTTTGACAGATTTATGCCCCTTTTTTAACTTAAGTTTTTCATTAAGTCCAATATCTTGAATGCTATCAAAGGTATTTAATTGAAATGTAACTTCTTTACAATCAACGTCTTTACCAGGGAATGCAATCCGCATCATTCTGTTTTCTTTTTTTGACAAAACAGCACAGGGGCATATGTCACATTGACTGTTATTATTATTAAATGAATACTATTCTTTCTGTTATTTTAGATTTTAATGTTGTATCATTTTGACTTCTCGGCAACAAATAAAAGAACAGGCCCAGACACCTTAATAAAAAAGCCTAAAATAAAACAGTGTCTTTACCCAATTCTTTATTTTTTCAGGAAATGTTTATCCAGAGTCTGGCACAGGTCTCCCTGGAACAGAGCACAGACAGAAACCAGCTCCGATACAACGACCTGGCAGACATAGTGGATAGCATCGACACCCTGCAGTTCCTTCAAGGTACATTGAAATATAACAAATTCAATCAGTGTTCCCACTACTGGTCATAACTTGGGGTGCACCCCTTCTATATGGAAATTAGTACAATCTGAATTGTAAAGTTTTTTTTGTTTTTCAAAAAATTTCATCTCTAAAACCGCTCAAAAAAATGGTATAGGGTTGGACTGTCAATCCGGAGTTCGTGAGTTCACTCCCCAGCCTAGCCACAGAACTTGTGTGGGGATTGGTCATGAAATAATTTCTACAGCCATTCTCCTACCACTGATTCAAATAGGGCAGTTGTCAGTTACTGGCATAATTATGTGCATTTGGGACTGGTAAACCGCGTAGATCGGCTAAATTTGCCCAGGAGAAGTCTGAGTAGATTAACTGACCGCCGTTATATGACTGAAATACTGTTGAATATGGCGAAAATATCCAAAAAACAAACATCTCTAAAACTCTAGTATCACACCCCAAATGAGGGTTTGGGGGAACACTGACAATATTTAACAGACACAGTCTTAGAGTAAGACTGACTTGGTAGCCTTAAAACATTTCTCCAGGCCTCCTGTAGTGCACTTTGATGATTCTTTGTTTGCTCAACTGAAAAATGTTCAGTGCACTTTGATGATTCTTTGTTAGCTCAACTGAAATATGTTCAGTGCACTTTGATGATTCTTTGTTAGTTCAACTGTAATATGTTCAGTGCACTTTGATGATTCTTTGTTAGCTCAACTGAAATATGTTCAGTGCACTTTGATGATTCTTTGTTTGCTCAACTGAAAAATGTTCAGTGCACTTTAGTGATTCTTTGTTTGCTCAACTGAAAAATGTTCAGTGCACTTTAATGGTTCTTTGTTTGTTATACTGAAAAAATGTTCAGTGCACTTTGATGATTCTTTGTTAGTTCAACTGTAATATGTTCAGTGCACTTTTATGATTCTTTGTTAGTTCAACTGAAATATGTTCAGTGCACTTTGATGATTCTTTGTTAGCTCAACTGAAATATGTTCAGTGCACTTTGATGATTCTTTGTTAGTTCAACTGTAATATGTTCAGTGCACTTTGATGATTCTTTGTTAGCTCAACTGAAATATGTTCAGTGCACTTTGATGATTCTTTGTTAGCTCAACTGAAAAAATGTTCAATGCACTTGATGACTCGTTGTTAGTTCAACTAAAATATGTTCAATGCAATTGATGACTCGTTGTTAGTTCAACTAAAATATATTCAATGCACTTGATGACTCGTTGTTAGTTCAACTACAATATGTTCAATGCACTTGGATGATTCTTTGTTAGCTTATTATGAGCTATTGTGGTCAGTCTGTGTACGTCGTCCATCATCCGTCGTCAACATTTTACTTCAAACAACTTCTTCTCCGAAACCACTGGACGGATTTTAACCAAACTTGGCAGGAATGTTCCTGGGATGGTCCTTTACCAAAGTCCTTCAATTTATTAGAATATATTGAAAACTCTGGTTGCCATGGCAACGAAAAGCTTCAAAACTGTAAAACTTAAAAAAATCTTGTCAGAAACCACTGGCTGGATTTGAAAATGGTTTTCACAGAAATGTTCCTTGGGAGACCCTCTACCAAATTCCTTCAAATCATTTTGATTCGTTAAAAAACATGGCCGCCAGGGGCATGGGCCATTTTCCTTATATGGCTATATTGAAAACTTTGAAAATCTTCTTCAGGGCACAGCCGTGAGGGCGACGTGGGCGATAACTTTACCCGGGACCCATTGACTTCGCCATTAAATTTCATCAAAGAAAAGTCCACTTCGCATTCTTTTTTTAACTTCGCCTAGTAATAATTATTTATATAACACGCGTCATAAAAGCTGTGTAGCATATCGACCATTCCCGCTGGGGAAGCTTATCTCATACATTTTTCAGTCGTCTAGGAACATGTACACCCACTCAAAATATTCAAGTCGCTGTTCTAAAGATCAAAGCGAGTGTCACTTCGCCGAATATTTTGACAATTTACAGTTATTCCTAAGCCGCAATCAGTCACCGTGTAGCACCGCCTTGTAGGCGGAGTTTCATCGCACAGTAAAATCGATACTAGCCGATTAAAACGCATAGTATACCTACGCTTTGCAATATGACTGACCAGTCGGCGTAATAGGCATTTATCCGCGCAGAAGTAAGCTTATTCGCGCTTCTTTGATACATTTGTGACGTCATTCTCTGTGTACAGACGGTGCAATTACATGGATGAGATGTAAATAACAAGCATTTAGCAGGATTTAAGGGGCAGTTATGGTTGTTAATTGACGTTGTCGGTATCTGAGCAAATAGGAAGGTGTAATGCCGTTTGATAATTGTCTGTAAAATGTGTCTGTTTGATGAATTGTTTTGTCCAAGACGATAAATGGATTGAGTAGAAATTAAAGACAACCAAGTTTTTCACAGGTTCTAGAAAATAATGGTACCTTTAGGCTTCAGCTTCAATCAAAATCAGATAAATTTACAATTAAATCAACAGTCGATATAAACCATGTGACCACCAGGGCGTTGCCAGTTTTTACCCCAGGGCATCATTTGAACAATCTTTGTAGATAACCACTATGCAATGTTACATACCAAATATGAAACCTCTGGGCCTTGCGGTGTGTATTGCGAGAAAATTGATGTAATAAAATTTGAAAATATTTTGTAATTAATTTGTGGTGATGATGATGATGATGATGATGGTAATAACACGCAAAATTATGATTTAGAGCTTTTCGGAAAACACTTCTCCTTAAAGTGGCTTCACTTCTCCCTAAATTGACCTGTCAGGGAGAAGTCACTTCTCCTTAAAATTTTACCCTAGGTTTAGCCCTGACTTCTTGTCTGAAACCACTGGCTGGATTTCAAATAATTTACAGAAATGTTCCATGGGTGTCCCTCTACCAAATTCCTTGAAATCATTTTGATTCGTTAAAAAACATGGCCGCCAGGGGGCGGGGCAGTTTTCTTTATATGGATATATTGAAAACTTAAAAAAATCTTCCAGTTTGAAACCACTGGCGGGATTTCAAAATAATTTCACAGAAATGTTCCTTGGATGACCCTCTACCAAATTCCTTGAAATCATTTTGATTCGTTAAAAAACATGGCCGCCAGGGGGCGGGGCAGTTTTCCTTATATGGTTATATTGAAAACTTTAAAAATCTTCCAATTTGAAACCACTGGCTGGATTTCAAAATAATTTCACAGAAATGTTCTTTAGGTGACCGTCTACCAAATTCCTTGAAATCAGTTTGATTTGTTAAAAAAACATGACCGCCAGGGGGCGGGGCAGTTTTTCTTATATATCTATATCGCAAACTTTGAAAATCTTCTTGTCTGAAACCACTGGCTGGATTTCACAATAATTTCACAGATATGTTCCTTGCATGACCCTCTACCAAATTCATTGAAATCATTTTGAATCGTGAACAAACATGGCCACCAGGGGGCGGGGCAGTTTTCCTTATATGGCTATATTGAAAATTTGCGAAGTCTTCTTGTCAGAAACCACTGGTTGGATTTTGAAATAATTTCACACAAATGTTCTTTGGGTGATCCTCTACCAAATTCCTTCAAAACGTTTTTGTTTCGTTAAATCATGTCCGCCTTGGGTCGGACGGTTTTCCTTATATTACTTGAAAACTTTGAAAATCTTGTATTGCATTGCATGATATTGGAATTGTTCTATAGTTAATGAAAATGATGCTGTATAGATGGGTAAATTTGGTGAGGATTATTCCATGAAATGTCATTAAACCAATATAAATTCTTTGTATAAATGAATGGCTAATGAATGCATTAAAACGACATTTATAATTCAGTTTGACAGTAACAGTGAATTTTCCTTCTATGGCTTTATTGAAAACTTTCTGTATGGCTGTATTGAAAATTTTCAAAATCTTGTCTGTAACTACTGGCTTGATTTCAAAATAATTTGACAGAAATGTTCCTTGGGTGACCAACTACCAAATTCCTTGAAATTATGTTGTTTCGTTAAAAAACATGGCCGTCAGGGTCGTGGCAGTTTTCTGTCTATGGATGATATTGAAAACTTTGAAATGTTATTGTCTGAAACCACTGATTGGATTTAAAAATCCTTGGGTGACCCTCTACCAAATTCCTTCTAATTACCGTATATTCATTCATTAAAAAAATATGGCCACTTAAGTAGGTGTGGAAGTTTGAGCGTGTATGACTATCTGGACAGTTTTGACAATCTTGTCAGAAACCATTAACCGGATTTCAAAATAATTACACAGAAAGGTTCCTTGTGTGACCCTCTACCAAATTCCTTCTAATAAGTTTGATTTGTTAAAAAACATGGCTCATAGGGTTGGGGATGTTTGACCGTATATGGCCATATAGGCAACTTTGACAATCTTCTTGTCAGAATCCAGTTTATTTAGCGAGGCTTAGAAAACCTACATCACAAGCCTTGGAGAGTGGTTTAGGTTTTTGTGCTGAGCAAATAAAGTTGTCTGTACTGAACATTTACCTTGTATTCAATTTATCTTATCATTTTTTGTCTTTATGTTCAAAATAAAAGAAAATCACTGAATAACTCGATAAACATCAAATGACGTCACACAAACAAACAAAATGACGTCAATATAATGCTTGTGTTTGCTGTATTCAACAAGGTGGAAATACAGCTAAGTTTATCACACGGGATGTTATTTCGTCAACGCAGGCGTAATGATGGGATAAAAATCATTGTGATCTGTTACAAAACACGGTTGCCAGGGGGCGGGGCAGTTTGACCACTGATAGCAAGGAATATCTCCCCTGCTCCACGATATTGAAAGCAGTGAATCCGGGGTGGCCACTGTGAAATTGCCACCTCAAAAGCAATACTTGATTTCGATTTGCGGTACTAAAGACTATCACCGCAGTCTCAAAAATGGTTGGCGCTCAATAAATTGAGAACGCATTGAGATATTTTAATGAAACTTCGTACATAGATACATTATATTGAGACCTCGCTTGGGATTGCGTATGAGGTGGGTGGGGTCAAGGTCACTGTTACTAAAAATATAAAAACGGTTTCCACTCAATAACTTGAGAACACATTGAGGTATTTTAGTGAAACGTCAAACAAAAATACCTTAGACCGCGACCTCGCTTGGGATAGCGTATAGGGTGGGTGGGGTCAAGGTCGACGTCACTGTAAATGAAAAAACAGTTTCCACTCAAAAGCTTGAGAACACATCGAGATATGTAGTCCTCGCTTGGGATTGCATATGTGGTGGGTGGGCTCAAGGACAAGGTCACCATTACTAAAAATAGACGAACAGTTTCCACTCAATATCTTAAGAAGACATTGAGATATTTTAATGAAACTTCATTTGTAGATACCTTTTATCTAGACCTCGCTTGGGATTGCGTATCGGGTTGGTGGGATCAAAGTCACCATTACTTAAATGTTCTTTTTGTGCCGACTTTAATGCATTTTGTTAGAAAAATTTGGTTTTCATGGAAGTTCCACTTTTCTTTTTCCTTTTTGTCTGGGGACAAATGATTACTAAACACTGTACTTTTGTGCAATTTCCTAGTTCTTTTTATCTTTCAGATATTATTCCAAAGAAGATCAAAGCCAGTGAATATTTCGAAATAATGAAGAAATGGGAAGCAGAAAATGGCAACGATAGTGACACGTGATGAAAACTTCAGTGATTTTATCGAGATTGTTCACTAGTTGCATTTTAAAGCAACGCTTGATTAGTAATCCTAAAAGTGACACAGTAAGATGACGCTGTTATTTGGTTTAAATGTGTGACTAAGAAGTGTATGGTCATAAAGGTACTAGAGAAAGATCTAGGATAAAAAAAAGGTACAGGGTGCTGCTAAAAAGGAGCAGGGTGGTAAGCTGGACCAGTTCGTTGTCATTTTCTAATAATTTGCTAAATCAAGTGTTTTCATTCGTGTCATGCTTTTAATTAAGGTTTTAAACCATAGTCTTGCATTTGTCATCGAATAATTGCAAAAAATAAAATTTCAGAAGATATATTCATCATGTTTGTGTTGACGAGCCCAGAGGGGCAGCAGGGGGGAACCAAAAAGGAGCAGAGTGCAGCACCCTACTATTTCATTCTAGATTTTTCCCTTAAGGTACATTCATTTATAAGATGTGTAGTTGTTAATTTTTTGCAAAAATGTCAGGCATAATTGAATTGTGCTGCACACGTTTTAAATGTCATCGTCCAAAATATATTGTGTATTATAAATGGACCCAAAAAACTAAGAACATTTATTATAAAAATACCAAGTGTGATGTTATTAAGTTAAATAAAACAAGTTATCTGTAATAGGATGATACATTTGAAATTTAATGTTTAATACTACAAAATTATATACATCTCATTTCACTGTTTATTCATAGTTTCATATTGTTTTATTTCTAATTGTTTCCTCATTACAAAGATGATGTTTACTATGTAAATATTAAAGACATTCTTTCGGAAAATGAAATAAAGGATTCATTGAGAATGTTCAGTTGTTTATGTTGTTAGTACATGCATGTTTCAAACTTGTAATGTTTTTTGCAAATGTTTAAACATTTTTTTTACATTTGGATTCCTTTCATTATATATTTAATGTGAACTCCGTCATAATGACATGCATAATTGTTCCTAGTTGTGAATAAAATACATATTTAAAGGCCCTTCGCTGGCTCAAAAAAAGTTATCGCCACTAAAATTCGCCACTTTTAAAAAGTTGGAGCCAGTTTTAATAACCATTGACATACTTCTGATTAAAAGTAATTGTCACTATTAAATAACATTAACTGCAGTTTTATAATTAATTTGCTATGAATGAAGAGCATATATTTTTGCCTAATTAGAACTTTTTAACATTCGTCATTAAAGCAACCAATTAAATAAAGTTTACATAACATACCAGTAAGTACCATAAATACTCTGTCATAAGTAGAGATTTTAAGCCTCTAAAATCGTGTTTGTAAAGTACATTCCACTTAGATTAGACAGTTCATGATTTTACGCTTCAACGCATTTACCGCAGACAGTACGGTATTTACCCACTTATTAGGGCATACACTAGCCAATTTGCAGATGGTGTTTTATTATAATTCTAACTCGACTTAAGGAATGGTTATTATTAGAAATATGTTTCAGGAATGAATTTTAACTTCTTGACTTATGAGACGTTTAGACTTTTGACTGCGTATTTACGGTAGTAGAATTAAAATATAAAAAGTCAAGCTTAGAATGAACAAGGATATCAGTGAACTGATGGATGCTCCCCAAGGTGCTTTGCCAAGTAATGGGAATGCAATTAGAAGTGTCCAGACAATTGTGCTCTATATCATTGAAGCAGAGCACCTTGGTACAGTGAACACCTCCTCTCGGTAATGAAGCTTTCCAGAAAGTTAATCTCCCCTTGGCCTAAAATTTTCTTCAGCCAAAATTACCATTCGACATCGAATTTTTACTCATTTGAGGAATTTTATAGCGTTTTATGAAGAAAAAGTTGTAGCCACTTGAAAATTTCTTGAGCCAAATAATGAAATTTGTAGCCATTGGCTAATTTGGCGAATGGCAGAATGAGCCCCGAGTTTCATTGAATATTGGCTAGTAGTTGCTAAGAAACAGTCCAGACAAGAATTGCGCACTATACACTAATTTCAGCAACCTTCAAAGTCCCACAACTCCAAGGAAAATCTCTGAAATGGAACGTACTGTACTGTGCACACCTCATTTGGATAATAAAGCATCAGATACAGTTCATTGTAATCTGGCCAGTCGTTGCGGATAAATTGCCCGGACAAGAATTCTGCCTATATTCTAATTTCATAAATCTTTAAAGTCCCACATCTCTTACAAAAATCATTAAAGCGGAACATCCTGGTTCAGTGCACACCTCCTCTGGGTAATGAAGCTTCCTATTAAGTTTTATTTAATTCTAGCCAGTAGTTGCGTTTAAATAGACCGGACAAGAATTATGCACTAAATGCTTATTTCAGAAATCTTCAAAGTCCCATAACTCTGAGAAAAATCATTGAAGCGGAATGCCCTGGTTCAATGCAAGCCTTCTCTTGGTAATGAAGCTTCCTATAAAGTTTAATTGAATTCAGACCAGTAGTTGCATAGAAATCGCCTGGACAAGAATTGTGCACTAAATGCTTATTTCAGAAATCTTCCAAGACCCTAACTCTGAGAAAAATCATTGAAGCGAAATGTCCTGGTTCAGTGCACACCTCTTGGTAATGAAGCTTCCCATGAAGTTTAATTGAAATCTGGTCAGTAGTTGCTGAGATATACTCCTGACAAGAAATGGGACAGACAGACAAAGCGGCGAGTATAAGTTCCACCCCCAAATTTTTGGGGAAGCATAAAACAACAGTTACTGCTTGTATTTTATGTATAAGGCCGTAGTTTAAGTTGCAACTTGAGTTTGAGAGCTTAGTCATGGCACCAGATCAATCTCTTTAAAATCATCTCCAGTCTGACGCTACTATATTATCCACTGATTGAATCTGATGACTTCGCATTAGTGGTCATGTTCAGATGACGTTTTCAGGAACCAATCAAACTGTTGCCTTTAAAATGTTGTGGTAAAACTTCATCTAAAAACCACAAATACTATGCACAAAATTAACGTGAACTGTGGATGTTTACTCGCCTAATGTACCACTATATCCATTGTTATCCACGTGAAAATTAACTGTAAAAGATTTATTCCCGAGGATCAGCTGGAAAAACATCACTTTTCAAAAACTTTGGCCAAACTTTGCTGTGCAACAGGCAATTTCATTTGGCGCAGCAGGATTGACATTTTTTTATGTTCGGAGTGTCATGTAAACGAGACCTGTTATACGATGTCTTCAGATCCTAACAATGTTAGGATTTGATTTTAATGAGATTGGAGACCATATGTAATCAGAAGAAAATGGGACCATATTATCTTTACAAGCAGACATTTAAACAGACAGTGGTAAATACCGATAGCAAAGACAAAATACAAACAGCAGTGTCATCTTTATTAAAATTTTATCACTGACAAAAATGTATAAATACAAGAACAGAAAACAATATACGTATAAGCATACCTCTATGACCTTTCTAATGTGCCACAACCATGAAAATATATGATATCTCTCTAACAGTAACTATAAATTCTAACACAGGATTGTTAAAAAATCATTTCTACAACCAAAATATATCGCCAATAGCTAAAGTAGAAAACAACATTTTGAATATCTTAACGGGACTTGTTCACAGATTTTCGCATTTTTTAAAGTATGCCATTAAATGTCTTAACTTGACAGATTTCAGCATCGGAACTTAAGAGATCAAGTATAATAACAAGAAAAGTATTTTTTTTTAAGAAAATAAAAAAATTGGTCCTACCGGGGTTCGAACCCGGGACATCCGGATTAAAAGGCTACCGCATTATCCACTCGGCCATTCCGACTTTTATATTTCACCCTGCATTATTTAGTTTATGTAAGTGTTCCACGTGATGTCAACAGTTTCAACGGAAACACTCAGAATTAATCCATCATTTATAATTTATAACAAACGCTTTATAATTTTATCAATTTCAACAGATGATTACTCATAAAAGAAACGTTTTTTACAGTATATTTCTAGGTCCGTAATGTAATTTTGCTCCATTGTATACACGGTTCTATTATTTTTGGAATCGGTGACAAAAAGTTGACAAAGTGTAAATCCATCAATCTGTGAACAAGTCCCTTTAATGATAAAAATATAGGACAGTTCAACCTTTAATATGAATTTATAAACAGATAATAAAACTAGTAAATCTTTCATATTTAAAATAAAAAAATGTGTTATTATATAATAGTATTAACCAACACAGGTTTTTGTTCTATAATATATATAACTTCAATAATACATTTTGTTATGCATTACAATATATCACAACAATTGTGGTACAAACACTACCATGCTTGTATTATGCTTTACAAAATTCATCATTGTTTGCCAGACATATTAAAAATCTGAACATGAATTTAAAATCTCCCTTTTCATCTGGCAAATTAGGACATAGCCATAGATGTAAACAGTACAAGCATTTTGTTTTGGTAATTTAAGATACTGACTCTTTAGACATTTTGGTTAAGTAAATCAGAATGGTATTACATTGAAAGGACTGTATCACACAACAAGTGTATCACTATGGTTTTATGCACCTATCAATATTTTCCCCCAGGGGGGGAGTGGCGGGCTGACCGATGGGAATTTGACAAATATTATATTTTTTGGCGTCTTAAATTGCCCACCCTAGAGTCAAGCATATGCTGTTAATTGTCAAAAGAAAACGATCACATACTATTTAAATCATTTTATCCCATCATCAGGCGTGCATTGACGAAATAACATCCCATCGAATAAACTTTGCTTTATTTCAACACTGTTCTGATAAAGCAGTCACGCGCAGTGTAACGACGTCATCTTGATTTTGTGAAGTCATTTTATTTTTTCGGTATATTTAGTTATTTGTTCGTTTATTTTCAAAATAGATGATAGGATGGGATAAATAGAATACTTGGTAAATGTTTAATAAATATAAGTTTATTAGCTCGGCACGAAAAAATGAACCACTCGCCAAGGCTCGTGGTTCAGGTTTTCTAAGCCTCGCTAAATAAACTTATCTTTATTCAACACTAACCTAGTATTCTCTATATGGTTTTACATTGAAAGGAAGATAATTGTCGAAAGTATAACACGACTGCAAGAGAAGTAAATCATGGTTCTAAATTGAAAGGACAGTATTTATCAAAAGAATAAGATCACATAACAAATTATGCTGTACATTGAAAGGACGGTATTTCATGAAAAAAAACAATCGCAAAACAAGTACATGTAAATCACTATGCTGTAAAGTGAAAGGACGGTATTTCTCGAAAGAATCGTAAAAAATATACAGTTCACAAAATAAGTACCGGGTAAATCATTATCAAACGAATATGATCACAAAACAAGTATCGTAAATCTTAATGCTTTTATATTGAAAAGATGGTTTTTGTTAAACAGATATGAATCGAAACAAAATATGGTTTTACATGGAAAGGATAGTACCGTATTTGTCAAAAGAATAATAAAATTGTAAGGCAAATAATCATAATGGTTTTACATTGAAAGAATGGCATTTGTGAAAGGAAGAACAAGATCACAAAATAAGTAATCAATATGGTTTTACATTCAAAGGAGGTTATTTTGGCATAGGAAGTACAAGATCCAGGACATAAAATGTTATGCCTTTAATTGTAAAAAGAATGACATCTTATAACAAGCAAATCATTATTCTTTACATTAGGTTGGCATTTGTCTAAAGAATAAGATCTCAAAACAAGTGAATCATGGTTTTTGTGTCGCCTGAAAAGGCGACATATAGGGATTACTTTGGCGTCGGCATCCCCTTTAGTTTGTGCAGACAATAACTTTAGAAGTTTTTGTGCTGTTATTATGAAATGCGTGTTAGTTAGTAGGCATAAAAAAAAGGTTAAGTTCGGTTTTCTGCACAATTGCTCGTATTGTACTCGAGTTAACCCCAGTCAGGCGACACATCCGACTCGCTAAGTTCTAGTTATATTGAAAGAACGGTAAATGTCAAATGAATAAGATCACAAACAAGTAACCATCAGGTGTTTACATTTAAATGACTGTAATTATGCCCAGAAACAAAGCAATTAATTCAGTATGGTTCTACAATGAAAGGAAGGTACTTGTCAACGGATGAACACTACAGACATAACACGAGGCAAGAAATACATAACGGTGATTTCAACGTGGTCGGAAAGATAAAATAAATAGTTAACAAATACAGGACAAAACAAACATATAATAGTAGACTAATAAATAAAACACCATATTTTAACATAACAATAAAGACATGCATGTATTCTACGTAGAATGCAATACACATTTTTTTCAATCTGACATATTTGAAATTGGAAATAGGCTACACAATTTGATCAGGGTTTGGGTTGGAAGGTCAAGAACTTTTATCAGATTGGCATCATTTGTAGTGATGACTAATCTATAATGTGATGAAACATAGAAAACAAAATTACATTTTGTTTATCATATACAATGCCTTTTTTTTATTTTCTATGCAAAAATGTTAAACTTTTCAATAACTCAATAACGAATAACTTTCAATAACTATGGTCTAGAATTGATCCAGTGATAATTGATCACAAAAAATAACAAGATTATCAATGATACATGTATATCAATATGGAAATACACTAATTGCAAACCACAAATTTATCAATGTAGGCATCAGATTTCTTTTATGAAACATTACAATTGTATCGATGACAAATTTCATTAATAGGCAGACGAAGTATTGAAGTCTTCACAACTTTTAAAATGGTCTATTGAAGCTTGTTGTAATTAAAGTATCATTCAACAGCTATATAATGGTTTACTGATGTAAAAAGTATTTAATGTGATCATTTGACAAGTTCAAATTCTCCATTTATAAACGATGTATTTCAATATATATAACACTTTAATATCCAACAAAAATAATTATAAACAGAAAGCTAACATGGGGCTTTATAATTACATGTATAAATACCACACAGTTAAAATTTCTCCAAAATATTATCAATTTAAGTAACAACTAATATTTTTTCCACTTAAGTCATATGAAAATGTGACTGTAACAACTGATACAAAATGAATGTTTAGATTTATATCACAGATAAATATACCACCACATCACATGTATTTATTGCATATTTCATTGTTACATGCAGTAAAACAACATAGGTAGAATCTATATATAAATCATGACTGAATAACAGGTGCAGAAAATATGACAGAAACATAAAGCAAAGGTGAAAACTCAAAGTAGAATTGTGACAAAAACTGATGTGACGTTTATTTAAATCATTACAAATGACTGGACTGGTTACTTTATATGTTTAACAAAATATTGTTATAATCGAACGATAATTTATTGAAATTATTTCTCATACTGCATTATAAGTATTTTACAAATTTCAACAGAAAATTAAATCACCATCTTTGAGCATTTAAACATTTATGGTTCATAAAGAGAAATAAACACTGATGTTTAATTCAATAATAACAATAAATGAACAATAATTGACATTGATTTCATTGTTTTGCCTTACATGAAGTAAATGACAATGACAATTAACATTGTTTTGGAATGATTAAAAAGTGTATATTAGTATAATACCTGTAGCTAATAAAGCTTTAGGACTGTTCAGAAATTTTGCTACTAGACATAAAATTGGACATACCTACACTTGTAATATCAAATACAGTATAACTTCTTTAACTCGAGCATCGTTAACTCAATACCTATGGTAACTTGAACAAATCTCAAAGTCCAGGCAATATTGGTAACACTTTTGTAAGAAATTACCGTCATTAACTCGAGCATCAGTAACTTGAGCACAGATGTCGGTCCCTAATCCAGTGTACAATTGAAATTTACCCTCGATAACTCGAGGAGGCTGTTAACACCTCTATGTAGTGACTGTCTGGCAGGCCGTTCGCACCTTGTGATGGCCACGAACGGATTAAGGGTAATCACATTTTATTATCACAGGAAAGTCAATACTTGTTTAAGTTTAAACCTTTTTGTCGTTAAAACTATGCTAAACATATATAAAAGACATGCAGCAACTGCACTGCATGCTATACAAATGTACATCAACTTAACTGGCTAACTACAGAAAAAGGCTCACAAAACATCAATGTATTTTGTAAGTTGTGTATGGTAAGAGACCACATACCAACAACTTGGATATGAACTGTAGTAATTTCATTAACTTAGTGCTTGATAATTTCTGGAGAGACTAATATCCCCAAAACCAACATGAACAAATACGAAAATAACTAGATGTGCCACAGACACTGATGCCCCCTCAACACATGTTTGGACACGGACAAACGGTATGTCACCAACACTAATTTTTCCTTCACCAATTTATTTTCATATTATATTCTATAAAGGAAGAAATTACAAAGGGCCAATATTCGGCTAAAATTGGCCACATAAATAAATCCTTTCTTTACGATCACCTATACAGTAAGGTTTTTCAGCTGTTAAAGTTTGAGATGAATCTGCCAAGAGGAGTTGAACGCACAAAATTTTCGGAAGTATACATTCTAAAGTGGAAAAAATGTCATCCTTTCTTTACGATCACCTATACAGTAAGGTCCTTCAGCTGTGAAAGTTTGAGATGAATCTGTCAAGCAGTTAAAGAGGAGTTGAATCCACCAAATTTTCGGAAGTATACATTATAAAGTGGAAAAAATGACAAAGGGCCATAATTCTTCTAAAATTGGCCAGCGACAAAATGCCTTCCTTTAAGATTACCTACACAATAAGGTTCTTCAGCTGTGAAAGTTTCAGCGAAATTCGCCAACCAGTTATAGAGGAGTTGAGTTCGGCAATTTCGGCAAGTAAATATTTCATAGAGGAAAAAATGACAAAGGGCCATAATTCTGCCAAAAATTGTCGCAGCTAAAATTCATTCCCTTACGATAACCTACACATAAGGGTTCATCAGCTGTGAAAGTTTGAGCGAAATCTGTCAAAAAGTTAAAGAGGAGTCGAGTTTTTGGAAGTACTGGTGGCTGCGATATGGACGGACAAGTGCACAAGTGCAATGCCTAATGCCTCCCACTTTGTGGGGGCATAAAAATATAATAAATATTTGCAGCACATGTATCAAACAATATTAACAATTTTATTAATGAATATACATTCTTTCAGAGACATTGCCTGATCCTAACAATGACTATTACATTAATGAACACAATATTGCTTTCCTATGCTTGAACCCCATGAAATTTTAAGTACTTTTATCAGTGCACTGCTTTTAAAGATACATTTTCAGGGATTGGTACTCGTATTTTAGCAAATTTCAAATATATACTATAATTATATTTTCACACAACAAAATTGATTTCACTGAAGTACACATGCATGTTAGATTTCCATTAGGAGATTTTGGGAGTAGTTTTTGCTTATATGTTTTAAAGGGAGTGTTCTCAGATTTTTGTATTTTTTAAGTATGCCATTAAATGTCTTTACATGAAAGATTTAAGCATCTGAACTAACAAGCTCAAATATAATAACAAGAAAAGGATAACAAAAAAGAAAAACAAAGTGGCCCCCACAGGGGTTCGAACCTCGGACCTCCGGATCAAAAGGCTAACGCTTTAAACACTCGGCCATTCGGATTTCTATATTTGTCTCTGCATTTTTCACTTTATTTAAGTGATCCACGTGTTGCCAACAATTTAAACAAAAACAACAGAAACACTCCAAATTATTCCATCGTTAAGAATTACAAACGCTTGATAATTTTATCAATTTCTACTGATGATTACGCATTAACGAAATGGTATTTACAGTATATTTCTATGTCTGTAGTGTTATTTCGCTCCTTCATATACACTGTTCTTTTATTTTTGGAATAAAAAAGTTGGAAAATTGTCAATCTGTCAATCTGTTAACAGGTCCCTTTAAACAAACTCAAACAGGTTCTGAGCAATATAAGTGTGACTGATGTCTCATATGAAGTCCTCAAGTGGTTGTCATGAATATTTAAGAAGGTATTCTAAGATGAGATACAATCAGGAGCAGAAACAATTCATTTACTCAATGAACATGCTGCATAAATAATTACTGACACAACAAAAAGGTCTTAGATCATTTGTTGTTAAACTGAGGACAAACACTGATGTTGTTAAACAAGATGGCCAAAATGGCCTTGGGTCGCTTACCAGAGTTCAATGAATCATAATTTTATTGGCTTGTTAAATTTAATAAAGTTCAATGAATCATAATTTTATTGGCTTGTTAAATTTTAATAATGTTCAGAGATGTGATGCAGTAAAAGATTGATAACGGACATCAACAATGGATCACTGACAGCCATGTTTTCTAGCCAATTAAAATAATATAAAGGAATTTGCTAGATAGTTAAAGAAGGAACATTTCTGTGAAATTATTTTCAAATCCAGCAAGAGGTTTTAGACAAGATTATTTTCAAACTTCAAAAAAGCCATATAAGGAAAACTAACTCACTCCCTGGCGGCCATGTTTTTTAACGAATGAAACTGAATTGAAGAAAATATAGGACAGGGTCAAGCAAGGAACATTTATGTGAAATCATTTCAAAATCCAGCAAGTGGTTATAGACAAGAAGATCTTCAATATTGCCATATAAGGAAAACTGCCCCATTCCTCACGACCATGTTTTTTAGCAAATCAAAATAATTTGATGGGATTTGGAAGACGATCACCCAAGGAACATTTTGATGAAATTATTTCGAAATCAATCAAGTGGTTTTAAACAAAGATTTTCAAAGTTTTCATTATAAACATAATTATAAGGAAACTGCCCCGCCCACTGGCGGCCATGTCTTTTTAAAAATCCAAATGATTTCAAGAAATTTGGTAGATTTTCAAAGTTTTTAGTATAGCCATATAAGGAGAATGGCCCCGTCCCTGGCAGCCATGTTTTTTAACTAATCAAAATGATTTTTAACGTTTTCCAATAGTGAAGTTTATCCATATATTCAAATCAGTTGAAGGACTTTGTTAAAGGACCATCCAAGAAACATTCATGCTATGTTTGGTTAAAATCTGTCAAGAAGAACTTGCTTGAGTAAATTGTGGACAACGACCGTGACTGATCAGAATAGCTCACCCATGAGCACTTTGCACTCAGGTGAGCTGAAAATCAAGCCTGCAATCAACAATGATTCAATAATTATTGAAACAGTCAAAATTAGTAAAAATGACTGGAAATTTTCAAAAAATAATAGAACAACTTAGCATGTAAAGGAAATATTGCAGAACAACTTAGCATGTAAAGGAAATATAGCAACTCGAATAGGAAGCAAGAAAATACAACAAGGTAGTAAGTTTAGTGAACACTTACAAAAAATAATGTATCAATGTAAATAAATACATGAGTTTATGTTTGGTTTCATACAATTTTTAATGGAAGACCTACGTATTAAGAATGCATAACATTTAAGTAAATCATCATATGAAAACTGTTCTCATATATCTTAACATTTTTGGATATACAATCCCCAATAATCTAACATTTACTCAATCAGTAAACAAGAAATCGTGATCAATACATTGTCACCTTCACTTTTAACCAGTGACATAAGTATTGACAATAAAGACATATGGTATAAATAAATATGATGAAACCTTGGAATCTAAAACTACCGTTAGTAAGTATAATTTCCTGGAAAATATCCATATCAAGCATACTTATTTAGCCAATGCATGTATTAGTTTAAAATATACCAACTGCGGATTTTGAAGATATCTCTGAAGAGACTTACAATATCTCAACAAATTTTCAAAGATGATTTTCAAAAATAAACGTGTCATGTCAATGCTGTAAACGATATATATAACAGAAATATCAATTTTACAATCTAAACAGAAATGAGAAAGTTGTATTTTAACCCCAAAATAAGATAACGATATTTGAGGCGTGTTGTGGGAAACCGGGGCTTAAGGCATGAGCGTAAAGTGTCGTCCTGGATTAGCCTGGGACGACACTTTCCGCCTAAAGTAGATTTATGTTTAGAAGAGACCTCCTTGAAACAGAAACTACCATAAAAGCGCAAAGTGCCGCCCAGGATTAGCCTGTGCAGACTGCACAGACTAATCCAGGACGACACTAAGCACATGCATTAAGCCCGGTTTTCCCACGACACGCCTCATATATAAATGTAAGGCACTCATGTACAGTCTGTATTTCCCAGCAATGTCGTAAAAAGCAATCAGCCACAAATCAATAATAAATGATACCAAGTACTTGGTTGCCACAGTCATCGAACTGTTGGATGTGAAATCAACGGCCCATGAGCAGGCTCTGACACATGATATTGACATATCCCAATATTCACAAAACTCCTCCATAAAAAATTAAGTACAGTCCAAATACTAAAGTATGCGACCACTATAGTTATTTTTCAGTTTGCATAAAATGATTTATTTTAATTACGAGTGAACAAATTTATATTCTACCACATATACAATAAAAACAATTGATTATCTTAGGTATTCATTCTAGTGTAACTTCAGTCAAGACTTAAGGAGCTTTATGAATAAAAGCTCAGATGTTCATATATATTGCAGGTGTATGACCTAGACACAGGTTGATGTTGGGTGGAGCCAGGAGCCAAAAGTTGATGTTGGATGGAGCCATCAGTTGACATTTGGTGGAGCCATAAGTTGTTGGGTGTAGCCATAAGCTTATGTTTGGTGGAGCCATAAATTGATGTTGGATGGAGCCATAAGTTGACGTTGGGTGACGCCATAAGTTTATGTTAGGTGGAGCTATAAGTTGACGTTGTGTGGAGCCATAAGTTGACATTGGGCGGAGCCATAAGTTGACGTTGGGTGGAGCCATAAGCTGACGTTGGGTGGAGCCATAAGCTGACGTTGGGTGGAGCCATAAGTTGACATTGGGTGGAGCCATATGCTGACATTGGGTGGAGCAATAAGTTGATGTTGGGTGGAGCCATAGGTTGATGTTGGGTGGAGCCATAGGTTGATGTTGGGTGGAGCCATAGGTTGATGTTGGGTGGAGCAATAAGCTGACGTTGGGTGGAGCCATAAGTTGACGTTGGGTGGAGCCATAAGTTGATGTTGGGTGGAGCTATAAGTTGATGTTGGGTGATGACATAAGTTGACGTTTGGTGGAGCCATATGCTGACGTTGGGTGGAGACATAAGTTGACGTTGGGTGGAGCCATAAGCTGACGTTGGCTGACGCCACAAGTTGACGCTGGGTGGAGCCAAAAGTTGACATTGGGTGGAGCCACAGGTTGATGTTGGGTGGAGCCATGGGTTGGTGTTGGGTGGAGCTATATGTCAAAGTGGGTGGAGCTATAGGTCGAACTCTTTCTCTATCTCGGCCAATAACGCCTCCTCTGATGTATCATAGTGTGGCAATGACCTGGAACAGAATAAAATGTGATGAGATCAATGAACATGATGACATTATATACTGTTGGCTAAATTAAACTTTGGGCTCTCTGCTTCACCAATAAGAACTGTGAACAGTTTGTAATCCAATCAGATACTCCGATACATCATATATCAGTTGTTTACTGTAGGCAGACATAACACACCTGTACAGCTGTTATTTTTATGTAAAACAAGAGCTGTCTCAGGACAGCCCGCTCGACTATTCATACCTCTTTGTCAGAGTTATGGGCCTTGGTCAGTGATCTTACATAATGTGTGTGAAAGCATGTGTGAAGTTTCAATTGAATATCTGTAGTATTTACCGAGACATGTAATTGCAAGCAACTCAAACCTGAATATTTCTCAGTAGAAAAAGGGGCATGATTCTGCTGAAATGCATGTCACAGTTATGGGCCTTGGCCAGTGACCTTACATAATGACCCTGAAGACATGTTTGAAGTTTTAATTGAATATCTAAAGTAGATATAGAGATCTAAACTTGTTGCACGCAAATCTTAACCTAAATTTTCAAATAAAAACGGGTGGCATAATTCTGCTTAATTGCCGGTCAGAGTTATGAGCCTTGGTTAGTGACCTAACATTATGACCCCAAAGACATGTGTGAAGTTTCATTTGAATATCTATAGTAGTTACAGAGATAAGTACTTGTTGCACGCAAAACAGCGCATTACGCCTACGCCAACGAATGGGTGAGTAGAAGAGCTCTGACTATTTGGTGAATAGTTGGTGAATAGTCGAGCTAAAAAACTACAAGGGGGTAGGCATTTTACATAGCACCACCTTGATTGCACTAGTAGGTGTGTAACAAAACCATGCTGTGCATTTCCATAGCTAAATCATTATCTGGCATTTAAAGCTAGAAAAACATTCATGACTGTCTAACTTACTTCTTTTTCTCCAGCCTATAACCAAAATCATAAGGTACTTCGTGGGACTTATTTCCGCTACTTGACACATCTGTAAGTAAAAAAACTTGTTGTTACTGAGGTGTAAATAAGTCATAGTGTTTAATTCATGTCTCATATGAAAGACTTCGAATGGGCCTATTAAGTTATAATCGTTTCAATGTATAAAGATTTATTTTGTAGATGTTACTATCTGGCGGTCAGTTAACCTACTCACACTTTTCCTGGGCAAGCTTAGTCGATCTGAGCGGTTCACCAGTACTGAGTGCACATACTGATGCCAGTAACTGACAAAAGCCCTACTTGAATCAGAGGTCGGGGGAGAATGGCCATGGAATAATTTCATGACCAAAATCCCCACATAAGTTATGTGGCCAGGCTAGGATTAGAATTCAAGATCCCCGGATTTACAGTCCAGCGCTCTACCAACTGAGCTGGCCGGGCCAGGCTATAATTACATTAAAAGTTACGCATTATCCTGAACATTTAGAGTGGATGCATGCTGGGTGTGCCCCCTCCTGTATTAACCACTCAGGTGAGCACAGGACTGGGGCCATATCCACAAAGCTCCTAAGAAAAATCTTTACACAAGTCACACTTAAGTGACAATTTCAAATAAAATGTTCCTTGTTACAATCCAAATTTTATCTTAGAAATGTGGTACAATAAAAAAAATTAATTAATGTTGATTCATTACCGAAATAGATCAAAGAGAAGCCTACTTTGAAATCTCGTAATATTACTATAGCTAGAAGAAATTAAACTGACACTCAATTTTCTGCATAAATATATTATAAATGGATTGCAATGAATATGAATCATTATATTAGTTTTTGTATTCAATCAATTATTCCACTGAAAATACAGTTATAGTATCAATAAACATGTGAAACAAACAAAACTGAGACTTATACTAGGTTCCCACTATTGTGCAATCCGTCACAAACGCTACGATTGGCAACTCGTAGCTGATCGTGGCATTTCTCTGAGATTCCAGGCTTGGATACGATGTGAAGCGAGTCCAAATGATTTGGTACAACGTTGTGCGCTTTGTTGCGATCTGGTCACAATTTGTCAATTACAGGTGTCACAATCTGTCACGGTCTGATCTCCAGTTTAGACACAATTACATATGTACCGTTTGGATTGTTTCGATCGAGTCCACGTTTGGGTCTGACATGATTATCACAATCGGGTTCTCCTAATTAGGACGTTCTAGTACGTACAGATAAGTTCCTTTACGCTTATCACGAAAAAATTCGCTCCATTACGATATGATACGATTGTGGTCGCGATGTCTTTCACGATCATGATCGATAGAGATCACGATTTGAGCCGCGACTGGACCCTAATGATATAAATACAGCCCGACTGACTACTGACTTCATTGTTTCTTGAGATCGCATCACATCTTAACAGAGCGTGGTGTGTTTTCTTGACTACAATCAATCCCCCGATCACCACGATTTGGATGCATGATTAGATACGATTTGTCGGGCTTTGTTACCATGCAATAAGATTTGATAGGATGATCCCGATGGACAATTGATCGCAGTTAATCGTAGAGAATTTTTGAAGCATTCAAAGATTTTCTACAATTAACATGACTGCCACGACTGGCCTCAAGATCTGATAACATCTGATAGGATCGCCACGAATGCTCCATGATTAAGACCATGATTTCAATCGTGACTCGAATCGTGATAGTGGGAACCTAACATAAATGAGTATAAATATAATAAAGGAAAATATTTTAAAGGGACTATGTCAACAAAAACGTGGTTTCTTCTTGCAATATAAATGATATTAAATGATAGAAATGTGCTATACTAAGACATGTACATTAAATAAAGAATAAATAACACATAATGAGATCTTTGATAAAAACAAATCAGCAAACATTTTGAAAAAATTAAACCCCAAGCGGTTATCGAACTCACGACTTAGGAGTCATACAGTGAAATGACAGTAGACAGCGCTTCAACCAAATGCGCTATTCACATTTGGTAATAAATTGTGTGTAAAATATGGTTACACAAAATGCTCACAATTCTCATACAAAATGTAAACAGGAAAAGGGCCAAAACAAACACGACCCTTATTATAAATTAATTTTTATTCCAGATTTTTATAAGAAATTGCCCCCTTGATTTCGATGACATATTCCCTTTAATCAATGTAAGCAAATTTTGTGGCCGTGAATAGATCTATGCAAAAGTATACAGAGTTTGTTGTTGTTTTATTAATTAAAAACAAACATGATAGTCTGTTTAATAATAAGGGCTTTTGTTAGGTAAAAAACAAATTAACACACCATTGTACAATGTAACTAATACTTCTAAATGAGAACACGATAATATCAGACCGTTCACAATAATTATTAAGTACTTTTTAGTTAGATATATGGTATCATTTTACAAACAATGTACCTAAATTGGAAAGTGTTGGCAACAATTATCAACACAATGGAAAATTATACTTAAAGCATATCTTAAAACTGGTAAATTTATATTTATTTCACATACAAATCCAGTATTGATCTACAAATTCAAAACTCTTAACCCGTACTAAAATATTAATGAAAATCAGACATTAAATTTATGATATAAATCAACCCATTACTTGGTCCCGAAACCAAAGACACAAAATAAACATAAACCTTGGTGTAAATTGTCTAATACAAACTCCAAAGGTGGCAAATGTCTGTGTTTAAATTCTTGTACCCTACTTTTTGAGAAATATGGCATAAAATGAGTTAACAGAAAGTTATGCATTAACTTCTTGTGATTAATTCAAACATTTCTTTGCACTTTAAAAATAGATGTTGCATTTGATTATGATTTTGGTTCAGATCTTGGTATTTTTATAAAAATTGTTCAAAGCTGAAAAAGTTCAAACGATTCTTGATGTATTTTGTACCCGATCATGCTCAAATTCTTAAACAGATAATGCCAGCTCAGCCTACATAATGGAAAATGCATTTGAGCTGTCTCTTCTCTGTTAAACAAACATGGTCTCAATTTCGAAAACATTTTGTGATAAGTTATTTGAGAATCGCTGATGCATTTGATGTTTTTGTGTGAACCAGAAATCACCTAAATGGAATGATCTTCACATGTCATGACATACTTGCCATGTGCCGTGACCTTTATGCCTCATGCCATCCCCTGGGTTTGAAATGCCTTGACCTTCATGCCAAATGCCATGAACTTCATGCCACATGCAATGACCTTCATGCCACATGTCATAACCTTCATTCCACATGCCATGACCTTTGTTCCAGATGTCATGACCTGTGTGCCACATGCCATGATTTTTGTGCCACATGCCATGACCGTTAAAAGTACCAAATGCCATGACCTGTGTGCCACATGCCATTACCTGTGTGCCACATGCCAATGCCTGTGTGTCACATGACATGACCTTTGTGCCACATGGCATGACCCATGTGCCACATGCCATGACCTTTCTGCCACATTCCATTCACTTTAACATGCCAAATGCCATGAGCTTTGTGCTGTGCTGTAATGACCATGTCATTACGTTTGTGCCACATGCCATGACCTTTGGTTTGTATGCCATGACCTTTGCTCCACATGTTATGACCTTTGTGTCACGTGTATTATTATGACCTCTGTGCCACATGTTATGATCTTTGTGTCACATGGCATACATTTGAGCCACATGCCGAGACATATGCACCACGTAACATTGCATCACATGCCATAACAGTTGCACCACATATGGCATTTGCGCCACATGCCATGAGCTTCATACCCAATAACCTTGACCTTGGACATAGCAAATGTCTATTGGGCTCTGCTTGTTGCCTCATGGGTGTGACAAGTTTTGTCAAGTAAAAAATCAACAGAACTTAACAGTCCCTCAACATTTTCCAGTATTGGGCGGCTAATGGGCTTGTACTCATTTTGACCACTGCAGATTAAGAGACATTTTGGACACAGAATGACAAACACACTGCCAGACTTCCCCAATTCTAATTGTAGAAAGTTTGAACAAACAATACATACCTGGTGGAGAAAATATGTCTTCAGTGTTGGACTGAAAATGCAAAAACAAGAATTCTGAGCTTGTTCAATTAGAATATTAATTTTGCTTTATAATGACAGCATCAGAGTACATGTACATTGTGTATAGCTAATACATGTACATATGAGGCATGTCGTGGGAAAACCGGGTTTAATGCATGTGCATAAGTGTCATCCCGGATTAGACTGTGCAGTCCGCATAGGCTATTCTGGGATGGCACTTTCCGCCTACAGTGGATTTATGTTTAGAAGAGACTTCATTGAAACAGAAAATACCATAAAAGCGGAAAGTGTCGTCATGGATTAGTATGTGCGGACTGCACAGGCTGATCTTGGATGACACTTGATGCACATGGCTGCATTAAGTCTGGTTTTCCCATAACATTCCTTATATATTGTAAGACATAGACAAGAGGGGAAGCAATTTATTGTGCTGTTTAAATAATTATGCATTATCTCAAATATATTAATTATTTATATACTTATCCAATGTGCATTTAACATGCAGCTCAATGTTTAATCTGCTCATGTAACACTTCTATTGTAAATGTCATATGAAAATTCACTGTATGTGATTTGAGGCATGTCGTGGGAAAATCAAGCTTTATGCATGTGTGTAAAGTATTGACCCGCACAGGCTAATCCTGGACGGCACTTTCCACCTACAGTGGATTTATGTTTAGAAGAGACTTCCTTGAAACAGAAAATACCATAATAAAAGTGGAAAGTATCGTCCCGGATCAGCCTCAGCAGTCTGCACAGGCTGATCCAGGACCACACTTTACACAGATGCATTAAACCCGGTTTTCCCACGACACGGCTCATTTGTGGCCAAGGATCAGCGAAAATGCAGAATTTATGACAACCTTTTGACAAACTTTCCAGTGCATCATTGCTTAGCCATTTCATTGTGCACAGACCAGACACGCACTTTATTCAGAAGGTCAGTTCAAAGTGGCCGTTATGTGAAGTCTTCTGGGGCCATATTCCAGAAACATCTTAAGTTTATATTAAAATATTTTCACTTAAGTTGCAATTTTTGTAATATTTTTAAAACTACATATAAATTAATGTTTCTAATTACAGTTGAGTAAATAGTAGGTAATAATAATCTGATAATTAGTGGACCTTAAGCAGAATTTCATGTATACATGGAATGAAATGCTTAAGAAAAATGATGATTATAAGGTTAAGGATAAGATTTCACTTCAGATGTTTCTGAAATATGCCCCCAGTGCTGGTATGTATAAAGATTCTTAGTCAAAAATTATCTTAAAATTATTAAATGTTATAATTGGATATTTTCTGACAAAGAAATGCATTGTTTGAAGATTCTGACATATAATCTGCAAAATAATTCTAAGTGTGTTAATATTTAGTATTTGTCAAGCACATTTTCCAAAGCATAGTGTTTTAAAACCAAAATCTGTTTTTGACTTGTTTTCAACTTTAGTTAAGAATAGCATAAGAATCTTTATAAGTATGGACCCTGACCTTAACACAAGTTTTCGAGCAAGCGTTAGGATTTGATATTAATGAGATTGCCAATTTGCATTTTTTACACATACCAAGATGTACTGCTCATTCTTGCAAAAAGTGTATTTAATACGCATTTAACGCCTATTAAACGCTGCAGTATCTGCACCATATTTTTTCTGCATTTAATACGCGTTTAATACACTTAAAAATGCAGAAATAGACACTTTCTAACAGAAACAAGTGTATTTTTTCTGCATGTTTTCTGCATTAACACGCTTAAGTGCATTAAAAGTGTATTTTTCTCCTTGACAAATACACTTTATCTTCAAAAAATACATTTAAGTGTATTTTATGTGTATTTTAAGTGTATTTTTAAGTGCATTAATACACTTTTTTGTAAAAAATGCAGAAAAAATACACTTTGTGTACTATACGTGTATTTAATGCGCATTTAATGCAGAAAAAATATGGTGCCAATACTGCAGCGTTTAATAAGCTTATTAGACAAGGGTCATGAACACTGTAAGATAAGCATAACTATGCTCTTGAATTATTTCCTTTATTCTATATTTGGTTTTGTTTGTGCACTTATTTTTTTTCACATATTTATTGATTTCTCAACTGTATTTTCAATGGAATACTCTTACATCGATAAAACTTGATCCAGATATGGAAACAATTGTATTCATTGTAACAATTAGTAATATATTTCATAAAGGTCAGCGATAGGCTAATTTGTCCGCGCTATAAATGGAAGGTGGCTATGACTGTGTAACAAATAGCTGTAGAAAACCAACAGCCCTTGTCACACTGTGTTGAGTTTAAGCTTCGAGTTTTGTACGAGTTCTTGCGAGTTACAACTCGCAGTAAAGTGGATGAGTTGGTCGCAGAATTGTTTCAAGATGACATTTGTTCGCGTTCTCTTCAACATATTAGTATGATAAGCATACAATATCTTTTTGACAATTTAAGACTGTACAACTTGTGATGACATGTGCACTAGCAGATGTCATAGGCATTTCTCCCAAAAACGCAGCAAACTCGTGTTAAGTCGTAAAACTATAGTATACAGCGAAATGCTATGACAAAGGAAGACATGGCTTGTGAATGTGTTCAAGAGAGCCAAGATTCCTTCGACATGTCTTCAACATAAGAAAACATAGGATGACAATTCACTGCCACATAGAACGACATGTGTACAAGATCTACACGACATCTGGCAAGTTGTGACAAGTTACAACTTACCTGGATTGCTGGGGGGTTCTTCTGTACATTGGCCTGTTTAAATCGTGACACATCAAACGACTCCACTTCATTCTACAAGGAAACAAACAAATCATAAAATTGAGTTGACATTTCTACAAATTCCATCCAATGCAAATCTACCAAGTATTTTATCCAATCATTGTACATTTGACAGCGTTTAATAGTTAACCTATTTTACACAAAAGAGAACACATGGTGAAGCTTGTGAAGTATGTGTGATTATCAATGAATGGACAACTAATCTGTTAACAACAGCTGGCGAGTAGTGCACCTATCAATATTTTCCCCCAGGGGGTGGAGCAGCGGGCAAACCCAGGGGATTTGACTAACTGTATTTTTGGGGGTCTAATTCCCACCCTAGAGCCAAGCATTATTGTCTAAAGCCCCGCAATTGGAGATGCTTAAATGGTGTATCAAATGGCCCGGGGACCAATACTACCACGATCTAAAATCCGAACAAAGTTTATGTCTCGGGACCTGGATCATTCGGCGTGTCCATGTCTTGCCTGACGGGAATTGCTTTCAGTCTAAAGTCCCGCATATGCCAGCCCCTCCCCTCCTGGGGAAAATATTGATAGGTGCATTGCTTGTTAGTGGCAAAAAGACTGGAAATGTCTATAAATAACTTATTTGAAGGAAAATATCATTTAAATAGAGAAAATACAATATAACCAGTAAGTTAGTAATGGAAATATTAAGATTATGAAAAAGTACCTTACAAAAAACCAACATTGTAGATCATCCAGAACAGGTGCAGCATCCTGCTCATATTTGACCCCCCTCCCCCCCCAGCTATATCCCTCTGGGCTTGTCAATGCATCAGTGTTAAAACATTACTTCTGAAAGTCAGTTCATTTTTGGAAATATTAAATGACAAGTGAATACACCATGTTTAAAAGCCTTAAGTAAAAGCAATTAATTTAAAAAAATGTTGGATTAAAAAAAAAATATTTGATAATAATTGATTTGCTTTTCCCCCGCCTCCATTTAAGCAGCATGCTGTGCCTTTTTTGATCATACTAGTAGATTTTTCCCTCCATAGAGACAATTAGGAGAGTGAAAACCGTACAAGTACATTAAAGTGACTATGACTACAAAAAAATGATCTCCTTTAGCAATCCGAATGTCATTATATTATATAAATGTGGCGCGTCGTGAGAAAAGCGGTCTTAATGCATGTGCGTAAAGTGTCGTCCCGGATTAGCCTGTGCAGTCCGCACAGGCTAATCCAGGACGGCACTTTCTGCCTACAGTGAATTTATGTTTAGAAGAGACTTCCTTGAAACAGAAAATGCCACAAAAGCGGAAAGTGCCATCCCGGATTAGCCTGTGCAGGGACGACTCTTTACGCACATGCATTAAGTCTGGTTTTCCCACGACGCCCCTCAAATGAGAAATATTGCATACATTAAATTAAGTATGAGTAATATACTGCATTATGAGATTTTTGATAAAAACAAATACACAAATATGCTTGGAAAAACAAACACCCAGACTGGGTAGCGAACTCACAATGTCAGAGTCGTAAGAATTACAAATGACAACTGACACCACTCTAACCATCTGTGCTATTCTGACTGGTGACAAAATATTTGCAAACTAATTGTTTATACTCACAATTCTGACGTCAAAATATTTAAAAAAAATGGGCCAAACAAACACAACCTAAATTATATAATTATTTATTTCTCAGAATGTGTAAACATTTCCATTATTTTTACCTTTAATTTATGCCAGTATTAATATCTAAAATTCAGATTTTTTACTGATGTTGTCCCCATGGGACCCTTTTCATAGACATAGTCTCTTTAAAATTGCAACGTCGGGCCATCCTTAAAAAATTGTTTGTTTGTTGTAACGCGACCCAGATTTGCAAGTTGGGTAGGTAGGTTGATTTTTTTTTTGTAGGGAATGTAGACGCCTCTTTGACACTGACAAAACTGTCTTAATACAAAATACAAGCGCAATACCATTGCTTAGTGTATGCCAGTGGCATATTGTTTGTTCAAATTGGAAATCGTATTGCAAGGTTATTAGAATGCTGTGTTTAGTTGATAAAAAAAAGTTATTTATTAATTACAAACAGAATATCATGAGTATATAAATAACATGTTTGAACAGAATAAAAATAATTTTGCTTCACATCAGCCTGGACAAATTTGTGAAACATGGCAATAAATCTGATAATGTGTCTAAATCTTAAATAAAATCTTGAAATTACCCAATTTCTATTATTAATGATTTCAAAACATGATGAAATGTCAATGTGGCTAAATTGTATCATGGAACGCATATATTACATCCTACCTAAATAATTAATACCAGAAAATAATTACAACGCGGTAGTTATTGAACACAAAATAGCCTCACCAAATTCAATGGGGTAAATGAAGCATATAATATAAGCCAAAACAAATTACTCTTATCATCAAATCAATACTGATAATCATGCAATGCAGAAAATCAAAATGTACAAGTCTTTAAGGCAGTAATCCATGCTGTCAGGCTAGCACTGCACACTGGTGAAACAAACCTGTATACTTAAATAGCGCAACATATTCTGGGTAATGAAACTAGTTTTTTCATGGTTTACTACCCAAGTTAGACTTTCAAATCGCTATATTGCTCAAGTGCAGAATATCAAAAATGTGGTAAGGCCAACAAAAATTAACTGTGTGTTTTGGGCAAACTTTTGTAAAAAAACTTCGAAAAAAATCGAAAATCTGATGAATGAAGATTTCACAAAAAACAATCGTCACTAAAAACTAAAGGATCAGGTTTTTTCGCTATCTAGGATCAGGTTGCCCGCAACACCCATTTTTTTTTGGCCTATAAGTGAATACGCCTGTAGAAGGGTAAACAAAGAGAATTGCATTAACACCTTTCAACCTGGTCACATTTGTTTGCTGAACAACTTTGATTTAAAAAGTATTTTATTTACTTTTTTGAGAACTATATTAATCCCCTTTATCTTTGTGTATGTTCAAAAAGCATAATTTTGCTAGAGAAACATCCTAGTATAGACGTCTGTCACGTGACTATTTTTTACAAATATGGGGTTCACAGAGTGAGTTTGGTTTGTGGTCACCATACCAGACATGTATGTTTTTACATTGCATATTGGTTCTGTGTATTGTAAGCTGAATTTTATAAGTACAAAAAGGGACATAATTCTGCTAAATTGTAGATCAGAGTTATGGACCTTGGTCAGTGACCTTACATAATGACCCCGAAGACATGAATTTAGTTTCAATGGAATATTGATAGTAGATAATAGAGATATGAACTTATTGCAAGCAAGCCTTAACCTGAAGTACAAAAAGGGGCATTATTCTGCTAAATTGCAGGTCAGAGTTATGGGTCTTGGTCAGTGACCTTACATAATGACCCCTAAGACATTGATTAAGTTTCAATTCAATATCGGTAATAGCTACAGACATATGAACTTGTTGCAAGCAAACCGTAACCAGAGCTTTATGCCAACGTCGACAAATTGGTGAGTAGAATAGATCGTACTATTTTGTGAATATTCAAGCTAAAAACTCTTAGAGATTACAAAAATTGCCTCATAAGCATATTTAAGCAAGGATTTGATTTTCCTTTATTTAAAATCCAAATATATGATACTTATCTTCATTGAGCTACAATAATTTGTATGACTATTTCTGTTTTAAGATTGTACATAATGCCTTTAAAGACTAGAACAGTTAAGTGGTATAAATAATGTAATGAACTGCAATAAACAATCAACTGCCATGGTCTCAATTCCACAGTGTATCTTAAACACCCGATTGACCCACCATTTAATTTGTGATCTGCCAACAAGAAACCTATTGAATGTGAAATCGAAACTGATGAAATATTAAATGATTTGTTTTAGCTAGGAATTTATTAGTTTAGGACAATTAAATCCACACACAATCAAAGACTTTTAATATTGATGTTTCCGCTAACTGGACACCCCCCCCCCTAATTTTTTCCGCCCACCCTAAAGGTTTTTTGGCCTATTAATCATTAACTTTTTTTGACTTTTTGGAAAAAAAACGCAGTTTTTCGCTTTATATAGAAGTATCTTGCCAGAAATCTCTTTTTCTATGACCTTATTAATAGTTAAGGTACAGTTTCTTTGTTGGGAGGCGTTTAAACATTTTACATGCAGTCCAATATGCTTCAACTGTGTGATGAATATGTTGTTATATGTGAATCAGGAGCAACAAAGTTCAAGAAAAAAAAGTTAAATTTTACCTCCACTCCTAGATTTCTTTTTACCTCCACTCCTAGATTTATTTTTGGAGATGTAAGCGGAAACCTACCTTTCTTTTTGCCTAATGATTGCCTTACAGCCACTACAGGGAATAGTCATTAATAGATAATTATCAATCAAAAATGTCAAATATTGTAGGTGTTGGTAATGTGAAGTGAAAAGGATTACTTTTCATTAATATTTTGCAAATATGTTTTTCACTTTTACAGCTTTAAAAATACACCATACTGTAAATAAAAAAGAGCTGTTTGTAAAACAGTTATGCCCCCCTCTACGTTAAAAAACAATCTTTAAAATATCATGTTTGGTGATGATTAGATGAGAGCTGTTGGACACTGCTAAAAAGGCCAATTTTAGATATAAATCAAGGGCCATAACTCTGCAGTTCCTGGGGTGTTTTGGTTGATCATCGACCTTGGCGAAGATATTGGTGAATATAAGATGAAAACTGTTGGACTTCCAGAGCAGAATTGGCTAAAAAGGGTAATTTTAGGTAATTAAAGGGAAATAACTCCACAATTCCTGAAACAATTTAGCTGATTATCGAACTTGGCCAAGATATTATGAGGAGAAGCATTTTCATGAAGTTTGGTTAAGATCGGATGAAAACTATTGGACTTAGAGTGCGGAAACGAAAGTGGTCGCACGACCGACCAACCAACCAACTGACCGACTGACATAAGCAAACGAATATACCCCGCCATCTTCGATGGGGGACATAATAAGTCGGAACTTGCACTACAGCTTTTCAATTTCCAACACCACCATCGCTTAGGATTGCCATGGTTCCAATTGTGGACATCCTATGACAAAAATTGGGAGGAAATTACTCCCAGACTTCCATTAATGCAAGCCCTGCATGATGTATTACAAGAATCTAAATGTGCCATTCTCAAAGTCATAGCACATATATAATGTACAAAATGCTAGAAATAGATCCACAAAACAAATTAGAAACACTTGTTATTGACAATTATAGTACTCATTTCTAAAAGATACAGCCCCAATATAGAATGGTCAAGATTTTTGTCAATAAGTTGTTCAAACATGCCTTCCACACAATGGCACCGATATACCATCAATTGCAATCAGCGACGTCATTTAGGCTGTTTATATCAACAAATAATTAACCTGTCAAATAAAACTGCTAAATGCAGCCTCTCATGTGTCAACTACTTTGTTTATATAAAATTCTTTTTTATTCTGAAAACCATTAAAATGTTCCCTCAATGGTAAACAGACAAAGTGACAAGTCTTTGTTGCGTATTGTGTTTTTTTTTTCACTCAGCCTATAAAAAACATGTGAAAGGATTACATATTTCATTTAAACCTGGAGTGCTAATGGGAAATATAAATATTGGCATACTGAAGTTAGTATCGATGATGAACAATGCATTCTGGAAATTCCTCAATGAATTTTGCAAATGGGTTTAAATTTCTACTTAAAAAATTACACACCATTTCTTTATCATTGATGCTCGTGAGGCCAGAAAACATTTGGACAATTCTATAGTATTGGCTCTACCAGCAGGAATTTTCTATAGTATTGGCTCTACCAACAGGAATTGTTGTTTAGTATTGGCTCTATAGTACTGGCTCTACCAACAGGAATTGTTGTTTAGTATTGGCTCTATAGTATTGGCTCTACCAACAGGAATTGTTGTTTAGTATTGGCTCTATAGTATTGGCTCTACCAACAGGAATTGTTCTAAAGTGTTGGCTCTACCAACAGGAATTATTCTATAGTATTGGCTCTACCAACAGGAATTGAAACAAGAGCTGTTTCAAGTTTGGTGATGATCAGACGAGAACTGTTGGATAAAGGGAGCGGAAACTGCTAAAAAGAGATCAATCAAGGGCCATGTTTGGTGATGATCCGACGAGAACTGTTGGATAAAGGGAGCGGAAACTGCTAAAAAGAGATCAATCAAGGGCCATAGCTCTGCAGTTCCTGAGGTGTTTTGGTTGATCATCGAACTTGGCAAAGATATTATAACCTCAAACATTTTCATCAAGTTAGATTCAAGATTAGATGAAAACTGTTGGACTTTGAAAGCAGAAACCGCTGAAACAGCCAATTTTAGATTATTCAAGGGACATAACTCCTCAACTCCTGGGGCGATTTGGTTGATTATTGAACTTGACCTAGATATTATTAATAAAAAACATTTTCACAAAGTTTGGTGAAGATTGGATTTGGAGAGCGGAAATAGCTAAAAAGGCTCATTTTAAATAATTCAATGGCCATAACTCCACAAGTCCTGGAGCGATTTGGCTAATTATTGAAATTGTCTAAGATATTATGCTAATGAACATTTTCATGAAGTTTGGTTAAGATCGGATGAAAACTCTTGGACTTAGAGAGCAAATACGAAAATGGTCTACCGACCGACAGACAGACCGACATCAGCAAACCAATTATGAATTTACACTGCCATCTTCGATGGGGGGGGAGGGGAGCATAATAAGTTCACCAGAAGACTGCGATAGTGATTTCATCATTATCATCAAACATTTCTC
The DNA here is from genome assembly GCA_027627225.1 of Congeria kusceri. Classification (NCBI taxonomy): domain Eukaryota; kingdom Metazoa; phylum Mollusca; class Bivalvia; order Myida; family Dreissenidae; genus Congeria; species Congeria kusceri. Next base: position 39,253,559 of record CM051039.1, on the reverse strand, counting down.
CTGTTAACAGTCACCAGTGTTACTAATTTACTATTTGCAAAAAACATAATATATCATGCTTGAGCAATATTAACCTAGAGGGGGCATCCACAACAGAATGGAGTTTATGGATTTGTGAAAATGTAGAATCTAAGATTTGTTAATCAATTAAAATTTTATTCAAGAAATAATTTTTGATTAATCGAATTGTTCAAATTCGGCCACTACATTTTTCTGTTATGGTAACATAAATATTAAACATTAAAGAAATTGCAACATCAAGCACAGTGAACAATGAAAGTGTCAGTGAGTTTGTGTGAGGGCATAGTCACAGTTCTTGAATACAACAGTACTGAAATAACATAATTGTGAAAGTTCTGAGGCAGGCCTCATGTATACGAGACCATCAATTTTATAAAGCCTACAACCAAATTATTAATAGTTAAGTTGAATGAACTGAATTATTGATAATGGTTAAGTAGGTGTTTTTATGAAAACGTGAAAAATAACTTACGAAAAAAAGTCATTTTTGTTACTAAATCTGATTTTTCTAAATCGGATAATGATTTTTGGAAAATATAACTGCAAACTCTTCTTTTTTTTCTGGAATAACAAAACTCCAGAAAGTTCAAATGCCAAAAACATTATTTTCAACATTTTAATTTACTGTTAATAAAGAAAAATACAAATAGCACTTTCAATGGTGGTATCGAAATAAGAATGAACAACACGGGAAAGTTTTTACCACAGGTGACCAAACAGAAACAAAATGAAGCATGCGTGATCTACATAATCTATAAATCTATAAAGCAAGCTGAACATTTTCTATTATCAACAACAACAACACCAACATCATCAACAACAACAACAACAATGAACAGCATGCTGTGAGATGTATGCCGGTAGTCATACCAAAGTCATTACAGCAACTTCTATTTAAAACTGTTAATTGAAAGGCCCTATACCTAATGTAGAAGTAAAATCTAGCTTGTAATTTTAAAGAGGGACTGTTTGATTTTTATAGATATATTTGAGGCGCGTTGTGGGAAAACCAGACTTAATGCATGTGCATAAAGTTTAGTCCCGGATCAACCTGTGCAGTCCGCACAGGCTGATCAGGGACGACACTTTCCACTTTTATGGTATATTTTGTTTCAAGGAAGTCTCTTCGAAACATATATCCACTGTAGGCGGAAAGTACCGTCCTGGATTAGCCTGTACGGACTGCACAGTCTAATCCGGGACGAAACTTTACGCACATGCATTAAGACCGGTTTTCACACTACGCGCCTCATTTTATATAACATAAATAAACGTCAACATAAACAAAAACTATTTCTTTTATCGAAAAATGCAAATATATTTTTTCTGTTGATACAGACTTGTTCATCCTTCAGCAACGGCAACAGTCGGTTTTGAATGAGACAATAAGGACTGTGCATGTTTAATCAAATTTATCGTACTTGTCTACACGTTGTGAATACATATATATAATAGTTCGCTTCGCAGCAAAGTATTATTTTAGTTTTTAAATTTCTCTCTTAATATGCATTTCTGAACATTTTAAAACTACAAATGTATACTGACATTATTACAACTAATGGATGGTTTAACATTATAATTTTTGTACATAATTGCACAGTCCATGTTTAAAGGTATTTAAACCTTTCATTTATATCCTGTTGGAACAATTTGTATTTATTTTCTTGATATTCTGTCCTTTAACCCCCCAAAACAGCAACTCAATGACGTCTATAGTCAAATGTTGTACATTACAAATACTCTTAGACTTTTAATTTAGAGCCCTTGTCAATATTGCCAACCTATCATCAAAGGTTTTTATGGACTATAATATCCAAATGTAAAACGGGTACTTCAGATTTTCTGACATAATGAAGTTCAATGACTCTGGTTTGACTACAAACATGATGCGTTTATACCGGCTAAAGCTGCTTGTTTCAGAAATACGAAGGATGTAGTCATTGATTTGTGCTAATAGATTAATGGCCTTAAACGGTACAAACAACGATCAGCATTTCGAAAGAGCCCGTTTAGGCGTAAAAAAAATATGCTCGTTTCAGGTAACCCGACCTACCCTAAAAAAAATGCACCGACCCTAGAACATTTTATTGGGTTTGTCAGATTGATTTTTGTTTTATTTACCTTTTTCAATAATTACATGTGTTTTGGATAAATAAGTGTTTTGTTTTGATAGTATCCACTTATAAACCATGTTTAAGGATAGTACTGATATGTTTTGAATATTTATTCAGTTTTAGAATCTTTAAGTTGACCATTTACCAAAAAAAAAAAAAAAAAAACCCGACCTACCTACCCTAATTTTTGTGGGCATGTTACCTAAAACAGTTACATGTTACCCCTTATGTACAGTGTTTTTTCTCACCTTTGAGGGAAAGGTGGCGGGGCCCTTCAGATGGGGATTTTAAGCCAAAAGGGGGATTTTGGGGGGGAAAAACATTATTACATGTTTATATTCTACTTAGTTATAAAACATTAATCAATTGTTTAGTCATAAATTAAAACTTACATTATGCACCAACTTGGTTTGATGAAAATGTCTGGGATTGTTTACAAAAATTCCTCTATCTTAGTCAGTTTTTGTCTGATTTTGGTCAATTTTTTTTTTCAAATAAAGCTTATATTTCGAGAAGAATTTTAAGGTAAATATAGGGGAAAAATATATACTTTTTAAGCAGGGGAATGGGGCCGAATTTCGGCCCCAAATTGGCCTTAAAAAAAACCACTGATGTATAATTATAAGATTGCTTGTATACATGTAAAAAATTCAAAATTGATGTACGAGTGACCACACAATGACTTATACATTAATTAAGATTACATTTTATTATGGATACTGTTTGTAAAACATTTTACCAGTATACCCCATACCAGTCCAAATTTATTTCAAAATGGCTCAGTTCAAGATGACATGATTATATATGAGGAAAAAAAATTATTGGGAATATGACTTTAATGGCTCGATATTGTTACAGTCAACACTGGGGGGAAAGTGAGAGCGCACCAAAATGTTAACATACTGCGATTACAATGTTGACATAACTGTACAACAATATGTTGGTTAACTATTGTTTTGAAACAGGGGGCAGGTGTGTGCTATTTTTACAGCACCAAATGTTATTGATACTCCCAATGTGTAATGATCATTATAATAAGTGTGATGCTACAGCTGATTTTTTTTTCTTGAACATTTGACAAAATGATCTGAAGTTTACTGCTTTACAGTATGAAAACTTACGCTCAATTTGTCGCGTTTTCAAACAAAAACAGCCGCTGTATTGCAGCTGATGCCATGGTCACGGAACATAGGTAAAAGACCTTCATACACTCCAGGGCCCTCAATCAGTGGGGCCCACTGCCCTCTGGAGGGGGAATTTTGACTGACTGGGGGAATATTTTAATATGGAAGTTTTTAAAGATTAACTGATTTGAAAACTAACTCAACCCGAACAAACTCGCGTCTAATTGTTGTTTGGTAAAAACATAATGTAATCTTTACGGCAATTGAAACTCCTATCAATATAACTTTGACTAGGCTGCGGTATACATGTAACATTGCAGCTATACACGCGTCATTTCCACAAGTTTTTCGTGATTTCGCCGGCGTTAATAAATAGTTTTTCTAGCCCAGCACGATTTTAGAACGGAGATATGAAATGACTATAATTAATATTAATATGCAACACATAATTTTTTGGTAAAAGTAATTTGCAGTTCCGCCTTTTAAATTATTAATTAATTTAATGTATTCATTTAAAAGACCGAAAATGGAAATACACTACAACTCCATTATATCGCGATTCGCGGGGTCCATGGATTGCTATCTCAAAAAGTAAATGTAATTAAATCACCTTTTCATTGTTAACATCCATAATGTGTTATATCCACATGTAAAATATTATATAGTTCATCGAATTTAATTTTAAATCAGTTATTACAACACATATACTATATCGAAATGTGAAACGCCTATTCGAATTTTACTGTTCACACGTCATAAACACACATTTTATTAGTTAAAATACACATGTACTTCATGAAAAGCCTTTGTTTGGCTACAAAAGCCTCGGCGCTGCGAAAATTATGCTGACATGTACAACGTCCCATCATCCGCATGGAAAGCATGGGTGTATTGATGGCCATATAAAAACTTTGTAGCGACTGTGAGAACTTTACTTTTGAATAAAAGTTTCGTAGCGCATACTTGCCCAATTTTTTTTATCGCCATCGATGTGCAGATTACATTTCCCCCTAAATAACAAAATATTTTGCTGTATCGATAACGTTATTGTCGTTCAGACAGGTCAGTATTGATTTATGACATACAGGTACTGTGTACACCCTCCACGTGGACAGCGTGTAATTGTTAATTCGGCTGCTAATTAAAACAACAGCAGTGAAAGGACGTTGTCATGGGTGGCACGCGCGATATAAGCTGATGACGTCAAACTGTTTCACTTTGATGTAAAGCGGATCGGTTTATTGTTTATCGCACATAACATGTGTCAATGAAATATTAGCAATGTAGAGATCTGGGCCAAAACGGCTATACTTATGATGCGGAAGATTATCTTAACTAGGTTTTCTGTTGTTTTTGTTTTTTGTTTTTGTCTTTTTGAAGACCACCTAGGGGGAATTTTCCCGTTTTTTAGGCGGAAAAAAAACATACTTTTCAGGTGGGGGAGGGGGGCCGATATTCGGAAGCAAAAATTGTAGATTGATGGCCCTGCACCCATAGGCACTTCCAACTAGACCTTTTTTGATTGCAGTTTTCTCAAAAATGACAAATTGCATCGGTTTCAAATTTTGCACAGCATCATCGTTCATAGGCAAAACCTGGAAAGGGCTTCTGTGCAGTATACCGGAAGCGCGCGTGACATTGGGATGTAAGAGGTCGCATTCCACGTACTTCGGTATGCAGTAATTATTATAAGATAAATTTTCACTTTATTTAGATTGAAATTTATTAAATCATTATTTTTCATGATTTTTAATCAAAATAAAATGAAAATAACGAAAATGTTTACTCGTAATTTCTAACAGTGAAAATGACTTAGTTTTCGCATGTTCGCGAAAAAAAATTTAATATTATGTTTACTTTTTGTTGAGTTTTGTATGAAAACGAAATTTCTTATAAAGGAAATTAATTAAATCGAAGTCTAATATATTATTTTTTGTTCTTGAAAAGTTAGGAGAAATTCGGGCTAAAAATACAAAAGTTATAGCTGATTAATCGAAGGTCTAATTAGAAGTGCCTATGGGTGTACTTTGCCATATTAAACTTTTACATATCTGTCTGCTATTTCCAAATAATCCATGAAATGATACATTAATCGAGGGATCGCAGTATGCCAACTTTGGGATGCGCATGCATCCATTACTAGTAATTACTACCCTTGGTACCAGTAATAACCAGGTTTTCCTCTTCAAACAAGCAGCTTTCAAGTGTAAAACAACAGCATGACAGGGATTCTAAAGTGTATCTAACATGGTCTTACCTTGTTTAAATCTAATATCTGATGGAAGACATGGAATGAAACATGACAGAACAATCAACATTCTACAAAGCATCACTAGCGCATTGTTATCGCAGGACCGTCCATATAGCTATGTCAACACACAGTTAGTCACATAATAAAAGTAGCACTAGTTAAATGCTATAGCAATACAGGCAATAAAATAAGTCGTGAAAAGCATGTTGTGTTGTTTTTTGAAAAGTTTTGGGACCAGATCTGGTAATTACATGTATGAGTCAGGAAATATTCATAGACAAGATTCATTAAAATTGGATATGAAACTCATTAATTGAAAAAAGCATTTTTTGAATCAGGAAATTTAATACAGGTTAACTCCACTTGTAACGATACCACTTATAGCGATATATCGCATATAACGAGGCTGAGTCCAAGGTCCCGGTCTCAAACCCTATATATTTCAATTGATATAACATCGGTTGTAAAGATATCGCATGTAACGAAGTTTCGGGTATAACAATGCTGTTTTCACGACCCAGTCGCAATTATTCCCCTTTTATTGTGATATTTGAAGTATGTTTCAGGTGTGCATTTCTTGATGTTTTTTTTCTCTCCATTTTTACATAGTTCTAAATTTAATGTGTATATGCAAAATGATTGGTGTTGCATCTCTGTTATATACTTGTTGTGTTCATGCTCTTGGTTCCCTATTTATGGATGTAACGCTATTCAGATATGGTGATTATAAATTCTATGGTCCGCTCAATATCCTCATTAGCGGAGTTTACTCAACACATGTTTTTGTCTTCTTTTTTTTGTTTGATTCAATCAGCTGCACCACTTGTTAGTTTGTGTTTTTTTTTAAACTTCTTTTTGATTTACTTTTAGAGCTGACTGATTAAGATACTTTGTCTTTGCAGTTAAAACAGTCATTTTATAACATTTTTCAAAAATTACAAAATCTGTGAACAAGTCCCTTTAATAATACTATCGGACACTAGAACCATAGTCTATAAACTAGATCAATTAACAGCTAGCCATGATCTTTTAAGCTGGTGAAACATAATACAGATGACTGCACATGCCGAATGCAAAAAGGTTTTAAGATTACAGAAATAGCATTCCTCATAATAAATTTTTAACCAGTATTAATCTTTCAAACAGCATGTAATAAAATGGTGTGTCATTTCGTTAAAGCCTATGCACCTATCAATAAATAGTTTTCCCCCGGGGGGGGGGGGCAGCGGCAGGCATATACGCGACTCTAGACTGAACGTGATTTCCAAGAGGCAGAAAATGCTTGGCTCAAGGGTGGGGAATTAAATCCCCAAAAATATAATTAGTCAAACTCAAATTACCCTGGGCCAGGGGGTAAAATACTGATAGGTGTACAAGAATGTCCAACACAACGATTGTTTCATATTTGGCAAAATTTACGTCAGTTGACAGCATTTTTTTAACAATGAACTGTCTATGTTTTAAAAGCACATTATTTGTAATTGGTATAAGTACTATAGAGGAAAAAAAGACAGATGTAATGGAAACATTTGGGGAAAGTGTACTGAGTCTGAGAGAAATGTATAGAGGCAGAGACATTGATAAAGTTGCTGCTACCCAAGTTCTAATTTTTCAGACCCTGAGGATTAGTGTTTTATCCAGACCTAATCAGTGCAGCGCCGCGCCACGCCCCTTTATTGATCCGCCACCCTGCCCTTTTCAAAGGCAATTAGCGCCTCCTGCCCTCTTATCTATCCACTGTATTGATTGTTAAGGAGGGCCCTTTGTGATGGGATGTTATTACAATTTAATCTCTGACCACCTGATAAGATCAGCAGTAGGGGCAGTCAGATTATGAGTTTGTGTCCAGATACAATGAGCGTTAATTGTCTGCTTTTAACAGCCTCGTTTTCATATGCTACTTCCAACATGTTTTTGTTTCGTGATTTTTTATGATAAACGTGATAACAAAGGGTAGAATGCATTTACATGTAGACTCAATGTCGTCTTTATTCATAAACTATGAAAAATACATGTGTTTACAATATTTCTTCCAATAATAACCAAAAATCCCTGAAAAAAACGAATTGCAGACTTAGCTATAATTTCCGACAAACATATTCGGATAAATCATTTCATTCCGAATTTCAATGTTTGTTTTCTTAAGGTTCAGTCTTGACTTTTGCTTTTCATCATTAATCAAAATAGTAGTAGCAAGGTCATCATCAACAGCATAATTCATATAAACCATAATGATGAAAATAAAAATATTTCCTAGAATAAAAAAGATGAAAAATAAAAATTATACCAGAGTAATAGGATTTTACCAATAATAAAGTTGATTTGAACATGCCCATAAACCGTTTTAGTTTAAAAGTTGTCTTGTTTGATTGCCCATTGGAAATACTTATGAATAAAAAATAAATATTTTTTCTGATCTTTACGAATAATATAACTTAATAATATGAAGAACTTATAATATTGGAAAATTAAAATGTGTTAATAAATTGACTTAATAATCATCAAAAATACATGAAAGGATTTAGTCAGTAATACTTCAATAAAAAACTATTTAAATCTAATGTGCCCTTTTTAACAGTGTCACCGCGCACATAATGCCCCTTTTCCAAATCAAGCGCCATGCCCCTCTGCCCTTCTAGATCAAACACTCAGAGGATGTGTAGTGGCCTTAGGTTTTGTGGGAAAATATTGCAAAAATATGGTAAAGGGAGGAAAAACAAATTTGTTTTCAATTTTGGGGTAAGCATATATTTCATACTTAACTTAAATTACCAGTATGACAAAAAGTCAGAAACAGAAAATAAAATGTTATTAAGTGTCAAAAAACATAGATCAATTAAATACAGGCTAGTGTCAGAGACAAATCATGTAGATTTGTGATTTGTTTCCAAATTTATAAAATTTGCATTACAAACCTCCTGAATTTCCCACTCTTCTGGATTTCTATAAATAGTCTTCTGTCTTAGAAGTCCCTCCGGCTGATGTTTGTATTGCTCCCGTTGCAGCCTTTGAGCATAAGTCTCTGGATAACTTCCGTCGTCATTGTGTTGGATCATTCGTTGCTGGGTGCCTCGATTATATTCATTCTTTGTCGCCGCCAAAACAGCATCAATATCTTCTGCTTCGGAATCTGAATCACTCTCAAAATTTCCTAGATCTTTCTGAGTCAAAGATTTTTTGGCGACTTTAGGATCTGGATTTCGGACATCTTTCAATTCTGTCTTTGTATTAACAACATTATTTGTGTTGTTGCCATTAACATTTACCTTTTCAGCCTTACCATTTTTAACTTCCACCACATTTTGTTTTGCACTGATATTAGTTTTATTATTATTCTGAACAGAATTGACCTGATCATTTTTAAACTGTTTATTTCCCTTTGAAACATTATCCAGCTGCCGTGGTGGTACATTTTGAAGCGGCTTTTTCTCCGCACTTAACCCTGATCCCATTTCGTGAGTTTTTAACTTTCACAGATTTTCCTTCTGTACATGTGCTTTTTACTAACTGACATATCCAAAAACCAGGTTAATTATTATTAGAATTTAATTACATTTTAATTACCGGTATAATAACAACTTGTAAAGAACATAATATAACAACAAGTCCTTATTTAGAAGCTACTTATATCTCAGAATAGATCTAAATTTTAATAATAATCGATTATCAACACGTTTCATGCAAAAAACAACAGAATCCAGAATGTTTACTTGGTTGTCAATCACTGAACACTTTCAATTAGGTATGTCAACATGGGACGAGTCTATTCATTAGAGTGAGTAATTCAGCATGCAATTAGTAAACATGACGCGAGTTTAAATATATATGATTTATTACAAAACAATTTAAAAGTGAACATCTTACTTAATATGTGCAATTATACGTGTTAAAACACTGAGAATATTCAACATAGCTAGCATACATGTGACTGATATAATGAAATCGTCTGAAGTCGTTTTAGATTAACCTCACGCCATTTTATTAACAGAAAGAGAAATTTCGTACGACATCTTCTAACGTCGGGAGTTTGGAACTTTACGGTTTTCGTTCAAAAGTACTTACACTCTGATTGTCATTGTGGTAAATAATTATACAGTTATTATAATATGAAATATTTGTGTAAAATAACTGAAGGTATTATAAAAGTTTAGCATTGCTAAGCATTGGTTACTAAATTATAGCTGCTTAATTGTTAAATATAACAGAAATAATCCAAAGGCTTTCAAAAAAGCGTTCATAATATGCATGCATTATTGATGAATAATTAGAAAGAAAATTAAAACAAAATAAAATGTTTTATGACTTTTGTTGCATGTACATGTATTAATTAATGGTAACAGGACCGTCGCCGGCATTTTTAGAGTGGTCGGCCAAATTAATACTTATATCATGTGTGAGTTACGGCAGAGATCTATCAACAAACTTTTAGTGATAGATCTTTGGTTACGGATTTTGGCGCTAGATAAGAGCCACTTTATGACGTAGTTGGAGCATGCATGCTCGCGTGAGCTGAACATGCATTTAGTGAAATGAAGAAAACACACAGACGATAATAAAATTCACAATTTTATTATTTCCTTTTCTTTTTAATTTGATCAGTTTATACGTTTAAGTATGTACATGTACACAACTGAATGATACATATTTTTGGATAAATATATGTATTTTTGAAGAGATGAAAGACGTGTCCATAGCATGATGCTATTCCGTCATAAAGTTTTTTTTTGCTTATAGTGCACAGATCGTAAGTGTACATCTATCAATTGATCAGTAAATCGCTCACAATTTCAATTCCCACAATGCGACGTTTATGCAGTTTATGAATGCACGATTGCATGTATAAAGAGATACGAGTACTAGTATTAGGTTTCCATAGAGGTCACTTGCCAGTACAGTGCTTTGCAGCATAAACTCACACATGTGTACCAATCACACAACGACGTCGTTCCCTGGTTGCACAAAACTCATTTGCCACTTGTTTGAGGTCAAGTTGATCAGTTTTCTCCTTGTGTATGTGGAGCATCATCAGGTGATTGAGACGCGTCTGGGTCATGGTTGTACGAAGGTACGTTTTAATGCGACGCAACGCACTAGTCGACCACGCTCTTCAGACTCGAAGCCCGGACAGTCCACCGAATAGGGCACAACGTTCTAGACACAGGCGTCTCCGGTGCCAGCTCTTGCTTGATTCGTTCGAAGAAACTGCCGCGTTTAGGATAGTATTTCAGCAATTTTGATATTTTGTGTGTAGTGTCCAGTGTATCGCGCATCACTTTCGATTGTCGCCAACGGCTTGGCCCAGAGCATGTCCATAACAATGCGTGTATGTACTTCTGGGCTCCTTGCTTCTGATCTGTGCAGCCACGCCTTTCTTTGCGCCCGACATATTTGATGCACCATCATAGCACTGACCTCGACACTTACTAATATCCAATGACATGCTAATACGAGCTCGACAGTCCTCATTGATCCTAGTTAATGTATCAGAGTCTATTGAAGGCACTGTAGTAAGTCCAATAAACTCCTCATGCAAAAGCAAATCATCGTCAACACGTCTGATTACAACCACTGTCTGTTTTCTGTTAGACTCGTCTGTGGTTTCATCTGCCATGATAGAATAAACACAGTTCTTTTAATGTTCTGAGAAATGTCCATCAGGATTAACAGTGCCATTATCTGCAGCATGTCATTTTGAGAATCGGTTCATATATATTTCTCCTTCTTTTTCAAAATCCGTTTCAGTGCCTTAGGATCGTCTTCACATCTGAGCTTAATCAGTTTCGTGTAATTACTGTCCTGTTCCTCGCCATCATCCCTTAACGCAAGTCCTTTGCGCGCTAAATATCTGACGTTGGATAAGATCTTCAGCTACCATTCACACGCGACAGAAGGCTAAATCACGTGACTCATCGTAAAAATGAAGCCACGAGTTAGCTTTGAACCAGGAACTTTGAAATGATCTCTGAAACGCTTTTGATTGCCCAAATGTACGCATTGGAAACGTACGTGACGTTGCTTGATTGGGCAATGGTAGAACCGTGTTTGTTGAAATATTCATATATATTGCAAAGTAAATTTATGCCACACACGTGTCAATTAATGTCAATTAATGGTATAGTCTGGTAGTGACCATGAATTTCGCAAAAATTTAGCAGAAAGCAGACGCGCGTATTAATGAAACCTTGTCCTCATGTTTCACACATTCGTTTTTCAGAAAATGTTAATTTAATCATTTTAGTATTAACAATTTTTGCGAAAACTTCTTACAGTTAAAAGTTACATATATATTTTATTTTAATTACCGTACAAACAAGACTCTCCCCGTGTTGATAGGCCTACAGGGTTTTCCGCAGGCATCCCCGACATCCCCCCCCCCCGCGACAAAATTCGGCTCGACCTCCCCCCCCCCGAGATCTTTCCAATCCGAAACCCTTAGCGCCCCCCCCCCCCCCGAAATTGGCCGCATCGCCCGAACCCGGCTAACCGAAATTTACTGCTTCGATCAACCCCACCTCCCCAAATCGGCTGCACCACTTCAACCCACCTCCCCAAAATCGGCGTCGAGCGACCCCACCTTCCCGAAATCGGCAGCGACGTTCGAAATCCCGGCGACGATCAAATCGGCAGTATCGCTTTAACTACCGCCCTTTATCGCTTAAACTGCCTAGCCTTTTGTTCGACTAGCACCTCTCTTTGCATTATCTTTATTTTGGAAATTCTTACGTTTATATAACTGAAACTATTACAATTATTTCTCCTACTAAAAGCGCAATAACCGCGGTTGTCTTATTTGAATAAAAACTCCGTTGGAGGCAATGTACATCACCATACTAGACTAGGCTGCTAGACCGCATTTTTTATGGAAATAATTTTTAATCATACATGGTATTCAGATTCGTTTAAAAGCCTAGCTGTTTTTTCCGCCTTGAAATTCTGCCATAACCGCTAGTTTTTTTCAAACATTTTTTTTCATTTCATTAATTTTTTTCGGATGAGAAAGAAATCAATCGTTAATATCAGTTATACTAAATGCGGACTTTAAAATCCGAATAAATCACTGGAATATGCGGTCCTTACTCGACATAAAATACGGTCCAGTATCACCATGTAAAATGCGTGTTTTTCTAAAAGCGCGCGAAAATTATGTTGCCATGCACGAGGTCACGGATGCCTCGTGAAAAACGTGCGTGTACTGGTCACGTGCTTAATTGCAGTGTTTATGTGAACAAAATTGAGTTTGACGACGTTAAATTGTGTTTTAAATTTAGGCTCTATATTACATTATTCGTTTGCATATATTTGATTGTCAATTTGTGAAATGGATAAGAAATTTACCGGGATAAAATTTAACGTTAAATATAATAATAAAATGTTTTAAAATGCGTGTTCACTTTTCCCGGCTACGCTAGTATTTTTTAGTTTTTAGTAAGGTATAAACTCGGCCCTAAAATCGCCGTATTTGATTGGCTAATGAGATCCTTGTGGGCGGCACTGCACAGTTCAGTCACATGTCAATAACACTGTTGGAAGTTAGGCGTTATCGATTTATACGGCGTTCGTTTATAGCCCTGTGGTTAAAGATCGGTTTAGTAGATACAGGGCTTAAGGGTTGTCGCTTTGAAAATTAAAGCATGTCGGCGTTATTTAAGCATGTCGGCAAATGACTAACTGCTTTGAAGGCATGTCGGGCCCGACAAGCGACACAGGCCTGCGGGAAACCCTGGCCTATATATACTAACTCGTCTTTCGCATGAGACGTGTGGCGGATCCGTGGTCTTGTGGTAACGCACTGGCTTCACAACCCAGGGGTCGCAGGTTCGAGCCCCCGCTACACCCTAACCTACTAACTCGTCTTTCGCATGAGACGTTAAACCGAGGTGCAGTGTACTAGGTGCTTCACACCTGGCACTAAAAGACCCAGGGTCGCCTTTGGAACGGGGCGTCTATTGTATCTTGCACTATCCCCCATAACCCAACTAACAAGTCTTCTGGGGGCGATAGCCATATGGGAGAAAATCCAGGTGCACTCGATAAAAATGTACTACACACACGTATGAGACGTTAAACCGAGGTGCAGTGTACTAGGTGCTTCACAACGGCCACTAAAAGACCCAGGGTCACCTCTGGAACGGGGCGTCTCATGTATCTTGCACTATCCCCCGTAACCCAACTAACAAGTCTTCTGGGGCGATGGCCATATGGGAGAGAATCCCGGTGCACTCGATAAAAAATGTACTACAGACACATGTATAATGATTCGCCCCATCAAATGATGTTGTAGGGATATTTTGTATTTAGATGTTTTGTAGCTTAATTTGAGTCTATATTAACATGTATACAAAAATACGATGGTTTAATACGATGATATGATATAACTCCCGTAATTACAATAAATTAGTGTGAAATGACGTGGAATATGTTTTTAACTCTCTTTAAAGTAAGCTTGATTTTAGAACCGCAATATATTTAAGAGTTTCCTTTAGCTGTTTTTTTTTTTGTTGTTGTTTGCATTTGTAATTGCACCATGTTACTTTTTATATTTAAATAAATATGTATAATTAAAGTGTGTTGTGTAGCCTATTTTCATGCTTGTCATTTAATTTCTTTGGTTATCGATCTCATAGCACGTGTCTGCCTTTCAGACATTTTAGTTTCATTGAGGTAGGTGCGGTTGTAAAATTATTCGTGCTTCAATATTATAGACACTTTCTTTTGTAATCTCATGTAATAGAAACTGCAATGGTTGCATAAATTATTTTGAATTTATTTCAATTAATTTAGTATTTTTTAAGTTACTGTCGAATAATTAACTATTCGTATTATTTCACCTATTTTCGCGACACGACCACGCCGTTTCGGAAAAAAATTGCACATAGCACATGCTTTGTGCAATTGCTAATGTAGTTTTTAAATACCACATATATATAATGACGGAAATATTTTAAAGAATAAAAAGTAATTTAATCAACTTAGCTACACTTTTCAGTCGTGTAGTTTCTAGTTCATGTAAATATAAATAAATAGTTGATTCTGAGCTATTTTTAGTTCGGTGCAGAATCCACAGTAGTCACTGTCTTTTTTATATATGTCATTTTCGTGTTGCAAAATAATTTCACATAAATTTGCAGTTTGTCTTGTAAAAGATGAATTTGAAGCCGGTAAAGCTGTTGACAATGAGATCATGACAGAACTAGTAAAACAATCATAAAAAAATGAATGTAAAACGATGAAAAGCAATTTCTTACAGCACATTTATAGGAGTAGTATTTTTCTAAATGGACATTATGTTAATAATATCAATTGATTCTTCTACATTAACAAGGAACCTTGAATCAAGGAATATTTGTCTCCTAATTGGGAAAAATGTATACATTCTGACTATGGGAATGGGGAGGAACAAAAACAACTTAATATATCCTCCACACTGACACAAACTTGAACATAGTCCCTAAACTTTCCCTTAAAACAATCATTTGAATGTCATGCCTTTCCCCATGATTTTGCTAAGGCACGGGGCAAAGACTGCGGTTGAGGGTGGATGTGGGAGGGGGGTGCCATTGTGGCGATAAGGATTTGGAAATTTAGGCACAGTGGTACCGCGGTACTTAAAGGCCCGGGGAAAGGCTTGAACGTATGTCCTGTGCATACATTTTTTTCCTGTACGAATGGGTCCTGTAATTCCACGCGCCTCCGAGGCTAGCAAAATCAGAACTGCCAAGACCAGTCTGGACTGGAATTCAGACCACATTTTCCTTGCAGATCTCCTGGCTTGTCTTTAAACAGCCCAGCTATCCCTGCTCCACCAAGATGGTCAAGGAAGACAAGTCCACATGGAAGGCAAACTACTTTGTCAAAATAGCTGTAAGTTGTTTTTCTGTACAATATTATATCAGAGAGAAGTACAGGTAATTTAATAATTTTCCCACTAATCAGGATTATATCGGATATGATCTAAAGGGAATAAATTAATTTGCCGAATTAGAATACGGAAATAATTATCTTTAAAAGCTCACTAAAGAAATGATGACACTGGACATGCAGAATATCTCTGTTGATAATCGTTTGTATGTACCGACCCAGTCTGAGAGCTGCCAATTCTGTAAAACTGCTGACTTTACATAGTGATGTCCTCTCAACTTTGCTTACATGTATTTTTAAGTAATGTACAAAAGGCTGGTAGTTACTCATCACTAAGGGAAGTAATGATGACACTGGACATGCAGAATATCTCTGTTGATAATCGTTTGTATGTACCGACCCAGTCTGAGAGCTGCCAATTCTGTAAAACTGCTGACTTTACATAGTGATGTCCTGTCAACTTTGCTTACATGTATTTTTAAGTAATGTACAAAAGGCTGGTAGTTACTCATCACTAAGGGAAGTAATGATGACACTGGACATGCAGAATATCTCTGTTGATAATCGTTTGTATGTACCGACCCAGTCTGAGAGCTGCCAATTCTGTAAAACTGCTGACTTGACATAGTGATGTCCTCTCAACTTGCTTACATGTATTTTTAAGTAATGTACAAAAGGCTGGTAGTTACTCATCACTAAGGGAAGTAATGATGACACAGGACATGCAGAATATCTCTGTTGATAATCGTTTGTATGTACCGACCCAGTCTGAGAGCTGCCAATTCTGTAAAACTGCTGACTTGACATTGTGATGTCCTCTCAACTTGCTTACATGTATTTTTAAGTAATGTACAAAAGGCTGGTAGTTACTCATCACTAAGGGAAGTAATGATGACACTGGACATGCAGAATATCTCTGTTGATAATCGTTTGTATGTACTGACCCAGTCTGAGAGCTGCCAATTCTGTAAAACTGCTAACTTGACATAGTGATGTCCTCTCAACTTGCTTACATGTATTTTTAAGTAATGTACAAAAGGCTGGTAGTTACTCATCACTAAGGGAAGTAATGATGACACAGGACATGCAGAATATCTCTGTTGATAATCGTTTGTATGTACCGACCCAGTCTGAGAGCTGCCAATTCTGTAAAACTGCTGACTTGACATTGTGATGTCCTCTCAACTTGCTTACATGTATTTTTAAGTAATGTACAAAAGGCTGGTAGTTACTCATCACTAAGGGAAGTAATGATGACACTGGACATGCAGAATATCTCTGTTGATAATCGTTTGTATGTACCGACCCAGTCTGAGAGCTGCCAATTCTGTAAAACTGCTGACATGACATTTTGATGTCCTCTCAACTTGCTTACATGTATTTTTAAGTAATGTACAAAAGGCTGGTAGTTACTCATCACTAAGGGAAGTAATGATGACACTGGACATGCAGAATATCTCTGTTGATAATCGTTTGTATGTACCGACCCAGTCTGAGAGCTGCCAATTCTGTAAAACTGCTGACTTGACATAGTGATGTCCTCTCAACTTGCTTACTTGTATTTTTAAGTAATGTACAAAAGGCTGGTAGTTACTCATCACTAAGGGAAGTAATGATGACACTGGACATGCAGAATATATCTGTTGATAATAAGCGTTTGTATGTACCGACCCAGTCTGAGAGCTGCCAATTCTCTAAAACTGCTGACTTGACAAAGTGATGTCCTCTCAACTTGCTTACATGTATTTTTAAGTAATGTACAAAAGGCTGGTAGTTACTCATCACTAAGGGAAGTAATGATGACACTGGACATGCAGAGTATCTCTGTTGATAATCGTTTGTATGTACCGACCCAGTCTGAGAGCTGCCAATTCTGTAAAACTGCTACTTGACATAGTGATGTCCTCTCAACTTGCTTACATGTATTTTAAGTAATGTACAAAAGGCTGGTAGTTACTCATCACTAAGGGAAGTAATGATGACACTGGACATGCAGAGTATCTCTGACGATAATCAATTGTATGTACCGACCCAGTCTGAGATGGTGAATTTGTTGGGTATCACCTTTTTTTTTCATATGACTACATCATTTCATCACCGTCATTTGAACCGTTCGGTAATGTTTAGATTTTATTTCCACTTTTCGGACATGTTCAAGTGGATTCGGGAAAGTTGAAATCGTATGGCCTTTGCCAGAATGGGCAAGTCCTTCCAAAAAAGAACTATGGTCAAGACACTAAGACTGTACTAAAGTAATGATGACACTGGACATGCAGAATATCTGTGTTGATAATCATTTGTATGTACCGACCCAGTCTGAGAGCTTAAGTTTACTGTAAGCAGGGTTGTCATTATTAACTGATAGCCGATGAAATTCATCGTTAAAAATCATGAGAAAATCTGTTGTTTTTTTCAGGAACTTTAAAATTACGAATAGTAATATCACAAAAGAGCCTCCTAGACCCCTGACCAAATCTGTTACATTTAGATAAAAATCCCTTGCTTTATTTGACAACCCTGACTGTAGGTTCGAAAAGCAGAAAAGGATGCTGCTTGAAGCATATAGAAGTGGCTTTTTTCAGAGTTCAGATAACATCTTTTTGACTGAGCTTGCTTTATCCCTGGCTACACTATTTACGTGTAGTTGTAGTCGACTTGACGTTGTAGAAGATGTTTATTATTCAAAATACATTTAAGGTTATTATTCAAAATACATTTAAGGTGATTATTGATCAACATTCTGAGCTTGCTTTATCCCTGGCTACATTATTTACATGTAGTTGTAATAGACTTGTCGTTGTAGAAAATGTTTATTATTCAATATACATTTTTAAGGTGATTACTGATCGACATTATAACATGGCTGTGATCAACATATTATTATTATTAAATAAGTTACATTATAACATGGCTGCAAACATAAATGTTTTTTAACAGTACTACTGTATACATCAAATTTCACAAGAAAAACATGATGACCTAGATTCGCATACATTCTATGATGAAAATAATTTGTATGTACCAACCCAGTCTGACGTTTTCTTTTAGTCTACAGATTTGTTAAGATTCATTAGAAACTGGTTGTTGAATTAAATTGCACTGGAAAACGACATATTTCATCCATAATTCCTGCTGTAAAAAACTTTGGTGAATGTTATATGTGGCGATCAATTTCAGCAAAAAAAAAAAATACTTTCAATAACCGGTCATTTTCTTTGAAGATTGGGTCTACCAGAGTTTACATAGGAAAATTGTACTGTTATACTTAGGGGCAAATATTACAAAAGTCATGCTGATTTGGAAGAAAAAGCAACGTTTTGGTGGAATATGGATGCTTTCAAGCAATGGGAAAAGACTGTGCTCAATACAGTAGTATTGGTATAGACTGTTGCTGCAATGATGACACTGTTGTACTGAAGTTCCATGCTGAGAGCTAAATATATGTACCGACCCAGTCTGAAGCAGCAACATATATATGAACTTGAAATGTTGTAATATGACTTACATTACTCTTCAACATTCCTACAAGTTCTTTCATGCGTTTGAACCTAAATAGGTGATTAAGGAATATTGCAAGTCTGTTAAAGAGAGCATGAGTCTGACCAATCGTTGCAAAGAGGTGCAGAACAGCGAATCGTTCCAAAAATTGTCAGTAATGAGACGATCAATCATAAGGGTTCTGGAGACCCCCGAAATTGTGAAAAAATCACTGGCTGTATTGTCTAAGATCATGGATGATTCATTTGTGCTGCTTTGTATTTGCAGCAACTGTTGGATGAGTACCCCAAGGCATTCATCGTCAACGCTGACAATGTGGGCTCGCGTCAGATGCAGCAGATCAGAGCTGGTCTTCGTGGCCACGCAAGTATGTCCTCTCACTTAGTGTCCTTATTTAAATAGCTTGTGTAAAAGGACAGGTTTCCAGTTGCTGGAAAAACTGTTTCAGTCTTAAAAATAATGTGCTTGAATGAGGCCCTGGATTAGTATAAAAAAACATTTTGGGCAAGTAAAATTTATGAATCGTCTGTATAAACAGGCAAGTAAAAGAATGCTGTAAATTAAAAAATGCCTTGTCACAGAAACGTCCATAAATACTATAAAAACAACTCCTGTTTTGTGTTTTGCACAATTGATACAGTAAAAATTTAGAACACTACAATCAAAATCCAATATTTTTTTAATACAAAAGTGGGTTTTCTGGATTTGAAATCATGACATTGTAAATATTGTTATATGATTGTGTCATTGCAGTTGTGTTGATGGGCAAGAACACTATGATGAGGAAGGCCATCAGAGGACACCTGGACAAGAACCCTGCCCTCGAGAAGTGAGTGTTGCCATGGTAACAACGTGTAGCAAAAACTAGTGTTTCTTTCTATGGTTATCTATATGTTATATTTATATTAAGTTACTGGATAATCCAGGCATTGTAATAGTTTATTACCTGAGTGACTGTTTACTGCATGTTTGCAATTCACATGAAAGAGGCCATTGTAATGCAGTTTGTGTCCCATTCTGGTCTGATGAATGCGACACGAATGTCTAACTGGGTAGGACATGAAATAATTATCGGAACAGTTCAGTCTATGGGCTTAGTCTTCAGTGATTTGAAATGAGGTATAGAATTCATATTGACATTGATAGTACAAAACATTAATTAACATCATTTAAACAACCATTTTAAATTGCAAAGCCAACAGGTTAACTTTAGTTTTGTAGCACTGTAGTTCATTCATCAATTTGGACGAACAACATGCAGACTACAAAAGAATCAACTTGATTTTTGAACTGTGCGACGGATGAACATCTTAAATTCTTTGATGTGGTTACACAGTATAATGTGATGAAGTCCTCGGCTTGCCTGGTGGGGCAGGAACAGTGTGAGAGTCAGAAATGACAGAACCCACTCATGCTGCCCTGTTACCATGGTAACACACTGCCAAGCACAATGGCTGACTGATTTGCTTGTGTAACTGTTGTTGACAAACCTTATGAAAACTTATTCACAAAGCTGTTTAGCACTGTTTCAAGAAAAAAGGTGATGAGGGGGTGGAACGCCGATGAATTAAAATTCGGTGTGTGGGGGTGATAGAGGGGATAAAACGGATTATCAATGACAAAGTTGTGTTGGTGGTACCCCATTTTTGGACTGGCGTTCTGCCCCCCACCCACCCCATCACCTTTTTTCCTGGAACAGCCCTTAGTAAAAACTGAAGTAAATTTCTTAGTAAATGTACCTTAAGTTGAATCTTAAGTTACTTAATTTCACATAATTTACAATTTGATCTGAACATTTAAATTTTACTGAAGGAGCTTTGTGAATACCTTCCCAGTTCTCTTTCTAGTCCACACATGTACAGTTGATGATATCTCTTGCAGGATGCTGCCGCACATTGTGGGTAACGTAGGTCTGGTGTTCACCAAGGGTAACCTGATCGAAGTCAGGAGGCTGCTGCTGGAAAACAAGGTTCAATTCTAGGAGCTAGTTTGATTGAATGACCATAATGACCAATCATTACATGTAATAAAATGAGGCGCATAGTTGATGTTTATTCTGATCATGTCAAACCCATGATTTGCAGTTATTCATTAGTAGCTACATGTACATGTAGGTCGGTGCTAAGAAATATTAATTATTAGATAAAATATTAAAAAATGCAAAAATACTAGACATCACATTCCAAGAAAATGTTATGACTTTCAGATATAGATTACATGTGAAACCACGGTGTCTGTGAAATTATGAGTGCTTTAAACTTAAGCCAAGTGATGTTGCAGGTGAAAGCCCCGGCCCGTGCGGGCGCTATTGCCCCAGTGGATGTCATCGTGCCCAAGCAGGCCACCACCCTGGGACCTGAGAAGACCTCGTTCTTCCAGGCTCTGCAGATCACCACCAAGATCACCAAGGGTTGCATTGAAATCTTGGTAAGTAGTGAAACACAGGGGAGGCAGGGTGTAAAGTCAGTGTTGCATTAAAATCTTGGTACAAAGGGTGAGGTCTTGGAAGACACTTTACGCACATGCATTAAGACAGGTTTTCCCACAACGCACCTCGTATCATTATTGCTGTGTAATTAGGTCAGTGTTTTCTGTTTTAACTCAAAAGAATACAAACATAAATGCAGAGTTATTTAATAGTTTTTATGTACACTAAAGACATTATTTTGTGATTTTATTGTAGTATTTGACCACCAAGAGTTTGTAATTATGTTACATTTTTGTGTGATTTTCAGACAAATTAATCTAATAAAGGGTTTTGTTTTTCTGAAATGACTGGCCTTTTTTGCCAAGTCCATAATACAGATGTATGCTATATTGATTATTTTGGGGGTACATTTTCTTATGTAATGTATTAATTAAACGAGTTGTTTTCAGAGGATATTTACTGTTTTTACATGCTAAGTTAAAATATGCATATGTTAAGAATGTAAATTGTTGTGCAGTTTAAGGACTGATTCATAATGGCTTAATTATTAAAGGGTCTGTTATGATTGTCCTCAGCTTGCCTGTTGGGGCAAGAACTGTGTGAGAGTCAGAAATGTCAGAACCCACTCCTGCTGCCCTGTTAACATGGTAACGCTGGGCCCGGCTAGCTCAGTTGGTAGAGCGCTTGACTGTCGATCCGGGGATCGTGTGTTCGAACCCCAGCCCGGCCACATAACTTGTGTGGGGTATGTGCACTTAGTACTGGTAAACCGCTTCGATTGGCTAAGCTTGCCCAGGAAAAGTGTGAGTAGGTTAACTGACTGCCGTGATATGACTGAAATACTGTTAAAAACGGCGAAAAATCCCCCCCCCCCAAAAAAAACCCGTTACCAAGGTAACACACTGCCATCATGCACAATGGCTGACAGAAAAGACTCGTCTAAAAATTTCAGTTTTCCAGGCTATGATACGGATGGTTTAGTGAAATAAAACAACATTAATATTTGGCAAAGCTTTGATAGACATAAGATAATATTTCTACTTTGAGTGCACATTTATTTTCACAAATTGAAAAGAACACTGCACAGTGCAGTATGGACTGCGTGGTAAGTCTTGGGACGTACCAATAGTTGTTCTTCCTACTTCCCCACTTACTATCGCTAGTGTGTTTATAACTATCGCTAGTGTGTTTATATTAACAATATTTCCTAGGAGATAACAAACCCAGTTTCAGGTCCAAATTAAAGTTAAACACTGTGTTCAGACCAGCAAACTTTGATTAGTTATCAACTATGATTCCCAGTTTGAATGCGATGTTTTCAAGTTCTGCTTTTGAATGGTGATATCAAGTATGACATGAGTAATCTGGCAGATTATTGTTTTAAAATGGAATGGACAAAGAAATCTGGAGTTAACAGAAAAATGACCTTGAACAGAATTAAAAGAACAACAGTCAACGTGGTGAGGGGATTTTCTACGGCGAGTGTCAAGCAAGTTATTAATCCGCTATTTTCCTGCTTTGTTCTTGTAGAACGACGTTAGACTGATCAATGTGGGCGATAAAGTGGGCGCTTCCGAGTCCACCCTCCTCAACATGCTGGACATTTCTCCATTTTCATATGGGCTTGCGATCCAGAGAGGTAACAGGTTTTACAAGATCGTACATTTCATAACGATGTTCATTTGATCCGTGAAGGCGAGAAGGTGGGAGTGTCTGAGGCGACACTGTTGAACATGTTTGGAATTTCCCCGTTCTCGTATGGTCTTGTAGTCATTAGAGGTATGTATCGTAGCATTTTCAGGGCCCGTGTCCTGCTTGTGTGGACCTTGGGTCGTGATCCAAGCACTCTCGTGCTCTAAAATCAATTAGACATTGATTTTGACGGGTTATGTTTTATTTCCTTATCTCCAGCCATTGGGCTGGTGGATGACTGAATATGTTATTAATCCAGTTGATCAAGACTTTAAGAAACATTAAACATTACATGAAAACAATCAAGCATGGTGTATTTTGAAAGATATAAGTCTTGTATTTTAGTTAATTAGAAGGTAAACTGTTTGTCTTGACCATACAATCTGTACTGTAATTGATATGTATTTTACATTTGTGTCTATAATCCTAAATATTCATGTGTTTCTGTACTTGTAAAAGAATTCCTATTAGATGTAAAAATTCTTACTATGATCTTTGCATATTGATGTTACATGCTGTTAAACAGTGAATTGGCATTGGCTTTATTTGTTGCTGCGTTATTTTTACCATTGCATTATTTGTGACATGCAGTTTAAATTTCTTAAGTTGTAAGACATATTTCTCAGTAAAACTTTGTGAAGATTTTGCTACAATGTATGTTGATTAAATAATTTCCTATGCATTTTATTGCAAGTTAATTGATAATGAAATTCATATAAAAATGGACGAATTCCAAATCACAACTCGTTTCGACTTTAAAGAAGTCTTCATCAGGTATAACTAGGAAGTAAATTCATAGACATGCTAGGCAATATGTAAATAAGTCAATGTTCTATACTTGTAATACTAGTATTAACTACTGGTAATTCAGTATTGGAAATACAATGTTTCCACTTTAATAAGTCTTGCTCCTATATTTAAGATGAAGCTTGGCTGTTTCAGTGTACGACTCAGGCAGCGTGTTTGAGTCTAAGGTTCTTGACATCACCGATGAAGACATTAAGGACAAGTTTGTGCAGGTTAGTACTTGTACCATGCTTTTGTAGGTCACGTGTAATTTCATGTTCATTAAATGGCAGTTTGAATGCAGAAAAGTGTATTTTTCAAGTTTGAAATCAATATTAGTTTTCAAAGTTTCAAGTGGCAGTGGTGTGCTGGATATGAGGCGTCGTGCGAAAACCGGGCTTAATGCATGTGCGTAGTGCCGTCGCGGTTCAGCCTGTGCAGTGAGAGACGACAGTTTACGCACGTACATTAAGCCCAGTTTTCCCATGACATGCCTCATACGTTGTCTGCCTTGCCATCAGGATCTGTGAAATGTTCTCTTATAACTCCACTTCTGGGACTTAATTACTTGTTACACCTAAATACTTCCCAGCATGAGAAAGAGAAAATGTTTGCAACCACTAATATATAGTTCATTGTTTCTGCTAGGGAGTGCGCAACATTGCGGCCCTCTCCCTGAGGATCGGCTACCCAACCGCAGCCTCGGCCCCTCACTCCATTGCCAACGGCTTCAAGAGGCTCCTGGCCATCGCTGTGCAGACAGACTACACCTTCCCAGCTGCCCAGAGGGTGAGTAGCTGGCTCTGATAGTTGTCTGATGTTTCACTGTTGGTAAGGCCAAAAAAAACTAACTGCGTTTTGTTGACGGTCGCAAAATTAGGAAGGGTCGGGATTGAGATTTTTAACTTTTTTTGAAAGACACCTTTCGGTAAAAAAACATTGAAAAATATCTAAAATCTGTCAAATATAGATTTCACAGAAAACAGTTGTAGCTACAAACTAGGGTGGAGGGATTTTCCTTCGGTAGGATCGGGTTCCTGAAACATAAATTTTTTTTTGGCTCAAATAAGGCATTAAAGACAAGGAGTGATTTGTTTTCATGCTCAAGACAGAATTGTGCAGCTTTTAAATCAATTCTTGTACATTCAGGTCTCACAGCTATGAAAGTTCTCAATATCAAACATGGTCATAACTTAAAATAACAATAACTTTCAAACCTGTTGTGTAACAACCATTGCTATTGGTCAATATTTTAAGTTAAGACGTTTGAATTTAAGACATTTACTTAAGTTTTACCTAAGGAGCTTTGTGAATTTGGGCCCAGGTATAATATCCAAAAAGCCCCAAAGGGAATTCCTAACTCATATTGTCATATTGAAGTGAAAAATTAGAATACAATTTTGTTTGTGAAAATCAATATTTTATCATAATCATGGTTCAGTAAGAAGCATCTGTTGTCTCTTTACCAGAATAAAACCATATCAGACAAAATAAATGAAGCAGACACAGTCTTAAGGAATTTTAATATTTTATGAAATTACTTGAATTTTCGATACGGAGCTTTTGGGATTATGGGCCCTGGATTCTACATGTATATTGCTTATTACAAAAGACAATAATGTGTTTGTGACCATGATATATTGCTGTTGCTGTGAAAAGCTGGTTGCCAAAATATGTTTCTGTCTTTGGTTGTTTTTTTTACAATTCCCTGTTATGATGAAATCCTCCGCTTGCCTGTTGGGGCGGGAACAGTGTGAGAGTCAGAAATGACAGAACCCACTCACACTGCCCTGTTACCATGGTAACACACTGCCGTGCACAATGGCCGACTGAACAGGGTATTCATGTATCAAAAATATATTGGATAGAAAAATGATAAACCCTACATTGAATTGTGTTAGAATCCGTTAACCAGTTTTAACAAAAAGGCCTTTAAATCGATGATCAGCTTGTTTATTCACAATATTGACAAAATATATATTCCTATGTTTGCATCACCCAGAAGTTTGTCTCTTTGCTGTGACGATGCATTTCAGACAAAGGACTTCCATTGCTGATTCCCATTGTAAAACTTGATTGTGTATGATCTTTTGTCACGTTGCTATGTCATAATGACAATGTGTTTTAGACTAAGGACTTCCTTGCTGACCCCACCAAGTTTGTGGTGGCAGCTGCCCCAGTTGCGGCCACGGCCCCTGCTGCCAAGGTGGAGGCGAAGAAGGAAGAAAAGAAGGAAGAGTCAGAGGAGTCGGACGACGACATGGGCTTCGGGCTCTTCGACTAAATACCTCGTTGCCTTGGAGACATCTCTGTGGACGATCGGTGTGAAAAAGTGCGACCAACATTTGTTGCATTCATTAGTTCGATTAGCTTGATTCATGTCACATGTCTCCGGACTCCTAGAATAAAAAACCAAGACTTTTTCCTTTGGAATTGTTAAGAACTCCTCTGTTGCCTTGGACATTCACCAATAAAGCAGTTGAGAAACAGATGTCAATGTTTTTGTTCTTACTGTTTGAGCATATTTTGTTGTTATGTCTAGTACTCGACAATAAAATATGTAAATATATTACAGTCTTCGAAATAACCCACTTGCCTGAAGCCCAGGGCAGTTAAAAATCTATTTGGGAATTTAAAATTTTGACCCGTCGGCCCGAAAGGGCAAATACAGTTAAGATTATCTTTTTACTAAACATGCAACAATTTCCAGATTTTTTTCTTGAAATTATTGCATGATTTTCTTTCGATATGACTGACTACATGAACAACCACTCATTTGAAGTAGGTAATCTCGAGGTTTTATTTCATAATGTTGGACAAGTTCAGGTGGATTCGGGCTAGTCAAATTGTTCGGCTTGTGCCCAAATTTGTTACAGCATATTTGAAATAAGACAATGGCATATGTAGGCTTCAAATAAGTTAACTCAAGATTTGGGCCAGATACACAAAGCTTCTTGGGGTAAACATCTAAATTTCTTAATAAAAAATCTGTGGCTGTTTCATGTCTTTTTACATTAATATGTTTTAAACTAGTGAATGTCACGTAGATGATTAGTACTTTACCCTTTTTTTGAACAAAAATTATTAGATTTCATATAGAAAAGTTGACCTGAAATTTTAACAAAGTTCAGATTTCCTTCAAGCCCTGGAAAGGGATGTTTGGACGATTTTAGTAACCCAGTTATGTAATCTTATGTTAAAATTAAGCTAAGTATAGTTGAAGATCTACTTGCTTCATAACATTGTACACGAAATAATGTATGCTGATGAGCACAAGTGACCGCAGTATCCGGACTGCTGAACATTCAGATGTCGTTGACATTTTAAACTGCTGAACATACAGATGGTGTTGACATTTAACGTATACTCGTGATTAAAAAAAGAACGTCATAAAGCATCAGACAATTTTCGGTAGCAGTTGTAATAAAGGTAATGCCATTAGCTGTGAAAGGGTCTATGTTGTGTAGACATTTGTTTAATAATGTTATATCCAGTGGTGAATCACGCACTCAGTAGCCACCAGCGTTGCATACACAATAAATTATATTTGCTCGCATGGTTTGCAATTACTGGAAATCACATTTCACCTGTTTTCCACTAGGAGTACAACGGATATAATGCTGCTCGTGTTCGACCATTTTTAGCACGTTTGTCCCAGGTGATGGATTTGGGCAATCATGGTCATCTTGTGTTGTTTTTCTATCTTTGACGCTATCAATAGGCGAAATAAACTCGAAGTAGACATGTGTCCGTAATACACGGATGCCCCCACATTCCGCTCGTTGTCACAAAACTGCGGATGTCTGGATAATGCACTAAAAATACGTAGGTGCACAACTTTACATTCAGATTAATACGATGAGAAAGTTTCATCACTCTAGCAGTAATACTTCACGAGTTACGCGCGACACAAGTCCAAAAATGTCTTTTTGCTAAAAAAGGGCCAGACCTCCGCTGATGTCGGAAAAAAATGGATCAAAATACCCAGGTGCACAAGTTAACATGCTTATTAATATGTTTATAAAGTTTCATCACTCTAGCTGTAATATTTTGAGTTACACGCGACACAGTCCAAAAATGTCATTTTTTGCTAAAAAAAGGGACATAACTCGGCGGATATCGGAAAAAAACTGCACCAAAATACCAAGGTGCACAAGTTCACATTCTGATAATATTTTTTATAAAGTTTCATCAGTCTAGCAATAATATTTTTTGAGTTACACGCGACACAAGTCCAAAAATGTCATTTTTTGCTAAAACGGGCCGTAACTTCGCTGATGTCACAAAAAACTGCACCAAAATACCCAGGTGCACACTCGCCTATGTACCGGTAGATGGATATGCTTATACAGTTTTATCACTCAAGCAGTTATACTTTTTGAGTGACGCGCAACATAAAATCCGATGGACGGACGGACAAGGGCAAAGCTATATCAGACTGACCGAACTTTGACGACTCTGACCTGACTGCGGCACCTGCAGAAGAGAACATGACCGTATTCACCAACCCATTCTAAGAGTTAAGAATAAAGAACAGACTTGGGCATAAGAAAAAATGCTTGTGCGTTCGAAGATATTCTGGTTACTAGCTATTCATATTGTAGCTAAATAAAGAAATCAAAACGCTGACAGCGTAGAATGACTATTGGCGACAAAAGAAACTAAAAGCATGTGAGTTGAGTGCAATTTTGCTAAAAAGGAAACATTTTGTTTGAATGAAGTTCAATTTCAAATCTTTAAACTTGAAAATATGGCTTCTTATTTTATAGTATACGACATCATAATACAAATTCGTTTTTAAGTAACGAACACATATTTTTCAAGCTAATTATCTAATGCAAACGGAATTTTATACATGCCTCTTAAACAAGTCAATCTGCAACAAGTAATGCACAGTTAGGAGCATCGATTGTTAGTGGTTCGTAGACTACTGCGTCAAAAGTAGGTCATACGATGCGTGCTGTCGATTTTCCATACTATACTTCAAAATTAATGTATAGCAGTAATTTGTTGTAAAAAAATCAGAATAAGAATCGGTAAAAAGAAAGAACACTCACAACGAGTCAAATATAGCCGATGTAGCGCATTAATTTAGTGGTATAATTCCAGGACACCCAGGTAAATATTTCGGTTACATTCAAGTAAATAGCGAAAATAGGGTGTCATTAATTTGACGTAGTTCATTTTTAATGAATTGACTTTTTTAGAAACTTCAATTGTAATAAATCACATGATATGCACATTATAATACACATGACAAACATTATCTTATTTTGCTGTTTTGAAGAAACACACTTTCAGGTTTCGATTTACCGACTCGAAGCCTGCAAAGAAAAGAAGTAGTTTTCCGCGATACCTGTTTTGGAAATTACCCTCAAAGGACCGCTGGCTTCCGCCTACAGTCTAAAAACTATAAGGGAATATACATTTTTGTAATCGCGTCACTCATATTAATGTTGAAACATTTTCACTAATCTGAAATATTTTCAAACCTATATATCATCTTTCAAGTACTGGCTTGACAGCAATTTAATAGTACACAAACATATTATTTACACAGTTGGTTTAACCATCTCCTAGTATGAGATACTCGCAGACATTCTCATTAACGAAATCGAATAACGCAGGAAGAGCACGCATAGCGTGTGTGTGTGTGTGTGTGTGTGTGCGTGCGTGCGTGCGTGCGTGTGTGTGTGCGTCCGTGCGTGCGTGTGTGTGCGCGCATAGTGCTTTTTTATAGAGTGCACCGGAATTTTATCTCATATGGCCATCGCCAGAAGACTTGTTCGTTGGGTTACAGGGGATAGTGCAAGCTACCGGAGACGCCCCGTTCCAGAGGCGATCCTAGCTCTTTTAGTGCCCGGTGAGAAGCACCTAGTACACCGCATCTCGGTTTAACGTCTCGTGCGGAAGACGAGTTAGTAGGTTAGGGTGTAGCGGGTTCTCGATAACCTGCGACCCCTGGGTTGTGAAGCCAGTGCATTCACTAGACCACGGATCCGCCGATAAACACGCACAGTAGTCAGAATGGCATGCATCTAGTGGATGTAGTTGTTCTATAACGGCTAGAGTTTCCTCATTTTGTTTATTGCATCGCATGATACTAAAAACGCTATGTGGACACAATATGAATATTTAACTGTCGGCGTTGGAGAAAAAACACATAATGTAATATTCATAACTATTTTCCTAAATTTACAGATTATCGCAGGGTTTAACACGAAATAAGAATGATAATTCGGACCGAAAATTATTCTGGATGTAAACAAATAATATACAATTCAAACTCAACTAATGCTATAAAGTGCACCAAGTGCTATAAATAGCGTATAAGAAAATGTTACAGAATGTATAATATAATTATACTTTATTGTGAAAAAGGTTACCCTACTATGTATAAAAACGCAATTTTATTCAGATACTAGTACATCACTGATAATTGATTAAGATAGTTTTTGAATATGCTAGTCATAAGCCATTATTTAACATTATACACGAACATCGTGACTTTATTGACTTTATTAAATTTAAATGATTTTAATATAAACTATACTTAAACAGGGTGTTATTACTACAGCATGCAAAAATGTTACATTATGTACAATCCAATAATCTTAAAAATTCAAATAATCAAATATTTGATTGGTCTAAATATATAGATTTAAAATTAATAGTTTAAGATTACAAAAAGATGACACATATACATGCAGTATCTTTTCATATAATCATACAAACACACATACATACACTGACTGTGTCTTGCAAGGACACGGTGTACTTTTATATTATCCATTCCACATAATAAATGGCCATTTATTGAATAACATTATTTAAATATACATGTATTTCAACCACTATTTGAAACACACATCACACTTTCTAATATTTTTTGTACTGTACACCTATGAAAATGATAATTCATTTAACATGCATTTTTCAGATTTGTAACATTATTGCTTCTGTTCTCATTTATTTGAAAAATACAACACATAGTATTAATTGTCAGGTTGATTCATGGCAGTTTCAGCAGACATTTTAAATGTAATTAAAACAGTATCCACTCAATAAACGTCTAATCTTTTTGACATTATGTTTCAGGCATGTTTCGATTGTTAAGGTCTTACTCGTTACAAGAATTGACAACGCTGTCGACAAGGTTAACTTCATTATTGATTAACACCTGGAAAGAAGCATACACGCATACATATAAGTAATTCACTTATTTCATAGCTCTCTCATATAGCAATAACGCAAAAGCTAATATAAAAAATAAAACATAATTGATCATTTATGAACTTGACTTAGCTTAATAATGTGTGTTTTGTTAGTTTGTTTGAATTTTTCGCCGTTTTTAACATTATTTCAGTCATATCACGGCGGTCAGTTAACCTACACGCACTGTTCCTGGGCAAGTTTAGCTGACCTGAGCGGCTTACCAGTACTAAGTACACATACCTATGCCAGTAACTGACTACTGCCCTACTTGAATCAGAGGTAGGGGGAAAATGGTCGTAGAAATAATTTCATGACCAATCCCCACACAAGTTATGCGACCGGGCCGGGGTTCGAACTCACGATCCCCGAATTGACAGTCCAGAGCTCTACCAACTGAACTAGCCGGGCCCGACTCTTAGCTTAATAAAATAACATGTACGATATACACACAAACATTGAACACGGAACATGTACTCTTGCTACACTTGTCTATAGGAACCTGCAATTTCTTTTCACTGCCAATGCAGCTAGAATTTCATTAACTTGTACACTACACAATTAACATGGTTGTCCAAATAATAAATGTTGCACATAGATGTATTTCGTGTACATTTTTATGTCGAGGTGGGGCGAAATTCTAGCCAAATCGTGGGACAAACTCTGGAGCCTCTGGATTTAAATTTGATTCTGCACTGAAACATTGCCGACGATACTCCTGCCGATCCATGCCATAAAAACTTCCATGTTCTTGACACACCACAATAAATTGCTTCCAAATGTCCCTAAATGATGAAAACAGAGAAGTTCCATGTACTTTTGTGTGACAGAAAACGATGAAAATTGATACATGTACATGCATAGACAATTTTTTTCATTTAAATGTATAAAAGGGTTACGCTTGCATGATTGCATGATAAATGTATCAATGTCCGGATAAATGACGGCATTCTTATATTTTGACCATAAAAAAATTTGAGCATGAAGATTGGAAAGTTAAACATTAAATATAATAGTTCGCGAAATAGATATTTCTCTTGTGCATTATAAAATGTGTCGTACCTGCATGCTCCCATAACGCTCAGTGCCACGGGTTCCCCAACTGCGATTACTAGCGACTGTGCCCTTGTCATAGCGGTGACTAAGAACTTCTGGTTCGACAGAAAAGCCATGTCGGAATCTTCCCCGATACCCTCCCTTCTGGTCCTAACCGTGCTTATGATAGTGACTCTAAACTCCTTGCCTAATAAATATAGATACGGAATGAATTTTATTTTAGGGCTTTTGCGTATCACATTATTATACAAATAATATATTCAAACAGGGTGTAGGCATACTTTACGGCAGTGTTGTTTCTCCATGATATTGATATTAAACATTTTGCATATCACCTATTACATTATATCTATTCGCAGCATGATGTTGTTCTCAAAATAAGCCTTTTATATCTTCAACTAAAGGAATAGCATATATATTTATATGTATTATAAATGCATCTCTTCGCCTTAATATATTTGTTTGTATGAAAGTAAGTTGATAAGCAAAATCTGCATTTTAGTTTAGACCAGGTACATCACTGTAGTATTTTACTTGCCTTGAACATTGTTAACGCGCTCTACACTCACTCTGTCAAAGCCTTTTTCCTTTAATTCGCTTCGAATACACAGTATCTGAAATAAATATAGCGTACTTTTAATACAACCCGCATTGTACAAGACTTCATTCAATCAGCAATTATCACTTGCATAAACACTTTACAAGTAAAGTAAATTACTATAATTAAACGTTTATTTACGAACAATACATTCATTATTAAGATATGCATTCAACTTCGATCACTTAATACATTTGCTTCGAAATGTAGGGCTATATCAACAAAAGCTTGAGTAATATTATAAAATGTGTACCTGGGCACGATAAGGCGCTACAACACATATCTTGCATTGGTCGAAGCGACCCCAGAGACGGTCCGGCCATGTCCGTTTTAGCTCATCCACTCTTTCTACAATTTCTTTCACCTTAAATTGTGAATTGAATTACAAATTAAAAGACGGAATCAGTGCACTTATATTTTGACAATTCTAGGGATATGAAATATATGTATTAAAGTATAAACGTTATCTTAAAACGGATTGTTATAAATACAATTGTATATGTAAGAAATAACATGTTATAAAATACAATTGTATTTGTAAGAAATAACAATCTAATACTATTTTGCTTGTCAAAAGAATATGCTCAGTTTCATAACATTGCATACAACGTGCAACGCATGTTTCCCCGAATCTTCAGCGTTACTATGCCAAAGTCATAGTAAGTGTTTAATATCTTGGTCATGCATTTTGAAACGACTACTTCCGCTACATTGAAATGGCCGTTAATATGACCTAATCATGCAAGTGTTTAATATCTTGGCCATGCATTTTGAAATGACTACCTCCGCTACAGTGTAATGGCCGTTAATATGCCCTAAATAAGAAAGTGTTTAATATCTTGGCCATGCATTTTGAAATGACTACCTCCGCTACATTGTAGTAGCCGTTCGTCAACTCCATTGTAGTGTCTTCTCCTCTCGCAACGTAGAACGCCAATGCATGAACGTCAGGGTGAGGTGGTGGATTTTCAGCAGCGTCTAGTTGATGGCCATAAAACAGCTCTGACATGAAGTCGATTATGGAACTGTTTGTTCTGTAGTTTTTACACAAATTTACTCTATACGGTGTATCAAAGGGATACGTCATATCTAGTCTTTCCAGCATTGACATGATGAAATTTTCCTTTCTCCCAAGCTCAGAATAAACTTCAGGTCCAATCTGCAAACAAATTTGTGCTGCTTAAATATTTCAGGGCTTATCTGGCTGAATACTTTCTTGACTGGGTTGACAGACGGACATAACGACTTTGGCATCCTGCTAAATTCAGGTATTGCATATAGTTTTTAATAGTATATAAATGAAACACCAGCAGGAGAGAAATCCTTAGTAATATCCTCAGGTCCTTAATTTGAGGCAAGTGACCAAGTGCCTATACAACACTGTACAATACGCAATACATAAAAAGATTAACATTAGGGCCACAGCCTTGGTCAATGAAAAGCATTGGGGGTTTAAACCGGGCTAAAGGCGTGCCAAACCTTACACTTGGCCCAAAATTATTCAGAATACACACATGTAAAAAGGTCACGATGTACCCTATACATTCAATTTAAAGTCTTGGAAGTTGTAATCAAACATGATATTTTTTTTCCCAATTAACCAATTTGTAGAAATCGTTTAAATTATCTTTGTCTTCCATGTGTAATTATTATTTTATAATATCTATGTCTTATATGTTCAAAATTTAGAAAACGCCAAACACCTTTCAACCATAAAACTGCACATATCTTAAGGCTAGTGAGACGCTCGAGCTGAAATTCAGAACAAGAAATGTTGATGGTACCTGCATAGGGTCTCCGGCGAGGACCACTTTGGTACCCGGCCCTGCCAGTGACAGTGGTATCAGCAGTTCCGGTTCAAGGACCTGAGCTGCCTCGTCCAGCATAATGTGTGTGAATAATCCTATAACATTTCAATATTGTAGTTAGTATTGAGAGGAACCTTGTTTTAAACATGAAGCTGCGATGATGTGCACGAGTTATAACCGTTTGCTCAAATATGGTCATATACACCTGAAACCTGTCCAAACCTAACCCTGTGAAAACCAAATCCATGTCAAAACCGAACGGCTGTGTCGGTCCCGATTTGTTCTTATTTTATATTTCAAAAACCCTAAATAAACCGAACCCTGTCCAAACCGAATACCGAACGATTATATGACAAATTTAATTTCATTCAACGTTGAAAAACCTGAATAAATCGAACGGTGTATCCTGTCAGGTGTCACTTCGCGATACCACAGACGCGTGAACCCGATAATTGGTGACACAATTAAACACAAAGAGCATAATCGCCATGGTGATAACAGGGTAGTTAGCGATCAGCTAGTCGGCGCACACCAGTCATCTTGTGAAAAACAGATTCGTCGGTCGCGTTTAATGTTGAGATTTACAAAATGTGTAAAATTTTAAAATGTTTCACAACAACCAACTTAGCAGAAAATAAAATAATGAACTCGAGATGTCAATCAAAGCAGTCAACAATTGGCGATATCTTTAAACAGATGTAAATAAGTTGAACGTTGAGAAACATGAACTGGTTTGATTGAAAATATGAGTGTCGTGTTATGTAAATAAGTTGTACGTTGAATAATACATGAACTTGTTTGATTGATAATTTGAGTGTCGTTTTATATACAAATATACATTTTTGACATAGAAATGATAATTTTTTTTTTATAAAAGTGTATTAGAAGGTTGTTGTCTTATTATACACCCGAATTAACATATAAAATAAAATGTAAATTTTTTAAGAAAAATGATATTTAATAAAAACCCTGGGTAAACCGAACACCTCTGAAAACCCTACAATCGGCTCGGTCCCGACGCCGTTCGGTTTAGACTGGTTCTACTGTATTTATCATGATCCCTATAAAATGGCCATTGTGGTTTGCACATACATACAATTACATGTACGCACATATCTACACATATATATGATGTAAATGATCGTATTGGGAGTTTGCGTCATCGATGAATGTCATTATATTCCGCGAAAGAACGTTATCAATAGTACACCAATATTTGTATTTCATAAAGCTGGCAACATCAGTTAGTATAACTATAAATAGTACATCTCATCATATTACATAATTATTATTATAGGGTAATTGCTTGTATACAGCTACCTGTAATCACGATAATCATTGTCGAATATGTTTAAAGAATACATCCATGCATGTATGGGTAAAGTATAAACACAACATGTTGGCAACCAACCTTTAGATGGAAATCTGGACAAAAGTTTCGCTGATCTTAGTGTTGTTACAATTATACGATGTTCTTCAATTTCCTCCTTTGTAGGTTGCCTAATTATTGACAAAAAACCCCACATATAATCCAGTTATCATGTGAACAAGCAATTTAATAAAATGAAAACAATTACTTAATGCTGCAGCCGATGATTGATAGACATAATTAATGTATCAAAGTGACTTATTCACCAAATTATGTCTTTTAAAAATAATGTCATACATTGGTTTTATTGTTAAAACTACCTATACTGAACAACTCAACTTTTCTTTAAAGAATAGCATAACAAGACATAAATAGTACATCCGAAGCTAAAACATAAGGATTAAAAGTCTGTCAAGCTTTTAACTAGTCAAGGCGGATTTACGAATGCTATGTTAGTGATGCCCCTTTTCAATAGAAACGCATTTTTTCCATTTCTGTTGATGTTAAACTTGAACGACACATTCAAATAATTTCTGTCCTAGGAAGGTTATTCCCATAATTATTTATATATAAAGTAGGCGGATAAGGAAACTTTGACCTATTGTGTGTATATGAAATTATTCGTTTGTCAACGGTGAATAGGTTCTTTTTAAGTCACACTCTTACCGGAAAGCTTTATATTTCATTAAGCAGTATTTCTTTACAATTGGCGAAACGCTTTCGGGCCATCTTTTCTCATAGTACACTCTGAGAGGTTTAGCATCGTCATTACCATCCATACACAGTGGATGGAAGTATTTGGTCACGTACAAATCGGCCTCGCTGAAATAACGCTGTATGATGGTGTTATAAAAGAAAATTCTCAACATTATTATAATAATTTTAAACACTGACCCTCTAACACTCATAAACACACACACAATATTGAAGAAATAATATACTAATAAAAGCTTTAATCCCATCCGAAATATTTTGAATGGTTAATGGTCATCGAAATCCGAACTTTGAAGAACAAATTTCATCAAAAGTCGTTACCATTTCAGGGTCTAAATCATTAAACACACCTGTTAGAATGCGTGCATATCAATATCCGCGTATTTGGTTGTTGCAATGTGAATATTGCAGCCTGGGCGATCGTGTACGTTTTTCCCGTTCCAAATGGTCCGACAATTAAAATTGGTGGTTCGTCTGCTACTTTTGGCATGGCAATTTTTTTGATAGAATCGAACTGGTCTTCATTACAAGGCTTTACTCCATAGCCGTCTACTGACAATGTCCTAAAATACAGATCCACATTTGGACAACTTATCTAATTACTTGCACATTAAAACTTAAGCATTTACTATAAAAAAGTAAATACAATTCATCGCTTGTAAACTCGAAGAAAAGTAGAAAATACAAAGTGCAATACCATATCATATTACTTAACAGAAACATGTTAACATCACAAAACCTATTACATACAATGTATTTCGTTTGTTCACCTGTATTAATGTATTACGTCTGTACATAGACGCATGACACAGTCTAACGTTTAAATGGTGTATGTGGTGTTGTGTTGTCACCTCCACACCCCGTGTTTTAACAATCAAATGCTTTACGACTTGACTGTATTTCCCTGTCTATTTTCTAACATATCAACAACCGAATAACTTACTACACAAAAACAAATCATGCATAACAACTGTGACGCATGCACAGAAGCTTTCGAATAATGTAAACACACGGGTTCCGCTCAACTAGAACGAAGCCAATACAATAAAATAATGTAAACGACTTGCCTATCAACACTGTCTTGTAACATGCGTGCCGGATGAGGATCCACAGGACAGATGAAAGACGAGGAATCAAGGGTATCCACTGCCTGATGCATTTCGCAAAAAGCCAGACGATTCAACTGCAACTGTATCTGAAGCAGGATTTAAATCAAGTCATATATCAAGAAGCAGGCGTCTTAGGTGTAACAATAATCGTTGAAAGGATTCCAATAATGCAGTTTACTGATATACGTCAGTCACAATCCATGAAGGAAATGTTTCCATTGTCGTCATGTGTCACTTTAGACATATGCGAACTGCTGTAAGCCCATTGATACTTTTGTTTTTTGTTTAACTAGGAATACTATGTTTCGCTTTTTTAATAGAGATTTTAGAAATTGATCAAACCTTAAGTGAATATGCTCTATTCTCCTCTTAAACACACTATTAATCCGACATCAACTATGTTTGACCATACTTGTTTTTTTTCAATGTTTAAAATACAAACAAAATATCTATCTTTATTTTCAAAATACAAAATCTGTAAACTAAATTATATTCACAAATTACAGCACCTCGAACAGGACAACCATTACGATCTCGCATAAAAAGCGTCTTTCGATACCGTTTCTTGTCTTTCTTTGGGGTATGACGTCATCTGTGACTGGCGCAAGCGCTTTTGTTCTTTACCAACGTACATAGCATTCTATTTTAATCTTAATTGTAGTGAAATACCTTTCAATTTAAGTTTGAAAAATCAAGTTCATATCGATGGAAAAGGGTACTAGCACTGTTGCTTAACATAAAACCAGAAAATGATTTCCAGATTTCCATAAAAGTAGCACATTAAAAGAGTGAATTATTTTTGCCTGTATAGCATGATTTTGTGGCTTTATTTACTAAAGGACGATGTCGGCATAAAAAGAATATATTTTGGACAGTCAGGTTACCGAATACGCTATTATTTTACAGTATCTAAGATAGAACGGTATCTGAAATTTAAGGGCTATTTTTACGTCAAGAAAAATACGAATTCTTTTTGTTGTCTCGGATAATGTTCAGATAACGTAAATATCCACAACTCAAAAAGTTGGTATTAAAATGGAAATAAACCTGTAGTGTGAACAGTTATATTGTCAATGGACGCCTTCTAATCACAAAACTAAGATCAAATCTGCAAACCTCAACACGACAAGTCTTGTCCTTATACAGCTTCAATTCCTGTACGCATGTTTCTGACAGTCGGACGGCAATAACATCGCGTTCAATGTGATTGATGGAGGCCTCGTACACCTGTAACCAGGGCAACACTTATACACTCATTTCAAAGTGTATGGCCAACCGAACAGCTGGCGTTTTCTTTGTTGTGGATGACTTACAACATTGATTGAAAATTTCGTTAACCCGAAATCTTTTCAGGCTAAGGGAATTTTAGAAAGCAGTAATTTTGTAGAAAATGTAAATACTTACATAAATTTAAGACAATTCATAAAATACATCCTAAATGATATAAACAAAATCAATAAAACACAACTATTTAGCCATGCTAATGATAATTAAAAATTTGGAAACGGAAAACTTTATGAATTGTGCCTTTTATAAATTATTGCACACGGAATTTCCAAATTGGAAGACATTATCTTCATTCACGGGTGTTATCGATAAACTTAATCTTAACCAATATGACTATGTATTTGAAAGCCAGTCCATATACAATACGTAATCGTAGAATGATTACGTTAATGCCGTAATTATCTTTAATATATCCAATACCCGATTTGTATCAATCCCAGCAGATTCGTTCAAACCCTTCAGCCAGACGGTATCAATTTGCAGGACTAACCGGCCAACTGCTGAGTCAACCGACAGCTCGTTTTTTAAATGAATCCTGGCAAACAGCTGTCCGTCGCAAGCGTGCATTGTTTGCAAAGTGCCAATACCTTCAAGAACGTCTGTCGGCGTCATGTTACAAATAACGTTCATTCTGTTCAGTAATATAAATAATCCATATTCTATAATCTATTACATTACATTTATCAAACATCTTGTTAAACGTTTTTTTATTTATTTCTACCAAAAATGTTGGCAAGTGCATCACGAGCATTACAGCGTTATAATCGTTAAATTGTTGCTAACCTTATAAATTTAATGGTCCACCAACTTCATTTTTGTTGTATTTTTATATTGTTGAAATGGAGATATGTCAAATTAAATATGAACTAAAACTATGATCATACTGATAATGATACTAGTAATAAGTGTTACCTAGATACAATATCCATCTGGGCTAATTCTTCTGCATATAGAATACTGTGCATTTTATCTTTATACAACTGTAGACTGTGTGTGTTCTCCGAAAAATACATCCAGTCTGTCTGCAACGTCATGACATTGCATAACGGGTAGGACTCCAGCAGTATCCGGTTCAATTTGTCTTCGTCGGAGCTAATAACAATAATACAATGTTTTTCGAGCTTAGTTAGTCAGTCATATTTATCTTAGATTTAGTCATAAAGCGACTAAGCACCCAGACTACACCGTCTATATTTCATACTGGTACTTTTTTCTTCCACCATTGATCAGGACATTTTAGCAAATATCAACATGTCTTTAGTCGCTATATTTGCTACACTGCAATTTTGTTTACATAACAAATATTCTGCAATGAATAACTAGAGCTATCACTAAAGGTGATTAATATCCATACACACCTCTTTGGCACAGATGTAGGGCTTTGACACAGATGTAGAGCTTTGACACGGAACAATGTTTTGACTGACGGAATGACAGTATTAAGAGTACACGCTGAAATGATTCACACAAATTTGACATTGAATTGTGACCTTGACTTTTGACTGATAAGCATGAGACATGTGTCTTGTCATTTGGAGTAACAATTTGAATTACTATTAAAATACTTCCATGCATTTAGAAGTTACGGAGAGGAATAAATTGCAAATATTAAACCTTTGACCTTAAATTGTGACCTTGACCTACAAACATGAGTCATGTATGCGACACATCATTTGGTCATGAGGAATAATTACGTGAAGTTATATTACAATCCTACCAGGTATTAAGAAGTTATGGACCGGAAACAAAATACAAAATGACCTTTGACCTTGAATTGTGACCTTGACCTTTGACAGGCACGCATGGGTAATGTACGCGACACATTGTCTGGTCATGGAGATAATAATCTGTTAATAATAAGTTATATTAAAATCCTTCCAGGCATTACGAAGTTATGGAGTGGAAGCGAAATATGGGACGTATGACGGACCAACGTACAGACCAACACGCGTGATTCCTACATAGCCCCCACTTTTTCAAAAAGTGGGGGTTTAATTAACAAAAATACATAAAAATAGAATACAGTACCTAGGATATAATTCAACAACATCTATATTTTCCCTCTGCCACCGTGTGCAGTTTAATTTCTCGAACGAGTCTTTAATATCTTGAATAGTAGCAGCTCTTGGTGGTCCAACGGCAAGGCGCTGAGACTCGCAGCGGTATCCCAAGTCAAATTCAACGTCCACAAAATAATTACCATACACATCCATGTTAAATTCGACCTGCAGTTGCAAAGGTTAATGTCTTTGCTACAAAAAGGTCATAATATGCTATTCGTAATTGTACAGGTAAGTATTGTATTTTCCATTCAGTGATACAGAACAATATTAAACAACAACTATTACCATAACGGTATACATATTCCAGTCCAGTGGGTTGACGTTGAGCATGGAGTTTACCCATTCAGTGTCATTCGTCATTTGCTCATCAGTAAACTCCGTCGATGTCTCCTTTTTAACTTGGATCAGACGAAAATTTGAACTATTGTCTTTATTAGACAACCGTACCGAACGGAGGTCAACCTGCATAAATAATAAAACATCTATATACAGTTTAAAGTGTTTCTAATTATCTTTAAAAGAAAATCGTAATGCTTACATGTATTCACTATAAGGATATTGCTTTACCTGTGTTCGAATTTGGAAAACCCATGTCTGACAGAATATTTTTGCGGACGCTTCAACAGTAGGTTGGGTTTTCAAACCTACGAACGTGTTCTCATCAAAAAACACCTGAAAACAATGCATGCCTGTTGGAATTGACTCAAATATGGTTAAGTCTACATTGTGCTTTATATATCGTATAGTTTATCTGTCTAATTTTTCATGGCGTATGTATGCACAATTGTTGTATTGTTGTGCGCATTAACGATTAAATCGATAACGCAAGGCATATATGTAGTTATTCTTCTTATTCCAGATCGTTGAATCGTTCATAGTATGAGAGTACGTTATGTGGAAACTGCACGTTTCTGTCCTTCAAATAGATTTGAAATGTCATTAATGTTGAGCTTTGTGAATTATTCCGTTTTCTCAACTTAAAATTTTGAATATATTAGGATTAATACCACATATTCTTCTCCGGAAGTTTCTTCTAGTGTTTCCAATTCGGTGTCATCAATCACTTCACTTGCGTGTGTCTGTTGTCTGCAATAATGAATTTTCTACCAGTTCCGAGTCTGTACGCTATTCATGAATGCAGGTGACCCATCGTCGAAAATGTATTATATAACGTGAAACATATGTCCCCACTAAACCATGTGTATATGTATCAATGAAGCATTTATATTTACTTATATATATGAAGCAAGTCAAACACTTTGAGTACAACACTTATACACATTGGCCAATTAATTGTCTGACATTATCACTTGGGCTGCAACATTATGACCAACATGCTGTAAACATACATAACATTATATTATAAAATGACGCAGTATTAATTGAAATATATTGTAAAACATAAATTATAGAAATAGATATGACAGGATCAATGTACAGATCACAGGCTAAATAAACAAACAGAAATTTGCTGTTGCATGTGTTTAATAAAAAATAAACAATTCTATTTTGCCTACGAACATGTTTGCCAGTTTAAATGTCGTAATAATGTTCGTTATTTATAATGGAGTATTGCAATATGGATTCACTGGCAATATATTGCCACGACATATATTGTTCAGCAATACATTCTGGAAAAACACATATCGCAGCACAACCGAATATATTTGAATATTGTAACACCATAAACACACAAAGAACAACCTTTCTATAGAAGCGCGTGAAGTGGCAGTCGATGCAAACGACAGCGAATCGTCATATG
This sequence comes from Congeria kusceri, assembly GCA_027627225.1. Lineage (NCBI taxonomy): Eukaryota > Metazoa > Mollusca > Bivalvia > Myida > Dreissenidae > Congeria > Congeria kusceri. The sequence goes on along the minus strand of CM051039.1, from coordinate 39,210,809 downwards.
TGATTTCCGCAAGGCTGCAATTTTCTGAAATAAATTAATATAAATAAATAATATACCAATTGAACTTCTTTCGCAACAAATCATCATTTTTTGAATAATAATAAATACGTTATTGGCCTACACAATCTGGTAATGGTATCCTCGGACATGTGTATATGCATTTATTAGTCTGGTGTTTTTCTTTGCTTTATACAAATTGCATATATATGCAATTATTTATGTCACATCTACATTATAGAATAATAACCTTCATAATATCCATAGTCATTTGAAGTTTTAAATTCTGTCTTTAAAGTGGCTTCTATTGTGGCACCTATTTCACCACTCGTAGAAGATTCTTCGGTGTGTCTATCTTCGCTATCCGTCACTTCGTGCTTAGCACCAGAATCTACATTTCAGCAAGTGTACAAGATTTTTGTAATGTTTATGTGTCTGTTTTAATTTTGCGTCGTAAACAGATCTAATACATAATTATCAAGCTTCAAAGCAAAAACGTTGGTGATTAAAATCACTTAGACAATTAAGATTTGTGAGTTGACAAACAAATCCCGTACATGTACATACCATTGTTTTCATTTGAGTTATTTGCCATAATAGGTTGATTTAACTGGGCATAACGGAGACTGGTTACATCAGAATCTTGCTTCTCGCTACAAATGCGCTGCATTCGTCTTACTATGATAAAAATACAATTTTCCTGTTTTACAAGTTATATTAAATCAACAAAGTACTAGCTGCTGTCAATATGGCATCAATTCAGACATGTATAAGTATATAAGGATGCTACCTATTTACATTGGTGTATACAGAAGTTCATAATAGAGCTTCAATTTATCATATGCTATACCGTGTTTTCCGTGTAATACAGCCATTACGCATATTTATATCTTTCACATGTGTAAGATAACACTTTGTGCGTTTTCATTGGCTACAAATTCTTTGACTGAACAATCGCATGACGTTATTTTGGTGAAATGACGCCGTCAACATGAAATGACGTCACGTCAGTACACAACTTTTAGGATTTATCAACATGTTTCTGTTAAATTAGAAGGTGTTTTTTTCGTTTAAAAGCATGTGATAAAAAAGATATCATGTCATTTCACATCTTATTAAACACGTCCAGAAAATTCGTTAGTAAGCTCGCCGAAGGCTCGCTAACTAACACAATTTAGGCATGCCCAACATTGAGAGTAATTACCTATTATCTGCATACAGCGAACAACGTCGTTCTTGTATATAATTGCGTCAAGCGTAACGAAGTGGAATCCGTCTACTTTTCTGAGTTCCCTTTCAACAGGCTTAAAGATTTGTGTAAGCTTTCCCGACAGACAGTCCTCACATAGCTTCACAATGCCGTTCAATGTCCAACATTGAACATATATAGCAAGGCACTCGAGTCTCGTTTCTGTCACTTCCCGTGAATTCTCGCCAATCTCTACCATGGATTTGCAATATAATGTTTTAAACATACATGAATAACATGACCATGTTTGTATTATACAGCCGCGCAAATATACATGCTGTTGATATGTGTAATAATAATACATTTGACTGGCCTAAGGCAGTGATATATCTCGACACAGTGACAAGCATTATATATATGCATGTAATACAAAAATATGTCGTATCACAGTATCAGTAAGCAAGAGGTTTTACCATTTGACATGGCATCCTTTGCGGTCTGAAATTCCTTCACAATTCGCTTCCATTGTTCATGAGAGACGTTTATTGTTGAACCATCTACAATGATTTGGTGAAACCTTCGCTCATTGTCTCTGCTGATATTCTGTGATTGAAGTTCCATTCTAAGGACTGAAATACATACAGCATCACTAGCTTTAAATTTCTGGGCCCAGTTACTCAAAACTTTAACGGTCAACGAAGCTATCAGCCCGTTAACTTTAGATGTAAAATTATTATTACAAGCAACACGTTTATCAAACCTTTTAAAGTTACTTCAGCATAACAATTTACATAGAATAACCCCACATTTTAAAGTTGAAAAGTTATTGTTTCATGAATAATTTAATCTTAATTTCAACGCTGTTAGCTTAATTGATCGTTAAAGGTTTAAGCAACTCGCCCCTGATGACATAATTTACATTCAGTTTACAGAGTGTTCTCATCACAATAATCACGACGTTTCTAGTACATATAATTAAAGGTGTGTTTTACACGCTATTGTACTCTTGAATGTTAGATGAAATACCTGGAATAGGTGGTGCAACCATGCCTTTCTCCCGCGCGTTCATTTGCATCACAAGCTCTTTCAATTCTTTTAGATCTACAAGAAAACGTGCATCAGACACAGTCATTTTCTTGTAAATATTATGAAAAAACGGGAGACATACTATACGTTATTTAAAAGTGCATTATCTAGTTATCTTAGTCATAACATATTATTCAAACTCCGGTCACGGAACCATCATTAACTTATAAGTTTGAACAAATTTTCAGCGCAACAGGCATTAAACCTTTAAAATGGTCGTCTCTACAAATGCCGAATTAACTGATTCATTATCCAAACGGTTATCATGTAACACTATCAGGGAGGAGTTGATCACAAGAAACTTCCTGTTTTAGCTGCTTGAACGTTAAGCTCCACCCAAATTAGGATTCATTCCCATCAATTCCGTTGACAAGGTTACGACACCCACGTGTTCCTTTGTGAAAACTAAGTTAACATTTAGTCAGGTGAAATGCAGATAGACTGGGCCAGTATTGACCAACCCGTTCTTATACTTAAGAATAAAGAATAGACTTAGACTCAAGAAATTATACTTGTGTGTTCGCAAATTTATCGCGTGTTAGTGTTGCTTATGTCATTAATACATCATTTTAATAATGAGTGCTAAAATTGCCGTTGGTAAATACCAAGAAAATTTAAATTAGCAAATTTAAATTAGCAGCGCTCTTAGAATAGAACATATAATATTCTTTATTCTTAGTCTTAAGTCTAAGATTAGATTGGTGAATACGGGCCCTGATTGGATAAATTTAAACCAAATCGACATTTGTAGATCCAATCATCGTACCCATTAAGGTATCCTAACATGATTGCCATGGACATAATATAATAACAAAATAATAGTTTACCGTTTTGAGTTGCATTGGTAAATATCTAATTAAGGTAATGAGACAGAAAAGAACGAACATTGTATATATATACAATTAATGCCTACATTTTGTATTAGTATCACTAACTTTATAACACCATAGTGCCTTCCAGTATATAAAATGTGTCATTTTGACATCAGGGCTCCAATAGTGTTTTGTTGGTAAAGATTGATATAGTATTGATGGTTTTGTTTTTCTCATTAAGCAACAATACAAATAATCCAAATTAACACACCTGTTCCGATTATTTTCACATTTGCATTCGTTTCTGTGGTTGTCTGAAACATAACACATGTTTTGGAAGTTAAAATATATCTTGCTTCATAATATTAGTTACATAACTGGTTTTCTATAAACCCGAAACAGAGGTCCATATATGAGACATGCAGGTTAAACCATTCAAACCAATCATTGATACGAATACTGCACAGTCGAAATTATGTATAACCTAATATACTAAAATAGATATAGATACAGTATGGGGCATTGAAACATAATTATTTAATGCTGTTAATTAATAGTAAAGTATGGTGTTATTAATGTGCATTTATATTGATTACGGTTTAATATTTATCATGTAAATGTATACATTTTCAACAACAAAACCAAAAACAACGACATGATTTTGAAAGTACATGCGTAAGTTTTTAAAATGAGGTTAGCATTATTATGTAACATTATATTTTCACAACATAGAATCAACAAACATTTACTTACTTGGTTAACAGATGTTAGAATTGTTCCATGCTCAACGAGATTTTTACGCAGATTTTTAAGTTCTGTAGTAAAACCGTCTACGCAGGCCTGTATATCAGCGCAATGATTTCGGTGATCATCCAACATCTTAGTATGTTTCTGTTCAATGGCATATAATGTCTCAAGTCTGTCGTTAAGAGATTTCACTGTTTCCTCTTCTTCAGCGCTCAATACCTTTTTGGACGAAGCTGTGTCTGATGATGAACCTTGTTCAATATCATCTAACGACTTTATTACTTCTTTTATTTCGGCAATGGCTGTCTCCAAATTGTCTTTGTGCATAAAGATGGTATCCCTCAAAGTGATAACGAAAGTTTGATCTCTCATCTGTAATAGACAAACAATAAATATGTGAATGTCTAAATAGTGTTTATCTTTCTCAAAATTTCATTTCTGTTTCAAATTACACGGATTTCCTTTTGAGATATTGATTAGAAAGTACAACATACTAGTAGCAATGTCAAAACCACCTAACAGATACAACAACAATGCATATACACAAATAGACATGGTTTTTACATTTCAAAGTGTTAGCAGCTGTAGAATGTATTGCAAAATTTGGTCAGTTCAAGAAAGGTGCAGGATTATAATTCAGAATAATATAGTAAATATAGACTTCTTGTCCACGAAATGTTGACCTGAGAAGAAAATAATATGCCTGCAATGCATGTTCATGTAACAGTCAATCAAATTAAAATCATCTCCAGTCTGACGCTACTATATTATCCGCTGACTGGATCTGATGACTTCGCACTAGGGGTCACGTTCAGATGACCTTTTTAGAAGCCAATCAAACTGTTGTCTTCAAAATCTTGCGGTATAACTTCATATATAAACCACAAATACTATGTACGAAATTAACGTGAACTTCTGATGTCAACTCGCCTAAGGTACCACTATATCCTTTGTTGTCCCCGTGAAAATTAACTGTAAATGAGTTATTCCCGAGGAACAGCTGGAAATGGATCGCTTTTCCAAAACTGTGGCCAAATATTGCTGTGCAAAAGGCAATTTCATTAGGCGCAGCAGGGCTGATGTTCGGAAGGTCATTTGAACGTGACCTGTTATACGATGTGTTCAGATCCTAACAAAGTTAGGATCTTAATGAGATGGATGTAACAGTATAAACGATGTGTATGTCGAATACACAAAGAAGTTGCATATTACTTTTTTGCATACCTGTAGTACACAAATCACTTAAATAGATACCTACCGACGCAAGTTTCATAATAGCCTCTTTTGCTTGTTGGTAAGAGTGGAGCGGTGGTTGTTTCAATACAGCCACAAATACGTCTATGTATCTTTCCACTATGTCTTTTTGCAGCTGCTGTGTACCCGAATGGAATAACTCATTTCTTACTTTGATAGCCTGAAATCGATTGTTGAAATTTAATTCTAAATAAGATGTCAAATATCTGCAGATGTCAAACGCCAATAACAAAACTACTACTGCCATCACCAACCACGATCACCAACAACAGACACAATATGTGACGTAGTCAGACGCTTTTACATAATAAAATAAATAATTACAAATTGAATATGAAGCTATAATATTACTTAAAGAGTTAACAATTTAAAAAGCTAGCTACGTATGATTAGGTTCTAGGTAGTTTGTATACTGCGTTGACAATGGACATAATTAGTATTAGTCTGTACACTTTTGAATAGTCAATCAATGCAGTCCAGGTATGCATTAACTGTCGCTGTGATACTTAATTGCAATTGGGGTTATGTAAAATGAGCATGTTTCAGTTGGGTTGTCAATAGTTTACCTCGAATCTGTTTTTGAAATCTGAAATACAAATTATAAGCATGTACTTACCTCCTCTAAAACTCCGACGTCAAACTGTCTTCGCATGTTTCTGTTATTCAGACAAATGCTTAGCAAACCTGCAGCGTCAGTATCGAACACATCTGCGAGGCCAGTTTTTCCTGATCCAGATATAAAGCATTTCGCATACTCCCAATAATTGTTGGACCACTTGCTTAAGTCTGCGTTTTGGAATGTTGGTGATGCCGAAAAGTGTTCCTTGACAACATAGTCATAGAGAAGGCTGCACGAGCCCCCTTGCGGACATTTGCGCTTTCCACGTTGTTTGGAGCAATTGCACATATTGGATGCTTTTTGAAGACACTTTTCAGATTCCCTTTCTGAGCCAGCGTGGAATGGCAAAATGTTTTGTGCAGTACAATTTGAACAAGAAAATGCAGGGATTTTGCATCTTGTTTGAATGGTCTTGATTATAACTACATACTGATTTTCTATTTCTGATTGCACAAATTGTGCTAGTCCATCTTTTACATGGCCTATTGCCAAACATCCTTTCGTCCAATGTCGCACTTGAGAGTTGGTAACTTGGTGTAACGACATATCAAATGTCTTCGTATTTTTCTGGAAAGTTATATAGCCTAATAAATATAAACATATGTATGAAAGTTAACAAGATCATGAGTCTCAAATCAGAAATCGTCAAGATATACTGTAATTTGAATTGTATATTCTTTCTCGCAAACCGATATTTGTTAATCCATTAAAGAGATTCTTATCCATATTTATTTAAAAGTTACAGTTACCAAGAACAGCGTCAGCAACAACTACAAGCAAGAAGAGAAGAAGCGCATTCTTAGTAACTATTTAACATGCTGAAATAACTTCTAGGCCGGTATTCACAAAACTCCTAAGGGAAATCATAACGTAAGTAAAAAAATTCAGATTACATTTTTTAAATTTGCAATCCAATCATTTATGTATTCAAAAGAGTACAATACTACACATCCAATCCATATTTACTAGTTTAAAACATATACATCTTCAAAGACCTATTCAAGAAAGAGTAAGAGACTAAATGAATTTAAGGCATTTAAGAAATATAGCTAAGGAGCTTTGTGAATACGGGTCAAGGTCTTAAGCGATATTACAAATACACATATACTAAATACTTTGATATTGGGACATAGCTACAACGTCTGAAAGCAAAGGCGGAAATATATTCAGTACAAACCAATATGCTTACGAGAAAGAAATGAGTTCAAGGCAATATTAAACTGAATATAAAATTCACTGGATGTAATTAAATAAATGTACTAAACCATACCGTTCCTATCTTCCTATGACTAGTGGTATATTTATGTAACCGATAAACTAGACTAGCGAATACAAATGTATTGTTTAAAATGCATAATTTAATAATATTAAATTTACAATAAAAGATTATCACGCGATGTTTATACAAACAGCAAAAGCAGCACAGGCACATTTAAATTATGACTCACCAATATGTCGGTCAGGATCCTTTATTTCCTAGGCCTTGTGTCCCTTGAATACTGTTTCATATATCTGCATAAAAATAACATGTTGATGGATTTGCAAACATGTATTCAACGACTTTGACACTGAAACTGTCATAATGTGCAGTCACAAATTGTCAAACGTAAATATATCAGGTGTTCAAGACTTAAAGAAATCGAAAATATAGATGTAATAGACAATACACATTGACAACAAAGTCATTCGACCAGCTGCATACCCTTTCTTGCCCAGTGTGTCTCGCGCTTTTAAATTTCCCGTGTACAAATCCTCTCAACATAACTATCTACCTTATAGTACAAGGTTACATGCTACTATAAAATCTGTCTGAACACCGGTCCTGTAACACTTATAAAAAGGCTTAAGCTGACAGTGTTTTAATTAGTATTTAATAACTCAATAGTATAAAACATACTTAGTTACTCGTACATATCGTATATGTTTCAACATGTAGTAAATAAGATCTAGGTATTCTCACAAATGGATTCTATATACATATATATTTGTAAATGGATATGTAAACATACCATAGTGGCAGACTACGTTTTGAAAGTTGTAAGTAATCAATTCAAAGCCTTGATAATGCTATCTATACTAGCGTGTACCAAACAGAAGTGAAACATTGATTTATAATTACTAAGATATTTATTTTAATAACTTTATCGCATCATAAGCATTAGGCCAGACAAATTTGATTCTATGATTAGCGTCTCCCTGATTTTTCGAAACCGACCAACCAGGAAGGTAAAAATAAACAACAAGTTGATAAAAACATTTGTCTAGTCACAACTTATTCATGGCAGTGGTCCAAGCCAAAGCTAATGTTTACATGTAAAACTCCTATATATCATCTTCATATTGGGAACATACTTTTACACAGTATTTTAACTGTGTAAATTGGCTAGTTGCACACTGTTGTTTGTACAAATATTGGTAAAAAAAAAACAAAAATAAAAGTCTTTCTTTTCTCGTTTTTTTTAATTATTTTTTTTATTTACGCACTCCGATTTTGTTTTCGTTTAGGCATCCAAAATCTAAACAAAGACGATAAACATAGGACCAAATTGGTACGGCATTATGCTATAACGAGCGCGTTTGATTTACACCTTAAGATAAATTTACCCCTGTAGTTTTATTATGGTATGTAAGCGTTTCCGCTTTGTAATTATTTGCGATAAGTATATGAAACAATGCTTTAACTTGCAACGTAAATACGTTTATACACAAAGTTAAAATAAGAACTGACTTTGCTTAAGCGATTTTTAAAGCATATTAAGATCAGAAATTGGTTACATAGTGCACGATTAACGCAAGATAAGAAACATGATTGTTTTGAATTTGAAATTGATACCACTTTCAGTGTATTATTTTCGTGTTATATGCATACTCTATTGTGTTCAAGTGTTTGGTCTATTTGTTTATGTCTAAACTCTCAAATATATTCTAATCTTTGAAAATTTGTGAAACGAAATTGAATGTAAAACGACACCGGTTACAAAAAAGCTTATTATAAATACAATAATTTTCCCTTTCAAAATGGATATTTTTAATAATATTATATACTAGACGCATAGCATAGACGTTGAAATGTTTTATTTTCTACCAAATAAGAAACGATATAATAAAGGGAAACCTAACTTACCTTTTACCAATAATTCTGCAGTATTTGCTATGCTTCATATGCTGAGAAGATCAATGCGATCCGTAATAAAACACTGGGTTTTTCCACGGTTTTTCCAAACACCGTCTCAATGATGTTACATCACAATACAATGCTTAAACTATGGAGTAGGTCAACACGTCCGCGAAAGAAAACTCATTGCAGTGATCCCCCCTGCTAAGCGTTGTTGATCAAGTAGGGGAGTTAACCGTATATTTTGCTGCGAAAAGAAAATGTTGCTTTTGTTCAGTTTTTAAACACCGTCTCCATATATAATGTTGTATCCGTTTGTCATGTTTAAGCTGTTAAATAGGTCAATACGTCTGTGAGAGACCACGGCGTTTTTCTTAATTTGTATTTATTGTTTCCGCTTTGTATGGGTGTCAAATACCTTCAAGTCAAAAAGAAATTCATCGAGCGTCACACTCCCACTACAGTAGTGCTGATTGCCGTACGGATGAACGTTTTTATGAAATAAGATATCATCATTGTGATTAACTTTCAGACGAGTGTCATTTTGTGTAAGAATGCCTACCGTTTAATGATATTAGAAAATTGCAATCTTATTAAAATTATCTCCAGTTTGACGCTACTATATTATCCGCTGACTGGATCTGATGACTGCGCATTAGGGGTCACGTTCAGATGACCTTTTCAGGAGCCAATAAACTGTTGCCTTCAAAATGTGGTGGTATTGCTTCATATATAAACTACAAGTACTATGCACGAAATTAACGTGAACTTTGGATGTTTACTCGCCGAAAGTACCACTATAGCCATTGTTATCCGCGTGGAAATTAGCTGTCAATGATTTATTCCCGAGGATCAGCTGGTAATGCATCACTTGTCAAAAACCGTGGCCCAGCATTGCTGTGCGAAAGGCAATTTCATTGGGCGCAGCAGCAGGGCTGAGATTTTATTTTTCGGAAGGTCATTTAAACGTGACCTGTTATAAGATGTCTTCAGATCCTAACAATGTTAGGGTTTTATTCTAATGGGATTGAGAAAAGAGTTAACTAAGGAGTTTTACTGGAAAATACCAACTGAACAAAATGTTGAATTTTGTGTACAAAAAAGTAAGTTTTACTTTTATTTTTTTTATTTGGTAAATGGTCAACTGTAAGACTATAAAACTAAATAAATATTCAAAACATATCGGTAACATCCTTAAACATTGTTTTGAAGTGGATGCTATCAAAACAAAACACTTATGTATTATAAAAAAAAAACTTTTATTATTGGAAAAAGGTTATTAAAACAAAAAAATTTCTGAAAAACTAAATAAAATGTTCTATGGTCGGGACATTTTTTAGGGTAGGTCGGGTACCTGAAACAAACATAATTTTGGTACACATTGATGCAATCTGATAATGCAATTATTAATAGAAACGTATCTATATTATTATGTATGTCCATAGAGCATGTATTCAACGAAACAAAGCAACAAGTGTATTAAATTACTATTAATAAATATTAAATATATGCACACTTGACCACTTGCTACGCATTTGTTTTGTGTTATCATTCTCACATATATTAACGTGTATGCTGTTGTTTTCATAGCCTTGTTAGTACTTGTATTTATATACTAGATTTATTGTAATTTATTCATGTTCATTTCACTTGAGAATTAATTCGTACACGTATGGCCACTACACATGCATTTATCTACCGGTATTGAACTGTTGCATGTTAACTCATGGACTGTATGTCTAATGTATACTGGAATACACCACTTGACCAAAAGGGAACCAATCAAAACGTTATTTTGATCCTTAGTGCGACGGGAGTAAGTTATTGTCACACAAATAACATTGACATGGATGGTAAAACCGGTGAAATATTAAGATAAGCAAAATGGAATCCCAAACAATTGTTCACATCTATTGTCCATACAATGAAGTTTAGTTTTAGAACAGTAAATCTAGAGTGAACTGTAACAATACCGATAGTAATGAATCACTCATGAATACCTCTGAATATGATATCTAGTTTACCAAGTGTATATATACTAAATGCATCTTAATGGTTTCAACATGTTTTAAAGTTAACGTGATGGTATACAAAGAATATATGATACAACAAGTTTCGGCTTCATTCGGCTGTAACATTATAATGTAGGCCAGACACCTTGTTAAAATTGTATTAACAATAATCCAACACAATGGCCTTGGAAATCTAACCTGTTTATTAAAATTAAAAAATGTGTACAAAAAGTTGCAGTTGTAATGGCCTTAACTATATCACATGTATGCTGCTTTGATACATTTTTACGTATAAACAGTAAATGCATATTGAAAGTTTTCTGTATATCATGTATTAAGCAGATATAAATTATTATGTTTAAATCCACAATAAATGTGGTGTAAGTAGGTGATTACACAGTTTGATGGACTATAAAGACGTAGTACTCTTACTAATTAATCATAGTAATCTACTGCATGCATGCATGTTGCCCATAAAACTTTGATTCCATAATATGATCATACTAGACGTAAGTAACTTGCTAACACATGCTTTTTATAAACGTTTCCAGGTTAACTGTTAACACGGGATTTTCGAGTTCATGGATTTGATAAAACACCAGATTGATTTGCATATGATTTACATTTGTGGAAACTTCTATTGTATATTGCATTAAACTACTTTTCGCATTGGTAAAACTACCAGAAACAGCAATTACAAGTCATATATTAAGGACATTTCTAATAATGTTTCAAAAATACAAAGGTGAAAGCACAGCGTTGTAAACATATAACGATTCTAGTTCAATTCAATATAGGTGTGCATATCTCTGGAGTCACTCAGCTGGTTGTATTGTGATCTTGTCGCAGGAGATTCAGTCCGGTTGTCTGCAAAATATGTACATTAACAGTAAAACAATTTATGCGACATACACACATTACTTGCGATATTTGGTGCCCCCATCCCCAGTTTGTAGCATGTTTATGTTTCGTGTTGTGTTGTGCTTATTTTCCTGTATTGTATAGGCAAGTGGTCACATGGCTCAAACAGAAGACCAGTGGGTGTTAATAAGGGTGTCTCTCATGGGCCCGTATTCACAAAGCTCCTTAGGAAAAACAAAACATTCCTTAAATTCCTTAAATTCATAAAATTCCTTAAGTCTCTGGCTGTTTCATGTATAGGACGTTTAACATTAAACAATAAAATGTTGCAAACTTGTAAATAGTGTTTATATGTTTAGTATTACAGCCTTCTGTGTACAGAAATCAGTTGATTTCACATAGAATATTTGATCTGAAATTTTCACTTAAGTATAACTATAGTTAAGATTTCCATTAAGAGCTTTGTGAATACCAGCCCTGGTGATATGTCTGGAGTTTCATTATTCTTATATCTGGTATTTATTAACAAAAGTATATAAAATTGGCCCGTATTATTTATTTAGCTCCTTAATAAAACATTACATAATATTCAGCTTTATTCTGTAGCTGTTTAATGAACAGTTATATTCACAACAAACATCATAGGATGTGTCCGTATTATTCCGTAACACGAATATAATACATTCACATGTATTTTCTTATAGAAAAATAAATTGATCTGGATATTTCAGTTTAACTTTCCTCACTCGTATTTTGTAAATACGAATGCTTTATAAGGTTTTCGATGCGTTATTAATTTGAGACTAAAATTTTCACGACATATTCCTAGATTCCAATACACACCCCTTGCAACGTTCCCTGCTATCACAGTGTAACCGTCATTTTCTTTTGCTGGCCTTTGTCCGCTGTTCTGTCTGATCCTGATTTACAATTATACATGAATTGTAAATTTCCATGGTGCATATGTATGTAATATTAAGCAATGCCAGTTAATAAGTCACATTTTGAAACAATTTATCATATCATCAGGCTTACATGCATTGGCGAAATAAATTCCCGTTGAATTATTCAAAATGATCATCGAAAAGGAGAGAACGAATAGCTACAAAGTAGATAAGTGTTGAAAAAGATACGTTTATCTGCTCGGTTTTAGCGTATCTAATCCACGCTAAAATAACCCACTATTTATTCAACACTAACCTAGCATTCTTAATGTTCAACGCATGAATGTCCTTACCTGAAATACACCAGTAACACTATGCTTAGAAATAGTATCGCAATGCCGGTGATAACAGCCAAGGCAATCACAGTAATCTTTATGCCGGCAAAGGTATCAGCATCATCCGCCCCAGAGTCTGAAAGACCGTCCTTACTGTGCTTGTTTAAATCAATCAGGAAATAAATACAATCATAATGCAATAGAATAGAACAAACACCCAATCACAAATGCGCACAGAATGAATAGCTCTTAAATTAAGACGATTTTACGAAACCCATATATGTTTTGTTTAGCGCAACATCGCGCCTCCTTTTAAAGAAAATGAATCTATTTAAGTTTTATACCTCATGTACTCTTGAGGGAATATTGTAGATGTACCGCAAAGAACGATCAAAACGATAACATAAGCTGACAAACTTAATACCCAGGTTGTAATACAAACTGACCTTCTTCCCATTTGAAGTTCGCCATGCAGGCAGCACATTCTGGTATATTTTGTACATCATACACAATTCACATTCTGGTATATTTTGTACATTATACACCTATCACATTCTGGTATATTTAGTACATCATACACCTTTCACATTCTGGTATATTGTGTACGTCATACACCTTTCACATTCTGGTATATTTGTTACATCATTCACATTTCACAGTCTGGTATATTTTGTACATCATTCACATTTCACAGTCTGGTATATTTTGTACATTACATTTCATTTACACGTTTTATGTTATTAACCTTGCTCTATAAAGTACAAAATAAGATTTACTTACTGGTTGCAACCATTGTCACTTCATACATCTGTGTATACATTTTGTTAGATCTACATGTACTAAACGTTTAAACAAAACAGAGTTTTTTAAATAATCCTACACTTCATTAATGCGTAAAAGCAAAACAATTACTCATTGTAAGTCTCATTACAACTGCGATGAAACTGCAAGGAAATTATTGTACTGTTGACGTTGCCACAATAACATTCAAATCCGGAGCGAATATTGTTTAAGACGAACTTTCTGTGAGTAGAACGACACGATGCTTTCTCGATGTCCATTTATATCGATATAAATGGACATCAAGAAAGCATCGTGTGGTACTACTCACAGAAAGTTCTGCAATACAAAGTTATGTTGACACCGTGTTAGATCCATTTGGGAAGGACAAGTTTAATCTCCCTATGCTTAGCTTCCTCACCATACGGGAAGACTGTATTATTCGATATAATATCAGATTAGGATAATTTTTCGCTTTTGCGTATAATGGTTGTTTTTAATTAATGCACAATTAAAAACTATGTTGGTGCAATTTTAAAGTATTCAACAACCCATTCTTAGAAGAAGAAAAATGAATATTTTATCATATGCTATACCTTGTCTTCCGTGTAATACAACCATTACGAATATTTCTATCTTACACATCTGTAAGATAACATTTTGAGCGTTTCGTTTTCATTTGCTACATATTCTTTCACTGACCAATTGCTGACGTTATTTTGGTGAAATGACGTCGTCAACATGAAATGACGTCACGCCAATACACAGTTTTTAGGATTTATCAACATGTTTTGGTAAAATCATACGTTTTTTTTTTCGTTTAAAAGCATGTGTAAAAAAGATCTGACACTCGTTGTCATTTCATACCAAAGGCTCGCCTACTAACAAAATTCCGGAACTTGTTTAATAAAATATGGTATGAAATGACGACGAGTGTCAGATCCTATATTTTCGACCGTTCTGTTCTAAGAAAGCTGTTAAAGGCATCTTACTTGGTATGTATTTTACTAAGTCTGAGTATATGCTATATTCTATACTCATAATAGTCTAAGAATGGGTTGGTGAATACGGGCTCAGGCCACATACAATGCAGTATGTAATGCATCACGACAACTTGAGCCATTTCGTTTGCAGATGTTTGCTTTCGTGTTATATGTGATGTACCTTTCTAGTTGTTGACACCAGTCATTTCAATTCATCATCGGCTAATGCTAGATGATTATTAACCTTTCCTTGTTTTGGAAAATATATTACAATATATGTATACTATTTTTTTTTATTTATAAAACCTAGTTATTTTAGCTAGATAATGTCGAAAGCGTAAGGTTGATTGATACACACTCGAGTCCGTTTCATGATTACAAGATGGACACCATCACCACTGCGACGGTACCCTAGGTTAAAAGTAAATCAGGTATTACATTATTTCTGAGGTAAGATGACATGCATAAAACGTTGAATATTTTTGACATTTGCTGTCACAGCTCCTACATTTAAATGAGGTCCACTGAAATCTGTGCCACTCCAGTCGGTACCCTACCTTATCCGCAAACAGGCTCGTAGTTAAACGTTCCTTTTAAGTTAACATGGTTAGTTTAAACCTGTTTATTTAAGCTCGATTACGTCGAAATCCTGAGGCGTACTGAGACACTCTCGAGTCCTTTTCCTGGGTAGAACCAGTCCTTGATGTCTTTTGCGAATAAATCATGTGAACGCTCCCCGAGTTGCAACCAAACTCACGACCTTCAGATCGGAAGGCGGACACCATATCCATTACACCGCTGCGACTTTTAACACGGCTTGTTTCTTACATTATGATCGACCGTTATTAAATGTGTATACACATCTGCACATGGTTATGAAGCTATACAGGTTTTTAATTTATGCCATATTTCTAAGTAAGGTTGCCTTGTAGTACTATGTTTGCCAGATGGTCGCACACAGAGTCCAATTCTTTATATACTGGAACATTTATTAACACAATGTCATGCTGTATATTTGTCAACTGGTTTCTGATGTTAAGTAACACCGTTGACAGTATATCAATGTTTTTACATGTCCGTAAAATAATTAAGTCCAAGCTTCCTGAATGGTTAAACATGTAATCTCGTAGTAAGGTTAATTGGTCATTGCTTTTGTAAGAATATTATTGCCATTTATTCTTTTGGACAATGGACCGCAAGGATTACCGTGTGGACTACTATCTCTTCTGCAATCGACACTCGGGTATGTTACTCGACAGTGTCATTTGATAAACATAATAAACACATATGTATTAAATCCATTTAATTTATTAATCTCACATTATACCATCGAGCATTTTCGCTAAAATTCAGAACAATATTAATGAATGTTGTCAAACTGTAACAAATACATCGCACTTTTTGAACTTATCAAATCAACACCAATTACAAGACAATAAGATTGACGGGGCTAACCAAAATAGTATACGTTATCTTTTACATGACTTTTAAACATATAATAAGATCTTTATTGCAATGCTATGAGGTTCGATTTTATTCAAAATTATTTGTTTTGTGATTTATTCTTGGCCAAGTGTGAGATTCGCCATGCCTTTAAATCAGTTTATAACCCCACTGCTTTGCTTTGACTGTTCCAAGGCGGTGACCCCAGTTTTAATTAATTCAGTTGTGCTGTGCGTATTGT
Organism: Congeria kusceri; assembly: GCA_027627225.1. Classification (NCBI taxonomy): domain Eukaryota; kingdom Metazoa; phylum Mollusca; class Bivalvia; order Myida; family Dreissenidae; genus Congeria; species Congeria kusceri. The sequence goes on along the minus strand of CM051039.1, from coordinate 39,194,451 downwards.
ACACAGTTTTATTGACAAGTGGCCAATTGCCTCAAATAAAGGACCTATGGATGTCAATACGGATAATGTTTCCGGGGATTTATTTATCTTATAAGTAATCAATATAACTCAACATAACATTTTCAATATCCAGATTAGCAAAACGTGCAAAACGACAAATTCCTGTTCGTCATAAAAGCTGAACGGAAATTATGATTTACTTACTAGTGTCAAATGTCTCAAGTAATTTACCTACTGACTAACCAGAGCTCCCGATATGTGTTTGTACTGGTTGTAAATATACGCTTACTTCTGAAAATTTGGGAGTAAAGGTATACTTACTTAAGAAATGTTGTGTGTAAATGTACACTCTATGTAGGATAAGTGGGGTAAATTTACATCCAACAATACATTACAACGAGTGCAGAAGACCAGATTATTAGAATAATAATCCTTTAAAATGCGGTCATGTGTATGCAATAATGTAACAAGTAAGAATTGTGATCATTTTAAGACATATTGGTAACTACTGAACATATCAACTGCACATTCAGGACTTGGACTATCTGTTTCTGTTTTCCAGTCACTTATCTACGCGAAAATCGGAAAAAATGTGCGTAAATGTACACCCAAATTTTTATTTTTAACAAATAATAATAGCTATATAGTGTGGTTTTTAACTATAAGATTACAATGGAAAAATACCAGAAAATATATAATCATACACGTGTTTAATGTATTTATTTCAACAAGTTTGGAATGTATTGAGACTTTATAGAAATGCAAACCCGATTTCGTAATGTGAGCATGCAATTAAATATATATATCGTGACTGTGCAAAGCTATAAATTATACGGGAAAACTATTTGAAAGTAAGGAAAAACAGGGGTTGAGATTAAACCTTTGTGAACGTTATTTGACTACTTAATTGGTAGTTGAGAAAAAGACACACAAAATACCAGGTCTAAATTGTAAGCGTATTAAATGTATACATTAGCAGAATGGAAATGTTATCCTTGCAGCAGAGGGTTTAATCTTTAATAACTTTCGGTTTTAGTTTCTTGTTCTTTTGTACAATATGTTACAAAAACTACTTTTTGGAAATGTCAATGTTTAACAAATTTACAATTTATAAGAAAGCAGCACCTAAGCTCTATAGAGGTATTTTTGTACACACGGATGATTTTCAAAAAAGTATTAATAAACACTGGTTATTTTACAAATTTAACATTCTTATGCCAATATCTTTTACTTGACGAACTGACATTTATTCATATATTATTCTTTGTTCGCCGTACTTCCATTCGTTAAAATCGACCATTCGAACATAGAACGGATGCAAAGATAAGCACTCGTTACAATAATTCTTTGCTTTTTGACAAAAATAAAGGAAAACGTGTTCAAAATGTAACGAAATAAATATACAATTCGCTTTGCTGATAATGTTTTTTTGCATAGATAAGGACTATCGATCGGATCCTATAATTCAGCTATAACGGTCGTAAAAATGCGAAAACATTCTACAACTCAAAGAAGACAAACATCACAAAATTCGCAGAACCTGAACTTTAATTGGAAGTGCGAATACAAAAACAGTTTACAAAAAATAATTAATTTATGGAATGTCGAACGTAAGGCACTTTAAGCATTGGTCTGCGTAGTGCTTCTCTTATCGAAATGTCTCCTAGTTAGTCTAAAGACAATTCAAAACTAACGATATGCTACTGGCTTAATGCCTACTTATGTCAAACTCCAACAAACGCAATTGGCAGTATACGAACGTTTTCACAAGACATGTCCATCAAACAAGTAAGCCCTATCTTTCTACATGGATAAAACAGTGTCAATAAAAACTCATCGTCAGGTCAATTGTATCAAAGAGACCGGTTTCGTAAAGCCAATGTAGTTGTAGATGCGTATAGGCATGATCTACATTCTGCTTGTTTCTGAGAACGCAGTACTTGGGTGTGGAAGACGCTAGACAATGTGACAGTGGTGGCGATGCTGAAACAAAATTGGTAATTCTAAGCCTCGAGCAAACCTTCAGCACTCGTTTTCTAAGGTGTTTGTTGGAATATCTGATTGAAATGGCTCTTCTGATGTTCGTAATATAGTATTGAATATTACAGCTAATTAAAGTTGGCATTTAGACTATATCCGTGGTGATATACGCAATTTAGCAGTATTCCCGCGACAATGGAGTATGTCAGTAGATTAATTTAGTAGTTATATTATAATGCACAAAAGGTAAACTGTGTGCTTAAAGGAACAATCTTTGATTTCTTATGCAATATACATGTACATACATGAATCTTATGTTCACTATATATGGTCTAGTAAGTTAACCAAATCATCCCGTCTCTTGCTATCGATTACCATATGTGTGTACGCTTTTGAAAGCAGTCATTTTCAATCCATTTGCAACGTTATATAAAAGTGTATAGTTCTTTAAATATTTGAACCAAATTGCCAACGCACGGCGTACTTACCCATCTGGCTCCGAAGTTCGTTTATAACAGCGTCAGTATGTCTCTCCATTGCTAGTTGATATGTTTGTGAGAAGTTGCCATAATTTGGATTGTGAGCATTTGCTTCTCTCCTTGGACGACCATTGTCTGCTGGTATTCTTACCAAATCTAAAAGACACCGATTTCATTTACAAGCTTGCACAATTATCAGCTAAGTTAAGAAATTGGTTACAACGTGTTTTCCATAAGGGAGCTTCAAACTACTATACTAGCCAAGTAACACAACGCTTTTGATAGAACGTATTGTAAAATTGTAGATGACAATGTCATACCCAAGCTGTCGACATAGGATGCTACGGTTTCAATTGTATCTTGGCACTCTTTCTTGTTTTTATCACTGGTTGAGCTTGTGCGCCTTCTACAAAATAATTTAGAAATTGGAAATGTATCATCGGTGTTTTATACATAATAATTGTTTTTTTTTGGTTTTGTTGAATGTTTGCATAGAACTGCTACAAACACACTTGTCGTGATCGTCAAAATAACAAACTATTTACTTCTTTATCAATTTATAAAACTACAAATAAATTTTAAAAATATAATAAATACAACTTTATTGTGGCTCAGTGTGTTTTCTTCGTGTGGTATATATATACGTACATATAACGTTCGACAATTAAGTTGGACATATCATTGAATATGCAGTTGCAATATTGAAGGAAATATTACCTTTGGGAGCACAGAAAACATATCATACAGGAACATGCATTGTGACATAAACACATACCGACGTTTCACCACCACAATCACACACGCGGCAACCAACATTGCACAGCCACACGTCACACAAGCTATGGTTGTTGTCAATGCCCTACTTATGCCTCCTTTAACAGTAACCACCTCACTCTTCTTGTTGGCATTTATTATGATTGAACTTTCACTAGCAGGAGGTCTTGATATCAATGTCTCTAACAGCTGTTGATCACAAGAAGGCCCAAAATACCCTGCCTTACATCCGTCTAGACATATGCCCAATATTTGATTGCAGGCATCATCTTTGCAGTTTTGACTGCACGAAACACTGAGCGTAGATTCATTACCAACATTTCCAGTCGAGTTTTCACATAAACCGGTATTGATGTTACAGCCGTTTTCTGCACAGTTGCTCCCACACGGTATTTGACAGATTTGCCCGTGGTACCCTTTAATGCATTCGGCGCATTGTGTACCATTCATGCACGCTAAACAATTTGCGGGGCAATGTATTTCCTCGCAGAAATTTCCTCTAAATTCTAACTTGCACTTAATGCACATTTCACTTGCTGCCATGCATATATTTACAATGCAATGTTGTGAATAAACCAATTCACACTGTTGTCCACAATGTCCGCTTAAACATTCAGTACAATACCCGTTGGATTTATCGCAACCCTTCAAACAATAGACTGGACATCGATCTCTGCACCTTGGACCAAAGTAGCCATCTTCACACGCTGCACACTGACCAGTTAGCATATCACAACCCCCTCTGCAATCTCGCGGGCATGTAATATCACATATTGATCCATAAAACCCTGTTATACATTCTTGGCACTCACCATTAACATCGCAGCCTCCTTTACAATTAACAGGACAGTTTTTATTACATAGAGTCCCGTAGTTTCCTTCCGCACAGGACGTGCACGATACGCCGTTGACACATGTTGTACAGTTCGGGTTTTGGCATTTAAGGCAAGTTGCACTGTTCAGGTAGAATCCTTTATCACAGCTGGTACAGGTCAGACTTGGGGTGCAGGCGACGCACGGTGAAGAACATGATGCTTCAGCTTTTAGAACAGGAAACACACATAAGTTGAAACAAGCTAGTAGTACCGATTTAATTATGCACTTATACTACGACACCACCACTACCACCACTGCCTCCACAACTACAACAACGACAAAAACAAATACTACTACTTCTACTATTATTACTACAACCACTACTACTACTACTACTACTACTACTTCTACTACTACTACTACTTCTACTACTACTACTACTACTACTACTACTACTACAACTACTACTACTACAACTTAATATAATAATAATAATAATAATAATAATAATAATAATAATAATAATAATAATAATAATAATAATAATAATAATAACAACAATAAATAAATAAATAAATAAATAAATAAATAAATAAATAAATAAAAAAAAAAAAATAAAAAATAAAATAAAAATAAAAATAAATAAATAAATAAATAAATAAATAAAATTGCTTACTTTCTGTAAATATCAATTTCAAAAGCATGTGAACTAACGTGAGCCTGTGTAATGGCATTTTTATTGACTTAACAACACTGATTTGAACTTCATCTGATTCAAACAATTTACTACCTCTACGACTGAAATGCTTTAAATGCTTGAGGATAAACGGTCTACTTCCGTGTAATAGCATTTATGGAATTTAATACAAAATAAGTAGCAAATCTAAATACCATTTCCTTATTTAAATTTAGCATGAGTCAGCGAATACCATTAGTTTCTGTTATCAAATTTCATACAAACTATAAAACATCGTTTGCGGTTTAAACTCCATTCGTTACTTGCACAGTTCATTGTCATGCACCAGGATATCGAGTGTAACTTAAACTGAACTTTAATATTAAAGGGACCTATTCACATTTGGCAAATTGACAATTTTAAATAATCTTAATTATAAACCTTTTGTAGTGCTTTACGTCAATATTTATCACATCACGTGTATCCTTTACACAGTTTTGATTACCGGTGTAAAGGGTGTGGACTTTTGTAGACCAGGGCCCGTATCCACAAAGCTCCTTAGGAAAATCTTAACTTAAGTCAAATTTAAGTGCAAAATTCAAATATAATTCTCCATGTGAAAATCAATATTTTACATTTGAAATATGGTAAAATGAGAAGTATCTGTTGATTCTTTACATGATTATGTCCATTATTGACAAAAATAGCTGTAAAATAAGCAGCCACAGACTTAAGGAATTTAATGATTTTAAGAAATTTCCTTAAATTTTCACTAAGGAGATTTGTGGATATGGGCCCAGAGTCCGTATCAACAAAGCTCCTTAGGGAAATTTGAAGTAAATTTCTTAAAATTATAAAATTCCTTAAGTCTCTGGCTGTTTCATTTAAAGTTTATTTTGTGTTAAATTGTTAATTTCTGGTAAAGAATCAGTAGATGCTTCTAAAAGTACCATATTTAAATAAGAAAATAAAGATTTTCACATAGAAAATGGTATTTGAAATTTTGACTTAGGTATAACTTAAGTTAAGATTTTACTTAGGAGCTTTGTGGATATGGGTCCTGCGTTCTAATACTACTGGAACCGTGTAGCCAAATTGTTTTTGTCTTTGTTAATACTTTTCTTAACGATTCCATCATTATTGTCGTTACTCCAACAATATATTTGTTGTAAATAGGAAAGTATCTTGTTCTAATAGCTGCCCATATTTCTGCACAAAACCGTCGAAATGCCCCGTCAAACATACACAATGCAGTGTTTTACTAGGGCCAATTTGGGGCCGAAATCGGCACCATTCTCCTGCTTAAAAAGTATATATTTTTCCCCTATATTTGCCTTAAAATTTCCCTATAAATATGAGCATTATATTAAAAAATCGGACACAAATAGATAAAGATAGAGGAATTTCCGTAAACGCTGCCAGAAATTTTTCATCAAATCAAGTTAGTGGATAATCTTAGTTATTATTTGTAGTCAAACAATTCATTTATGTTTTATAACAAACTATCATATAAACATGCTAATAATGCTTTCCCCCCCCCCCCAAAAAAAAATCCCCTTTCGGCGCAAAAATTCCCCATCTGAAGGGCCCCGCCACCTTTCCCCAAAGATGAAAAAAACACTGCAATGATTAAAGGTGGTGACAGGGCCTTCTAACCGTCCATGCAATGAAATAGGTCGTTTACGTTATTTTACAAGTGCATAAAACGGAACTGCAAATGGTCATGCATATTACATCATACTGTTTAATATATTTATATATAGTAAACTCAATACGAAGGAGAACGCCGTGGAATTCGATGAGAAAACAGGAACATTCGTTCTTGGCGAGAAGTTTGATCCCAAACACGCTCAGTATTATCAATGCGAAGTCAGCATCGAGTATGGTACCACGATGACTTCGTATCTTCATATCGTAGTTACTGGTTAGTGATTTTTAAAGCTTGCTTTATTATCGTATTACAGGTTAGTATGTTAGGAAATATGTAAACTAGTAACCCAGTACTAAATGATCGTATATACAGGTTAGTATTTTTTGAAAGCATGTATACTAGTGACCCCGTAATTTCATATCGTAGACAGCTTTATTAAGACAATGTAAAATATTAACCACTGTGATAACTTCATAACCTAGTGACACGTCAGTTTTCTGTTATGGAAGTTATGGAAGCATATACATTAGTGGGTCGTACGTGTTTGTGTTTTTGCAGAGTTAAGTGCGAAATAAAATACATCGGTTTGTTAAAAATGAATTTTTCTACTGCCGGGGTAGCTGTAGTTACTTAATGTAACATTCAGTAGATAATGTAATTTATTTCCAAATATGGACTGAACATGACGTACGTGCATTATTTTTTCTCCTTATTGGTTAAACTGAAACATCACTGCGACTATACCAACTTAACCTATTGAATTAAAATACATTTGTTGTGAATACTCCTTTTGTAGTAACAAACTTAACCTATTGAATTAAAATACATTTGTTGTGAATACTCATTTTGTAGTAACAATTAAGGTCTGTTGTAAAGATCGGTTGAACTTTTATTCCTGTTTTATCATTTGCATCAGTCATGAGTGAATGCATTTCTGAAGTGGATTTTCACTGTGTCGATTGTTTAGTTGCGCATGCCGTTCGTCATAGTATAATTAATTGTATTACCACATAATATGTCATTTCTGCACAATGTAATGAAATCTACTGCAACTACCATATTTGGTTAAAGGTTATGACCATAACTTTATTTATGTGACAATACGTATGCATTATTAATATATAAACTATATGAGGTGTGTCGTGGGAAAACCGGTCTTAATGCACGTGCGTAAAGTGTCGCCCCATATTAGCCTGTGAATTTCGCACAGGCTTATCCAGGACAGCACGTTCCGCTTTTATGGTATTTTCGGTTTCAAAGAAGTCTTTTCTATAAATAAATCCACTTTAGGCGGAAAGTGCCGTCCTGCATTGGCCTGTGCGGATTGCACAGGCTAATTCGAGACGACGTTTTACGCACATGCATTAAGTCAGGTTTTACCACGACACGCCTCATATAGACTTTCAAGGCTTCCAATCTCAAAATCCTCCATGTGTGTTATTGCATTGATAAATGGACCATTATATCCTATATGTTTATTTCGACCTCTCGATTGCAAACAAATGGCAATTCACTTGCTATACTGACGGATAGCTATTATTTTCGTGTATACTTAGTTGAATCTCCGACCAACACGGTTACCAAATAAACATAAAAATGGGGACATTTAGTCGGTTATGCGATGTGAACATGTTTATTTGGTAACCGTGTTGGTCGGAGATTCAACCAAGTATACACGAAAATAATAGTTATCCGTCAGTATAGCAAGTGAATTACCATTTGTTTGCAATCGAGAGATCGGAATAAACATATAGGATTTCGCAAAACATATTGATAACAAGGTTTACTACTGCAGGAGAACGTGCGAAGTCTTTCGCAAACATCAAAATAAACAAATACCTATTTCCTACATAATATATTGTATTGCATATACATGTTTGAGTACATAATAAAATATATAGCTCAACTGGATTCAGAAAAATATAATAAGCATACAATATTGGCAGTAAATATAAAATCAAGCTTTTAAAGTCCAAATGTATCAGAACGTTTGTATAAACACACAATTACTTCACAGTGTTACGTTGTATCTCCATTATTGGTTTGGTAATGCTTGTTAAAAGTCCGTCTTGTGAGTGCAATTTTGTAAGACTGCGGCGACAGCCGTCTTCTTTAATACAAACAATCGAATGCATCTAACCTCACAGTGGTTTCCCCTGGATCGCTGATTGCATTATAAACATGTTTCTGTTTACAAGTGCTGTTTACCGGGTTGTTGCGCATAACATTATATCGCGTAAGTTTAACATTATATAGCGTAAGTTTAACAATGTCATATTGACTCAGTGCACATCTCGGAAACTCGTGATCTTTTAGCTTTTGTTGTTTACACCGTCTACGTTCCATTGTCCTCACTCGAACATGTTCCAGAAAGCGACGAGCTGTTTTCGTTACAAGTGTCACAGAAAGTCATGTACAGTATTTACATTTTGAGATTCAGCCATAAATGAGCAGTGAAAATCTTGCGGTTTAGTTCACTCCAAAGTTACAGTAAGTGTTGAAGGAACTTATGTATTGCAGGACGCACTCGTAACAGAAGTTGAACTGTTCCTGAAAAAGACAATATTATATTGTTTATGTTAAATATCAATTTTGTTTAAGTGAACTATTTTCATATAAGACATGAAATACGGAACCACCTTTCTTGCCTTGTGTCTAAGATTAAAGATACAATTTATTATGCATCTAAACATTAGAAAAAAACAAAAATAACACAAATTGAGCTTAATATATAAGTCAATATTAGTTTATCACGTGTAAATATAAACATAAGTATATATGCATACTAGTACACAGCTTCAAAACATAAACATAAGCGGTGTTCGTATGTCACTGTAAGGGCAAAAACAACAACATTGAAAAGCATCGCACCACATTAATGAATAAGCTTGAGCTAGCTACGTGCTTGATTGATCTGCATTCTGACAATCTAGATAAGGTTTACAATGGTGATAACATACCATGCTTGCAATTGCCTTCCGCCTCCTTGTCTGTACCCTTCGAACCTCGTTCACCACGCTGACTTCGTGCTCTAGCTCCATTTTTTTTTTTATTGTAATGAACACGTTGTTAACAATATGGTTGCATTGTACAAAAAAAGTATATTTAAGAATATAATTCGGGCAGCATATGATCATTTTTACAGCGTTATTTCTTTTCTAAATCAGGGTCTTTTTGTTCAAAACCTTCCTCATCAGTGAATGCGTCGGCCCATTAATAAAATAAATGTCTTTCAACTTTGCTTTATAAATACTTAGTTACAATTTATTTAAAATAAACTAAATTCGTTAGAAGAGCGTTTTCCCTTAAAACCGTTGGCAACATTTTAATTGACCGTTGGCCTAATTGAACCGAATAGGTGTTGTCTACTGTGTTGGTATTCACAAAGCTCCTAAGGGAAAACTTAACTTGAGTTGTACTTAAGTGGACATTTCAGATCAAATTTTCTATGTGAAATGCAATGATGTCTGTACACAGAAGGCTGAAATACTAAACGTATAAGCAATATTAACAAGTTTACAGCATTTTAATGTTAAAAGTTGTATACATGAAACAGTCAGAGACTTAAGGAATTTTATGAATTTAAGGAATTTACTTAAGTTTTCCCTACGGAGCTTTGTGAATACGGGCCTTGGAAACGTATGCATGCTTATCAACATACAGGCACTGGAGAACGATGGCTCCACTCGAAGCATTTGTTAGCTGTCCAACAAACAGGATTAAGTGGAGAAAACTAGCTGGAGAGTTCGGAACTTTGTTGCCGTCTGTCCAATCAGTGTACTGGACGTGTGTTATCGCCTTCTCCCTGCCATCCTATGGTGGTAACATCATAACAATAAACAAAGGTCCGTATTTACCAACCTATTCTTAGACTTAAGTTAGACTAAGAATAAATACTAATTTATAACTGTTATGTTTGAAGTGTACTGTAATTTTGAATCGTGCATGATATTCCTCCACTCTCATTACAGCATTCTGTATTTAGAACGATTTATAAACGTCATAAGCAACATTTTAACTCGGCATAATTAGAACAAAATCACATTATTTCTTGAGTCTGAGTCTGTTCTTCTTTATTCTTAAGTCTAAGAAATTGTGTAATGCGACGATACATCCTGCGACGGGTATTATTTACACTGATACTGTATTATATTGTATAAACTTTCTTCAATATGGTTAATTTGTTTGCCATTTAATATGTCCTTCTCAATATGAACTTACTTACTGAACAAAATGCTCATAATTTGTATTGTTTTCTTGTGTGCATGTGTTTACCATTCAATACTTCTTACGTACCTTCTTGTACTTAACCGATAGTCGTCTCAGCACACAGTTGTCTCCCTTGTCGTCCATCTTTTGACTCGTGACCTGGAAGTCACCCACCTTCAAAACCTGATTGTCCGCTGGATAGAAGACCCCCACCTGTAACATGGTTACTACCATGTAAGCTATAGCAATTTGGCCTTCCGGAACAGTGTTATCAAAATATGTAGTTTAACAATGCATCTTTATACAAACAATCGATTAATTAAAGGCAAATAAATTGAAATTAATGGTATTTGACAAGTTTTAATTCAACAGTATTGTTGAAATTTTGAACACGACGAAACAAAACGAAGTTTATAATTTGTTACTAGTTTATCATTCGTCTCGTTGAAAGGTAACGGTGAATATTTGGATTAAGACTGCGTCGCCACGATTATTAGCAAATAAACAACGCTAGTGTTTATAAACAGTTCACTTGGAGGATCAGAGTTTTTATTTTAAACGGTATCCAAAAACCGAACAGTTTCCTGACCCAGGGTATAACTGAAGCTCAACGCACAATAATACAACTATACCAGACATTTAAATGGCTGTTTTAATCGTTTATTATGAAACCATCTCCATCTTTAATGCGGCTTTAACAAAATGTTAAATATTATGAAATTCCAGATGCATTCACCGGAGAGATACTCATATTACCATATCGATGTCCATTATATAAATCCTCGGACCGCATGCGTATATAGCACATTTCACAAACTGTACAACACGAAATAAGCACATAATAACTGGGGTAACCGCCTTGGAACACCTATGCATGGCATTCGTAGATAAAACACGTGTACAGCCGACGCCAACCTCACATCTGACATAATTAATCAATTAAAACGTAAATGTTGATTCTACAATCCGAACTATATATATATTGTATACAAACGATTCATATAAAACATTAGCTCTCAATACCTTGTCTGTAATGCGGTCTTCAAAGCTGACGATAACTGTGCAGTTTTCTTGGAAGACGAGAGTTAGAAAGTCTTGCACTGTCCCTGGTAATGGTGACTGCGCTGTGATGTACCGCTGTCTGACCTTGAAACTCTGTATCAATCAATAAGGATCATATTAAATATACACATTAACACATACGATGAGAATAAGTGCTGTAATTAGTATTAACAACAATATTCATAGAACGTGGTACTTTATTTCTACTCAAGTACCATTCAGTCCTAACTTGTGACACAACTATAATTATTTTAATAATTATACTTCAAAGTAACAGTATTTAATTGATCAAATCTGAAGTAATAGGAAAATACTGAAGGAAGGAACACTGAATAATAAAACTAATAGTCTTACGGTATGGGATAATTAAAGTATACATACATCCATGTACACCGCATTGATATAGTCACTCGTTTCCGAGCGACCAGGCACAAATAGGCGTGGTCTGTGTTCGTTAACTAAGTAAATTAAAAGGTTATATCTACATTATTTAATTCAAATATTATATCAAACACACCGGATTACGTTTATAAAATGTACACCGCAAAGCCGCTGTAGATACGTTATGTTTATCAGCAATATAATACATGGAAACCAATGTTTAAAAACAGGGCCCCGGTACACGACTTTAACAATTAAGCGATCATGCACTTGTAATTCTATTGTATCCTTCTTATTAACTATATCTTAGCACGAGATAAAAACGCCGCTTAGGAGAAACATAAGGCTAATTGTAAAGCATGTTGAATTACTAACCCGGAATGTCTGCACCTTCTCTGTTTTTGTTGTTCAGTGTTTCATTACGTGTCAACGTTTTCATCTCGTCGTTGTTGAAATGGTTGGCAACAGATACCAGTTGCTGAATATTCATGAAAGGTTTTGGCATGAATGTGATTAATTCATTTAAATACATTCTCATAGTAAAGCATTTTCAAAGATTCGGTTGATTTATAAGTAGCCGTAATAAAAACATCTGGACTATATTTAACGACTCAATTTGTGTTATTCTGATTTATCTTTTGACAATGATGAACTGATGTTAAGAATTTTGTATGCGATGATTGTCATTCGATGGCATTACTTTTTTTGCATTTGTTATACATTTGTCAAAACGTCAGTTTGTCTGTAACTATACTTTTTCTAGTTTAAATCACCTTAAATTGCTTTTGCCTGTGGTCTTGACCCATTTTAGTCGCGGATTTTTGGAACTGGTCAGCAGAGATTGGCAAACATTCCATTGCCAGCGCATGCGCTAAAGCCTTGTGTAGGAACACGTATTGCTCCTGAAAATCGTTTTTACAATGGTGTTCAAGCCATGTGTTACACTTCACCTACTTTCCGGTACGTATACGTTGAATTGCACAACAACAAACGTTGGCGTATGGATAAATTGGTTGAGGCTATTGTGGGATCATATTTGTTGAAAATTATATTTTTCACATCTTTGAAAAAAAAACGATCTTATTCTTCACAGGTGTGAACAATGAGATCTTTTTATTCACACATCACCATCTTATTCTTCACAATTTCTGTGAATTGTGTGCTCGCATCCAGTTTGTGATATGCAATGAAATTATATTCTTCTGTGATCCTCACGCATTCCGCGTTTGGACCAATCGCATTTTTCACACTTAAAACTGTGACAAATAAGATCCTTTTCTTCACAGGTATGTGAAAAATACGATTTGAGAAAAACATGATTCTACAAGGCTATGGACATAACAATACCACTATGATTTTCGTGTTTGAAAGATCATTACCCAGTTTTGAATGTTCGAATTTGAGTTACGGTAATAATTGTATGACACATACATTTAATGGTTCAATATATATGTACGCTGAAACATGGATAATATGTTTTCCTATTTAATGTATATAATATTTGTTGTAGTTAATAGTTGAAAGATGCCACTTTATTATGCTTAAATAATCTTATGATATTCCAGACGAACGCTTTGTTCATAAAACTTATAACATACCGCTGTCTGGACCATGTTGACCCTGTTTCTCCTCATGTTCAGCACACATCCATGTATCTCCACAGCTCCCTCCGCCTCGCCCTCGTGTATCAGAATGTCCAGAGCAATGTAGGCACCCGTACGGCCTATACCAGCACTGAAGTCAGATCAAACATGACTTAGATATTGATATGTCCTCGCGTATCAGCATGTCCAGAGCAATGTAGGTCCCAGTACGTCCTATACCAGCACTGAAGTCAGATCAAACAAGACTTATAGATTGATATTGTCCTCGTGTATCAGCATTTCCAGAGCAATGTAGGTCTCTGTACGGCCTATACCAGCACTGAAGTCTGATCAAACAAGACGTATAGATTGATATGTCCTCGTGTATCCGCATGTCCAGGGCAATGTAGGTCCCTGTACGCCTATGCCAGCACTGAAGTCTGATCAAACAAAACTTATAGATTGACAATGTCCTCGTGTATCAGAATGTCCAGGGCAATGTAGGTCCCCGTACGACCGATACCAGCACTGAAGTCAGATCAAATAAGAGTTATGGATTAATATGTCCTCGTGAACCAGAATGTTCAATGTTGGTCCCCGTCCAACCTATACCGACAGCGGAACATTAGAATATATAGTTGGATCAACCGGGATATATAATATCACATTTACATTTGTCAAATAAAACATAAAATAAGAAAAAAACATTTGAGTGTTCAAGCAATTGAAATACAAATGTTTGAGATATGTTAAATATATGTTTAGACGAAAAGCTATAAAAGAATATTATCATCAGTTGATATACACTCAGAAATGATGTATTTTTAGAATATCTTAAAACACATATACAATTAGTGTTGAATAGTGTGTTGTAGTTGAATTTCTTTCAAATATACTGAGATAGTACTGAACTATATATGCACAGACACGACATGCAATTTATTTATACAGTTTCTCTCAAATAAAGATACAATGTACCTGCAATGTACAAGGGTAGGTCCGTCCAACTTGGCGTTAATCTTCAACACTCTGTGTCTTAGTTCCAGTATTGCAGTAACATCCTCAGGAATTCCACTATCTGGCCAGGTCGTAAAGTGCAGATGGTGAAGTGTACGGGAGCTTGAGCACTGGTTAATGCCAACATCATAATGTTTTATGTTTCACAGTTTGAAAATCACACTGAACCCCACTGCGTCAGCATTAGAGCATAGTTCAAAATAATAATATAATCAATCTGGATGGTACGCGACCAAAAGAGATACCTTAACGACCACATATAATTCCTCAACGATGTTCAAGACAAATATCCCGATTTCTACTCGATCAACACGTCATGCCGAGCACTAGATGATCTATATTCAATAAACACAACCAGCTCGACAACCATCAGACATCGAACAGACCAAATTGATTTGGCCGAACAGGGGTTGTCAGACAGCAATCATGTATCTTGCGAGTAGAGGTCCCGTCAGTCAGGTTCTGACTTGCTCTTTATACCACCCAAATTATGTTACACGTGTCGCGTAAAAATCGGGCTTAATGCACAGTCCACACAGGCTATTCCGGGACGACACTGTCCACCTACAGTTGATATATGTTTAGAAGAGAGACTTCCTTGAAAAAAAAATACGATAAAAGCGGAAAGTTTCGTCCCGCCTCGTTTCAACATGATTGCTTTCCATACAATTGCATAGCAATAACAATGTATAGTAATCTACACTCGATTTATTTACATGTAGACGGGGTAGAAAGCCGGTTGCATGACGAGCAAGGGTAAAAACCCCAGCTGACAACTGCAGCAAAGCAAGCCTTATCAGCTCCTGACTGCTTAGTCGGCCGACCGATAGATTGAACATGATATTCGGTAATACAAGAGGATACAGTTTTAATATATATATTTATTTATTTACTTACGCTGGTTAAATTAAACGTTCGCCGTGTAAATTCAGCATACACGTCTTCACTAAGCATCTGAACTGTCACCGATCCATACAGCTTTGTTTCTCCCAAATCCGGCCAGTATTTCTCACACTTTGTCTTCTATAAACACAAGAGTCTGACATTAATATAATCAATATTTACTACATTAATCGATACTTTTGTAAGCGTACGTATAGGTTATGTTTTCAAAGGAAAACGTGTATCACAGTGCGGATTTGTTATATACGACTAAAAAGCAGCACCATAACCCAGCAGAGTAGCATCGTATATAACGGAATATATACACATGCAGTTAAGCAATATTATTCCCTGAAAAGTGTATTTCTACCGAAATCGTTGTTAGAGTAACTTTGGTGTGTATAAAACATATGTTTAATGTTCATATATATCATTGAAATACAATAAAACATGTCACATTTTGGTAAATATATTATAAATTGTAATAATTAATGTTAATTATTAATATAATTATAATACATAATTTTATGCACATAATGACATCATAGCTGATTGGTACCTCTGCCTCCTCGAGATTGGTCACCATGACTACCCTCTCCACCTTTTGTTGCCAGATCATGTTCCAGAACACACTGAAATCGCCCATCTGCTTCGACATTGGACCTGGATATTTTTTTAGTTTACTTGCAGCTATAACCAGTTAGTTTTCTTTTGCCATTGCAATTATCAACAAAAAATGTTACTACAATAAGCGTACGTCTTTACATATGCTCATTGCGGCATGAAAATCTATTTGAGGCGTGTCGTGGGATTAATGCATGTGCGTAAAGTGTCGTCCCGGATTAGCCTGTGCAGTCCGCTTAGGCTAATCTAGGACGGCACATTCCGCTGTTATGGTATTTTCTGTTTCAAAGAAGTCTCATCTAAACATAAATCCACTGTAAGCGGAAAGTGCCGTCCCATATTAGCCTGTGCAGTTCGCACAGGCTAATCAGGGACGATATTTTACGCTCATGCATTAAGCCCGGTTTTCCCACGATACGCCTCATTTGTAGTAGATAAAAGATTCCGATGATAAATAAAACATCTGCATGACAATAAATGATAACATGGTTTGTCCTTTGTCTACATTTAAGACAATTGGTAAGATTATTTCAAAGTTTCAACCTTGAAATTTTATTTGGAGTCAAACGGTGTCATTCTCATTTGTTTGAAAGAGACATTTACTGTATTCTTTGCCAAACCTAAAACAGTTTGGCTTGCTACAAACACAATTATCATATACAGAAAAGTAAATTAAAAGATGTATCTTGGGACTTGAACCTACGACCGCCGGGATGAAAAGTCTGTCGTTCTAACCTTTCGGCCATTCTGACTTACAATGACAGTAGTGAATATTTAACGCTATGTACGTGTTACATGTGTTTTCTAAAATACCGATGAAAAGCGTAACAAACGATTTATAATTTTACACATTTCAGTTAATGATTTTTCACATACGATACTATATTTCCAATATATTTTTTTGTCAGTAGTCTTATATCTCTTGCTTATATATACTGTAATTTTCTTTTTGTGATCTATGACAAAAAGTTTAAAAGTTTCAATAAGCCAATCTGTGAACAGGCCCATTTCGAATTAAAGGCGTACTAAATATTTGGGGCCAGCATTGCCACGAAAGCTGTGTTACCGTCTTACAGATCAGGGCCCGTATTCACCATCCCATTCATAGACATAACATGTAAGAATAAAGAATATTCTTGAAACTGTTCTGTTCGTTGAACGATGTTAATTTGATACTTACTTGGTATGCACCAACACAATTATAGATTTTTTTTATTTAGAATGATTTATTCATGACATAAGCAACATTGGTACTCGAAATATTTGCAAATGCACACGTATTTTTCTTGAGAGTACGACTATTCTTTATTGCTAGATCTAAGAATGGGTTGGTGAATAAGGACCCAGAAAGCAAATGTTACAAAATGGGAGGAATACACGTTGAAATATATTTATCATTGTATGATATGTCCTGGTTAATACGCACAGTACTACCCGTTAATCATTATGCTTCGTTTTGTAGACTTACCAAGTGAAGCGATATACGCATTCCTCTTCTTATAACCCTATAAATAAATACAAGTAAACTGTACAGGATGTAAATCATTAAAACCAAACTGTTTTTCGCTAGTTGTAAGGCTTTAATAACATACGAATCATTAATTTAATGCAGGCACGCACATTTATATGACATAGTAACCACATACATGAATTTTATTGACAGTCAAAACGTGAAGACTTTACATGACATTAACTTTCTATAACTTGAGTCAAATAAATGATGTGTGCAAAATACACATTCATGCTTCATTCTGTCTACAAATAATCGCACACAATTAGTATGTTTTCTACTTGGTCATAGACCGTGCATATAATTCAGTGCTACTTTTTATTTACGCTAAATTTGTGGCAACATATTATCGTTTAAATACAATTTAAACCAAATATAAATTTGACATTTTCACTAGTTCCCAATATGTTTAATAATTACGATAACAGTCAATATAGTTTTGGTACATATCAACTTAACCGTCTCATATATACATTATCTTGGCAGGTATGAAAAATATCAATCATACCTTTGCAGGTCATAAGTCTGCGAATAAAAGTTGCTACGAAAATTATACGAATAAAGAAAATATGTGCTATAACGCAAACCTTCCCACTACATAACTGGTCTTTTATGCGTGAAGTTCAAGAGTCAATATTTAACCAGTATTTCACAAGTTAGCTAGTTGTCAACTCACGTCGATATAATTTGCATTGATGTAATCAGAGTCGCCTCCCTTTACTTTCACTCTGGTCTCGTCATCTGAAATCACCCGAGCATACACAACAGTGTTAGCCATACAACACGTGGTGCAATTACCAGTTCACCCTAGAACGCATTGAGTGTTTACTGGGCAAGGCAGGTTTAATCACAGTGTTAAATACAGTCAAGTTGTTAAATAGGATTTTGTCGTTCATGAATGTATTTGCAATAACGCTGTTTTTTATGTAAACCATGTAGGAAGTTTTAAAGTTGTAGTTGAATTTTGCAAATATTTACTCCACAATTCAAATTATGTTTAATGCTTTAGTAGATCCGCACAAGTATTACAGGTAAATACAATTGCAAGGCAATAAAAAAATACATAGGTTATGATTAACGTTATTGGTTTCTCAGTCGTGTCGTTTTTGCATCAGTGTGAACTTTTTGACTATGAATTAACATAATAATTATATGCATTATAGCTCTACTTAATTTGCCCATTTTTCATACATTCCACATACATGTACTTACATGCATATATACCCTGGTATCTATTTTTCACCACGTTTTCCTTTCTCCTCGCTACATCATAGCTTCTGGTAAGGCCGTATGGAAATTTCTATGGGATAATAAAACACATAAAACATACGTGGTAGTACAAGATATGTTTTTGTACAACTATTGTAAATTATACTGCAATAAGGAAATCACTTGTAAATCATATATATGTTGCTATTGTCGGGGATAAATTAGAGAAGACACCGGCTGTTTGGAAATATCGAATGAATCAACTTCAACGCGAATAGAATGTTTAATTAGTGGCGTTATTTAACTTGATTCTCCCAGAATACACCTGTTGTTTGGATATGAATAGGCTTCAACGCGAATAGCATGTTTAATTAGCGGCATTATTTGACATAATTCTCCCGAGTTATTCAGAAAATATCAGTATTGCGAACTACATGTACACATCAAAGCTGAGCTCAAAACAAATAGTACTTGAAACGAATACAAAACCAATTACATCAAATTCTTCCTCGAAATATTCACACGATTTAGAAGTGACGAATTCCATCAGTTGGTCCACAGCAATCTTCCTGTTCTTGATATCATCCAGCCCTATGTAGTAGACGTTTTCTTCCGGATGTGCATGTTTGTTTGGGTTGCCCTGGTGTTTTGCAATAATCCGCCTATCATCGTCATCTACAAGTAAAATTTTTTTTAACATTAACGACATTCCATCAGCACCAATTGTTGTGAAACACTTGTTACAACAGGTACAATGTAACAATAACAATAAAATGTCCAACACAAATAATGTGCAGCTAATCTTGAGATCCTTTTCGTAAGCTAACACTCAATGTGCTATATTAACAATCTGTCGTAAATGTGTGCCAACTTATCAAAAATAGCCTAATCCCTTTATTCTGGTGATTAAGATATCATTAAGAGAGCACAAAGTCGATGTAAATATGCTTCGCCCTTCAAAGCATCGTATACATTTTGCTTGCATATATCGGTCCATCGGTCAGGCCGTCCGTATATGTCTGTTTGTCCGTCGGTATGCCGGTAGACCAAACGTCTGGACAGTACCTAGAGGACCTTTGGGTATAGGTTCTTCAAACTTAGTAGGAAGGTTTGTTTTGATAAGAGAAGATTCCTTTTGAATTTTGGGTCCTTGTGTCAAAGTTAAGGTAAAACCGACCATACAATTAAAAAGAAAACATCCAATAATTGTGATACGTTATCAGGGCAATTACTTAGTAACTCTTAGGTCTAGGCTCCTAAAACGTGGTATTTTGGTTGGTCCTGGCTTATAGAGGATCCCTTTTTCTTTGGGGGTCCTTAATTCTTGGTCAAGGTCAAATCGCTCAAAACATGACATAAAAACACCCAATAATTATGAAGCTTTAACCTGGCAAAAACAACCATTAGGTACAGGTTCTTTAAACTTCATAGGTTGGTCATGACTAGTAGAGGATCCTTATAGATTTTGAAGTCCGTGGGTTAATGTCAAACCAAGCAGGAGTTATAAAGAAATAACCAATTTTGAATAACTGTAAAACCTTGTACACACAATAACTTTGCATCCGTGGGCTTAGGTACGTCACACTTGGTAGGTAGGATTGTTATTGAATGTATAGAATCCCTACTGATGTTGGGGTCTTTAAGTCAAAGTTCAAGGTCAAACCGACAAAAAAAACAATCATTGTAAAACCTTGACCAGGAAATAACTACGCAACCCTTAGGCCTGAGTTATTTAAAATTGGTTAGTTGATTGGTAATTATAAGCAGAAGATCCAAATTGACTATTGGGTCACTGGGTCAAAAGTCAAGGTAAGATGGATTAAATGATGTAAAAACTGACATAAAGATGCAAAACCTTGTCCAGGCAATTGCTACAAAACCCTTATGCCTAGGTTCTTTAAACATGGAAGGTAGCTTGATCATGACTAGTAAAGGTTCGATATTGATTATTGAGTTCTGGGGTCAAAATTCAAATTCAAATTGACAAATAGTTGGAACACTTAGGTCTCCGGTTATTAGCTTTGGTAGGTAGGTTGGTTATGACTACAAGTAGATTCTTATTGATTATTGAGTCATAGTGTAAGCGAAAACGGTCAAAAGATAACTTGTTTCATTTTAGTTTTCATCCTCGCAGTTTTGTTCAGAGATTGTTCTCTACTTAAGGGGCGCATTCCTGTTTTACAAACAGTTCCTGCTCTATAAGCATTGTAGGACAACAACATATTTACAATTTATAGTTACAGTTAGTTATGATCTAAACTAGCAACATTTGTTTTTATACGTGTTCAATTTTATCCGCGTATATATGATACTTAACATAGTTAAAAGAGCTAAAATATTAAATGTTTATTAGCCCACGCAGTTAATCGCTTTGTGTTTATCGGAAAATCTTGCGCTGAAGAGAAGGTTAGTGTTAAATAAAAATAATTATAATAAGTTTAAGCATAAGAAGGCAGACATGTGCCTAAACTCCAAAAATTTGAAGGTATGTCCCCTACACTTAAACATTGAAAAAGGCAAACCATGCAATGTACCACAAAAGGGAAACAATACCTATTTCAAGAACAGTTTCTTCGTTGTCAATCCTAACAGACGCAGCTGATTTCGGAACATCACCGCTTTGTCTGTTGTTTTGGTTGATCACTGAATTGTTGGTAGGACCAGCTATAGTCGTTCTCGTGATCGATGCATCTGCTTTACAAAATATCATTACAAACTCTAACATAATTGTTATAATATTTCCATAGAATATATATGAACTGAATTATATATTAACCCATTAAAACATGACAACAATGGTACACATGAAAAGCATCCGTGCTATTGGGATTGATCAGTACAAGAAAAGTTTGCGTTAGTTTATATTGTCTATCATCGTTGTTTTCAATTGGGCTTGTCCGAAAAATCTTCATGGTGATAAGCATGTTCAAACCGGAAGTGGTAATATGACAAGTTATACAGTATTACATGACTCTGTGTGTACACTACCTGGTTTAGCTACAAGCTCCTCTATGGTGTGAAAGTCGTTCGCATACCCTGGATGACTGCCACTGTGGTCCTTACGTCGCCTAACGGCCATAGCAAAAATCTTAATGTCTGTACATTAAACATTAAACATAACTATTTCTTCCGTAGTTGAATTTATTGACATTAATTTAGGCGTGTGTGTTAGACAGCACGTTAAATGTGTTAACAGGAAATAGTTCAAACAAAGGCATTACAGTTTAATGTTTATATTCTAGTCTCTGAAACAGTACTTACTAGCTATTTGAATAATTGGCCATATTGGAATAATGTTGGAATAATACAACTGGTTTATTAGAAATCTCCATAATCTTAATGTGCACTTATCTAACATAAATGTCAAGTACCTCGTTTTCAGAACGAAAAGAATGACCACGATTACAATGATAAGTGCCACGCCACCTCCTACAGCACCGGCAATAATCGGTACAGGTGGGCCACTCTTGCTGTCAACCCCACCAAGGGCTTCTTTTTTCCTGTCTGTATAGTAAGCGAATCTCATAAGCATTTAATTGCAACAGGCAATTTCGACGTTGAACAGACATTTATATTGTTAAAGCAGCAGTCCAGAAACATGTTAATAAAAATAATAAAAATAAAACTTTCCATAAATCGTTTCTAATGGACATCTTACCGATCAAAATACAAACAAACCGCATTGAAATCGGTAAAAATAATGACGTTTGGGTAACGTTTTATTGTAGAGTTAACTGCATGCGATATTTGGTGATGCCTCTGGAGTAAATCAGCATGTACATTAGTGTATATTCCGTTCGTACCAAGCGCTTTCGAACATAGACATTATAAAATACCGTTCGTAAATAAGAAACAGTTTTCAGTCGAATAAACGTCATTAACGTTCTTTAGAACTAATGCCAATTTAAGATTAATTGAATTTTATTCTATGGACTGCGGCTTTAAAATATAATTTTGAATTCGACAGAATATTCATACGCAGTTTACAATTCTGTTTCAATTTTACATTTGCTGTTTTGTTAACTGTACTTAAATGATAGAAGTCTTTCTCTTGTCTGATAAATTACTTCATTCAATGCTTGTATTTCATTTAGGGCTACTGTACATACATAATAATTTTACATACCGCATTTCGTTCCAGTGAGGCCATTAACACATTCTCCACTACAGCTACCATCAACATTACAAGCAGGACTCGTGTTATTTGTAAGAGGCGAGCAGGTTTTAGGACATGGTTGATTACACTTCGAACCGTAATAACCAACGATACATCCCTTAGTACAAACGCCGCTATACCGTTCGCATTCATTGTCCACACATGTGTTTTCACAAATTTCAGAACACGTTAAACCATAAACCGTCGCAGACAGACATTCAAAGCAGGCGCCTGTTCGATTGCAACCAGTATTTGAACAATTTAGACTGCACGATATGTTGCACGAGACTCCATAGTACTTTTTTGTAACACATTCATTGCATCCTCCAGTGTGTATGCCACATACAGTACCCAGGCAGTCATTGGGGCATGGTATATGACATAATTGACCATAATAACCGTTTTTGCATGACGTGCAATATGTTTTATTAAAACATGTTTCGCACTGTTCTGGACAGTCAACACACTGCCTTGTACCACCGATACATCCTTCTTGGCAATTGGTAGAACATGATTCGTTGCAAAAGTCTCCGTAGTAACCAACTTTACATTGGGAACACCTACCCGTATACTCACACCCACCGACACAATTTATAGAGCAGCTATTATTACAGTAAGGTCCGTACCATCCTATAATACAATTATAGCAGTAACCAGTGTCTTGTTCGCACTCGTTATAACAATTTTGAGCACACACTTCTTGACACTTATTCCCATGATATCCTTTTTGACATCGGAAGCAAACTCCAGTTAGATTATTGCAATCTAAACAGTTTATAGAACAATTGGATATCGGAATGCAACCGCCGGTATTAATATCACACGATCCATTACAATTCTGACAGTAGCTCATACACTGCGGTCCGTATCTTCCGGGAGGACATACATGACAGTTCAAAGCATTATCGCAGCCCACACAGGTACTAAGGCAATTTGAATTACACTTTTCTCCGTAATATTTTGTTTTACATTGACATGAACCGTTGCTTTTATCGCACACATTTGCACAGTTCTCAGAACATATATAAGCGCAGTGCGAACCATAGTACTTATCTGCACATGAACATTCTCCAGTCAGATAATTGCAGGACTTATTAAAACATCCATTGCCACAGTCGTTCGTACATGACAAACCGTATTTTCCTTGTATACAAGAAGTGCATATATTTGCATCTGAGCATGTTTGGCAGGTTAGTAATGAACACGGGACACAAATACTATTTTGATACAGATAGTATCCATCCTTACAGCTAGTGCATTTGTTGTTTTGATCACATGTTAGACACGGCTCTGAACATCCTTCGGCTAAATAATCAATCAAACGATGACATCACACATTTAATATATCTTGTAAATAATTATAAATGATCGCAGCATGCATATGACTCGATCATATAGACCATTGATATATATTGAAAAACCTGACTAAATTGAAACCCGGTCACGATGCCTCGACTTGACAGAATGTACTGTTCGTTATTAAAGGTACCTATTATATAGTGCATAAATAGGTCTAATACATCTCTAAAATCGGTATTAACATTAAAGAAAACAATACACTTATTAATTGCCTTTCTCTTTTGATAGTATGGCCTTATTAGAGATACATATGTATGTATTACACCATATATATTCGTTAAAGAAAACAAGTTTTTACCTTTAGATAGCAACCTCTGTGCAATGTAACATACAACAACAATATATATCTTCCAGCACTGTTCGCGCTTCGGACGTTGAAGACAATGCAACACACTCATCATTAGGTTTTAAACAAAACAACAGCACAACGAATCAATATAATATGAATTGCTTATGTCCTGTACAAAATATGTAATACAATTTAAACATCAGTATTTAAAACTTGCGTAATCGAATACTATTAACACTTGAATGTACGAAACATGTATGATCCGAGGTGATAGCTTCCTAAAACCCCCATTCTTCTGTAAAGTTTAAACTATGGTTCAATACTCCAACTTCACGTTTGACTAGTTTTCTTTCAACGAACACATGTCAATATACAAAGCGAGTCTCTGAAGTGTGGGTTGGTAGCTACACGGAAGTTTAAAATGTACAACGAATTTAAATACTTAGGCGACTGCAATAATCTAGTATATAGCGTGGTAACGTCTATACTGAATTGCTTTAAAATACTTTTTTAGTTTAATATATTTGCCATATAAACCTTTAAGTTACTGAAATGTAATCGTATGGACATTTAAATAAATATATGGTACTTGCATGTATACGGAATCCTGTTTCTGCAAATTAAAATTTCTTTACAAGATGGACACGATGCGACAACGCGACATTTCAATTTTTATTTTTTCTCTGCAGATCTCGCACTTTGAGAAACGTGGACACACGAAATTTATCGTCCAAATTTCGTTTGTCTATGAAATTGCACACAGCGATAATTATCTCCAAAATCTTGCGTTGTCGCATTGTCGTATCTTCGCCTCCAGATTAATTTGTGGTAGGATGCAATTCCTGTACTGCCACTGTGTACATAAATTAGTTGTTTATGACATGACGTCCGATATTGATTATATGGTTGTATTTAAAATCTCGTAAACGAAACAAATGAGTTTCTGTTTAATATAAGAGTTATATCTTTCATGCGAGATTTGGGCGATAATTATGCCTGTGTACCAGACCGCGACGTTGCGACAACGCGACGATGTGATTACAACTTAAGAAATATCGTTTCTGTGTTCAGGCAAAAAAATAGTTTTTTTACCTTAAACATTAAGAAGCTAGCAACACTGGAATAGCACACTAGCCCTGGAAAAAGAATGTTTCTTAGCATCTATAACGATAAATTATTATCCCACATAAGTTTGAAAAAAGAAGGAAATCTTAACTAAGAACTTATTTTTATTTGGTATTCTTAAATGAAATGCGTGGTAATTTGCATACAATTTCGGGTTTTACCTTTCTAAATATAGTACATATACGTATAACTGTAAACTGACACCGCAACTAAGAAAACGTCGCTCGCCGAACTACAGTTTAAATTGTCGCCTAAATATGTCATATATCTATTAGCGTTTCTCATATATATGAAAGCTATATAATGTGCGAACTGTGTTATACCATATTGTACTTGCCATCAGTATTCCAAAATTGTTACGGATCTGTCCTTTGTACTTGCCATCAGTATTCCAAAATTGTTACGGATCTGTCCTCCATATTTGTAGGATGTTGCACCCACTCTGTTATGACCAGTGTAGAGGGTATGTTTTGAAATTAGCCGATGCAATGATAGGATTCATTAATTCGGGACCACTAGAGGGAAATTTTCACAACATTTTATTGGATCTTAAGATTATCAAAGGTTGGGTTAGACTGCTACGCAAAAAGAAGATACTTACCAACTTATTTGTCAGCTGTCCAAATTTATTTTCATAATTTACGAGTTATAGAGCAATAAGTTTGTCGTCTTGCAACTTTACTATTTTTCAAGTGTCTTTTATATTCCTGCACTTAATTAATAGACAATGCTTCCACCACTTGGACGGCGCATATTGTTAGGGCGAAATGACCCATCGACGAATTTATCCTCGACTGTAAGTCAGTGTCAGGTCAGTCTATCTCAGATATAAACTACCAGTCTGCAGTTGAATATGCAAGAAACTTGACAAAATTATCGTTGTTCGTTGACTGTTCGTTATAACACAACGAGATTTTATCCAACTATAATATTTGACATCATAATAATATAATGCACATGTTCGAAGAAAAATTAACTAGTTAATAAAGATTCTTACCGAATATGTTCCGATAACTCGATGCATACATTACTGTCTGTGCATAATGTTGTGTGTTGCTGAATGTATTGTGTTAATTCTATTAGATACTCATTAGTTAGTGAAGAGCATACATGTTTATTTAATTATAGCCCCACAACCGAAGTTTAGGGGCGGGGTATATAGGAGTGATCTTGTCGGGATGTCGGTCCGTCGATCTGTCGGTCTGTCGGTCTGATGGTTTTTGGTTTCCGGGTGATATTTCAAGAAAGGCTTGACATATTCAAATAATTTTTGGTACACATGTGTTACATCATAGAACACAGGTCAAGTTCTACTTTGGTTACAAACCGCTAAATTTTACTGAGTCATGGCCCCTTTTTTACTTAAATTCCCTAAAAACACGGTTTCAGGACAATGATTCGAGAAAGTCTCCTCATATTAAAATTATTTTTGGCACATAGCAGTTAAGTGTAACACCATAAAATACAAGTCAGGTTTGACTTTGGTTACAAACCACTAAATTGTACAGAGTTATGGCTCCTATTAAAATTAAATTTTTCCAAATACACTCTTAAACATTCACAAATTAAAGCATTTTCGTTGTGTCTATTTCTTTCAAATGGATGCAATAGTTTTGTGACAAGGCCATATTGTGGGGGTAAATCCTTCACTCATGTGACAATTATAATCTAAAAAAATACACATATGTAACGTGAAATTTAAAATGATATGTTTGGAGGCGTAGTGTATGATTTAGCGTTTTAGCATTGTGTGCCATTTGAATGTACTCGGCATGCGACAGAATAAGTAGATAATAATTGAAACACAGACCAAGTTTCACGGTTTTAAATATTTATGTTGAAAGTTCAATTCACATTTCTTATTTGCAAATTACCACAAACGCCGAATATATTTTAAAGATAGTTCGTGTATATGTTTTCTCATTGTATTGCAATTGAATTGTTTGTAAAATGTTGTGTGTTTGTAATTATTCACACATCACATTTTATTATCCAAATTGTACTATTGTCAAAAAGTACATTGAAAGGGACACGTTCACAGATTTGACGAATTGATAAATTTTCCAACTTTTTGTCACAGATTCCAAGCATTTGGATGTTTCTGTTGTTGTCGTTAAAATTGTTGACAATACGTGGATCATTTATATAACGTAAAAAATAGTCATTCACCAATATAAATCAGAATGGTAGAGTGGTTAAGGCGTTACTTGAGCTCTAAAGTTCCGATGCTTAAATCTGTCAAGTTAAGACATTTTTATGGCATACTTAGGGGCGTAGCCTGGGTTGTAACATTTATACACACACACACAAACATTTATCATGGGGGAGGGTGCGAGAGGGGTATGTCCCTCCCGCCGACGCGCCGACACAATACGCCGAAGCGCCGACATATGGGCCGAAGCAATGTAAACGGCGTCTATTGGTATCTTCGCCCAATTGTATAGCCACATATGACAAAACACACGAGTTTGCGACGTTTGCATCGCTTTGGCGCATCGTGTCGGCGCTTCGGCATATCGTGTCGGCGGGTCGGCGTATCGTGTCTACGCGTCTGCGCCCTTTCATAAGCACAGGTCGAAGTCGCGAAACTACGATGGCGTTATCAGGACACCGTAGCTTGAGGGATATTAAATAAACATGGCAAGAGTATTCTTGAGGTTATCCTTTACCAAATTCAAAGGAATACATGTATAAAAAAACTCTGTTTGCCATAATAACTAAAAGCGTACAAAACTAAGAAACTTAAAATTATTATTTCAGAAACCACTTGTCGAAATAATTAATAACAAAGAAATGTTCCATGGATGACCCTTTACAAACTTCCTTCAAATAATTTTGATTCGTTGAAAAAAAAACATGGCTGCCAAGGGGTGGGTAAGTTTTCCCTTTAATGGCTATATATGCAATTCTGACAGCCTTCTTGTCAGAAACCATTTCCTGTGTATGACCCTGTATCGAATTCCTTCAAGTAAGTTAGATCCGTTAAAAACATGGCTGCCAGGGTGGAGACGTTTGAACTATGGCTATATCAAGAAAGGTTCCATGGATGACCCTTCACAAATCTCCTTTAAATAATTTTAACTTGTTAAAATATATGGCCGCCATTGGGTGTTTGCCAAGTTTGCCCATATATAGACATATTTGGCAATCTTCTTGTCAAGAATCTCTAGTAGAATTTTAAAATAATTTAATTGAAATGTTCCTTAGGTCACCCTCTATTATAGTCCTTCAAACAGTTTGGGCTTGTTTTACAACATGGCAGCTAGGAGGGGGGGGGGGTTATGGAACTTGGACCGTACATGACCTTATAGGCAACTTTGACAATCTTCTCATCAGATACCACTAGCTGGATTTGGAAATATTTTCACAGTAATGTTCATTGGATTACATTTTACTAAATTCCATCAAATAAGTTTGATTCATTATAAAACACGGTCGCTAATTAATTTGATTCTTTCCTTATTTGGCTTTTTTCTTAGCATAAACAATTCTTGTCCGAAATCACTGATTTGATTTTAAAATAACTTCAAAAAATCTTCAATGGTTTACGCTTCGAACCTTCATGAAAATAGGTTATTTTCTGTCGTTGTTGTCTATTGTTAATATTGTTGACTTTAAACGGCACTGAATATTTGTAGAAGCCACTATGATTCAGTAAATTCAGGTGAGCGACTCTGGGCCATTTTGGCCCTTTGTTGATTCGGTTTTTGATTTGGCACCCCTTCCGTCCTAGCTTTGTTAGAGCAGTTAATGCTAGTTGTGTCACAGGTCATCGTGCTTTTTGTGTGGTTAAAGGAATGTTTTTCAAATCTTGGCAAGATGTTGGCACGGTCTGTATCCTTATAATGCTGGCACAGAAGATAAAGCATGCTCCGAAAATAATGCAGGCTTCAACGGAGGAGCAGAGAGTAAAGTACGTCAGTTCATGTATAATTGTCTTTTTACCCTTACCCCATGCATTCTTTTTGCGATAGATATGTATTAAGCGTTCCATTATCTATTTACAGGTTCCCTAACTTTTGAAAATATTCGTCAGATAAACGTATACATGGAAGTGGTGGAGGAAGTAAAATTGTATGCTTGATTGTTTGATACTGATAATAAATCATATATTCATGTATATGTTTGGGTCAAATTGCAAACGATGCTAAATATCTGAGAAAAGTGTGACATTCAATGTCATTAAACTAAATGTCTTTGAACTGTCATTTTATCACTAAAATTTAACAGTATATGGCTTCAAAAGCACATTTCGGATTATGACCTGTCGCCCATGTACACACGTGTCATTTGCTACTTGTCATTACTTGTTCACATACACACACACTGTCCTCACTTGTTCGCAAACTGTCCTCAGCTTTTACTCAGTGTCCTGATTTGTTTACACACAGTCATCACTTGTTCACACACAGTCCTCATTTGTAAGTACATTGTCCTAACTTGTTCACACTCAGTCCTCACTTGTAAACTCACTTTCCCCACATGTTCACCCACTGCTTCAATGTGTCAACACTAAGTTATCACAAGCGTTAACCTATCGTACATATAAAATATAAAATGATTTTCGTAATAAGTAAACATTTTTCAGCCGAATAAACACCATTAACGTTCATAATAACTATTGTCAAATTCGAATAGACTCCATAGACAGTGGCTTTAACCACATGTGTTATCGACTGCAGCAAAATCGGGACATAAATTGTCAGTAATGCAGCTTTCCAATACGCGCATTGCTGTAGTTATAAAGTGTATGGAATTTATAGTGTAGAACATACTGCTCCTTCATACTAACGGGAAGTGACCAGTGGACAACCAAGTGAATACTTGCTAAATAATCACCGCTACATCCAGAATTTCTAATCCATCAGTGCTTTTAGCACTTCGACTAGTTGAACTATTTCACTAAATAGAAATAATTAATAGAAATGGTGCAGTTGTTGTCATGCGTATGTTCCTTATTCAGGGAGAAATGAATAAAAGGAAACAGTTCTTTATTCCTTATTCGTTCAGTTGTTTATCGGCAATCGGCGAATAAGGAATAAGGAGCGTTTATGCGGTGATTTTCAACGAATATAGAGAACGGACTCGTTTATGTGGCGACACGCATAAATCAATTGTTGCTTATATGATGCTAGACTGTGCCTTTTAAACGCATAAAGAAAACAAGCATTCATGTATTTTACCAAAATTAGTGAATATAACAACACTGATATAGATCATCATCATCTTCATCATCATCATCATCATCATCAGGACCTGGAATTATACTGTCAGTTTGTTTTGTTTTAAAAATACTCCGCTTGTAGTATGAATGCCTATATTTACTAATGATTACTTCTTATTAGGTTAATCTAATTTGGGCGAATGTCGGACACATGCCCACCCGGACATATTCCCTCCCGATTATTTTAAGTCAAGCGAACATATGCCCTTCCGGACATTTGCCACTCCGTTAATTGCCACCACGGCGCTTCATTTTAATCGATATAAATATTATTGTACATACGTTTATACGAGTACTAGTTATTTCATTTAATTTTGATTTTATTATGTGGCCCTAAGAGGACCGTTGTGGCCTCGACATTATTTGTAATCCTTTTATTTCTAATAATTCATAAAGAGCGTATGTCGCGAGTTTTTTGAAACTTATAAAATGCTAAGGAGCGATGCAGAACAAGAAATTTGTATAAATAACGGTAACAATTGGGTATACCAAATTAAGAATAGGACTAATGATAATATAAGAAAGTCAATTAAATACACCTTTAAAGTTCTTACCAATCGAACACAGACCACTAAGCATATATAAGGAAACGTGGTGTGCAAAAATAAATAAATCGCCACGTCTTGAAACGTATTGTTTATTTAAACAGTCGTTAGATTTAGAAAAAAATATTTAGACACCATCAAGGTTAAAACATTTCAGCCTTGGTAACATTTTAAACATCTGCTCATAATTTAGCGATAGAAACAGGTAGATATATAGATATACATGGAAATACTAGATTGTGTACCAATTGCCACTTTAATTTCATAGAAAATGAATATCACTTTTTACTTATACATTGTATATCTATGTCCAAAATATTCCGATTTGAGATGACACTATTTAAAACGTTATTATTTTACATGGCCTACATTGCAGAAAATTTTCAATCGACTAAAATCATCGGGAGGGCATATGTCTGGGAGGGCATGTGTCCTTGGTGGCAAATGTCCGGAAGGGCATATGTCCGCTCGACTAAGATTATCGGGAGGGCATATGACCGGGAGGGCATGTGTCCTGGGTTGCAAATGTCCGGGAGGGCATATGTCCGCTTGACTAAAATTATCGGGAGGACATGTGTCCGGATCACCAATTTGGGTCGTTGTTTCCGGATAAGGTTGCAGATAGATATCGTAAAAAAAAACAATTTTCCAAAAAATTACAAAAAGGCCATAATTGTATGACAATTTTCAAAATGTTATCCCTTTAGTGTATACATAGCCACACTTCTGTGAAATTTTATTTAATTTAAGAGAAAAATGTGGAGAAATTTTTTTCAAAAGACATACAGGCTGACGGGCGGACTGACGGTCGAACCGATATTTGTTTCCTAAACTTTGTTGTGCGAGGGTATACTAAATTTTTCACTCTAGGGACGTATATTGGTATTGTTGACTCGGCCCAATGTACTTTTTTGCCACATACAACAGTTCATGTGCTTGTGTTGAAAGGCAACACATAAACGCGTTTGTTCATGTTTTTGTGGCGACGTGCCTGTGCTGCTTTACACGGCTATACCCACGACGTTCATGACCATTGCTTCTTTAAACGAATACAATATATTGTAATGCAGATCTTTGTGTATATTTAGTTGCTTGCATTTGAAAATAAATTCCATATTCGAAAATCATTCAACTTTCAACGCTTAATATGTATGAATTACAGACAACAGATTATAAACATAATTGTGTTAGTTATAATTAAAGCACAATAGTTACTTCATAAAACACGTTTTTACTTAAGAAGCATCAGTGGATGCACAGTACCGTAATCAGGGTTGAAACAGTTTCTTGTAAATTATACGTTAACTATGATTTTAAGTCCAAAATACAAATATGTACGTGTACCAAACATTTCAGTTCTTTAACCTGATTGAATATGGATATAACCAGTTCACTTCATAACATAAATTCGTCAGTCGTTAGTAAACTGTCCTGAGTTGTTAACACACTGTCCTCAATTGTTCACACACTGTCCTCAATTAATTGCACACTGTCCTCAGTTGTTTACACGCTGTCCTCAGTTGTTCATACAATGTTCCACTAATTCCGAATAGACATTGATTCTTTTCAAAAATAAATTTAATCATATAAGCATTTATTCACGAATATTGGCAAACATAAGGAATGACAATTAGTCGGTCCTTGAAAACAACAACAACACGACAATCCGTTTTCACATAATAAACCGAATACAGCGATTCAGACCGGTACGGGAACACACGACACATCAAGCGCTACTTCACGATCGTCCACTGTCAATGGGCTGCACGCGACTATACTATATATTTTTAATATATGCACTAAAGCTGACTCGACGGTAGGACCACTGATGTCATCCGCGACCATTCAGTCACTCTACATAAAAATGGTCTGACGTAGAGAAGCGCTTTAACGCTAATTATGCGTTTAAAAGACTCAGTCTTGTCGCATTTTCGAATCGATTCCTATATGCGATGCGAGTTGCAAGTCGCCGCATAAAAGCAATCATTATTTACATGCGTTGAAATTCTCCGCATAAACGCGTTTGCTCACGTGTTTGTGGCGGCATGCATATGAGGCTATACAAAGCGAATTCTCGCACGCCATGTCTAACAAAGCACGTGTACTCCCACAGATAAAGAGTTTAACACACATGACACACAAGCGTTCCTCTCCGAAAGAGTCTGACGTCGGCCGTAAAGCGGTTGCAACGTAATGTTATCACTGTAAAAAAATGCCGGTCCATATGTACATTTTATACACATCTGCTAGACCGTACATTACTCACGCCGTAAATAGCTTACATGTGAGCTTTATACGAGGGTTGAGAAGGTATACAGTTTACGGTGAGCTATATTCGCTAATTGACAACGTATACATTTTACGTAAGCTGTATACGTTGGATACATACATATACTTTTGAAATAGGTCGTTCGTCTTATTGAATATAGCTGACGTGGTCAGTGACTAGTATTAAACATAACTGAGATAAGTAGTATTCACAGTAGCAGTAGTTTAACAGAAGCAGAACGGACACAGTATCAATAGCAGCAGAAACAACATCTTCAGCAGCTTCAGCAGCAGTAGCATTAGTTTTAGCATTAGTTGTATTTGTAGTTAATAAAAAAAATAATTGGCGCAACGGCCAAAAAATGCGTACAGGTCAGAACTTTGTTAATGCCCAAAATATGTATGATTAAGTGAAGTGACCCCATATAAATATGACCCCCATTCCGTCATTATAAATCAAACAAAGTTAATCCCCGGTAATAGCATTTTAACTTACCCGCTTGTAACTCCCCCCCCCCCCCCACACACACACCATGAACGCACGAGTTGAATACACTGAGTAAAATAATTCTAATCCACGGCCAGACGATGATGACGATGACATGATGACACTAGAAATAAACTTTATACGCCTTATAGTTGACGTATACAGCTAACGCGTAAGCTATATACGGAGTAAGCTGTATACGGTCTAACACACATCTTCTTGTTACATTTGTTGTAGCTGCCATCTCTTGAACAAGCCTAGCCCTAAACATATATCACATATTTAATCTGCAAAAAATAATGAGTGCGTATTGTCCTCAGTGTTCAGTGTGTGGGGTCCTCAATGTGCGAGTGTGTGGCGTCCTCACTGTCCTTGGTCCTAAGTCTGCTCTGGTCCTCAGTGCGAGTGGGTGTGTCCAATGAGGGCGTATTGTCCTCAGATATCAGTGTGTGGGGTCCTCAATGTGCGAGTGTGTGGCGTCCTCATCCTTGGTCCTCAGTCTGCTTTGGTCCTCAGTGCGAGTCAATGTGTCCAATGTCCTCAATGTCATATGAAAATGTCCAACTTTTAAATTCAAAAACATAAGTTTCAATTCATGTTATTTACATCAAAAGAAGCTCCTCTACCAATTTTCACGACATTTCATTCATGGAAAGTGGTGTCCCCATTTGGAGGTGTTTCGTCATGTATCCTCACTCTACACCGTATGCAGGTATGTGTGTGCGTGTGCGTATGTGTGTGTGTGAGAGAGAGTGCTTCATGAATATCTATTGTACTAATGAAATGTAGTTATATGTATTGCAAAGTTCAGCGGTAACATGCAATGTTTACAATTTACAATTATTGTATACTTAATTATAACTGGTAATGTATGACATGAACAAAAATTAACTGAGAAGGAACATATTGTTATCTCTTTTTTTTAAGCATGTTATACATTAAATAGCTAACTGTCTGAGCGTTGTTTTATTACTGCTATTCAACAGTTTAAAAAAAGTGTACAAACTTGGTCGCGTTGTATAGTATTTTGGAATATATTTGTCAAGATTACATAAAATACATTTTGGTTCGTTTCTGTTTATGTTATAATGTCTGCCAGTTTTAATCAACAATTTATGAGATGACAGGCGTACTTTTGCAATGATATTCCTATGCTTTTTGTTATTAACAACATCCAAATATAACGACCTTTCAAATACAGGTTTGTATACGTGTAAAGATGGTGAAGAATCAACATTAACTGGAGAATTGTGATATATAATGATCTCTCAGTCTATTCTGTAACAAAGGAATAAAGTGATCAATATTAACAGTTTCAGGGAATAACCATACATCTGTAAATCCTGCATGATTCAAAATATCACGAACTTTTGAGGACCAATTAACAGTGTTTTATTTCTTGTATCAAGTTCTAATCTTTGCATATTAATGACAGCATTAAGAATACAATTTCCTTGTTTATTTTGATATAGTTTCAAAAAACTATTTAACAATTCTTAAGTATCTACCAATATATAAAGGAAATCGACCGACTTCAGCGTATAATGACAATGCATTTGTTGATAATTGAACATGTAATAACCTTTTACAGAATGTTCTGTGAACACGTGCAATATTGCTAGCTGCAATGAAACCCCATACTTCGCAGTTATAATTCAAAATTGACAAAACATATGAATCAAAAAACTTAAACATAATATTAATTGGAGCTTCCATGTCTTTCGTTGTACAAAATAATGAGTTCATTGCTCTTGTGGTTTTACCATATGATGTATTTGTGGCAGGAAAAAATGTTCCGCCACTAGACATAACAATACCTAGATAGTTAAAATTGCTCACTATTTCAATATCTTTCCCTTTGTATGTCCATTTGTAATTTTTGTTTAGCACACCACCTTTTCGGAAAACCATGATTTTTGTTTTATCAATATTTAAAGTTAAATTTCATTTATCACAATATGTTGCTAGATTATTCAATGATTCCTGCAGCCCTTGTTAAGTTTCTGAGAAAATAACAGCATCGTCCGCAAAAAGGAGTAGATAAATAGATAATTGATCTAACGTTATTCCGGCGTTTAATCCGTTTTGCAGATTAAATTCTATATCATTCACGAATAGCGAAAATATGATCGGCGAAGTTATCTCCCC
This sequence comes from Congeria kusceri, assembly GCA_027627225.1. NCBI lineage: Eukaryota > Metazoa > Mollusca > Bivalvia > Myida > Dreissenidae > Congeria > Congeria kusceri. Next base: position 39,157,997 of record CM051039.1, on the reverse strand, counting down.
TTATAATAAACCGATATTACTACTAAAAAGGTTCGAAAGTGATCCCATGTGTTTAACTTGAAGTTTGACCTCATTTTACATAGAGTGAATGAGAGATAATAACTTGCCATCAACGCCTGATCGAATCATTTTGCACCACAAATGTCCCCAATTGATAACGTCATAGTCCTTCCGGTAATCGACGAAGCAACAGAAGAGTTTATTTTTATTATGTGGCTGTTTCTCTATTAAAGCATTAAGAATAAAAATTGCGTCGACAGTACTACAGTTGGATTTAAAACCGAACTGAGCATCTGTTAAAATATGATAGGTTTCCTCCCAAGATTTTAAGCGTTCGTTTATCAGTCCTGTAAATAATTTCGCAAAAAAAAGTATCAACGTGATACCCCTATAATTATATGGGTCGGAACTATCTCCTCGTTCATATAGTGGCACAATCATTCCGGATGACCAGCTTTGGGGGATTTTTTTTTGTATCTAAAATGTAATTAAATAATATTTCCAACGGATTGGCTATTATATGAACTGTTTCTTTAAAGTATTCATAAATAATATTGTCATGTGAAGCCGCCTTATTATTATTAAGATGTCTGGTTGCTTTTGTAATTTCTTCTATTGAAATTGGTTTGTCGAGATCGGGATAAGAGCCTGCTTGGTTTTTTATATTATCTAACTGCCGTAAAAAAAACGTCACTTTCATCGTTGTTTACGTTGACGTCAGCCTCGGAAGCTAAAGCATTGAAATATTCGTAAAATTCTTTTAGCGATATATTTTCCGCATATTCATTTTCATACCCTGCGCTCGATTATATTTTGATTTCGTTTTCCTGCAATGTGTTTTGCATTTTTTTCATATAGACTTGTGGTTTGCCACCTTTTATGTAGAACTCATGCCTGCGCAAAATTTTGATATGTGCTGTGTCAGAAATTAGATTAATGTAATGTTTAGAAAACTGTTAGGTTGGCTGAATCCACCAGAAAGAAGGTATCTGTGATGCAACAGCAAAAACTATCCGTGTTTTATTTGTTTTTTAGAGAAGCAAGTGTTTTATCCTGGATATGAAGTCTTGGCGCCAGGACAAGGGGCCCACCCAGCTATAAGCTACCTACGCCATTACCTTAAATACTATGGTCTTGGTAATAGGTATGCTCAATTCCGCTTCAGAAGCTGTGATGGACAGAATAAATATAATACTCTCCTGGTCTATGCTATGTGGAGAAAATTGACTGGTAAGTATTCTGCCTTAAAATGCTTACAGTTATACATAATTCATATACCATTCACATGTTATTTTCTTTGTCACTGGGATGATTGAATGTATTACCATAGAAAATGTGCACATTTTCCACATAGTTTAAAAAACAGTCCCAAAGCCTAATGTTTTTAACAGTATATCTTCATTTGTTGGATACTCTATCTTAAACTTGCTATCTTAAATTTGTATATTTATATTTTGAAGGAATACACTAGGGGATCGAATACTCCTTGATGCTGGCAGGCCACACCAAGCTATAAAGTGACTGGCATCTTTTGGCTGTGGGAAAACAAATAGCGACATATGTATGCATATGTAACCATGCAGGTATTATGAACAATGAACCGAGTATTATTCCGCATGATATTAGATTCATAGTTAATGAATGACATTACATTATATTAAGTTTAAATTTAGGACCTATAATTACAAAAATCATGAGGGATTACTCTTTACAAAATAATACGTGGTCTGTACTATTTATACAGGACACAGCTACAACAGTCATGAAGTCGTGCGGGTATGACCACAACATGCCACATCTGGTTTCTTGAAGATGCACCTCGTGTTGAAAGCTTACTGATGGTCCTGAGGTAAAAGTAAAATGTGGGGAGGCCAGATGTAAACCTTCAGACTGATGCAATAGCGAACCAAATATTTGGGCCAGGTTTCACCGTTAGTCTTCAGAAAGCCAGTGGTATCTCCTTGATGAAATCTGAGAGTTTTGTCGTACAACTGTTGCTAATCTGGAATTACCTATAGTTTCTAAATGGGATCATCAAATACACAAATGAACGCGTTGAATGTTTGTTTTAATGTGTACACATACAATAATGTTTGATCATAACTGGCAAAAGGAATGTGTTATTCCAAAACTATCAAACTTAACAAAAAGCTCTAAAATTCGTTTTAAGTTGACCAGGGCCCTATTCACAAAGCTCTATAGGGATAACCTTTTTTTATTTAAATCACAAAATTCTTTAAGTCAATGGATGTTTCATAAAGTAGTCTTTTTATGTTTAAATGTTTTAAACTAGTAAAAGTTGCTAAGGTGTTTAGCATTTACGATTTTGAAAACAGAAATAATTAACACATATATAACATATAAGTACTATTTAAGATTTCCATTAGGAAATTTTAGATTACTGACCCAGTACATTTACCATTATCTTATTATACTCTATTACATGTATCTTGTTTTCATGTGGACATAACCTAAGTATTCTAAAATTGTATAAGTTTTAGTTGTTATTTGTAACGATGAAGATTTATTTACCTTGTTTTTTTTTTCAAACTAAAATGTTTAAGTATTATGTTATAGGTAATTGTTCTAGTATTGTCAAGTTTGAATAATTGATACTATTAACTTTTTGTTTGATTTTTTAACCTACCGTTTAAGAATGTAAGTAACACAAAATTATATTGTTAATTTTGTTCATGTGTTTAATATTCAATTTTAAACAACACCAGTGTGCGTGCTAAAACTATAAAGGTTGTTTTTAAAAATGCATGTGGCATGCATTACTTAAATCATTATTGCATGTTTGTTATACAGGCCCCATTAGCATCTAAAATGCTGTTGCTATGGAGACAGTTACTGTCTTCAACAATGTGTGCATTCGATGAAATGAATCTTTTATGCATCAGCTGTAGTAAGCATATTAAAAAAAAGTATATTGGCCGATAGAAACAAATATTATGGATATCATATAAGTAACACAGTTTATTATTCTTAAACCTACATACATGTAAATTGATTCCAACAGGTTTGTTAAGATAATTTATGGCAGTGCAATTATCACAAAACATGTACTTTTATAAGCTTCTACATAAGATACTAATATGCAAATAAAACGAGTTCACCAAGATTTTGGTAAAATAATTGAAATTGGTAATGTGCACTCAGTTTTTAATCTAAATAACTAATTTTTTTAATTTGGTTACCGTGGAAACTGTGTTTTGAAACATTTTATTTGTAACAATGTGATGACAAAATGAAAAATAATTATTTATTTTATACACCTGTAGTATAGTCTTTGATAATAGTGTTGTCATTGTGTATTGTTTGTATATCAATATAAGTAATATAAAGTGTACTTTTTTGGTCTTATTTTTGCACAAAATATGACATTTTCTATTATACGTTTCCGGCAATATCTCAAAAAATAAAAATGATAGAAGCATAACTTTTTCAGTGTTTTATTTCTTAAAGATAGTACTTAATGAAAATGTGAAAAACTGATAATGTGATTTTTCATCCAAAGGACCCATTTTTTGCAGCACAAGTCACATAAGTATGTCATTTCTTGTCATTATACCGCATATACATAGTTTTAGAATTTAATTTGTTTTCAGTTTTTCAGTGCTACATTGCACCACCAGACGACAAGCATTGCTACTGTTACAGTGTACACAGTCCTGTGGTATGTAATAACTTGATTGTCTTCCATGTAGGTTGCATTATCCCCCGTCTTTTATGATGCTTCTTAGGATTAAATAAACAAAGTGTCAATACTTTAAAATATTTTATTCTATTCTATTATTAATGTCAAAACATCCACTGATATAGCTATATTTAGGAAAGTGGTCTTTCTTAGTATTATATATTTTCCAATTAAGCTTAGTTCTCTTTATTGTATACAATCTAATGCCCATGAAAATAAGGTTAAATAAAGTGCGTTTACAAGAAACACATACATGTATATTTCTAATAATGGTTTGAACGTTCAAAGTTTCAACCTTTATCAGATAACTTCAATTGAGGTTTTGCGAAATAAAACGGGACCCCTTTTTGATCAAACCAGACGTGGGACCCATTTAGATCATACAACTATTTTGGTGCGTACAACTTGAAAAACAATTTTGAGACGTCTGCCCCATACAGAACCCTTATATAAATACTCAAAGAATACTTCTAACACATTTGTAATATATCATTTTCCCTCATTTCATGCTGAGAGAGAGATTTCCTAAGTGAAACCCGGTTACCGTAATGATCACAAATTACATGGAAAACAGTCCCCGCTTAGAAAATGTGCACCGAGTAATGTCGAGATCTAGAGTGAAGACAGACACGAAATAAACGCTAAACACTTTCTAACGAATGACATGACATGCACCTGTATGTATGTCACACGTGTTGTTGGCACAAGTACTTGGACATTGATGCTCGCATAATTGACCATAGACACCGCTATTGCAGTTTGTACAATATGTGCCGTTTAAACATGAATGACAATGATGAGTACATGCGTTATTGCAGATATCCCCATGAGACCCCTGGTTACATGTATCGCATGCTTCATCCGGCAACATACGTGTTATCCACACAATGTTAGAATAAGTAAACTCACAATTTGGACCATATGTTTCTGTAGTACAGTCACTGCAGTGTCCGGATAATTTATCACATCCGAGTAGTGGACATTTATCAGGAAACGCATTGGAGCCATTGTTCCCAAAATATCCATCAATACAGTTGAAACAATCGGTCACATTCTCCATCGCAAATAGCAGGACATGATTCTTTGTAATTGTCTCAATAGTATCCCATCTCGCATTGAAAACATCTTTCTGTATCTACAGCCATCTTTGCAATTGGAAGGACATATGTTATTACAATACGGGTGCTTACATGTTTCACATGTTGCAGGACATTCTATACATTCACCGGTATTGATATGACAAGTGGCATTGCACTTTCCAGAGCACGTGCGCTGACAAAGTGATCCATATCTTCCAGATGGACATGCTGAGCAGTTCAATGCGCTATCACAGTCCAAACAGCTACTGTAACACCGAGATTTGCATGTATTCCCATCATAGCCTTTCTTACATTGTCAAGACCCATCGCTTTTATCACATATATCAACACAATGTTCAGACCATTTCTGAGTGCAATAGAGACCATACTATCCGTCTTCACATGAGCATTTTCCGTCTTGGAAATTGCAAGTCGTGTTCAAACACCCAAGCACACACGAATTTGAACATAATGTGTTGTTTTTACCAGGTTTGCATGCAATTCATGAAGATCCATCCGCAAAGTTTTTTATGCCAGCCACGATTTTGACTAAATGCCAAGAAATTTTTATTTATTATTTTTTGAGGATCGCACCCGTGTTTTAAAGCAGCAGTCCAGAAATATGTTAATAAAAATAAAACTTTGCAAAAATTGTATCTAATAAGAATGTTACCAAACAAAATACAAGAATTACGCATTGAAATATGTGAATTTTAACATTTTGGTAACTTTTCCTACCAAACGCTTTTGAACAAAACAATATAAAATGCCTTTCGTAAATAAGAAACATATTTCGGACGAATAAACAGCATAAACCTTCATAAGATCTATTAATAAAATTAGGATGTATTGAAATAGATTCCATGGACAGCGGCTTAAAATTGAACGAATCCTCATTTTAACAGAGCAGAAGAAGAGTAACCCGGTAGAGATTTCGGTATTGCCAGATACATTTTTTCCTGTCTGATTCAATTATATAAATCGGAAATACATGAATTGTGATATACTGTGTAAATCTCATCTTTGAAAAATGTCATATTCGATTGGGAACCTTTATAAATATTGTCCATTTGTTGATTTAAACTTATATTTCGTAGATGCGTTTGCTTGTGAAATAGCATTCCATATTTTTTGAAGAAAATCTGTGTCGATATAAGTCCTATGGAAACAAACAAAAATTCCAGCTGCTTTGACAAGTGTTGATTTTCTTTTCCAAAAATGGTTGGTGATTTATTGCAAAAATAGTTCCTATCTTTTTGATCGTTATAAAAAATGAATTGCGAAAAGTCAAATTCTGTAAATATATATAAGTACGTTAATGCTGATGATAATCAATATGAAGGCACGTATGTTAATAATGAACTGATTGCCTTTGTACGTCAGCTTGCATAAATGACCGTTTGTAACATAACCAAATTAATAACTCTATATTTATAATTTTATACAAAGGGATAACTTATATGATGTTATTAAAACTTAAAAATTGTCTTTAATATGTACTTGATTACTTGTTTTAATAAGTAATGATATATTGTCAATTGAAAAGAGTAGGTGAAAAACAATACTTCAATAAAAAATCTCCCTCCATCCTGATTTTTTGGAAAAAGTGCCAGAGAAACAATTCATTAACATTTTTAGCTTTAGTCAATCATAATAATATAATATTTTCAACGAGGGTATATTTCCATTCGAATGTTTGATATAAACATACGGTTTGAACACTTATTAGTTTAATATTCGAGGCGATAACTGCATTCTTCACTGCACAATTTTAAGCATGGATCAATACTCCAGTTAGACTTGTTATTTTTATGAATACACGTCAATATAAAAAGCGTGCTTCTGAACGTTGGGTTGTTAGCTACACTGAAGTTTTAAGCGTCATCTACCATCTCGTTAATAAGCTGTAAACGTCAGTATTGAATAGCACTTAAGTTAAATAATGCAAAAGATCATAACAATATAAATTTGTTCACTTTGCTGTTTTTTAAGTTATTTAAATCTCATGGACATATATTTCAATAATTACGAGATTGTAGTTCATCACTATAATTGTACTAGTTGTGAACCACATACATTGTGTAAATGGTATAGCACACCTAGTGGCGGACTGAACACCGCGTGTAAATAACAGGGATTATTCTACAGTTTTGCATTTTGGTTTATACTGTGTATAATATACATGATATGATATATCATATTATCTACGTGTCTTTAGCTGCTTCTTTACTGACAGCACAATCTTGCAGGAATTCAAATTAACTGTTTATTTGAAATATTTAATGTGCATGTAGACAAGATATTAGATATTGATGAGTTGAATAGATATTACCATTATTTTATATCGTTTAACAACATGTTTATTCAATATAAATTGTGTCCAGTCCGTTTGCGCGGCAACTACTGGCATATTGTTTCATTTTATATGGTGTTTGGCTAAATGTACTATATACTTGAGATCAGATTGTCACCGCCTCGTCAGTCATTGCAATATTTTGTAAAACAACTACATGTAGTCCAACTTTTTACTTGAAAAGAATCATTCCACATTGCTCTTCTTCAAATCAATTTAGAGTTTATACTAAAATGGTGCATGAGTTTATTTTAATGCGATCGTATGCATATAATTATAAATAAGTATATTAAGCATGTATGTTATTCAAGATTAAAACACAAATTAATTAGGCAAGCATGTTTAGGGTGTTTCTTCGTCTGATTGTAGGTGTGACATCAAATATAGTTACGACAACGTATTCAATTTGGTTTTGTAATCCAAATTATGTTTGTATTTAGACATCTCTTCTTTGACCTAATAATGAAGTGTAAAATCACCAACCGGTTACACCAAACTTAATTTTAATTATGAGATGAAATACGCTGTTAATCACGACTTATTTGATTTATCATTATTTTATTTTGAATTATGTTATTTAAAATATTTGTATGTGCTATTTATTTTAAGTAAATGCGAACTGAGGGAATAACAAACGGAAACCAAACAATATACAAAACCGACATATAAGTAAAACTTAACGTGGTTGTCAGGCACTTCAGGCCCCATGTTCACATAATAACTTAAGCCTGATGTTCAGGTTCAAGATGAACTTGAGCCATATATTTCATGACCAGGCTCATAAATGGCGTTCACTAAAAATCTGGATCAATTTTAATTGTTGGTCAAATATATATTATGTATTATTATGAACTTCTTTCAGCATTCGTTTTCTATCTGATAGGAAGTGTTTAATCAAAATGTAACATTAAATGCGTTTATTTAATCTAGAAGAAATATTTTTCAGATTCGGCTCAGTTGAGCTGGAAAAATATAAACAACGTAGCTAGCAGATAACGATAACATTGATAAAAAACGATACAAACCTGTCATAACTCTTCTTTAATTCATGGGGTTAGTGTTGTGCCTGCTTTCAGGTGTGTAGTGTTCTGTGTTTCGTTTAAACCCTCATGTACATAAACAAATACATCAAGACTTTAAATGTTATTCTCTTTGTAAACGAAAACCGTTTATGGTAACGGGCAGTTATTCTTACAGCAGATCTTTCCACCAAACATAACCGTTTCACCCTTTTCTAAGGCTGAAATGAAAGACAGCATACCAGATGTACGTTGTACCAAATATAACATTCGGTTTTCGTGAAATGTACCAATACCTTTCATGCAATGAACTGCTTCTGTTAAGTTGAACTGACTGAGGTACCACACAGGGATATTACTGCATGAAAGCTAGTATTGGTATTTGATTTTGAATTATCAGCTTATATAGTATATAGTTATAAATAAATTTGCTAGATAATAATGTTTACTTGCAACTGATTATTATAAAACGAGGTATAGGATTGCAGCCAATTAGTTTGAACGCACCAGTTGATTAGCATACTCGTTTGTATTTCACAAGAAAAATGTAACTTTGAGAAAACTAACATGCCCAGTCTCCACAAAAACAGGAAATTCACCGACAATGTTTGAGAAATTTGTACGAGGAACATATCGGTTGGACATTTATTATTGAACAAATGTAGACGACAATCAAGCTATGACTAGAGTGCACAGTTTATTTCTCCGGCAATGTCTTCCGACTCCAATGCAAACAATGTATCCGGACGAAAATGAGCGGTATACTATAAATTACCTTCCCAATGTTTTTTTTTATTTCAGTCTCGTTGTTCATTGCATGGATGCAATCACAATAATAAGGTCATCAAGTATATATTGTGCTCTTTTATTTACTATTCTATGGCCTGGTGTGCATCTCTGATTTAAACACTAGTTTTTAATCGTACGTTCATTAAGTTAAATATTGTTTTCCAATTTGTGTTGGCTAGAAGATTCTTTGAAAATGTAGACAAACAGATCTATATTACGTTTTATTCGATTTAATAAATTCTATACAAAATGTTTTGTTTTAGTTTCTAAATGCAATGTTTCTTTGAAATGGTTGTTAACTAATGGAATATCCCACCCATACTTTTACAGTGATTTGAACAAAAAAACGTATTCGAAAATGTAGATATGTTAAAATGAATACTAAACTAATGCTTTATAATTTGTTACAATCATTTTTACATAAAGGATATAATGCGCTCATACTCAAACACACCTGCATATTGTTTTTTGATACTGAATTTCTTTCAACGTTAAACATTTGGTTGTGCGTTCATCAGATTACGTCATAATAATATAAAAGTTTTACTGTCTGAGTGTTTTTGCGTAAAGTATTGAACATATGGTGCCTTTTTGTTTAATATTGTACTGCCTGGTGTAATGTAAACACTTTAAAAAAAATCTAATTCACTTTCATTAAGTTAGAAATTATTTGCAATTTATGATGACACACTCTGTATATGTTCGCCGTATACTGATGTAATAAATCTACGTTACCTGTATAATGAATGGATGGGCACCGCATACTTACGGATGATTACACAGAGTGCAGTGCAAGAAAATGTTATTTTCTCTGGGTTTTCATCATAATATGACAACAAGTTTTAGTCCTACGGAAGGCAGTGGGTATCGATACTAAATATTTGTACAATATATTTTACTGAAATTTGTCCCTTGTCATAGACGAAGTGACAAGCAAGCTATGACTAGAGTGTTTATTTCTCCGACAATGTATTCCGACTCCAGTGCGTACAATGTATCCGGACGAAAATGTGCGGCATACTATAAATGGCGTTCCGTAAGGTAATATTGTTTTTTATTTCAGTTTTCTTGTTGTATTGCATAGACGCAATCACAATTGTCAAAAAGTCATCAAGTACATATCGTGCTCTTTTATTTAATATTTTACTGCTTGTTGTGCATCTCTGATATAAACACTCGTTTTAAATCTAACGTTCATTAAGTTAAATTAGTTTTTCATGTTTTCTTGGCTGTAGATGTTAAAATGAATGCTAAACTAATGCTTTATAATTTAATCGTTCTTATCAAACGGATATAATGCGCTGATACTCAAACACACCTGCATATGGTTTTTTGATACTGAATTTCTTTCAACGTTGTATTTAAATGGTGGATAAGTTCGGCTTCTTCCTGAAATTGCTCTACGATGATATGAAAACTGAACTATATGATGCTATATATCATGTCTTTAAATAGTTTTTAAACATAAGAGATGTAATTGATACTTGTCTTTTCTTTCATTTCATCTTGCCTGAGAAAGTTGCAATTCTGCTCCTCTGGTTTGCATCTAGCATCTATCATTGAATATGTGTTCTTTTTTATTGCTATTTAATTTGAGTTGAGCCAAGTGTGAGGTTCGGGTACCCCAAAACCGGTTTAAATCCCCAATGCTGTGCATTTACCGTTTTGTTTTTCACATTCTTGATATACTTTTCATGATTTTTCGAAGACCAGTCTGGGTAGTGACATTTTCCTAGTTCACTCTGTACATGACTGATTTCCGTCTCTAATTTATGTCTGTCTGGATCTCTTCGGTACAATGTTCTCACCACTCCTAGTTCACTCTGTACATGACTGATTTCCGTCTCTAATTTATGTCTGTCTGGATCTCTTCGGTACAATGTTCTCACCACTCCTAGTTCACTCTGTATATGACTGATTTCCGTCTTTATGTCTGTCTGGATCTCTTCGGCACAATGTTCTCACCACTCCTAGTTCACTCTGAACATGGCTGATTTCCGTCTCTAATTTATATCTGTCTGGATCTCTTCGGTACAATGTTCTCACCACTCCTAGTGCACTCTGTACATGACTGATTTCCGTCTCTAATTTATGTCTGTCTGGATCTCTTCGGTACAATGTTCTCACCACTCCTAGTTTAATTGCTTTAGGATGGGCCGAGCCGAAATCCAGATATGATTGGGTTTGCAGAACACTGTGGTCCTAAATCAGTCATCCCGATATCGAATTGTGTTTGTATCATAGAATACCAAACTGTTATTGTTTTATGTCTCTATTGTAGTGTTATTGTCAGTATGTAAACTGTTAATATGGTTCGCAAATTCGTCAACATAGGCAATGTATTGCTTGCTGTGGGTGTCATCAACGTGTCGTAATAATAATAATAATAATAATAATGATAATAATAATAATAATAATAATAATAATAATAATAATAATAATAATAATAATAATAATAATAATAATAATATATTTGTTTTATTTAGTTTCAGCATGAACAATTTAACCGACCCTTTAAGAAGATTATGTTAAGTGCGCATCAAAATGTGTCTTTTCACGTAGTTGGTTTTACGAAATTCCAAAAATATAATACATTGCATATATATGGCCATTTAGTTGCTTATTTTGTTATTTTCTAATGGTGTTTGAAATTTAAAACGGAAGAAGGATGAAAATTGCAACCAACTAAACGTTTGCTAATTGTTAAGATTTTTTACATCTACATATACGTGTCATACATCAAGTATACAATGCAGAACAAAGATTAAGGGGCAATGAGTATTGTTTGAATTGTTTATTGAATTATGCCACGTGCACGTGCCACTTAAGTGTACTTTTTATTAGTTTATTTATCTGAGATGATCTGAATGAATATGTATTTAACATAATTGTTTGAAGCGAATGCATAACATTTTATGAAAATTAGTCGACGTGCGTAAGTCACTCTGAATATCAAATGTTTCTGGTATGTGTTTATGTATTACATTATACAACTATATTTTTTATATTTTCAATTTGTATATATAGAATAAATATGTTGTTAATATCCAATATTTAAATATAGCTAACTGAACTACTACATTGTTATATTTAATATATAACAGAGTTTTTTTATGTTTTATATTCTAAAAATAAAAGAAACATGTCCCAAACGTTCTTTTACAAAACGGATTATTTGTTTAGTACCCATTTGTAAGAGTATTTCATAGAAAGAGTTTCTCTTATACTTGTATTTTGTTAAAAGTATTTTATATGTATTATTACATATTTCAGTGTCATCAAGTGTCAATATGGTTTTGATTACATGCGTGTGTGTTGTTGCTATAACACGCAGTTAAGAAGCCATAAAGTAATAAACGTTATAATTTATTTAATTGGAAAATTTATACGGCACTACTACACTATAAGGTTGTATTCTTATATATACATATCATAAAAAGAATATCAATTTGAAACACACGAAAAATCATAATAGTTATTGTGTGTGTCACAAGCATTCCCTGTAACAGCTGAGATCTATCCTTGCCAAAAATAACATATGCGTTTTTATTATATAGATTTATATTTTATATTTATATTTTTCCGGCAGAATAGGCAATCAGATGTCAACATGTATTTGACTGCATTTGTGTGTTGTGTTGTAATAACTAGCAGTGTTGAAGCCAGTAAGTAATACAATTATCACAATTATCCGAATTTTAATGGTTTAAATTGAACGAAGTAAATACTTAATGCATGCACTTGCTATAAAATGATTTAACACAATATGCAAACAGGAACACTGGATTTGGGTTTATACTAAATTCGGTTAAATTTAGTTTTTAATGCAAGGTTGTTTTAGTAATGAAGAATGCCCGACGAATTATTTTGAGGATAACTTGCATGACCTGAAAGTATTTGTATGTTCGTGTTACAAACGCTAGTCGCTTAACTTATTTTTAACTATTTGTTTGGCATAAAGTCATAATGACGTTTTAGTATCAATAAAATCACAGTGTTCATATCCGAAATGAGTCCATGTCACTTATGCTTAAGCAAATAGTTTTAGTTACAACAACAATTTATATTGTCTTTATAATATCTCTGAAATCAACATCAACTTTTGTCAACGTTACCAGTAATTATTGAAAGAATAGAGCGCCAACCATTACAGTACATTACGTTATTTTTAGGGGGTACTCCACCAAAGATTACCGTTCCACAAGGCAATCACTGGCCCCAACCACTCATGTACATACGTAGGCGTACCAGCCGGACAATTTAATGTGTTGCCATTGGATCTAGCCCTCTCATGTAGGTCCCCATACGCTCACTTTAATCCATTATCTGTCAGATCTTTATGATGTATAAACATACATACATTTTACGTTTATGTTTCTGTTAAGAATAATACCAGTCAAGCAATGAAAACATTTTAGTTACCGTGATACTGGATCATTGAATTTGATGATATTAATGAAAGATAAGGGCATTTTAATGACAATTCTCAAATATTTGTTAAGATACGTATTGCGATAAGAACACCATATCGTATAAAACAACATTTTCTTTATTCTCAGTTCTTGACGACTACTATCAGAAATCCGAAATCTGATTTGTATTTTTGCATTAGATATGACTGGCGATTGAACAGAAGAAGGTTAAAAGACAATGCAGATGAAGCTGAATTTGATGCGAATACAGGAACACTGTATATTGGCGAGTATTTCAATGAACAACTAACGGGTGACTATCAATGTGTTGCAACCAACGAACATGGAACGACAATGACACCGTATTTACACATTGCAGCTGCAGGTTTGTTTTTAGTTGTTCGCTGCGAACAACTATATGTACCGCATTTTGATGGCCGATGGTCTCAATCGCTATGATCGTACCGCATTTTAATCAGTCAGATTCGCCTACGCGAATTGCAAAGTAAGAAGTGCCGTTTTGAACATCATGGACGTTTGCAAAATGCGTATCATTCTATGCTGAAGAAGAATGTGATTAGAACATAATATTAAAAACAACTCAAATTCACAGCTTGCAATGTAGGATACAAATGTAATTTAAATCGCGGTATAAAGTAGTACACTATGCAGCGTTGGATGGTTATTGATGAATGGTTTAATTGAGTCACGAGCCGAGTTGAATCATGGACATTCAAATCCTAACCCATTCATATCGCTTATTGTCAGTGTACGTTTAAATGTTTAGGCTGTTTGTGTAGCATATTTAAAAATGTATTTCTTGCTCATGAATAACAACGAACAAAATTGAATACGCAATTTACGCAGCACAAATAGTCGATTAGATTCTGAACCTATAAAAAGCGGTCGGCTACTCTCAAGTAATTATATCTGAAAGACTTCATTCGGTAGAAAATCGATATACATGTAAGCATTTCAGGGCTTATCAAACTCCTCGCAGCAGTTACCTCCCCTAGCGTTTAACAGTAATTTGATTTTAGCTATGCTCGGAACCATTCAAATCCCTTCGCGATGGTTGGTGTCGTATATGTAATATATGTAGCATGTTTGACTTGATTTATTTTCATCGTTTATTAATAATTTCTCAGACGTTTTGCAAATAAATGTGGAAACCTCAGTTTGTTCCCGATAAAAATGATAATATAAAAGTCTCGATTACATGACAATTGTCTTTTTAAGATTGATTACATAACTGTGTTTTTGATGTATGAATTGTTCCAAATAATCTCTTTTCCTATAGTTTCCATGTTCCTTTGAGCATTCACCTTAGCCCAAGAAATTAGAATTTCTTTAAGAAACGTTGATTTAATGTTAAATAAATTAATGTCATTTGGCTTTATATAGTTTTTCAAAATGAAGAAATTTCCATAATTTTATTTCTCTAAGAAATGGCTGTAGAGAGTCTTTATTTTTGATTCGGGTTAATATGTAAATCGTTTGATCCAACTTCATTTTAGGCTATTTATAAAACTTTCTATGTCAATCATTTTGAGCCCACCCCGTTTGTAATCTTGTATCATTTGAGTTCTTTGAATTTTATCTGGTTTGTCGTTCCAAAGAAATTTAAACATCGTTGATTTAAGTTCGTTGATAATACTTTCATTTGGGCGTTCCAAAACTGTTAAAGGCTATATTATTTTCGGAGTTGCAAATGTTTTAAGAACAGTTATTTTTCCAATTAACGAAAGGTTCCATTTGTTCCATTTCTGTAAACAGTTATTGAATTCGTGTATTTTATTTGAAATATTGTATTCAACTGTTTTATTTGTATTGTTATATAGTTTAAGTGCTGTTGCATGCTCGCAATTCCACTCAATTTTTTTTCAGGGCAATTTTTTACGTTTTTATACATTAATGTACCCAATTTCATAACAGAACATGTATTATTATTTAATTTTAATCCTGAAATATAAGAGCTATTATCAAGAGCGCTGATAAGGTTTTCAAATGATGTTTGACAGCCATCAAGTGGAAAACATGCATCATCAGCAAATAGTGTTTGTTTGAATTCAAAGTTGCTTATTTTGATTCCCTTTATGTTTTGATTGTTTCTTATATTATTAGCTAACAATTCTATGCAAATTATAAACAAGTAGGGTGAGTGTGGACAGCCCTGCCTTACACCTTTTTTAATGCTAAGAAATTCTGAAAAATAACCAGTATTAGTTATGCATGAATTTGCATTACTATAGAACAATTTAACTCAATTTATAATAGCTTAATTAAAGCCCATGGTCTCTAGACATTTGTGCATACAATTATGATCTAAACTATCGAATGCTTTTTGGAAGTCTGAAACAAAAATTAGTCCAGGTTCGTATTCTCATTCACTCTGTCAATTATTTCATTTAAAATTCTTAAATTTTCACCAATGTATCTCCCCTTGATAAATCCTGTTTGGTCTGAATTAATTAATTTTTCAAGAAATGGTTTTATTCGGTTTGCAATGGTTTTGGTTGCAATTTTATAATCCACGTTTAATAAAGAGACAGGTCGCTAGTTAGTTATGGATAAAATGTATTTTTCCTTTTTTGGCAAAAGTGATATAATGCCTTGATTTTGAATGGGGGGTTAAATTTCCGTTTTTAAATGAATAATTTAGTGAGTCAATTATAAACAGTCTAATTTATTTCCAGAATAGTTTGTAGAATTCTATTGTGAAACCATCAGAGCCTGGACTATTGTTATTTTTCATTTCCTTTAAAGCATTGTGACATTCATATTCTGTGAGTAATGCAGGATATTTAGCTCTATCATCGTTCGACAATTTAGTAACATTGTCAAAAAAGGACTATTCTCATCTTGATTTAAAAACATGTCAGGCTGGTTAAGGGCTGAGTAGTATTGTTGTATATGTAGTAATATATTTTTATGGTCATTTACTATTCTATAGTTTATCATGAATTGTTTTATTACTTTTTGTTCTGATCTTCTCGATTCAAAGTTAACAAAAAACTTCGTATTTGTTTGCAGCTCCTTCAATCCATTCGGCTGTTGATCTTATTAAAAAACCTTTTATTTTTTCTTCATTTATGGCATTATATGCTTCTTTTTCTTTCATGTAATTTTGCAACAATACTGGATCATTAGGGTTATGTTTCAATTCTTCTTCAATATTGTTTAAGTTATTTTCTATTTCCTTTTCAAATTTGAGACCATTTTTCTTTTTGTTTGCCACAAATTTGATGCTTTCAACTCGGACCCTCCCCTTTATTAGTTCCCATAAAATATTAGCATACTATTGAAATTGACAACTTCCGTTATTGCGTTTTCTATTTTTAGTTTACATTCTTCATCAAATAGTAAAGAGTTGTTAAGTTTAAAATAGCCCGGTCCTCTTTTAACCGTATCAAAATGAATATCAAGGAGAACAAGAGAGTGGTCTGATTTAAAACGAGGTTGTATAAAGCAATTTCGAGCGTTGCTTATTAAAGAGGAATATGTTAGAAAAAAGTTGAGTCTGCAAAATATTGGAGGATTGGTGTTAGAGTGCCAAGTAAATTGTGATTTAAAAGGATTGAAATTCATGTATATATCATTTCAGTCGTATGTATCTTTTGTACAATTTATTTTATCTGAACATTTACTATTTGTGGTTGTCTCCCATTTAATTTATGTTTCTTAAAATCTTGCACAACAATACAAGCGCCTCCTATTATTACAGAATATTCATCTATGTTAGTAATAGTCTCCTCTAGTGTATTTAAAAACTAATATCTTCCTTATTTGAGGCATATATATTTATTAAAGCAATTTGTGTTTTGGATATTTTTATTTTTAAAACTTGCAGTCTCCAAACTATAACTTCAATATGTTCAATTATGTATATTTCATTATTTAGTTTTAACAGAATACCAATGCCTAAGCTGTTTGTACTTTGTCCATTGCAAAATGCATCCTCTCCGCATTTTTGAGCCCAGTCAGTATTTATTTTTTTGTCATCATAATGAATTTCCTGCAACATCGCTATATAAATTAGTTTTGTTTTTAACCATGTTAAAACTTGTTCGCGTTTATTTTTGCAACTTAGACCTTTGACATTAAAGGTACAAACATTTAAACTTGACATGTTTTAATATCAACACTATGTGCACTGTCCATCATTAACCTATCAGAATATATGATGAAGTTCATTTTAAAGTTGACATTTACCTTCATCGCAAGACTATTACAAACATGTTTGTTACTAAAGTTTAGTGTGTAGTAAATAATAAAAATAATATAAATCATCTATTTGAATAAAAAATAACTTTAATGAAGGATTTGAAGACTACTTTAAAACTGGTTACCAGACGACAAAAAAGCAATCACAAAAAATTCGACATAACACTAATCGTTAGCAAATGATTCGTACATATTACACACCTATTTTGAATAGCAATAAGAGTCAATAGAGAAATATTATATGCTTGTTTTGTTCTAGCTAGTATTACAATTATTATTATTATTGTTATGATTATCATGTTTATTATTATTACTGTTATTTTATACAAAAGTAATAACAATCAGAATAAAAACAACAACATGAAATGTGGAAATTCCAGGAAAACCAACTTTTACTAACGAAATGCATTAACGTCAGCACACAAATTAAAATGTGTGTAGTGGTTACATTGACAACACCAACCCCATAAGCAATCCCATGTGAGGTCTATATATAAGGTATCTACATAATTATGAAGTTTAATTGAAATATCTCAATGTCTTCTCAAGTCATTCAGTGGAAACTGTCTGTCTATTTTACTATCGATGACGTTGACCCCGCCCACCCCATATGCAATCCCATTTAAAGCCTAGATTTAAGATATCAATGTATAAAGTTTCGTTAAAATATCTCAATGTGTTCCCAAGCTATTGAAGGGAAACCTGTTTTCGTTATTTTTAGTAATGGTGACCTCAACCTTGAACCGCAATCCTAAGCGAGGTCTCGCTATAAGGTATCTTTGTATACAGTTTTGTTAAAATATCTCAATGTGTTCTTAAGCTATTGAGCAGAAATCGTTTTTCTATTTTTAATAACGGTGACTTTGACATTGACCCCACTCACACCATACGCAATCCCATGCGAGGTCTGATATAAGGTATCGGTGTATAAAGTTTCATTGAAATGTATCAATTTGTTCTCAAGTTATTGAGCGGAAACCTTTTTTCTATTTTTAGTAGCAGTGACCTTGACATTGACCTCACTCACCCCATACACAATCCTAACTAAAGTTTCAATATAAAGTATCTATGTATGATGTTTCATTAAAATATCTCAATGCGTTTTCAAGTTATTGAGCGGAAACCGTTTTTCTATTTTTACTAACAGTGACCTTGACCTTGACCCCACCAAATCCATACACAATCTCAGGCGAGGTTTCAATGCAAGGTATCTTTGTCTTAAGTTAATTAAAATATCACAATGCCTTCTCGACTTATTGAGCGGAGACCGTTTTTCTATTTTAGTAACAGTGACCATGACCTTCACCTCACCCACCCCGTATGCAATCCCAAGCGAGGTCTCGCTATAAGGTATCTATGTATGAAGTTTCATTACAGTGGTTCAATCCAATTAGAGTGCGAAAACGCCGCCCAACGCCATACCCCACTTACGCCAAAAAAAAAATGTATTGCCAAATTAAATAGTTTGTATTCATTTTTATTTGAAACATCAATAAAAGATAACGTTTTAATACGCGTTCACAGTACTTGTATAATATATGTTGCACGTGTACAATAAAATCTGTTCTACAATGGACTCATCTTTTATTAGCTACACAATTGATATCAGATACACTTCAAACCCGCTTATAATTGAGCGAGTTTGTACGAATTTTATAAACGGTTTATTTTTCAACACCCCGTGTTTAAGATTACAGAGAGAAGCAATTAGTGTATGTCTTTGTTTTACATTTATAGATTTGACCTAAAATAAGTTTATTGTAAAAATCGGTAAAACAAAATAAGGTTTGCTAATTTCCTAGTTGAAATGTTTGAACATTTGTGGAGATTTTATTCTTTATAACATAAGTACTGTGGCATATACCTCTTCTGATCGTCTATGATACACAGTATAAGCACTGTGACATATGTCATCCTTCTCCTGACTGTGTATGATATACTGTCGAGGAATTTATTTTGTTTGATGCGATCATACAATTCATGAAGGTGGCCGCATGAAATGGAGCAAAGGCTGAAGAGTCATAGCCAGCTGATGAAGATTATTCGAAATATTCAATGTGCAACCACGATATCGCACGTCAATCCATGATTTGTTTTATAGAAACACTGTCGTTATGAACGTAACAATTTGAACCCAGTGTTAATTCTTTTCCACAGAATAATCTGAAATAAATTAAATTATTGCAATTGATAAATAGAGATCAGGCGATCAAGTAAATTTGGCAAATGCGTCATTTTAGGAATATTTCTGCAATACTTCTGTTTATATTAGTAGGCTGTCTCATTGTAATAGGATGCATGCAATTTGGAATACATGCATTCATGCATGTAAGTTATACATCTCCGATTTTCGCTATTTTACAAACGATATATTATTTACTCGTTCTAATATACAAATTCAATGCTAATGCATTTCAACATATTTGAGAAACATTATGCAATACATTAAAATACCGTGTCGCATAAGTGAAAATTGAGATAAGTGATTTAGACGAATCAATTTAATCAATGAGTTTCATCTTATTTTCTTTTATATTTAAACTATATGTGCTCGGTGTAATAAAAAATTATCAGCACTGAAAGGCAAATGAATGTTATAGGAATCATTACATTGTAGTATTGATTCAAAACTGCAGACATATTTTCGTTTAGACAAAATCTCAGCAATATCTTCCGAAACCGCACCGTTTAATTTAAATTTGAAAAGACTGAGTTGTGCCCGGTGGTAAGCAATAGCTAACAGCTTCAGTGCCTTTAGCGCTTTGATATTCTTTTGGAACAAACTTTTTATGTCACTTGTTGTTACATATTCATTACTTCAACAACGCACGAGGCATCAGGTTGCCAAGGCGGATGCCCACTTCGAGTGTTTGAATATTTCTTGACCATTGCAAATATAAACCTTTGTCTGTAAAATATATTTGCAAATGTTCTTGATATTGAAAGGTTTGGTTACTATTTCAGTGGTCAGTGCATTCTCTGGAAGTGTTTCCACTTTCCCAGACAGTGTTGTGGCCTACAATAGCAACTACCTGAAGATGGACTGTATCAACGTCCAAAAGAGTGTCCCACCATGGACCTTCAACTGGAAGCGATGGACAATAGTCAGTGGCTATGCAAAAATAACTCCACCTGCGTTTTTTTATATTGAATTAATGAATTCCACTTCAAAGAGAATTTGTTTCCACAGAATCTTACAGCAATTCTTAATTATTAGACTTTCAATCCAGCTAATGTTTGAATAATTTAATGTTCTTAAGATAGTGATTATTACCGTACATTATGAATTGGCTGTTAGATATATGCTGAATACACTAAACGTATAATACTTACCGAATTTTTTATTATTTGAAAATATATATTCAGATGCCGTTTCTCAATTTCTTGTCAGACGCTAACTCTGTTCAAGTTAGTGAACGAGTTGTTATTGACCATAGTGGTAAGTTTGAGTTTATATCTGTAAGCTACATTTATTTAGATTTGCTGCTAGATTCGATGCTCTAACAGTGTACACGGTACTGTAATTTGCAAATAAATATGTAGATATTAATTTTGAACAAACATACACATTGCGAACTTTTTCAGGCTCTCTGCACTTCCTATGGGTGAGGATGTCAGACGATGGCTATAGATACGCCTGTGAGACAACAAATGAAATTTTATCCACGACTGTCTGGAATACTCACTCGATGAAACTGCATGTGAAGTCAGGTCTAGAAAATACAGGCTTGTGTCCAGAATACCTTGCTTTCAATGTAACTAAGGAGCATATCAAAAGTTATATAAATAACTCTTCGGTTCAGCAAATTAATCAGTGTAATTTTGCAGCTAAAACCATTTTAAAATGTATTTGTTTGAACGAATATGTTGCATCATAACACCGGTGAATCATTAAGACCTCAATTATTTTTACGGTTGTCAAGTTCAACATTGTTGCATAGCAACGTTCGTTATGATGTCAAACACTGAGATCAAAGGAATAAGTTATACATTATTTGATATCCTCTGTATAAATCTTGAATGCGACTCGTTACAAATACATCCAATGTCCACATGTTCGAGCATAGGAATTTGACAATTTGCAGTTTGGTGCCTATAACAATTTCTAATGCTTAAACCCTAAATGCAGACAGTGTCAAAATTAAGATGTTTATAAAAAAACACACAATAAAAAATGAAAACATTGAAAAGATGAATATTTAGGAAAAAAATGTATTAAAATAGTAAAACATATGACAAAAATGTAACAATAGTATTATTTATACAATTTTTAAATGGGTGTTAGTTGTTTTATCGATTGCAATAGGATAGAAAATAGTGCACACGTTCTTCAAACTCTTATTTTGACACAAGAGTACAATGAATCATATCCCCTGAGTTTACAAATGTTTGCAGATATGTTTCTAAGAGGGACACATAATACACACAAATACCATGTTTCATGGCTGATATCACAATATTGCTATTATAATGTATTTTACTGTTTTGCTCTTAATGTTACGATGAAAACAACACCTTACATGTTACGATGTTTGATACTGAATCTGACTTTGCTAAGTATGTCACTATTTTGCTTACAGTTATGCATGCGCCTTATCAAAATGTCTGCTGTCAAACCAAATGAAATATTTTAACATAAAAGGTCAGATATGATTTTCATATCTGTCTTTTTAATGTGTTGATTAACATTGCATAGTTACTTAAAAACAACTTATCGGATACACTTTGGTATAACAGGAGAAGTACGTGACCGGCCTCCAGAGCTCATGTACAACAGTGATGTGACAGTGATGGCTGGGGAAACTGCTAAGCTCACATGTATCTTTACTTACTACTGTGCCAGACGGTAAAGATCACTAGCACTTCTTGTTCATACTGGTTTTCACTTACTTTTCTCTCAGACAGTAAAACTGTATCTCATTGATATACAATGTCAGACTTCAAACATTACCAAACCGTAGTTTTCGCAATCTAAAGGTGTATGAAAACACTTGTGTTTCGAATGTATTCATGAATATCATTATTTTTCAGTGAAAACATTGAGATTGTTTGGTTATTCCATGACAAGGAGGTGGGTAGGGGTTTTACCCTCGTGTTACCCAGCGTCAAGGTACCAGATCAGAAGCAGAACCAGGAGGGAGTTTATGTATGTGAAGCGAGACTTGGACAAATTACAAATCGGGGAATGGTCAACTTAAAAATCACTGGTTAGCTGACTGCTCATACAATGCATATATTTTTGGTACAAATAGTACAAAATTATAATGTATTGTCCTTGAAAAGATGTATAATTAATCAATTTAAAAGGTAAGAATCCGAAGTAAATCCGCAGTGTATAATATACGACAATATTTTGTAGTATCCCAGTTATCTAATGCATTTAAACATTTTTCGTTAGTTTGTCAATTAAAAGTCATTCATTTTCAATAATTAAGCTCCACCTGACTTCCTGAGAAACAAATCTCCAGCCCTGATATCTATACCAGTGGAGCAGAACGCAGTATTCCATTCTGGGGCCACGTCCCACAAGTCTTACATGAAGCCCCCTGTCTGGATGGTGAACGGAAAGTTTCTGATAGGTGTTGGATTATATAATAAATGAAACCATAACGTTTTTTTTTTTGCGTTAACGCTATGTTATAAAATGAGACGCTAGTATCTCATCATTTTGATTGTATTTACATGCACAATATTGTCAGTGGCATAAGAATAGACAATGAACACGTTTAGTAAATCCTAATTTTAGTACACACTTATATATAACATCTGTTCTTTTTATCTCAGGGTGCCCTCCACATTTCTTCGACTGCGGAGTCCCTCGCAAAGATGGCTATTCCACGTGTATTTCCTCGAATCAGTTTTGCGACCTGAAGCCAGACTGTCCCAATGACCAGGATGAAAAAAATTGTGCTGGTTTGAGTGTTCTTTAAATAATGTTTTAAAGTTTAATTATTGTATTCTGACATAATGGTTTTGCATTAACAGGGTTATAAGTGCTGGCTCTACTTACCAGAAAGGCGTTCACATATATAATGTGTGCATACGATACTGGACTTGAACAATGCGTTACTTTTATCAAAAAGGTCTGTGTACTACATATACAATAACAAATAATTTATTGTGCCGAAAAAAATGTTTGTAAATATTTAGAAGTAATAGCTGTATTCTGTATGTTTAAGTATATTAAAATACCCAATAATGTATTATGTAAAACCGCAACAGTAGTGTAGCCATTATTGATAAAAGTGGTGTTACCCAGATACATGCGCTGATGCACAGAAGCTTTGTAACAGCGGATGCATTCCAAAGAGGAGTTCGTGTATACAGGTTGCGTCGTCCTGCGGGTATCCGAATTTCTCGTGTCACAATATAAAGAAACGTGTCACGTCTAACGAACTCTGCGACGGTATCGCAGACTGTGAAGACGCTTCGGATGAAAATGCATGTCGTATGTATATTCACACTGAGCTTGTTTGAGTATTGCTACCATCGTTTGCGTTTGTGTTTTAAATATGCACTAGTATATTATAATTCATCTCAATATGTGTTTGTAAATCACCTAGTGGGTCTTTGGAATAACGAGGCAGATTCAGTTTAGAAATGACACTTACGAACGTGGTGATGCAGGACGTCTTGGGTTTCATGTGCTTGGCGTAGAACAAGTATGGCGTGCTCTTCAGTTACGGTAACACCATTATGGGAGGTTTTGTAAACAATGGTAAACATCATAACTTATTTTCCCATGCAGCTGGTGGTCCAGTGATAGAGCGAGGCAGATTCCGACTGAACAGTCAGCGTACGGAATTGATGCTCCCTAATGTGATGATGCAGGACGTTATGTGTTTCCAGTGCTTGGTCCAGAACGAGTGTGGTGCGCTCTTCGGAGATGGATGCCTCACTCCTATTGGTAAAGCTTATACTATTATATTGCGTGTAAAATATGTATGTGTGCGTGTATCCATGATCGATATCTTGAGATTAAGGTCAGCTACTGGTTTGTGAATGTAAAATGGTCTGTTAGGCAATCGTATCAAACGTATTGTTTCGTTTCCTGCACGGTTGCATCCAATTGCATGCATAAAAAACATCAAAACGATTGATACAAACATATTATTGAATATTTGTGGATGTAAAGATATTACAACCATGTATAAAACATTTAAGCGAACTAGATCTATTATATATTATGCGGTGTCTTTGCCAAATTTGAAGTTTAGATTTTATTTTAAGTTTGTAAAATACTTATGCGGAATCAAATATACAATGTAAGTATGTGTAAGTCATCTGTCATATGTTGATTTACTCTTCACAACTGTTGACATCATCATTGTTACGGTCATTTTCCCATAGTTTTATCGCAGTAACCACTACCTACCCAGCTACAATAGCAATGTAACTTTTAACTGGAGTTTACTAATTAGTATTTTAATTTACCGAATGTATACCAATGCTTCCATCGAAATAACAAGACTATACCGCCAGAATGCGCAAACTGTACAATTGGGTGCTGATAGTAATAAGCATGCGTATAAAAAGATTGTAGAAAAATTCAATTTATGAATTGTTCAGACGTGCGGAGTATGTGTAATTTGCAACTGTTCCGAAATTGTGTCATAATGGCAGAAATTGTAGATACAAAACAACAATAACATCGACCTTGTAATGTGATAAGTAGTAGACGATGACGACGTTGACATACAATGACATCATAGATATCGTTTGCAGACTGAAAGAAAACCCGACCCCTGAGGTGACCAACCGATTTATTTTACAAAGCAGTTTTTTAACCAGATAGATACTTATTCTGATGCAGCTGGTGCTTAACATTGGTTATATAAATTTTGTACAAATCTGATGTTGGTGGCCGCACATGTATTAATATCCATTTGTAAATATTTCAAACAATGTAAGTTACATATGCATTTTATTTCTTGAATTCCTTTGAATATATATGTAGTTTCATAGAATATTGAAGTATTTTTGTAACTATTTTAATGGTGATGTAATTATACGTTACAACTTCTTAAAATGTGTCGTTGTTTGCATTCAATTTAGTTTAGTTTAACGTAAAAGCAATATGCAACACTACAAATGCATTAAACTAAGACCATGAGAAGTAATATACTGACTGTATTAGCACAGATTTGTTCAAAATGTGTATTCGGTGTTAATGAATGTTTTAGATGTACAGCCAAGTCACATTTCTGTCTGTATGTGCCAGCATGCACACAGCAGAATCCTACATTTTATCAGGACGTCTGTTTATAACAATATATATTATGCTGTTTTAGATAAGATTTGGCTGACTGTCAAACCCAATGACACGTATTACACTAAGCCAGGCAGTGTGATTAGTGTCAATGTGGATGCAACTACTGATGTAGAATGGGTGAACCAGATGGTCTTCAGGTGGTACTGGTACAGACCTACTGTCGTTAAGAGTGGACCCAGAGAGGGGCAATAAGTCATAGGTAGGTGTCTATGTTACTTTGATAATTACGAAGTCGGGAGGGGAGGGGGTCGAACAAGGACATAAAACGAAACGAATTCTATATGATCATATACAATGATTTTTTTTAACTTACCCAAATGCAAAAACGTTTTAAGAGAAACTAAAGCGATCGTAAGACATAAATCTACCTTTTGAATCTGAAACAAAGAAATGTGTTTTCAAGCACCAATTGTCATATAACATGTTTCCATCTTTATATGCGTGCACTTTAGTGTTAATCAGAGAGATAGAGAATCATAGGTTAGTGTTGTAGATGGAAAAGTTTATCTGGCTAGACGGAGGAATTTATCGGATGCGCCGGGATCAGAAACATCACACAACGAAACTGAACATATATACAACTTTTACTTGAAAAGATACAATGCTAACTTCGATACAATCCGTTCTACAATTAATATCCAACATCAAGTATTTACAATTCCCTTTCTAGTATCCACAAAATGTACCATTTTATTTCATGTGAACCGTGCTTTTTTCAAATTCGCCATGACTAGTCAGCACGTATCTTTTAATTCGTATTTTGTATCCAAACCTGTATCCGAGTATCACTATCACCGTGCAAAATAAATTTAGACGTCACCAATGCACGGATTCATTGAATTGTGTGTTTTTGTTACTAAAAAAGTACCATGGTCATGATGGTACAAGGTTAAAATCATATTCTGCACATTATTTGATAGTACAGTAGGCCGATTTTGTGTTATTTCAATATTGTTATGTGATATGTTATCGAAACAGCTTTTAAATGATGAAAATAGTCCGTTAGAGCAACTGACGGAGATATGAGGTCATGTGGTAAACTAGCATAATAACTTTGATGTTATTAGGTTGCCTGGTTATTAGGCTTATTTTATGACAATGTGACAGGATGAAAACTATTTTAGGACATTAAAGATTCAGCATTTCGTTACTAGTTCTGTTTTATATCCTTACTGGTTGCATCATTTATTTTCTTCTTTCACTTTTAATGGGTTGTTTCTTGAAACATTCCCATCGTAATTACAGTAAAAGAGATGCTTCCGCCAACGGACATGTACAGGAACTGTTTTTCCTTGTCGCTAACGGGAAAGAATTTGACCATCACGATACCCCAGGTGGACCGTGAGGCTTCCGGCAAGACCCAGTATGACCTGTACAATGTCCTTACTAAGAATAGAATATACCAAGTAGTGGTGGAACATAAATACGACTCTGTTGCGCGGAATTTCACCGTCATTGGCGACACATGTGAGCCTTCCGGTAAGTAACTTTACCTTACACAGAGTTGTATTCTTCTTATACATTTTAGTTAATTTCCTCTTTTCGTATGCAGAAAACCTAATCGGTAGACTTGCTTGGAAAATGCTAGTAGGGTACCGTCCTGGAGCGTTTTAGGAATCACAGTCATTTACAAATGGTGAAAAGTGTAAGGTAAAGGAGGAGGAGTATTGTGCTCATATTTTTTTGCATATCCATTCATGATGTATGTCCAAATAATTTTGTGTTTGTATATACTACATCGAACCATAACGCCCAGAGCCAACTATATAACTAAAGAGTTTATCCAGTGGTTAAAAGCATACAAACAGAAACATTGTTTTAACGATTTTTATAAATATATATTTTGTAATACATATTGGTACATTGTTTTAATTGCTTAACATACATAAACTATACTAATAACAATAAGTACAAATATGAAATCAAAATGTGATCTGCAGTTCAATACAACGATAAAATATCACTGTATTTAATGGTATTTTTAAAGATCAAAAGTATGACTTTGTTTACATAATTTCAACTTAATCGTCCAACTAGATGAGATGAAAGAGTTCACGTAATAATCCTAATTAACATATACATATACAGCGATTAGTTACATGCTGATAATTATGTTATTGTTCTTACCTTAGATAATGCGTTGAGGTAACAATTTATGCAACCATTGCATTTTTTGCAATTTAGTTTTTTTTTTCATGTATTCATGCATTCATGTTGAAAGATAACTATTGAGCCTCAGTCAGAAACTTCTGATTATGGCTCCCGACAGCGTCCCGACAGCGCTACGATACAAATAATAAAAAAGTCGAGAATTTAGGACAATGTGACAGGCTGTCGGATGCTGTCTGGACGCTTTTAGAACGCTGTCCTGAGAATTGGGAATTATCGGGACACGTTCGGCGCGATTGGCCAAGCACTGCCGACAGGTAAGGTTTTCACTTAATGCCTCAGTCACACATTCCCGATTATGGCTCCCGACAGCGCTACAATACAAACAATACAAAAATCGGGAATATCGGGACGCTGTCGGAACGCTGTCGGGATCTGACTGGACGTTTTCGAGACGTTGTTCTGAGAATCGGAAATCATCGGGACACGTTCGGCGTGATCGGTCAAGCACTCCCGACAGTTAAGGTTGTCCCTTAACATTCGGGAGACTCAGCCGAATTTGTACAGTCTGGACTTTGTCGGGATAGATTCGACTGTATCGGATGAAAATCGGTACGGTGTCGTTACGGTGAAACGGGAAAGATATTAAATAATCTATTATATATACATATATCAAGTCTGGTGTATAGCGTGTGTTTTGTGCGTGTTTGTTTGTGCTTGTCATTAATGGACAGTACTTTGACCGGTCCACCATGAATGATTCCCGATTATGGCTCGTGACAGCCTCCTGACAGCGCTAATAATAAAAAATTGGGAATGTCGGAATGCTGTCTGGACGGTGTCGGAACACTGTCGGATCGCATTCGGGAGAATCGGGACGCTGTTGGGACTCTGTCGGGCCTCTGTCGGGACTCGGTCGAGACGCTGTCGGGACGCTGTCAGAACATATTCGATCTTTTCATAAAAAATTGAATTTCGAGCCTCGAATATCAGAATATTGTCCCGACTTTTGACATATTTGAATCGGGACGCTGTCGGCTCAAGAACGGCAGGACAAATCGGGAATGTGTGACTGGGGCTTAACATTCGGGAGACTCGGTCGATTGTGTATAGACGGGAGTCTGTCGGGATAGATTCGGCTGTATCGGATCAAATTCTGGACGGTGTCGAGACGTTGCTGGGACAATAACCGGTAGAACGGGAATAGTATTGCATGAATATATATATACATCTATCACGTCTGGTGTATATTTCGTGTGTGACGTGCGTTTTTGTATATATTGGTCATTCAACGACAGAGATTTTACAGACCACCATTAATGCTTCCCGATTATGGCTTCTGACAGCGTCCAGACAGCGCCACGATGCAAATAATAAAAACAGACGGGAATGCCGGAATGCTGTCGGGACGCTGTCGGGACGCTGTCTGGGTCAATTGGGACACTGTCAGGACTTTGTCGGATCACATTCAGGAAAATCGGGACTCCGTCGGGACTCTGTCGAGACGCTTTCGTGACGCTGTCGTGACCACATTCGATCTTGGTATCAAAAATTGAATTTCGAACCACGAATCTCAGAATATTGTCCCGACTTTTGGCATATATGATTCGGGAATGTGTGACTGCGGCTTTGATGGAATACATTTTTTTTGTTTGTAGAATGTACCTGTTCATGTGTGTATAGAATATGTTTACCATTTTGTAAATTGGTGTTTGACATTTTGGTTTATATGTTTTTGCAGTGAATAAACACCTCATCGTTCATTAAATAAGCTATGCCTTTCAGACTTTACAAAAAAATATACGTCTTGTAGATAAAATTAAACTGACAGTTATACCCAATGACACATATTTCGCCAAGCCTGGCAGTGTGATTACTGTCGAAGTAGATGCCATAACTGACGTTGGGTGGGCGAATAAGATAGACTTCCGTTGGTACTGGTACCGACCCGAGATCGTGGTGAGTGGACCCAATCAAGGTCAAGAAGTCATAGGTAGGTTGTGTAGTAGAGCATAACGCTATAAATAAAGCAACATTTTAAATCTAACATAAAATCCGAACAAAGAATTTTATTTTTTCTGAAATTCAAGTTTATTTGATGCTGTGTTGCTTCATCGGTTGTTACAGTTATATTGAAATGGTTGAGATGTTGAAGTAATAGGTTTTAAAATAGTAACATGTTGCTAATGTAACTTTAGAGAGTATAATCGGGAGAGAACTCAATGCAACAATATGTGTGACACCTTTTGCGTTGATGACCATCAAATGCAGAGCACATATTCCCCAAATATTTCTACATATCTTAAACTAAGAACACTATGGTGTTGCATATATTATAACGCTATTTGTCACTGCAACATTTTATTTTATCATAAGATACATACATCAGACCGTGATAGAAACTTTACATTCACTTAAAGAACAGTCATGATAGTAATATTTTGCACTACAATGTGTGTTATATATACATATTATGTGTGTATGCCCACGGAAACATTTTCGGGGGAACATATAGTCGCCGCTTTGTCCGTCCGTCCGTCCGCCCATCCTTCCGTCCGTCCGCCCCGTTTTCTTGACCAGAGTATTTCTCAGCAACTACTGGTCAGAATTCAATGAAAGTTTATAAGAAGATTCATTACCAAGAGGAGGTGTGCGCTGCAAAAGGAGGTTCCGCTTCAATGTTTTTTATCAGATTTATGGGACTGTGAATATTTCATAAATAAGCCTTTAGGGCACAATTCTTGTCTAGTCTATTTCTACGCAACTACTGGCCGGAAGTCAATGAAATTTTACAGGAATCTTCATTACCCAGAGGTGTGAACTGAACCAGAACGTTCCATTTCAATGATTCTTCTAAGAGTTATTGGACTTTGAATATTTCTGAAATTAGTATTTAGTGCACAACTTTTCTTTTCCGCTCTCTAACTCGAGAATGGATTGAGCTATTGTAATGAATCTTCATATATAGATACCTTATAGCAAGACCTCGCATAAGTTTGCATACGGGGTGGGTGGGGTAAAGTTCAAGGTCACCGTTACTAAGAGAAAAACGGTTTCCACTCAATAACTTGAGAATGCATTGAGATATTTTAATGACACTTTATACATAGATACCTTATATTGAGACCTCGCTTGGGATTGCATTTGGGGTGGGGTCAAGGTCACCATTACTAAAAATAGAAAAACGTTTTCTGCTCAATAACTTGATAATGCATCGAGATATGTCAATGAAACTTCATACATAGATACCTTATTTCGACGCCTCCCTTGGAATTGCATATGAAATGGGTGGGGTCAAGGTCAAGGTCACTGTTACTAAAAATAGAAAAACGCGTTCCGCTCAATAACTTAAAAACGCATTCATAAGGCTATTTCTTAACTTAAGTTGTACTTAAGTACAATTCCTATCCATGATCTTCACCTTGCATCCAAACTTTCTTTTATTATTGTGCTGCCTTTGATGCATTTCATTCGAAACAATTGGTTTTCGTGGAATTTCCACGTTTCTTGTCTTACAGTTATGGAACTTTGATGATTGCTGAAATTAATATGTAGAGCACAATTTCTGTCTGGACTCTGCTCTTCTGATTGCTTTCTCATTACTTGGCGAAGCGCATTGGGGAGCATCCATTAGTTCACTGATATCCTTGTTTAAGTTGATATAAATATAACGATTTGCTTAAACGATTATGGACCTGCTCGATAACGGAACGAAGTAAAATATTATTTAGCAGTTAGCTGCTATGTTATATTGTTAAGAATGTTTAAGCACCAATGTAGTTTATATAGTTTAAGCACCATTTAATACTTATTTCACAGACTAATGATATATTATATCATGATAATGTGTGCTAATTGTTTCAACAGACAAAAAAGTAATAATTGCAATTTTAGTGTATTTAAACAGGTTAATGAAATTGTAGTATAAAATAATGATACAAAATCATGGACATATAAGTATAGGTCTAAACTACAATCTCTAGATTTTTAAGATTTTGCAAGGGACTGGAAATATTACTAATACCGTTTAAAGAAATTATAAATTGTTGGTTTAAGTAAAACTGGGTCAGTGCATTAAAGAAGTCACCCCTCAGCAAACTCCTATGCGAAATGTGCCAATTTGAAATTACATGCACAACACAATTTTATTTAGTTGCATGTTACGTTGACAGTTGTGGAATTGCTATATCTAAGTTTCGAATGTCAGCACATAATTTGGAATATACTTTGGAATGTGGACAAAGTCAAAGCCTATTCTACTGTAAATACGTTTTGCTGTATATATAACAAGTTAGAAGATCTATTCCATTTCATATATATATATTGACATACATTACTATGTCAGACCAAATATACAAAAATTATTGAATATATCCAATGTGTTAAAGGCAAAATATATATAAATTGAAATTGAATATATTTATGCCAAACATATTTTAAGAAATAAATAACATATGTAATGTGAATAACTTCTTGTTTACCTCACAAAAGTCAATATCATAAACAGATATATACATTAATATAAGATAATTAAACCCACACACATCAGCAGAAGAGAACCTTCCTTCACATACTCAATAAGAAGATTGTTCTAAAAATATATACTTACAATTGATATTAACTGCCTGTATCATCCTTACATTCAAAGTGTCACTAATTTCTACCAGACTTTACTAGATTTGTAAATTAACTATGTTTTTCTCTTCCCTTGTTTTATTATTTACAAACTGAAATTATAGTTAAAGCGATTATTCCCACAATGGACGTGTACAGGGATTATTTCCGTGTGTCTCAAAATGGGAAAGAATTGACAATTACCATTCCCAAGATGGACAAGAGCAAGTCTGATCTGTTTTTGCTGACTGGAGATCTGGTATTTGAAATCGTTGTAGAACATAAATTCGAGTCGGTGGCTAGGAATTTCACCGTCATTGTCGAACAGAGAGTGGACCGTCCATGTGAGTAATAGTATAATGTACTGAAATCAGACAGACTGAGACAAGCTTTATGTACACATAGTTAAATTGAGAGAGAATATAAATAGCTACTATTAACATTGATATAAACACTACATATTTGCATCGAACATAAATGTTACCGCTTACCAAAGTGTAATAAATACATGTGCCGCATGTAAGTCATATATCAGATAGATGTATGATCTATGGATATCTATGTAGCGAACCATGCATCCTGCAATAGTAAATTAAGGTTAGATATGCGTGTATGGAATGCATAGGTACAAGTTCAAAAGTTGTTAAAACAACTATGCATTGGCATATTCATTAAAATGACTATTTGTATAGTAACAAGCTAACTTTGAGGTTCGATTCATTATATTCTAACAACACCGTTGTAATTGGTTTAAAGTGTTAATCATACAAGAAACGCAACGTGATTGCGGCTAGAGAGGACGATGCACCACCTAACAGTAATATCGATAGATGGATGCTCGTTGCCTGTGTGTTGGCCGTCGTAGTATTGGCAGCCATTATATTGTTTGCTGTCTATTCTCGGAGACAATGCATGTAAGTAAATGAGCTGTTAATTTTACAGGTGATAGTTTGCTTAAATAGATGCATCGAATAAATCTTGTTGATTACATTATATGTTTTACAGTCACTAAAATAAATAAATGCATAAATAAATGAAAGTGCATTTAAAGATGTTTGCAACATATTTTACCAACGACAGATTTTCTTAAATAGTGGCACAAACATTAGTAGTATACTAAAACTAAAACAACCATACCACGAATGGGTCACAGTACTTGTTTTAGAATTATTGGAAATATATGATACGTGCAGAGCGCTTCTCACGTTGGGTAACCTGTAACCTGATGGCCTTTAAGGAATCTGTATGTACATATAGTGAAAAAAGAATGTCCAAAATACTGTTACACTCAATTTATAAAAAAAGACAAAATTAAACAAGTAAGATTAAACCAATTATGTTATCTTTGTTGCGAATGTCTTTAATTTAAAATAAAAAAAAATGTTAAAAGGAATATACCTATATTTATGACTATTGATATTGGTATAAACTCACTATCCTTAAAATCACACTGTTTTTGATTTGACTTATTCTTCCTTTGTCACTGTAGTACTGTTGTTTTCGATGGACTAGTATAGTTTGCAACTGTATTAAAGTTTTTTTTATTTTGCGTGGAACATTCAGGACCATCAGGAGTGAAAATATATACAATATGCAATGAGTGAGAACGACCATTACGACTATTACGACCATTATGACCACATACCTATGCAAGGTAACACTAAAACATTTCAAATGTTTGCGTGTCAATGCTGTCAATACATATGCAACACATGTTTAAATAAAGCTAAATGTATGTATGCATGCTATCCATGCTATAGGGCAAAGATTCATTCACATTTCTACTTACTCGTTTGCATAATTACTGATAGTTTAATTAACAACACAAATATGTATGCCAGTTATTTGTACACTGTTATTATTTAAGACGCCCCTAATACACACGAACAAGCCGGGGACCAGACTCCCTACACGTCAATCGAAGACATACACGATACAAGTCCTACATTGAAGTAATCAAACATAGACGGGCAGCGACTTTTCAATACATTGTTATGATACAAGCGCCTTGCGACAAATATAAACACGTGTACACTGCCTTTGATATGATATCTACTTTAGCTTATCATGCAAATAGTTTTGTTGTTGCTATAATGTATATACATTATTGTTCGTTCTTTAACTGGCCAATAAAGATGCATTCGTTTCCACTTACACAACGGCATCAAACAAAAACATACAGTCTCACCCATTATCAAAATCTGTGTCTACATTTTTTATGCATACGCTGTGTCATTTTCGATTTCGATTTGATTAGCAGCTAATAAACAACTATTTTGAGTTTTGATGCGTATGCATTAAAACACGAGGCCGTTGACCCGAGTTGTTTTGTATACAGCATCAGACCGACAAATCGTTGTTTATTAGCCGATAAATAACGATTATGCGAAAATTATGTCGATTCTAACATGACCTGACAACATTTCCGCCAACTATAGTTTACTTGCTAAAAACGGACGCAGACATTGGTAACGTATTATTTAATTATTGTTTTTTTGTATACGTCCTTTTAAATCGCACAGCAATTTATTTGCCTCACATTATGTCTATAACAAATACTGGTGGACAGCATTCATTATGTCCGAAACTCAACATCATTTGCAATGTTCACTCATACATTCACATTCCCATCAATAATATAAAATAGAACATCAGCAGAAAACATTGTCTCAACGTTGATGGTAAACTTTGACTAAAGCTGGGATTGTATTTTTCCGACAATGTCTTTCAGTTCCACTACTAACAATACAGAAGGACGAAAATACACTTTATCCTTTGTGTGTTAAACATAGTGATCATGCCATTGTTTAGTATTACAGACTCCCTCAGAAACTGAACAATAACACTTATTTAAGTACAACCGCGCACTGGTGTCTACTGAATGACAGGTAGGCATTGTTATTGTGCTTGTTCCTAATTGAACATAATTTATTTTTGTTGTGCAAGCTTACTGCTTCGATCTCGTTTGATATCCTACTGCGCCATCATTAATAAAAATCAATTGTATTTTTTGTATGCATTGCTTAACTCTTTACATATGCATCATTACCCATCAAAAGTTTATATTTACTTCAAAACTCATTTTATCAGTGACTACTTAACGAAGTTTACCTTACATACATGTATATTTGCATTAAGAGCAGTTAAGAAATGTCAACAACATGCGTAATTCATGAAGCATATAAAACCATTTAGTGGCTATACATAACTTGAGGCATATATCATCCAATTTATAAACATATATTTTTTTACAAGTAAAACCATTTACAAAATTCTGAAGCACGTAAAATTCATGTTAATAATTCATCATAAACACATGTTGTAAAACAAAACTAACTAAACTTTTCAACAGGAATGTAAAATGCAACTCAACCCTTCTGCACAACTATTTCGCACAAAGTAAGGCAACCAAAAACCATTATCATTAAGAAAATTGTTTTTGTTTATCCCCATAGCAAGTTAATGCGCTTAATTTTTGTTTATCCCCATAGCAAGTTAATGCGCTTAATTTTTGTTTAATGTGCAGTTTACAAATAAATAGCTGAATATATGCAGAAAATGTCTCGCAGTTGGACAAATTAATATATTTGAAGAATATGTGGTTTATAAAAGTATGTCACGCATGAATAAAAAAAGCATAAAACCATATGACGCTTCATCAAGGTTAGAACAAATATCGAATGAATTTTTCTCAAGGCAAAATACAATTTAATTGTTAGTTTATGCTTTACTGTGTCATCGTTAGGTAAATTAGAAGTTATGTGACTATGCTTAGTAGACAAATTAAATCACTTTGTACAGCTAGAAAAATGTGTAAAGAAAACAAAAAGGATTTGATTGATAGATAAATAATGGAACCAGTTGGAAACATGATCTGACGGTATAAAACATTGGCAAATGAATGACAAAAGCAAGTTGCACAATAGTTTTGTCAACGTGCGGGATTGAATGTTAAGCTGTACACCAGTTGAATTATTTTAGGTCACAACTGAATCACATCCACTTTCAAAAATGCATCGCTATAACTTTAATCATATTTGCAAGTTTAATTAACAAACAATTTTGGTATTTGGTGTTCATTAGTAACACTCGGATAACACTTCTCTACCAATATTCCTACTGCGTTGATAGTGAGTGCTGAATACGAATGAGTCATATCCGGTGTGTCACCCAGGCAACTGTAATCTGACGTGGAATCTTGACGTCTGTTGGCAGAAGTCTCTACTGCAGCATACGAACAAGTGTGGTTGATGTACTTAGAGAATCAGAACGTCAAATAACGATTTTGAAAATCAAAATATTTATGACATTTTGGTATATTATTTATTTAATTTAGTTTAATTTCAGTTAATTTAGCTGATAACTTTAAAAAAATGATGTTAATGTTTCTGTTCTAACCATTTCAACACAATTATATGAATACATGAAGTTATAAAATGACAAACAGCATACCTGTTGTTGTTTCCATATTGTAATTATTATTGTCAGTTCCGTCAGATGTCGTCTTTACCGCTTAATGAGACCTTCAACATGCATAAGTTCATATTGCAATAAAATAGGTGTATCATGGTACCATGGAAACATTGCATTATTTATGTAACTACGTTGTAGCTAATAGCTTAACACCAACCCAACAATGTGAAGGTAAATGTTTGTGTCCACTACAACCTGACACAAACATTGGCGTGTAGTGGCAAGGTCATATACGTAACAGTAATCATTGGAGATTGATACGAAAATCCACTAACCTTATGCATTTTCAGGTGATTGTTTGTTAACAAGTCCGGACTTTTTTTAACTTACATGAACCGTCTATGGAGAAACACGACAAATCCAATGATAAATGCTGAGGCCAGGAGGGAAACAATCACCCAGCGAACTATTCCAGCAGTAGATAGTGAACCGACGCGTTGGGCTGTAACAAAAATGATATTACATGAAATGTGTCGATTAAATTTACAAATTATTGGTATTGTACTGACAATGCCACACGTTATTGAATTGCACCTGCATATTTGTATACATTAAACAAACATATCATTTGCAAGAAACAATTTGAAATTCTATTTTTGTTTACCACATTGATGCCCCTTGCAGCCCTCTGCACAGCCGCCAATACACTTGCCATCTGTGGAACATCTATTTCTCGAACTATTGTTAACACGGGCGCAGGTTTCGGGACACATTCGGTCACTTCTGGGTCCATAGATATCCAACTCGCATCCTCTGGTACAGTCTCCTGTGTCTCGGCTACATGCACTGTCTATACAGTTCAAACTGCATTTCTCGGAACACAGCTGTCCAAAGGTGTTCTCAGTAACGCACTCGATGCATGCACCAGTGGTCTTTTTGCACATATAGTCCTTACAGTGCAAGCTGCATGACACGTTGCACGAGACACCATAAAACGACTTGTTAGCACATTCTTTACATTCTCCATTATGTATGTCACAAACATTTCCCTAACAGTAATTTGGATATACAAGATGACAAAGTTGACCATGATAACCAGTTTTACAGGATGCGCAATGAGTGTGATTCAAACATGATTCACAATGCAGAGGACATATTATATTTTCACAAAACTTTCCTTAAAATCCAGAATGACAGTCAAAACACTGCCCGCTACTTCTCTCACATCCCGTTTGACCTCTTTGCAATAATCTCTATAATAGCCAGACTTGCATTGTGAACATCTAACAGATGAATCACATCCATTAATAAAGTTTGCAGAGCAGATGTTGTTACAGGATATTCCATACCATCCTGCGGTGCAATTATGGCACTGTCCGGTGTATTGATCGCAACTTAAAGAACAATGCTCAAAGCAAACCTTTTCACACTGTTTCCCATGGTATTCACATCGTCTCAATTTTTCGAAAGTAATCCGTTGTTAACAAAGCGTGATGTAACTACGTATATATGATGCAGTGTTAACCATACTGAATGCCACACTATTGTATGCGTGTCTGGTGGCTTCCGTTGAGTTATTATTAATATTTATTCTGTTCAGGGAAGTTAATGGAAGTTAATAGTTGAAGCGTCCGGTACGGAAAAGAGTTGATCCTTTGCGCACCAGAAAATGTAAAGATATGTTAAGTTACATGCATGGAATACATCATAATTACTTTGAAACTTTTGTAATAATAAAGAACATATCTAAAAGCGATAAAGTAAGTGTGATTATTTGGAAATAGAAATTTTATGCAATAAGCGTAATAATGCGATAGTTAATATAGGGAGTATACATTCCTTTCGAAGCCCGTTTACCTCTGACTATCAAATGCCACGGTGGTTTTTTCCAAGCATCTGAAAAAAATGAGTTTATGGCACTTTCTTATCTATCATAGAATCTTTATGTCTATCAGCGCCGTGTTGGCTACAAAAAAATAAGGATATGTGTAAATGCAGCTGAAATATCATAGTGCATGTATTGAAGCCGGATATTTTAAAAACGTATCTTATTAGCTTTCCGATATTAGTTTTGATGTCTCGAATATGCCTCATATAAATGCGTGTATAGATAATTTCAAAACAACTAAATGCTTTCGATAACAATAACAATGCTCAGAATTTTTATCGGTTGCGTTGCAAGAATGGCACTATATTAGAATGCTTGAATATTATCAATGCATACAACATTTAATACGTGTAATGTAAAACCTGTGCAAACCGAACGGCACCGGGACCGGGCCGATCGGTCGGTTTTCACAGGGTTTCGGTTAATCTAGGTTTTCACAAAATACAATTATTTGAAATCATTGACTTCAATAGTTTTACGCGGTATAAAACAAACATATGTTTATGAATTTTATATTGAAGCGTTTACTTTTGTTATAAAAATTATAAATGAAGGAAGTTTTCTGCTCATTGAAAGCAATGTTTAATGTAAGTACAAATGATGCTTCGACAGCCACTTTTTGTTTAAGAAATGACCCATCTTTATTGATTCGATTGGCGCATATAGAGTTCACGACTTGTTATCACAAGTTGGTATTTTTAAACGTCCTGGCCGGCTGCTGGCTTAATACCCACTGTTATCAAGGTTATTAAGTGGCATTGATGTCAGTTAAGATAACAATAATCATGTTAACACCTCTAGGTTGAATCTAGGTGACAACCTACAGAACATAGCCGTTCGGTTTCTTCGGGGTTTTC
The DNA here is from genome assembly GCA_027627225.1 of Congeria kusceri. Taxonomy (NCBI): domain Eukaryota; kingdom Metazoa; phylum Mollusca; class Bivalvia; order Myida; family Dreissenidae; genus Congeria; species Congeria kusceri. The sequence continues at coordinate 39,118,268 of CM051039.1, read as the reverse complement.
AATGTTCACTCTGATCAATTTTGTTATAAATATTTGTCGATTTTCGATTTACACACGATTCAGTTTAATAAGTTTTTTTTAAATATAAAATAAGTTGGAGAAAATCGTTACCGATACAGCCATTCTGTTTAGACAGGGATAAGGTTTTCAGAGGGTTCAGTTTTACTGTAATATGTGTTGTTGATGTTGTTGTTTTTGTTGTTGTTTTTAGCTGTGTCGGCTATCCGATGGCAAGATGTATTTGACAGCATGTACGTGTTAAGTTGCAATTACTAGAAGCATAGAAGCCAGTAAATATTATCCGTCTAATGACCTGACTTATAATTTCAGGCAAAATATCAAACAATTGAACACCAAATTACAGTCAACGTAATGAATCCATTTAATTGCATTATCAAGACAATAAGTATTTTGAGCAAATAATTAATAACTAGAGATTTAAGTGTTTGTTTTGACTGGAATTTCGCGTGCATGTTATCAGTAACAGCATTTCTGATACTTTCAAAGAATGCTCTAATTCACAATATATATGCATTAAACTTTAATTAAGTAGAAAGTAAACATTTTCTATCCTGATTCACTTTAAGGGGGTAGTCCACCAAAGTTCCCCATACCACATTGTAATCAATGGCCTAAACCCATTGAGTACATTCGTAAGGGAAGCAACCGAATATTCCCGTGTATTGCCACCGGGTCCGGTCCACTAAGGTAGGTTTCCGCAGTCTTACGCACACTGAATATATCGAAGGTTGATATATTCTGGGTTTCAACCCCTTATATACAATGTTTTATCTACACGGACAGCTATTTTTTCACCGTTATTGAAGATATTGTCCACTTTGTGTAAACTGTCCTAAAGTGTTAAGACATGTGAAATGTAAATACTAGACTAGCAACATCCATTAAACACTATGTGATAGTTTTCATTAAACCATATACTAATTCACTTGATCTTATTAATGCATTATTTAATATCTACTGATCATAATTATTTCGTAAAATATGGCCCCACAATTATACTTGATAACATCCATCGTTATGGAAGCATGGCGATTATAAACACGAAAACGTCATCAGTTTACATCATCGTTTTCTAACATTGATTGAAGTTGTTTCTGTATTATAAAAACATTATTGAAATTTATAATCTATGTGTCAGGTTTGAGTGGCGATTCAATGGAAAAGGTTAAAACCCTGGGGAAAGGATGCTAAAGTTGACATGAATACAGGGACACTGTATTATGGCGATGATTTCAGTGAACAGCTCACGGGCGACTAGCAGTGCGTTGTTACCAATGACTACGGAACAGTGATTACACCGTACATGCGCATTGAAGCAGCGGGTTCGCTTATTTCATTTGTACCATATTTTGTCAATATGTTTTACACATAAAATAATCGCACAATTTAATTATGTACATTGCTTTTACTTGTTGTATCAATAGGCTTTTCACAAGTGTACTGACAGCGCACCGTATGGTCATCTCTATTGTGGGCACATAAAACATGCTATCAACAATTCTCAACCGTCAACTATTTAATTACTCTAAACAATCGGCCAATACATGGTTATTTGGCAATAAATAATCGCGCATTGCTTTAAGCCCACTGTCTTTGTAACACCTGCTGATTTTTTCGCCATCGTTCTTAATGATAATCTAATATTGTGGATGGTTGTGAGTGGCAAATGAATTTCTGGGGGAGAAATATGTTTCCTCTGTCGAGGCATACAAAAACAATTATCTCCGTATGGATTGTTTCAACATTCCCAAGAGTGTGCCACCGTGGAACATCGTGTGGCAACGTGGAAAAATAGTTAGTTGCCACGTTGTTTCGGGTTCATATTCATATTGAATTGCTTGAATTGACATCAAATGATTTTAGCCTTCAAATTAACATGTAGTATTGAAACGGGATATTTATAACTAGAAAGAACACAAAAATTTAATCGGAAATAAACTTGAGTTTGGCTGTCTACCTTTCTTGACAACTTGGGCGCTTAGAATGTGTCATTTGTCGTACTTATTTGAATAAAGTGCATTTCGAAATTATTCACGAATAGTACACTGATACATCTGAACCCATTCTTGATTTCAGGTTGAAAACAGACTTACAGACTCTAACCCAGTTTATGTTGATGAGCGATTGATAATTGACCACCGTTTTGAGTTTGAAATATTTACGAATGTGCTCTGCAAATAGGTTGCCATATTGGAAGAATGTGTCAGTAGAACTGTTGATTTTGATTTCTGTTTGGGTACTGCTAATACTTTATTAGAGGGACTGACACTGGAAATCAAGGTCAGTGTTCGAGTGAAACAAAAACAGAATAATGTGATGTGCAGCTATTTCAGGCTCACCTCATTTCATGTGGGTGGAGATGACAAACGCTGGATATGTATATTTGTGAGACCTTCAATGACATAATGTCGGTGACAGTCAGGAACACGTACATGGTCCAGTTGCTTACGCAGCCATGTTCGTATTGTAAAAAACAGACCCGATGTTGCCATGCGTATCTTTTTTTTAAAAATCAAATTTGACGAATAGGAACAACAATTCAAGAAGCTCAAGACATTCGATAAACAATTTGACAGTTGGTCGGTTGTCAGCTATATTTACGTTTAAGTTTACTGTTAATATTGGAGTAGATTCCTGGTTAACGTAATGAATATTATAAAGGATTTATATATTTATGAGATAGACTGAAACAAATATGCAGTTTTTATAGTAACAGAAGACATTTAAACGAACGTAAATATAGGATCTGACACGATTTGTCATTTCATACCATATTTTATTAAACGAGTTCTTGAATATTGTTAGTAAGCGAGCCTATGGCAAGCTTACTAACGAATTTCCTGGACGAGTTTAATAAAATATGGTATGAAATTACAACGAGTGTCTGATCTTTTTTTCACATGCTTTTAAACTAAAAAAACATGTTGATAAATCCAATAAGTTGTATATTGGCATGGTGTCATTTCATGTTGAATAACGCCATGCGATTGGTCAGTCAAAGAATATGTAGGCAATGAAAACGCTCAAAATGTTATCTTACACATGTGTAAGATAGAAATATTCCTAATGTCTGTATTACCCGGTAGACAAGGTATAGCATGTAATAATTAAAGTTATTATACTGCAAGACATTATGTTTTGCTTGAAATGTAAGTATTTCCAAAAAAGAAATTGTATGTAGTTGTTCCACACAATAGAGTTGTATGCACGCTTGATAACTTTGTTATACTTTTAAATTAAATTATACATTTATATCGTGCTTGACATGTTATTGACAAAATAAAATAAGCATAATGTGTTTATACGCAAGGTTTAGAATTAGACCGGCCTACAGAGCTCAAGTACAGCAGAGATGTGACCGTGATGGCCGGTGACACTGCCAGGCTCACCTGTATCTACACTTACTACTCTGCCAGAGGGTTAATATGACACATGAAGTTTGCAAACCTTCACTTGCATCACAAATATAAACAAAATACATTTTATTGTGAAAGGCATAGTAATTTATTTATTGGATACTATTTACTGGATGTTCCCATTGACCGTAATATACACTCAACAAACGTTATAGTGCACCAATTGGAAATACATGTAAATTGTTGCATCTTCTTTAATTATAACAGTTTCAGCTTGAACTATCAGCTATGATTTTTGAGTTATACATACATGTGCCCATACCAAAATACGAAACAATTTCGTGTTGACAATGGCCCATCTGAAATTGACATAAACAGAGAAAGTACATGTACAACAATTTCCATTTGGTGCGTTATAACTTATGTTCAGTGTATGTGTTTCCCATTCCTTACAGAACACAAACTATGTACATACGAAAATAAGCAAATCGGTACAAAGGAGGCTTTTATTCAGTGTTGATACTAACTTCTGTACAACACATTCATCTTAATGAAAATTCATGTGTTCAACACTTGGTACAGATGCAAAGCTTTAATGTTTTAGAGATAATCTACAATGAAACTCCGACGGCATCAGCAGTTCTGAAACTTATTTATAACGCCATTTTTGGCAGCAAGATACCGATATTCAGGCAAAAAAAATACAAACCAAGAAACATTGCATTTCAAATGTAAAAGAAATATCAGAGACTAAAGCATTCAGTTCATTTTTAAATAAACTTAATAACTCAAAACTTCAACGGAGCATAAGGAAGGAAGCTTTCTTAAGCATGAACTTGGTAAAAGTATTAAACTATATATTTATGGTTGATGCATAACCGATATTAATAAAGGTATGCCAATATGCTATTTTGCAGTGAAAAACTAGACATTGTTTGGATCTTTGACAACAAGGAGGTCGGTTGTGGTTCTTTCCTCGTGTTGCCAAACATACAAGTACCTGATCAGAACCAGACTAAGAAGGGGGGATGGTATGTTTGCGAGGCGAGACTTGGACAGCTAGAGCCAGTGCGGGGAAGGGTAATCTTGCATATAATAGGTGCAGTTAATAGTTACACGCATGAACATGTAAATATATTTTAGGGTAAATGTCACTCTGAGGTTGTAACTCAGACACATGTATAATTATTAAACAGCCATATAACTGATTGAAACATAGGACACATTAGAAACCGTAATTCGCAATCAGAATAACAGTGTACTTTAATATTTACATAAGAATTCATATTAATACAGGAATGTAATGCGAATGTTACATATTTTTGTCACTTATGCTCCACCTGTCTTCATTTCGGACAAGGCTCCCGCATTAAAGATAGTTCCTGTAGAACAGAACGCCGTGTTCCAATGCGGGGCCTCGTCTCACAAGTCTTACACGAATCTCCCTGGATGGTAGACGGAATGCCCTTGATTGGTTTGTGGGAATTGTATAATATACAGTTTGGAAACTCCATTTTGTGTTTTGTGGTGTAATATGTTTGCTGTTAATATATCATATACATTTGTGCCTTTGTATGTGTTAAATAATTGTTTTGGATTTATGATGCTTTTATTTTTAGCCTTGTGAAGTTATATCAATCATAATTTTATTTTCCCAGGATGTCCTCCGAATTCCTTCGACTGTATTGTTGCAAAAAAGGACTGATATTCCACGTGTATCCCTTCGAGCCAGGTGTGCGACGCGATTCCGAACTGCTCAGACGGACGCGATGAACAGAATTGCGCTGGTACATGCACACTTGCTTCATGAAATATACCAAATGTATTGTCCGCTCTGGATTATAATAGTGCAAGTCATTCTTACGAACATATTACATTTGCTATGGAATTACATCACATGTATTACTGTTAGATGATACCTCACATACACAGCGTGTTGAATACGAATTTCATATAAAGATTTATCAGAAACTATTTTTAACAAAAGGTGTAAACAAAGATGAAATATAGTTAATTGGCATACATTCTATTTATGAAAAACGTTCATAAATACTATTAAACGTTTGGTCTATTAAACGTTAACATAAATGTATACGTTAAAACTTATATTATTGAATAAAACGGTATTACAAACTGCCATTTTCTGTGTACAGTCGCATATTGAATATGTTTAATATCGTGTTACTAGATGAATGTGGTGATGCACAGAAGCCATTTAACGGTAGGTGCATTCCGGTAGAGAGTTCGTGTAAAGATGTCCTGTCCACGTGCACCTATTCAGACTTTGCTACAACAAGCAGTCCTGTGTCAAGGCTAACAAAGACTGCGATGGCAACAAAGACTGCGGAGATGGCTCTGATGAGTTGGGATGTTGTAAGTTGATCCGTCTTGATTCTTCATTAATACAGCCTTTCACTTTTAATACAAATTTCTCTCCCACTGTTGCAGTCGACATTCGTTAACTTATTGTGATACATGTTCATAGTGTTTTGTTGTTGTTGGATGTATTCTACGTTAACAACTGGATCGGACAATGAACTTATGCATTTTATTGTTTTCTCCATTTATTGGTTGCTTAATATTATTGCTTGACTTGATGTATTCATGTATTGTGATGACAATAAATGTTACCCTTTAAATAAAATATGAATGTCCAAATCTTATCTTATTTTCCCATGCAGTTGGTGGGCCAGTGATAGAGCGAGGCAGATTCCGACTAAACAGTCAGCGTACGGAATTGACGCTTCCTAGTGTGATGTTGCAGGACGCCATGTGTTTCCAGCGTTTAGTCCAGAACGGGTATGGTGTGCTCTTCGGAGATAGATGTCTAAATCCTTTTGTTTATGCAAAACCTGTATTTATCGCGTGGCGGGCTGTGATGGTTGTCCAGATGCTCCAGTTTCTGCGCCAAAACGGCATCTAGAGATTTTCTCCCGTATCATATTTGTAAGCATAAATGACCAATTTAATAGCGAAACGCATTTCAACGGAACGCATAATATACGTTTGGTGATACGCATGTCTATAAATGTAAATTATTCCAATTTGTTAACCTACTGTGGCAGGTACTGTAGCAAATTACACTTGATTATTCATTGATCCAGGGAGACGAATATGGTGCTTTACGCATGTTGGTAAAGCTTAACCTTTATTTATTGTGCATATCATAACACGATTGCTGTTTAATATATAATTAATACCATATAATTTAGTGTTTGTTTTTGCTAAATCGAGGAATGAACCCCCAGAGCTTAACTATATCACTAAAGAGTGTATCAAAAGCATGACGAACAAACAGTCATTTGTAGGGAGTTTCAAAGCATAAACACAAAACTTTCAGTACTTTACATCCAAAACAGGAAGTCCGCACATGAATACTATTTTCATTCTGAAATTCCAAGTTTCTTTTAGAATATGTTACTTCATATTTCGTTACGGTTATATTGAAATTAACGTGAGTTGTACTTGGTTGAAAATCACAAATCTGTGATGTTGGACACCTAGGCCTTGAAATACATATTATGCTGTAAATTTAATTATATACATGAATTGGAGAGAGAATTGAATTCAACAATGTGTGTAATACCACTTGTGTTGATTTCTATCAAAGGCAGATCATATATTTCTACATGTCTCACACTAAGAATACAATTGTGTAGCATATTTTTGTTTATTCATTGCAACGTTTTGTATTTTGTGAAAATTAATGCATGCATCTGTATTAAACAATGCTGTCACGATTCATTAGAAATGACCTATGTTTAACTTTGCTCTTAGATTGATTTTTTATATTTTGTGGAAATGAAATTACTGTCAAGACGATACTCCCACCAACGAACATGTACCGGGTTTATTTCCGTGTGTCGCAGAATGGGAAAGAATTGACAATTACCATTCCCAAGGTGAATATAAGCCAGTATGAACTGTATTCGCTGACTGGAGTTCTAGTATTTGAGATTGATGTAGAACATAAATTCGAGCAGGGCATTGACCGTCCGTGTGAGTAACAATAAACTGTACCTTTTTCAGAAAGATTACGACAAGTCATTAAACAACAATACGGCTAACATAATATTGAGATAGATACAATTATACACCATTTTCAACAAAGGTACATATCGGTTTCAAAAATAAAGGTCATTGCTTATCAACGTGTAATATAATAGGTGTGTGGCATATAAGTCATATACTGAATAGATATAGGATCTATGGATATCCATGCAGCGAATTATGCACCCTGTAATAGTAAATCAGAGTAAGATATGCGTAGCGAATGCTCAGATACATTACACATGTTGTTAAAACATCAATGCATTAACATATAAATTACATTAACTACTGTGTTATGGTAACGTACATGTGTTGAGTACTAGTTAATACAGTTTCGAGGTTCGATTTATTATATTTTATCAACGCCGTGGTAATTGTTTTAAGGTATTATCATAATTATAGCTAGCGACGACAATTTCCTACCTAACAATCATATCGATATATGGATGAATGTTGGCTGCGTGGTTGCCGTCGTAGTATTGGCAGTCATCATTGGGGTCGTTATCTATTCTCAAAGACGATGCATGTGAGTTTAATGAGCTTTCAATTACAGAGGTGTATGTAACGCGTATTAAGAGTCCAAAATACGATACACTCAATATGGGAAATAAAGACCAAAATGAATCAAAATGAAGTTTAAACTAATTAGTTTCTCTTTGTTGCGAATATTTATTATAAATAAGAAACAATTGTTTAAAGAATACATACCTATATTTATAACTATTGATAGTGGTATATCGCATTATCCTTAAAACCACACTGTTTTGTATTGAATAAGCCTTAGCTTCTCTATGTACTCCGGTTGTTTTTTTCATTAAATTCGTCATGAACTGGTATTATTTTCTATAAAAGTGTTTTAATCTGCGTGCAATGTTCAGGAACTTCAAGACGGAAACTATACAATATGAAATGAGAGAGGAGGACCATGATGACCAAAAACCTATGCAAGGTAAAACCAAAGCATGTGAATGTTGGCATTTTTATTCTGTCAATTCCTATGCAACAGATGTTAAAATAAAGCTATATATGTGTAAACATACGTATCCAGTGTTAGCCAGCTAGAATTCGTAGGACATGTGTATTTTGCTATATGTCAACGTGTAATTGGCATATATGATATTTGATTGACAACACACGTATCTATGTCATTGATTTGTACAACTTGTGCATTTCAGACTTCATTAATATACAAGAACAAGCCGGGGACCAGGCTGCATACACGTCAATCGGAGACATACACGATACAAGTCCTACATATTTGACGTCAGTTCCTAACACCGTTTGAAAATTGGCGTTTAACAATGTATATTTCCAAGAACGATTTTTCTTGTTCATTTTATGGTGATCAATTGTGAATTCTGATAATACTAACTTGCTGTGTAAATATTTATACTTAAAACATATACATGCATAGAGTTTTTATTTGTATTTATTAATATCACTTTTATCAATATACGTACATATTATATTATACAAGTGCAAGGCAATGACTTGTTTTTTTTCATGTCAGAATGGATACATGTCGAAACCTTAGATTGCAAATTGTATGCAAGTCTTCAGAATTGTGTGTCATGGTGTATAATAGTCCTATTGAAGAGTATGTCAATGAATAATAATTAAATAAAGTTGCAATATTATGTTTTAAGCTGTATAATAGTTCTGCGAAGTTTCTGATTGCACAAATGGTGGTATAGCAGCTCCCGAAACCTCATCCATTGCATGTTTAGCATAAAATAATATTTAAGCAATTTATGCCCAATAACATTATAATTCATTAAAAGATTTTAAGAAACCTAATTACAGCTTATAATATTTAACAAATCAGTTTTCATGATATGTGAAATAACATATGAAATGTAGAACTATCAAATGTGCAAAAAATGTTCAGTTTAAATGTTCAAACTACGTTGGTAGCCAAGGATGAATACGTATGAGACATATCCGTATTACCAAGACAACTGTTGTCTGGCGAAAAGTCTTGACGTCGAGTAGCAGATGCTGCAACAGCAACATTCAAATCAGTGTACCTAGTGTAGTGATATCCTTGAGGTCAAACAATATATACAATCAATTTTAAACATTCAAGTTGTATCATCATATTTGTTTTATAAGGGTTTGAAGATAAATTTGCAATGCATGTTAGTGTGTCTGTTCTAGTGGTATCGATATGTTCAGTATAGTGCATCGACTACATCAATGACGCGCCACTTACCTTTCATGGATTCCATATTGTAATAACTGGTGACAGTCCCTTCAGGATTCTTATTGACTTCTTTATCAGACCTGCAAGCAACAATAACTATTTCGTTAAACAAATCGACATAATATTAATAATTAATTAAGTTCCTGTTAGCTAAACTTACATATACTTGAATAAAATTTATTTCTTGAACAAAATCAGTATTTCAAATATTTGAACTATTTTTATATAATGCAATGTAAGAATAATCACATTTTAGAGACATCACCAGGAAAGAAACCCGTATTAACATTCCCTGGTCATTTATTTAAGGCAAGTCACCAATTGCCTATGCAGCACCGAAATATGCACAACACAACACAAAACAAAAAAACTTATTTTTTCGTCAATAATTGTAGACGCTTCCAAATTATTGTTAGATATATAACATTGCTGTTGCAAGCTCTTCATTAATTTTAACCTTCATAGCGACATATATTGCAGGCACAATCAGCTCATTTAAGGACATTGTGGAAATATTGTAACTTGTATGCGCTTACATGACCCGTCGTCGGAAAAACACAATCAGCCCAATGATGACCGCTAACGCAAGAGAGGCAATCACCCATCCAGCTATTCCAGCATTAGAAAGCGCGACAATCCTATAAGCTGTAACAAGAAGTTGCAATACACTTCTAATGTCCATTACGATTTTCAAGCTCAGGAATTTTTAAGCTGATATTTTATCAGCCATTAGTAACCGCTACAATATATTATCGATCGCTGTTTTTTGTAATTTTCAAATAATTGTGTTGTTTATATACATGCAACATTTCTACGCATATATATATCAATAAACAGTATAATTATGCAAAAACAAACATGAATAGTACATACTTTTAATCATTTAACACAGCCCCAAATACAATGGTCGCTAATAAAACATCAAAATGTGTGTTTTTTATCGACTTAGTTTAAATGAATTCTGAAGTATGTTTAGTTTATTTGTAACACTTGTCGGTACATTGAGAACGTATAAGCATACTCGTATAACAACGGTAAAACAATGACAAAAAGAAAATAAGCACAATTGCACTGCATGTTTTCCCGGTGTATCCTCAACACAACCTTCCATACAAGAGCGGTCAATTGTTAGTACGGCGCATGTTCGGGAACACAGGCGATTGCATCTGGGTCCATTATTTTCCAAAGCACAGCCCCTGGTACATTCGCCAGTGTCCCCTATATTGTTTCCAGGCAGTTTAAACTGCATTTCTCTGAGCACAGATCTACAAAGGTGTTCTCAGTCGCACATTTAATACATGTTCCAATTGCTTGATTGCAAATATTATTTTTGTCCTCACAGTTCAAATTGCATGGCACGTTGCACGAAGAACCATATAACGTCTTGTTGCTACATTCGTTGCATGTTCGCGTATGCATGTCACAAACATGCCATTGGCAGTTTTCCGGACACTCTATATTACAAAACTGACCATAATAGCCGCTTTGCAGAGTGTACAATAACATTCATTCAGACATGATATGCATTGGACAGGACAAGTTGAATTTTTGCAATACAGTCCTTAAAGACCTGGAACACAGTCAAAACAATCCCCTGTTGTTCTTTCACATCCACCTTGACAATTACTTGAACGAGATTCGTTGGAGAAAAATCCGTTGTAGCCCACCTTGCATTGCAAACATCTAACCGTAGACTCGCATCCATTTAAACAGTCTGTAGAACAGCTGTTGTTACAGTATAGTCCATTCCACCCTGTGGTGCAGATATAACAGTGACCGGTGTATTGTTCACATCCTAATGAAAAATATTGCGAACGTACACTTCCACATAAAATAGCATATCTATTAGCAGTGCATACCGTGCATGCTATTGCGTTATCACAGTCAACACATCCACTGAAACATTTAGATCTGCATGTCTGCCAATAATATTGTGCCTTACACTGACAAGACCCATCTTCATGATCACAGGTATCAACAAAATAGTTAGAACATTTCTGAGTACAATATGGACCACAATATCCCTCTACACGTGATCATTTTCTATCTTGGAAATCGCGTGTCGACATTAAACATCCAACGCCACATGGAAGCGCGCATGCTAAACTCCAGTAGCCATGTACACATGAAGTGCATGCTATACCATCTGCACATGTCAGACAGTTGGGAATTGCACAAGAAACACACCTTATGTCATATATATAGTATATATCCACACAGCTAGTACATGCATTGTTTTAATCGCAGGTGAGACAATGCTGCGAACACGTTTGAGCTATTAAAATAATCAAAGAAAAAAAAGCAAATACTTTAAAATATATCTTAATAATGAATGGTCATGTGAAATGTGCACTATTTACCTTAATATTACAATATTTTATGCATGCATATTGTATATTTAATGATAATATATTTATCGAAACGAACAAATACGATTGTTTATTGATTTCTAGGGCCATTTTAAATGAACTACTTGTGCAAGTGAATGTATATATTATTTTTACAGAAACCAATATTGTACCTGTAGATAGCGATCTCTGTCCGATGTAGCATAGCACGATTGCAATAAACATTTACATCTTCCAACACTGTTCGTACCTCGGATTTAAAAGACAATAGAGCAAACTCATCTTCAACTTTTACATTAAATTACTCAACTAATTTAATCTTATATTTAACACTTTTATATCTTCCAGTCAGCATTTGGTGACTTTAAACATATTTTATTTCCAAAATTAATGCCATACAAACACAAATTACATTTTACAATAAATAATGGAAAAAGGGTTAGACCTAAAGTTCTACAACATTATCGAGGGTCTTTCCATAGAAGTTGAAATTATCTGTTATACTGGTGTCAATTTGGCATAATATGAACACTTGTTGTAATTTGGAAATTAAACGATACTAATGCTAAAACTAATATAACTGACAATACTAATACTAATAATAATAAAAAAAAAAAAAATAAATAAATAAATAAATAAATAAATAAATAAATACATAAATAAAAAATAACATTTTAGGTAAATAATATGAACAGATTGATGAGAAAAAAGGTATTCAAACGAGTATAAGCATTATAGATTATTATACATTTTTATAGCAATTGGTGAAACCTATTCAAATCAGTTGTTGAAATATAAGTCATATTGTATAATAGTTGAAAAGTGAGTATAATTCCATTCGATTGCTTGATTAAAACGTACGATTTGAAAACATAAAGAACGTTAACTATATTTATCCGAGTTTTTAACTTCCTAAAATACTCATTCTTTACCAAATTTTAAACTTCGGTCCAATACTGCAACTTACGTTTGACTATTTTTCTTTCAATGAATACATTTCAATAGAGAAAAAGTTTTTTAAGTGTGGTTATTAACTACACGGAATTTTAAATGTACCATGTAATTAATATAGAGACGTTTACAATGTCGTTTATAAGCTGTTAACGTCCATAATAAATTGCATTTAAACATAATTAGTAAATTTTAAATATTAAAACATGAACATGTAGTACAATGTAGATACATTATATACATATTTTTGGACAATGACATTTATTCGTTTGGATATTTTACAAACATATTTTACTTCACGTTTAATATACTTTACGTACATAAACGTATAATTAGAATACTTTATTATAACATTTTCTGCATTATTATGATGCTGAAATTACGCATTCAACCATGTACATGGCATTATGCCTGACTTTCATACAACTACCCTTATAAAAACGTGTTAACGACACCTGTACATTACAGGTATGATGGGCAATGGGTATAATAACTTTTTCCAACATAGAAGACGTGTAAATATTTCAATATTATGTCAAAAATACTTATTTTCCAAACGTTTCCAACGGATATATATTTAAAAGATTAAGCATCTCACAAATGATATTGAACGTGTCAGTAGGCGATTCAAATATGAGTATATTAGCTATGTATAAGCTTACATGACTTTGTTTTCAAAATATATTTGACTTGCCAATTGCAAAAATCATGTTTACATTGACGAGTACATTGCTGGAATGGTACGTGCGTCATAATGGCGTAACATTGCAGTAGACCAACTCGAATGACAAAATTGGTCAAGTAATTGCAGGTGACGTATTCTGAAATTGCTTCTATACATAATTTGGACTCATTCGCACACCGTTTGTCCACGTTTTTTCTTGACATTTCTGATGAATTCACTCGCAAGTTTACACAGACTTTGGGTCATCAGAACTCATGTATGGTCATGCGCAAGAAATTGAACGTACCGTGCATTGTATTGAAATCAATAACATTTGCCTAACCATCGAATATTTGAAAGGAATTATACATTACGCCCTGTGTTTATTTTTAATGGCTATGCTAGTCTGGGCGGCTTTGTCATGAAACATTTAGAAGAACATTACTTGTAAAAGCTTCGCGAGTATTTGCTACGAGATTTGTATGCGAAGACTATTATCCGACATATACACTGTAAAGCGCAATGTAATTAAAACATACTTTTTGCCATTATGAAAGCATATAGGATTCAGCTAGAATGACCAGTCAGTACGAACTTAAGTCCATATTTTGTTTCCGCTCCTTAACTGTTATTTCCCACAGGTTTTTTCATGTTACCGCAGAACATTATTTAACATGACCAGATGTGTCGTGCTTGTTGGCAAAAGGTCAATGCCAGAATAAAAAGTAGCGACACAATTGTTTCCGATTCATAATATCTAAATATTTTTTTGCAGATTGCTATTCCCCTCGACCGGTTTATGTGTCGCGTACATGACTACTCAGACAAAGAGCATTTGCAATATTGAAGATCAAGACAAACTCTTTTCTGCTCTATAACTTCTGTATGCATGGATGATGATGATGATGTCAAGTTGTTTACCCTCGATACTTCGGTTTTAAACCACTGCCCGAGCACACTGTTTAATATAATATCACATTTATTATAATTATTCCACTATGGGAATTCACAACACATATACAAAGTGCAGTGTGGATACGGTACCACAGTATTAAAAATATTATATGTCGGGATAACAATCTCCGATTAAATAATACAAAATAGTGTTAAAACCCCACTTTAAATGGTATTATGTTCTATTTTTAAGATGCTTTCTGTGTTATATATTTGAAACAACGGTATATATTGACATTATTTTGAATGTTACTCTGTGAAATATTCACTATTTATTATCATTACAAAATATTATTTATTGGAAATGTATGTATATAAGAATACAAAGTAGCAATAAAATAGCTCAGTTTCTGTGCAAAAAAGACGTTAATTACGGATTGACCTAGTTAAAAAGACAAGGAAATCGGTCGGCCAATCGAAATTGGCGAGTGCGCGTGACGTCACAGTCAAGTTAATGCCATGATGTAAACGTTTATCAAACGTTTCATGAGTTTGGGGGCTAAAATAAAAGTTAATAAATCACTTTTTTGACTTGGAATTTCAATTATCATATGCCATAGGGGTCATTTTATAGCATATTTAAACATAAATTTATTTGGAGAAATGATAAAATGTTTACTTTATGTGGTAAAGTCGTTGAGAATTGAGATCTGCTTACGCGGTGACATTTTACAAAAAGTGTCCACGTTTGTTATTCATTAATTATTATGATACAGTATATTTTGGTGAACCAACACACTCTATAGGTAGTAAATACCTAAGATACTTTAGTTAGAAAGAATAAAGGGACTATGAATATGCTAAACGGTGGAAATAGCAGTTTGAAATCGAAAAATACGACAAATTTACCAAAAACGGATTGACCTACTTTAATTGGACGTTAGTGGCTGTTGGCCAATCAGAAACAAGCATGATTCTGAAGGTCACAGCACATTTATCATGTGCTTTTTACTATAGAAAAGGGTGTGGTTCACCATTATTTAATGAACATAGGGTAGTTTATGCAGGGTTCTTCACCAAGTTATTGAACCATATGAATCTATTTAATAATTCATAGTGTTTGTTGGAGTCTTTAGACATAGGTATCTGGAACAATGCCGTAAATAGTGTTATAAGGCAAGTTAAATTATTTAAGGGAGGTATATCAAAGAAATATAACCACTGAGTCAAGGTGGTATTTACTTAATTAAAATTTATAGTATTTTATATACAAAAATAAGGTGCTGATACCAAAGCGGTGAACAATGTCCAGACAAAATATGTCTATGAAATGTCAAATACTTGTTCCATGTAGTGTATATGGAACTTTATAGAAGTAATCTTATGCCTTTGAGATAGGCTACAGTACACTAAGGAACACATTTCACTATTGCATCATGTAGATGTAGGCTTTAATGAAAATGTGCATGTAAAGACATATTGATGTAAATAATAAAGAATTTATAATTCTCTGTTTAAAAGAGCTAATAATAGTTAAAACTTAGATATTTCGCAATATATACATCATGAATGGCATTAATATGTACATTTATACTGCACAATATCGGTGTTGTGCAATAATAGAGATGAAAATTAGATTTTGACAATTGTTCACACTTGCCGACAGGGAAAATAGGCTTCAATGCTCCAACTTGAGACCATGTCGGTTAATGTATGTATTAAAGAAGGTTTTAGGCAACTTTCCTAACAATATCCAATGTGATTTTAAGATTTCTAGTTTCCCCACCTCGGTGGCTGTTTTTTAAAGCCACAGTAAAAGTACTAAAGTGTTCAAAATAACCAAACAATATATTTACACCATAAATATGTATAAGGTATTTATACTGATATAGTAAAAAGGTAGTTAGCCAACGGGCGGGGTAAAACACTTAAATGGCGGATAAGAATATAGGATGGTAGGCGGATTTGAGGTGTGTGGAGGGACGCAAGCTGGGGCGGCGGCTGTAGGACCTAGGTTTAAAGGGGATGCCATGGGGATAAAACGAAATAAAATCAAGAATCAGGTCTGGGTGTGGTAGTGGTTCTATGGTATAAGGTCCACACAAATTGAATGCACGATAAGCAAGGCACATTAGTATCTCAAAATCTAAAAACTAAAGTATCGATTTCATTCAGAATAATAAACAATCGATACGATTAATAATTTATATATGCCGTATCACCCTAATTTCGTGGGTCTTATTTACGATTGTGACGCATGCGCGTCAATACATTCTGTTATCTCACCACTGAGTTGGATAAAACACACTTTGCAATGTCCTCTTTGCAAACAAAGTAATTAGAAGACCGATTTTCGTTGCTATTTCATGTATATATTAAGTTATTGTACCTGACCCTACTGATATGTATCGTTTGGAAGCTTATAATACTATAGCCAACACATATACATATAAAGATAAATCCCGTGTTCTACAAAACATACCACACTATACGAGTCCATTTATTGTAACAAATTAATGGCACGGTGGTGGGACTAAACAACATTGTACTTTACGTCAGTAGCACAAATATAAACGATTGCGAACGAATGCTGCATTATCAGCAGTAGGACAACTCATGTAAACAATAGACAGCACAGTACACACCACATGAAACAAACCGGAAATTAAAAGGCACGGTTAATACATCAGATTGGTGGATTAAACCTATTTAATGTCAAACTACACACTTACTAGTCCATAAGTAATCAGAATCAATTAATATACAGGGGAAGGTAAATACACAGTGCAATTTCCGAACGGTTAGACGTCAATCAGAGGAATATATAAAAGGATATGAACTTTTTAAGTCAAGCGTCGATGAAATGAAAAGTGCTCAACACTTTTTGCTATAAATGGAGCTACCCTGTCTTTACAGGTGACCTTTGACAGACACTCGTTGGTTTGTACGCGACACATCATCTGGTAATGGTTAAATGAAAATCTGTCCATGCATTCACATGCGACGAAGGGAAATAGTGAAGTGCTTATGGGCATTGTATGCATTGTTCTTATTTTTCCTTGTATTTATATCATGTCATGTGCCCTGGTGGCACTTCATTTCGTAGCAAATTCGTCTCAGTGAATATATTATCTTAACATAAATGTTTGCATCTTGTGCATTGAACATTGAATGTGAGTATCCGTCAATGACGTAAGTGAATTCTTTTTAGCATACACTGTATATGTATTAGATATAATGGACTAGTTTAATTCTGTATATATTGAATGATATTGATTTAATTAAATTAAAATATAACTGAACAAACAAAGCCATTTTCATATAACACATGCAAATTATTATATACTTTTACAAATTTTAATTCCTTTTATTCTATATGTATGTTTTTTTTTTCCTGAGAAATGCGATAACACACCAACATTGCAGCGTAGTGCAAATTGTGTTTTCACATTTGTCTTTATTTCAATAATTAGTCTTTCAATATTATTGGAATGCAATAAATATTAAATTCAATTAAATGTTCGTCCAAATAGATTGCAATAGTTGCACGCAAACTAGTTTGTATGTTGCATTTTAAAGTCAACATTTTGAAAAGCCATTAACAATAATATCATGCTTGTTAACTTAAGCTAAATGGGTTACAGGACAAACTATTTCGCGAACGTTTTTTTTTATTTGTGCGAAAGTTTTTCAAATGTTCGTGATTTTTTGTAAAACTGTTATAAAACTTATCTGGTTAACGTATGCATATATATGTATACCACAATTATACACTACGTATTAATATTCGCAAAAGATTGGACGGTATATGCTACAATCAAGTTCAAAGGATTTCATACATAGGCAAAAATGCAGGCACTAACCCATAAAATTGCTCTAAACTGAACTTCCAACAAGCCTGTAGTTAAAGTATGTCTTACCCTAATATTTGGTGAGTTAACCTTTTACTAAAATCACTACTTAAAACGTAATCGAATTGAAGAATATAAACTCCTAACATACTGAACGGATATGTTTTCCTAGGCATTTCTGGAAGTCGTCTTGCGTATGAATAATACTCACGCCTGTCTGTATGTCTCTTTTTAATCAAAACCACATGTTTTCTATGATATTTCAATCTGGGGACTGTGTTGGCAATTCTGTGCAATTTATGTATCTATCAGTTGCTTTGACAACCACCCACTTCAATGAAACCCTTCGTTTATAACCTTTATCAGAAGGTATTCTTTGTTTGAACTTAAAGTACTATCCATGCCTACATTTAAAATACTAGTTATATCATTCAAAGATCTTCTTCTGTTTTCTTTAGCAAACCATGATATTGTTTTTATTTCTGGAGATAAACAAATAGTTCCTAGTTCCTTACCGTGCCTGGTCTGTTTCATAATGTTCCGCATTTCTTAAATTTCTTTAAACACTCTATATTTTAGCCCTAGGGATGCTCAATATTTCTGCCAATTCCTATGGTGATTTTACATAATTATGACATTCACATATATAACTAATTAGCTTACTACTTGGTTCTTTCTTTCAAGTAGCCATGGAAATATATATGATATCATAAATATCTACAATGACGTCATAAGTGAGCTTTAAAATATTTAGTGACATTGTTTACTGCAATTTGTACATTGCACTGGGTGAATGAACAATTATGTCCCTTCCTATTAAAACATACAACGTATAATTATATTATTTTCCATAACTTGTTCGTTCCGGAGGCGTCAGATGCCAATATGTATTTAACAGCGTTAGTGTGTGTTATAATTACTAGCAGTGTAGAAGCAAGTAAGTAAAAACTATTGTCACGTATAGTAGATTTAAAGGCACTAAAAACTAGCATTTAATACTATAATGTCTCAATACCAATGGGTCTAAATACCCATTATGACTGTTTGCTTGAAAATAATTACAAAACTTGTACAGCAAAAAAAAAATTCAGAACAACTTTGAAGCCGTTTCCTTGTCCGTGTTACAAAATAATATAATATACTTTATTCTGAATTATACGCATTCCTAATTAGTGCTAAATTATTGCATTAAAATAAACTTAAGTTTTGGATAATAAAACATTTAAATATTATCAACAATATCTCAATATTTATTTTGGCACGTTTTCTTTTGCAAATATATTTAACAAGGGTATAACTTTGTTGTGCTGTTATTTTTCAGATTCATATTAACATTATGTCAATATCAATTTTTATGAAACCTACTTTCACTGTCAATGTCAGGGGGTACTCCACCAAAGATCTCCCTCCCGCAGGGTAACAAATGGCCTAAACCCCTCGAGTACATCCGTAAGGGAAACAACCGCAAATTCTTATGTGTGGCCATCGGATCTACACCTCTCAAGTAAGTCTTATTGCGGATGTTGTGTTTTGAAGTAACCTTCTCATTTGATGTTTTGCAACTCTTCAAAATTTAATGTCACAAAAATGTTCTAACCGCATTGTGCAATACAATATGTACAACATTTTGGTTGCAGTGTGTTTTTCACCTTTGGGGGAAAGGTGTCAGATGGGGAATTTTACGGCAAATGGGGAAATTTTTATTTTATAAAATTATTATTAAATGTTTATATTCTGCTTTGTTAAAAAATGCATTAAACAATTGTTTTGCAAAAAATGATCACTTCGATTGTGCACTAATTTTGTTTGATGAACATTAGATGGGATTTTTTACAAAAATGCCTCTATCTTAGTATTTTTGTTTTCGATTTTGGTCAAATTTTTTTTCAAAATAAGGCTGACATTCTGAGGGGAATTTTAAGGTAGATTTAGGGGAAAATTATATACTTATTAAGCAGGGAAATGGGGCCGAATTTAGGTCCCAAATTGGTCCTAAAACAAAAACACTGGGTTGGTTATAAGAAATTAAAATTAATAGCTAAGATTTTAATTGCGAAGGTTTTCACATACGGGATGACACTTTTGAAGCTTAGAGATGTGCTAATAGTTTCCATAAAACTTATTAAATCAAATATTGTCTGCGTATTTAAATATTTTGAGTATAATTCTAAACCATCAATTGCATTGTTTTTCAAAAAAGTGTATACCCAGCTTAAATGGAGAAATTGTGCACAAGTTGAAATGAGAAGGAACCCTTACAATGTGGCAGAAATCCAATTTTATAATTTGTATCACTATTTCAAGATTTAAATGTTTGTTTTAGAAACGAGTGGCGATTCAATGGAGAGAAGTTAAATGCTCGGGACAAAGAAGCTAAATTTGATGTGAATACAGGGACACTGTATATTGGCGAATATTTCAACGAACAAATCACTGGTGACTATCAGTGCGTTGTAACCAATGACTATGGAACAGCCATGACACCGTACTTACGTATCGCAGCAACAGGTTTGTAAAGCTTTAACCGTTATATCAGCATGAACACTGCCTAGTTAAGTTTCTTTCGCTTTGCAGTGTTTTTTTGATGGCCAATTTGGGGCTGAAATTCGGCCCCAGTCCTCTGCTTAAAAGTATATATTTTTCCCCTCTATTTACCTTAAAATTCCCCTCAGAATGTAAGCTTTATTTTGAAAGAAAAAAGACTTGATCAAAATCGGACAAAAAATGGACTTAGATAGAGGAATTTCGTAAACAATCTTTTCATCGATTCAAGTATGTGCATAATCTAAGTTATCATTTGTATCAAAACAATTCATTAATGTTTTATAGCAAAGTAGAATATAAACATGTAATAATGCTTTTCTAAAAAAAAATTCCACTTTTGCCGTAAAAATCCCTGTCTGAAGGGCCCCGCCACCTTACCCCCAAACGTGAAAAAAAACCCACTGCTTTTGGTCCATTTATAACTGATAAATAAAAAAAATAATGTTAAGCTGTAAATATCTGAATATATTGTCTTAAAGTCGCAGTGAATTCAAAATTAAATTGTCATGTCCTGACATTTGTAATTAGCGAGCTGAAGATAAGTTTGACTGTAAAAAAAAAAAAATTCCGCCCTTCAAGTGCTGTAGATCTAGTGCTAAAGTAAAGTTCAGAGTTACATACACACAAATACTATTGACACATTTATTCAGTAGATTATGAAATTGAAGGCATTTTGGATTCATTAATCATTTTACTTTGTTATGTCATACCTGTATGTCTATAAATATTTGGTCGTTATTTTTTTCGTTCAGTGGCCAATGCTTTCCCTGGCGGGGACTCTGCTTTCCCCGACAATATTGAGACGAACAAGACTAACTACCTGAAGATGGACTGTATTAACGTACCCAAGAGTGTCTCGCCGTGGACCTTCAACTGGCAGCGCGTGAAGATGGTATGTTGCCTAGGAAACCAACTGCAATAGAACACGTGTTTTTGAATAAGAATGACTTTGCATTGCATTAGGTTTTTACAGAGTAGTCAGATGGAAATGGCAAAAATTATTTGCACTGAAAATGCTGCTCCTATGAACATGTATATGTACAAAATGTACTTACTTATGAAAAAACTTGTACTTATAAATCTCGATGTGTTTTAAATTACACATATTGTAAACGACAAATCACTACCAGGGGAAGGGAAAGGGGTGGTTGTTTTCTCTATTAAGTGTCTGTGTCAATATAATTTATAATGTAAATATTAATAAATTTTTAGTCTTATTTAGTCAAGCAGTTAAAATTCCGTTTTGTGTTAACAAGAGCAAATCTGCAAATTCAAACAATTTTTGTTTAAAGTTAGATCTAGTTCAACAAAATAAATTGACAAACATTTATATTGGGTGCACTATGTATACTGAACAATACAAATCCAGATATTTACTCATGATTATTTGATTAATCAACAAATATTTGTAAGACTGATTCCAATGACTAAAATATGTTCACGTTTCTGTTCCTTGCAAAGGTTTGATCATTTAGATGTTTTCTTCACAGACTCATTTGATGCAGTATTGTGTCATTATAAAAAAACATGTCGAGGGTTGAGCATGAAACTATTGTATCTGATATAGAAATGTTAAGCAGATACAACAGTTTCACGCTCAACCCTCGATGTGGAATGTTGCCCTTCAGGGTCCCTTCACTTCCTGTGGGTGTATGTGTCCGACAACGGCTATATCTACGCCTGCGAGACGAAGAATGAGATCATCTTGATGGACGTCAGGAACACTCATACCATGAAACTGAACGTGCAGTCAGGTATGGGTTTAACAGTCAGGGCGTTTTTCCCCCTCTTGGGGATGGGCCCCTTGCCCTTTTGATGGGGATAAATAGCGTTATTTGTGGCATTTTGGGGGAAAAACTTTCATAGCTGGGGAATGAAAATCCTGGGGTAAGATCAGTTTTAGGGAAGAACTGCATGATTTGAAAGCATTTTTCTGAGGGTATGACACCTTATAATGGCCCCTACTATTGAAGAAAAAAAAGCCCTCACAGCTGCAGCCACGGAGTGTTTGGTGCCTTATGTATTCATATTCTGTTTTTAAATACAAACTTTTACAGAAAAAACAATAGCAACTAAATGTTCTATCAGGTTTGCATCGGCTCTCATAATTTATTAGTTGCATGTTACAACTTTCAACATTAAAATAATGCTATATTTACATTGATCTGCAACAAAGTCATGCCATTTGGTTCATCAAATGCACCGGCTGGGCTGCTTACTTCAATATTTATTTCTCTATTAGGATCTTTTAACAATAAATGCTACATTTTCATTGATCTGCCGAAAAATAACTTAATGCCTTTTGGTTCACCAAATGTAGTGCCAGGACAGTTTCCACCACTTATTTTGCCCTACTTGTATGTTTTTGACAAATGCTATTTGCTGCTTGTCCATGAAGTAATTACATAGTAAATTGTGGCAATATTTCACATGTCCGTACATGCTCTGGGACAAGCTGGGCAATACAAACAATTGATTTAGTCATCTCCACTCCAATGCTTCTTGTCTCTACCAGGATCTGAGCGTGACCGTCCGCCAGAGCTGAAGTACAGCAGCGATGTGACCGTGATGGCCGGAGACACTGCCAGGATCACATGTATCTTCACATACTACTCTGCCAGAGGGTAAATAATTATAACTAGCACTTCTGGGGCCATATTCCAGAAACATTTTAAGTAAAATCTTATCCTTAGCCTTAAAATCATCATTATTTTCTGTAGCATTTTATTCCATGTGTACATGAAATTCTGCTTTGTGCTCATTAAATATCAACTTACTATTAAATACTATTAACTTAACTGTAATTTGATTCACAAATTTGTACAGAGTCATACAATTATTACCTTATGAAAATCAGAACTTAAGTGAAAAAATTTTAAGATAAACTTAAGAATTTTCCGGAATATGGCCTCGGCTATGTTGGCGCTACCACAAGCCAAATGAGCTGAAGGCGACTAAACATTGGAAATAAGGACTTTTTTTCACATTTTCTTTGATAAATATATTTCAAAATGACAACTATTTTCAGTTCTTTGTGCAAATTCTAAAAATGTGGCTACTAACTTTTACTTCTTAACGCCAACAATGTTCTGGTTCATACATCATCATGTTTGCATAGTTAGTGTCTACAAATATACTACATCCAGGCATTGACTAAAGTATCATTATTGTAGAAATGTATGGTTCGTCCAATAGTGAAACGCATTTCAAAGAAACCAACACTTTTGGTGAAACGCAGGTTTATACAATATTTTTAATTATTCCAATAGGTAAACTTGCTTTTAACGAATCCACATGCAGGTGCTGTTGCACATTGAACTTAATTATATGCATAAAACATAGTTATGTTTGTATCTTATGCATATACAAATATCAACAATGTATTTTTTTTATATAACTTAAGTTTATGTTGTTATTAAAACAAGGTGGTACTAGTTTTTTAGTAATTTGTTTACCTTGTCGCAGTCAACTACAAGTATATACAAAAATATATGAATTCAGTTTAATACAGTGTAATTGATCGCGATAACATAGAAATAAAGAAACAAACAATTATGTAAACCTGAATAAAAGGAATCCACTTTAGGAACTGTAGCACATTAATCTTAATAATAAGCATAAACCATTAAATATGCCGTCATACAGTGTGTTGTGCATATACAAATACCAAATAAGTCATCTTATTGCTTATGTAACTAAGGTTTTAAGTATCATTGAAATAAGGTGATAATAGTTTGCTAGTAATATGTTTTCCTTGTTGCAATCAACCATTATTTCATTTATGAATTTAGTTGAATACAAAAACTATTACAAAGTATTTAACAAAACAATCGAATCGGTAGTTAAACGTATCGTAACGTATTACAGTCTTATATATGTATATAATATAAAACATTAACGATTATACACAAAAGGAAAAAAGTGCCTATGCGATGGCTGAACAAATGTAAATCGAAAATTTCGAAATTCAGAATAACAAATTAACAGTGTTCAATTTAGTTGTATTTGTATTTACAAAAGTCTGAAATAAATAAGATGTGAGACTGTATTATAGATATTTGTATACACGAATGATGGTCATGTAAATGTTCAAAATATTGTATCAAAAAACTAAATTGTATAAAACTGTGCATGTTTAAAGTTACAAAATACGCCATTTTGTAGAGGCAATTGAGCTGACAGTTGCACCAATGGACAGGTATTTTACGAGGCCAGACAGTGTGATTATTGTCGACGTTGACGCGATAACCGACGCAGAGTGGATTAACCAACTGGACTTCCGATGGTACTGGTACCGACCCAAGGTCATATAGAGTGGACGCAACCAAGATCAAGAGGCTATAGGTAGGTGTCAATGTTTGTTTGATTATAAGGAATGTTGAAAAAACATACGATCATAAAACGAAATCAATTTGAAAATATAATATTTTAACTAAGAATGTTACAAAATGGAACACACGATGATTTGCCTATATAAAGTACATGTATTATCATCCAGGTACTACAAACAACAACAATATGCAAATCAGTTTTGAAGAGTAATTATTTGTAGTCAGCATAAGATCTTGTTGTACGTTTTGTAATTGTAACTTAAAGCTGCCTTATCAAACCTCCCTTGGCTAAGCACATAATTTCATCTTATATGTGTCAGAGTTTGCATTTGTCGACATGTAATTGTTGTTTCTTTAAACATTTGTATTCATCGTTTTTCCAGAGAGATGCTTCCCCCAATGGATATGTACAAGACATATTTTGTCGTTTCACTTACGGGGAAGAGTTTGACCATCACCATACCCAAGGTGGAGCGTGGGGATTCTTACACCACCCAGTATAGCCTGTATAATGTCCTGACTAAGGATCGGATATATCAAGTGGTGGTGGAACACAAATACGACTCCATCGAGCGGAATTTTACCGTTACTGGAGAGAGGCGTGTGGAGTCTGAAAGTGAGTTATTGAATCTTACACAGGGTTAAAATTGTTTGTGTACATTTCAATTGATTTTGTCTATATATAATGACAGGTTCAGGTATTTGAGATTGTTGAGAACATAATTTTGAATCGGTGGTGGTGAATTTTATCACCCAAGTGAGTATAATTATACATAATGGTATGCACTGTTTTGTATAGTATGGATATTCGCTTTATAGACAATTAATAAAACAACTGCTCATGTTTTAGTGTGTCAATCATACAAATAAGCACCATTATGTATGCGTTTTGATTACAGCTAGAGAAGAGGCTCCTAATATTCATATCGATGGTTGGGTGATCGCTGGCAGCTGCCTGGCGGCCCTTGTGGTTTTAGCAGCCATCATTTGACTTGGAGTATATTATCGAAGACGGTGCAAGTTAGTGAAATGAAATGTCAAATGCTGAAATGACGTATTGTTTAATTGTTTAGATCAAATATTTTATATCGATGTTCAGTGTATATGTTATTGTATCAAAAGTAAGATCAATATGTTGATATACCTCGCAGTAATGTCTTGATTACCACCCGTTTGTTTAGTTATGGCAGTTTTATTGAATCATGTTTATATTTTTATGAACTTTTTGTGAAATCATGTACTTTTTAAACATTATTACATGTTTCATATTTGTGTGAAACATTCAGAGTCATCAAGAGTGAAACTATACAACACGAACTGAACGAGGAAGACCATTATAGCACCATACCTTTACAAGGTAAAATGAACGCATTTCAAATGTATGATGATAACTACACTAGAAACAATGTGTTGGTCTGCATATTATGTCATAACTCTTTAAATACTTACAAAAGTGACAAAATGTGCTTGTAAAGAAACATTGCCTTACGTGTTCAATTATAGGACTTTCACGGCTATAGGCCGGATTGCAATTTATATTGCAACAAACACATTCCCATGTTTACTGGTACTGGAATACATATCTAGGAGAGTTATCTATATGTCTGATTGGATTTTTTTCAAGAGGTCCCTTGTATGCGAGGACAGGCTGAGAGCAGGCCGGTATACACGTCGTTGGGTGACAGGCGCGATACGAGTCATACATATTCAACACCAACTCTCAGCACCGTGTGAATATTGGCGTTTACTAAGTTATATAAATACGATGGAAAAAATTTATAACTGATTTTTACAATTTTTACGTTTAATGGCTTACGATTTTTAGTTTTCGATAATGAAAACGTGTTGTGTATATATTTATTCTTGCAACAAGATTTCTATTTCGTAGATTGTTTATACCAATTGCATGATATACACGCCTTTTACCAATATGGACTATACTCATCACCAAATAAAAATGCCATGCTTATACTATCGTTATATAGATCAAAATACATTATGTTTCAATATTTTAGTAATTCTTAAAAGGACGTGTTTGTTATCATCACCATTGAAAGAATCTTACTGAATTCCAGTAAACAACAATGTTGAGTACCAAGTTGACAAGTACAATATTGTTAACAAGATATGAACGATGTTTTGTTATAATGCTTCATAGTTCGTATGTAGCACACGATTCAGTTATACTGTTTAGTGAGATTTATAGACCATTTGTGTTTATGTTTCAAATTTGATGCATGTTTAGTTTATACACTGTAAATTATATTAAATATTCTGGTAACTTTTGTCCATTAAGGGGCTTATTCTTATATTGGCAAATTGATAATTTATTATGTGTTGCCATGTATTCATTACATAAAGGAACGTTATAAATGATACCAAAGAACACTCCTAACTCTGAACTGCATTGTAAATAATTGGTCGTGTATGAGTAAACATCAAATGAAACGGATAAACTGTTCACCATGAATTATTGCAATTGCATATGTGCAAGTTATGAGAGATGAAATATAAACGTATGATAATAATCGTTGTTCAAATAATGGCTATTTGGTTGATGATTGTCCACCAATATTATATGTAAAAGTAAAATGTTTGATTATTATAGTGTCACCCCTAGCAATTAATGGCCAACCGGCTTTGACTTATGAGACACCTTTACTGATGAACATCTTTACTCCCGATTCATATCCTACATTGTATATATCAGGAGCCCTGCAGGAAGGCAATCGGTACCCCTGAATTTAACTACATTATAGCTGCTGGGTAGGCAATCGGCCATATCAGAACAAGCCCTGTGTAAAACTCGAACCTTCGACCTCCCGCTCCGTAGGCGAACGCCCTAACCAGTAGGCCACGGAGACGGTGTATATATAGTGCTTCTTGTGATCAGAGTTGAGTTATTCCATAATAGCATCAAATGGCATGAATATGTGTTACACAATGAGAAATTCCATCATGAAACTATGATTAACTGTCTTTTGTGTTTAAATTGGAGTAATTATGAGCCACGAATTTAGGGCACACGTATTAAAATTGCTAGGGAAAATTATGTTATTACTTCAGATCCAGTTTCATTCTAAATGTTGATTTTGTAGTACCGTTGTAACAACTATTGTCTTATTTTCATGTTTAGAATGCAAAACATACATTGTCCTCAACTACGAAAATGTGAAAAGAATAATAAAATGGCTCAAGATGAACCATGATATTAGACGTATTTCTTGGTACTTACATGGAGAAAGCACAATAGCTGCCATTCATTAGACATCATTGAGCGGTTGTACTTAAATACGTTTTATTGTTCAGTTTCGGAGTGAGTCTGAGTTTGCAATTAAAACTATGCAACATACCTAACCGAATATATACCGTACGATAGCTATGTACCCTGTAGCCCGTTTGTACTCCATCAAGGTCGCCTATTATTTAGTTTCGAATATGGTGTCTAATATGGAAAAGTACACCAATTGAACAATCATTGAATTAATTTATAATAACTTATGGAAATCTACCCGATTTTTGTGCCTCTCCAGTTACCAGATTAAACTGTGTATCTGCACTTATATACCTAGTAATTCTGTTCCCATGCATATTATTGACAATGGTGTGTTTCTTTCCTTTCTACTGCCAATTATTGTATTGTATACTTTATTTGCCATGTTTAATGGTATGAATTAATAAACGGTGCTTGACTTGACTTGACTTGTAATGCTAAACAATGGCATGATCAATACGTTTAACAGATAATGGATGAAATAAGTATTCGTCCTTCTGTATTGTTAGTAGTGGAATCAAAAGATGTTGTCGGCGAAATACAATCACAGCTTCATGCAAACTTTAGTGTTCAGTCATTCAAACATGAATGTCAATAACTTCATAAAACATTCTCGTACATGTACTTATCGTATGTTGACCTTGATTTCTTTGTTATATACAGCCTTAGGCAATATCCATGAAGGTTCTAAATCTTTAGTTAAGTTGGTTTCTTATTAATATGCCATTGCTTAATTGAAAACCGAAACATGGACATGAACATTGCCTTTATCTACAGTACAATTGAAGTAACACCCAATGTATGCGATTAATAAGTCTGTATCTGATGAAATCACAAACTGTAAACCAAGCTTGTTTGGGTAAATATCTTAATTATTTGGACATTGTGTTTGTATTCCAAATGAGCTTTCATCAATCAAACAATAAGACATTAATTAACCATATCACTTCATACACAACATTAATCCGCTCCAGTTTGCCGAATCAATAATTCTGGGTATGTTGACGACAGGAAAATACGAATTATCTTTTGAACGCAATCAGATGTTGATTAGGTTTGAACGGTTTCAGGAAATTAGATACGTTAACGATATACATGCACTGACTTTTTCCAAACAAATATTGCAACAAACATATCGTCACCTTATAGCAAGAACTGATTAAGTGCAAATTTTCACATTTTCACTTTGTTTGCATAAAATGATCCACAATGATGTAACACATGTCTAGAAAAAGTATTAGAAATAAAATCTGCCATAAAAGAGATATTTAGTATTGAAAACAAAAACTGAATATATGCAATGTTCGGTAGAAAAAGTCAATACTGGCACTTATTGACTTTTTACACCAAAATATTTTTGTACATTCTAAAAATAAATATTTTCATCTATTTTTAGATATTTGAGTGTAAGATATTAAGCTCATTATGACATAATATATGATATCATCATTTTGTAAAACAATCTATTTTTAACTGGAATATGCAGACAATTCTTGGAACTCAAGATCAACTTGAAGATCTTGGTTATTCATATTTTGGGCAGTTTGTTTGAGATTTGAGATATCCAAGTAAGTGTATCACAATATACTACTTTTTAATAGTATTTTGTCAATAAATAAGGCTATTAGCTTTTGTTATAAATAAATTAAATAAATACATAAATATAATTACAACAAGAAAGAAAGAATTTTGTAAAAAAAATCTGACTGGTATTACATAAATGTATTTTGTAATTGTGGAAAAAGTAAAATGAAAATGTTCCTTTAAATTCCACACTTAGCCTTATCAGTAACAGTTACTGTTGTCTTTCTTTTTCTTATTCTCATTTAATCTATATGTAAATAGAACGTTAACAGTCACCGAGCTTACATTGTTTGTTTGAATATGTAGTGCTAGATATCTTATCAAACAATTCAAATTAGAAGGCAACGCTTGGGAAATGCGGGCATTCATGTTCTTGCAAATCTCTTTGTAGGTAAAAATGATACACGCCACTTCACACAAAGGAAATTCAAAATTCCAGTCAAATGGCAGAAGCTGCATGGCAAATTCAGTAGCTGCAATTATTGAGTCAATGATAACCCCTATTCACTCATCGACAGGAGAGACATTGGACCGTATTCTTGAAAGGGGGCATTAACTTTATCATGAACAGAATCATACCGCTCATAATTATTTTATGTTAGAAGATTTTAAAGAGGAGTGTGATGGTTTTTATCATTCTCATTGTTTTGGGGATGTTTCGACGGGAAGGACTATGGATTTTCAAGCCAGCAATCCTCCTTATTATACTTTAGAGGAATTCTTCAGTAGAACACTTTCTAATCATACAGCATGTATGTTTACAATGGGAAGCAGGACACCCAGTTACAGTATGGCAATAATCCATGATGGGTCTTGTTACTATGTATTTGATCCCCATTCACGAAATGAATCGGGGATGCCATCACCAGATGGTTACTCCATCATGACTACTCACAAGAACTTACGCACATTGTGCTTGTTTATTCGACACCTGTCAGCTGTACTTGATAAGGCAAAAGACATTCTTTTTGAAGTCGCCAAAGTTTCTATTATTGTTGATACCTCAGGAACCATTCAGTCAGATTTCGAGGGATTTTCAGAAGTGATGGTGACTTTGCATGCCGTCTCTTCTTAATTGATGAAACAATGTCAGAATTATCCAGTGTAAGTAGTGTTTCAACTGAATTAATGAATGATGACAGTGACAGCAACAGTAACATTACAGATATATCAGTTTTGTATGCAGAAGTTGAACAGCAGTTCTGCATTTCTTGATTCTATCAACATCGATATATTTGATGATTTTGACAAGTATGATGTTGATGTAAACATGCCTAAAGCTGTCTTTCAGGATCAGTCACAATTTGTATCATTAGTTAAAAACCAGTCTATTGTAGAGCAGTCTAGTGTTGACCAGGCTAGTGTCTACCAATCTAATGCTGACAAGTCTAATGATGACCATATTGTTGTAAACCAAGCAAATGCTGATCAGTATAGTGCTGAACAATGTAGTGCTGATCAGTCCATTGTTAACCAGGCTTGTGCTGAAAAGTCTATTGTTGTTAGGCCTAGTGATGATCAGTCTTTTGTAAACAAGTCTAATGCTGATCAGTCTATTGTTAACCAGAATAATGCTGTTCAGTCTATTGTTAACCAGGTTTGTGCTGATCAGTCTATGGTTAACCAGGTAATGTTGATCAGCCTATTGTTAACCACACTAGTGTTGATCAGTCTATTGTTAACCACACTAGTGCTGATCAGTCTATTGTTTACCAGGCTAGTGCTGATCAGTCTATTTTTAACCAGGCTAGTGCTGATCAGTATATTGTTAACCACACTATTGTTGATCAGTCTACTGTTAACCACACTAGTGCTGATCAGGCTATTGTCAAGCAGGCTAGTGCTGTCCAGTCCATTGTAACCCAGGCTAGTGTTGTTCAGTCTATTGTTGTCCAGGCTGGTGGTGATCAGTCTAATGTTGCCCAGTCCAGTGCTGATCAGTCTATTGTTGCCCAGGCTAGTGCTGATCAGTCTATTGTTGCCCAGGCCAATACTGTTCAGTCTATTGTTGCCCAGGCTAATACTGATCAGTCTATTGTTGCACAGGCTAACACTGATCAGTCTATTATTGCCCAGGCTAGTGCTGATCAGTCTATTGTTGCCCAGGCTAGTACTGATCAGTCTATTGTTGCACAGGCTAATACTGATCAGTCTATTATTGCCTAGGCTAGTGCTGATCAGTCTATTATTGCCCAGGCTAGTACTGATCAGTCTTTTGTTGGACAGTCTAGTACTGATCAGTCTATTATTGCCCAGGCTAGTACTGATCAGTCTATGGTTGCCCAGGCTAGTACTGATCAGTCTATTATTGCCCAGGCTAGTACTGATCAGTCTATTATTGCCCAGACTAGTGCTGATCAGTCTATTATTGCCCAGGCTAGTACTGATCAGTCTATTGATGCCCAGGCTAGTGCTGATCAGTGTATTGTTGCCCAGGCTAGTGCTGATCAGTTTATCAATGCCCAGGCTAGTGCTAATCAGTCTATTATTGCCCAGGCTAGTGCTGAGCAATCAAGCATTGACCCTTCTAGCGTTGACCAAACTAATGTTACACATCAGTCTGGGAAACGATGCAGAAAGCGTATCAGAAGAGTGGAAACTTGGAAAAGAAACATGAAGCAGAAAAATAAAAATTCTGGTCAGAGTTATGTAACTTCCTCAGGAAAAATCAAAAGAGCGAGGTTGCTTAAAAATGGATGTGGGAAAAAATGTAAAAAGCAATGTCATAGCAAGATAAATAAAGAACAAAGAGAATTAATATTTCATGAATTTTGGAGAGCAGCCAGCTATACTAAACAAAAGGAATTTATATTCAATACAGTTAAGATGTCACGGGTTAAGCGGGTTACCATAAGGGACAAAATTATTAAAGAACGGAACAGTTCTAGGAAATACACATTTATTGTTGATGGCGAAGAAATTTCTGTTTGCCAGCGATTCTATGTTGACACTCTTGACATTTCTCCTGCTGCTGTAACAGTAGCAGTAACTGCAGAATCGTACCATGTAAGTAGTCAAGACCGGAGGGGTAAACATACCGTTAGGCCAAAGAAAATTCCAGATACAGTTATTCAAGATGTTAAGGACCATATTTCAAGTTTCCCACGTGTTGAATCCCATCACTGCAGAGCGTCAACTTCCAAAGAATATTTGGAGGGTCAGCTCAATTTATCTACAATGTATAAATTATACGTTGAACAATGTGACAGCAATAATGTTTGCCCTGTAAAGAAATCCATGGATAGAGAGGTTTTTAATACTCAGTTTAATATTGCCTTTAATAAGCCTCTTAAAGACATGTGTGATTTCTGCAAACAATATCAGAATATGAGGTCTAAAGACAAAATTGAGAGACATCTTAAAAACAAATCCTTAGCAAGAAATGCTAAGCAAACTGCAAAAGAAGCTTCTCAGCATGAAGAATCTGTTTGTGCAGCTTGCTTTGATTTGCAGAAAGTTATGACACTGCCCAAATCTTTTGAGTCCTGTATGTATTACAGCAGGAAATTAAATAATTACAACTTGCAAGCCGGGGGTCATGTGAGGTAGCCTCATGTGTATTTAATTTCCTAAAGACTATGGCAGGCAAAAATAAAAAGTCTGTTACTCATTTTCAGATAATTGTTCTGGGCAAAATCGCAATAGATTTTTTTTTGACAATGCTGTGGTACAGTGTTAAAGCACTGAAATTTGATAACTTGTGCCATCAGTACCTTGAACGTGGACACACGCAGAATTAAAACGATTCAGTTCATTCTACTATTGAAAGGGCTTGTAAAAATATATCAATTTACAGCACTTCCCAATGGGTAACATGTATACAAATGGCTAGACGCTCCAAACCATACTTTGTAACTGAGATGGATGATGCTCAGTTGTATGACTTCAAAGATCTCAGTTACAAAGTACGCAACCTAGACACTGACAGTCAAAGGTTAAAAATAAAATGGTTATAAATTAAGACAGTTTCATTTAGCAGTGCGGCTCCAGACACAGCTGCTATTCAGTATGACTATGAAGGTCCGTTTACATACTTGAATGTTCAGCCTAGCCTGAGAAACAACGACAAACCATTGCCAACTCTCAAAACTCTCTTTACAAATGGAAACCAGTCAAAAATTTCCAAATCTAAATATGAGGATCTCAAAAAGTTGTGTGACAAGGACATTATTCCTAAAGCATATCACTCGTTCTACAAGAATTTGCCAGTTGATATGTGGAAACCCCAGAAATGATGGGTTGTAATTGAAACAAACATAACATGTAATATAAGTTACAGTTCATTAATTGTTAATGTAGTTTGGAGAACATTAATGTGTTTAATGCTTAAAAAATATGTTTTTACAATATATTGCTGAAATTGCAGCAGTTTTAATGAGTTTGTCAAATATTAAATGAAACTGCCAAGAATAATTAAAAGGCAACACTGTAGACTTTCATACGGCTTTGCTGTGATGAAATTTAAAAAAAATCAAAATGCGGGTTATATTGTTTTAACTAATCTAAACTTTCTTTAGGGTTTCTTTCGGATCATACGTACTATAAAATTTAATATGGTGTGTGAAGGTCCATATAAATAACACTGTAGACCAACATTAATTTTATGATAGCTTAATATTGTTGAATATACTAAAATTTGGAAATGTATAATAGTATTATATACTACATAATTATTGCATTATATCGTATTTTAGCAAATATTGTATAAAATTATTTATTATAATAATAATTTGTGTTATGTTTGTTCCATATTTGTTAAATAAAACTGTAGTATTTTACGACTTGTTATTCACTTATTGTTCAATTGCAGTGAATTTATTTTTCAAATACAATCAATTTATGTTTGTATTTTACACTAAATGCAAGAACTAAGATACTTTTGGAGTAATAAAATAATTTATTTTTTTATTCAGACGATTACCAGTCTTATCGAAATATATATTGAGGAATTTCTATTAATGTGACAGTCATAATATTGGTAACAGTGTTCTTTAAAAAGAGTAGCCTATATCACTTGGTACCATTTATGATGATGTGTTATTTCACAATAATAATTTAACAAGTTAAATGCATAAAATAATTGTTTATTATTTGAAATAATGATCATAACTGGTTCTTGCACCAAAAATACTTATTGCAAAAATATGATAAGAGCACTTATGCAGTTTTTCCACCAAAAAATGTCAGCGTCAAAAACTGGTAAGTGCTAATTATCAAAATATCTCTTTCCTTTGTTGCATTTAATAACATTAAATGTTTAAGAATACATAATTTTTTTGTTTGATTTAAGAAAATACAATGTTTATTGAAAACAATATATTTTTTAAAACAATATTCAGTTTTTGTCATCTCCTGTAAAATTAGAAAATAGCAGATAATCAGTTCTTGCTCTAAGGTGACGATATGGTCCTTTTTAAAGTAAAAAACGCTCGTCCCCTGTAATATAAATAAAGAACAAAGTCAAGGAAATTTTCGGTGGGTTGTGTCATTGTTCCTTGACTTGTATCGTTACTGATACATATATCGCATATGTTCCAACGGATCTGGGGTGGTATTCTGAAACTTTCTTAGAAATATTTTTCACTTAGATTTTAATATTTTTCTAAATTTTCTATCTCTGAAATTTTCTTAGTTTCTGTCTAAGAACTGTGAATTCCTCTTAGAATTTTCTTAATGTGGCTGTTTTTGCCTAAAAAGTTTAGAAACTTTTACATCAGTCTTAAACTTATAGAATTTTCTAAAAGAAGATTTTTAATCCGCCATTTGTGTTGATATTCGAACACAAGCCTCAAATTTCGCGACAAACTATCGCAGGCAAGTAATAAATAACGTTTGTGAAACAACTTGTACACTTTAAATGGGTTTTGCAACACCTCTTATGTACATACAAAAAATCTTTGTTGCTGATTTCAGCTATCTAGTGTTCGATATTGATTTAGCCAAACTGTAACCACTGATTAAAATGGACATCTTAATCACTCATTATCGTAAAACATGTAGGCTAGATACAAACGGACAAGTAAATATTATATTTGCACTGACACGATTATTTATGTTTTCGCTTACGGGACAAATTAAGTGGATATGAACCCTGTTTATTTACTTTTTGAAGATATGATCGAAAGACTGAATACATTTGAAAATATCACAAACATTGACGTTGTCAGACGATATCGTCTGGACAGGGATGGCATCGACCGCCTTAATGTACAATACGGTGAAAGATTATCACCGAGAACTCTTGGGCCAAGAAATGTCTCTTTCTTAGAGAAGATTCTAGTCACACTACGCCATTTTGCGTCGGGTGACTTTCAAATCAACGACGGAGACATTCATAGTCTGTCACAGCCATCAGTGTCGAGGGCAGTGACACAGTTCACTGAGATGCACGCGAGTAGAGAGACAACATCAAGATATATATCTTTCCAATTCAAAAGGCGTGACTTAGTCAGGATCCAGACGGATTTCCAAGGCAAAGCCAACTTCCCAAAAGTAGTAATGGTTATTGACGGCACACATTTGCAAATTCAGGCTCCGCATCTTAACGAGGATGCATATGTGAACAGAATGGGATACCATTCTATCAATACTCAGGTATATACCCAAGATAACAAGGGCCAAAGTGGAGAATAGGCCAATTAAAACGAAGATGTGGCGTATTACATGGCGAAATTCGTCTGAAACCCGAAAAGGCTTGCCAGTAATAATTATTAATTAATTTATTATTGTGAAAATGTAATTAGTTACATAGTGAAAATAAAACATTCAAATTAAAGACAGGATTTCATTTATAATTAATTATAATAAGTTATAACAATGTCAGATTTAATCATAATAAAACATAATTCATTTAGTAGTGTTAAAATTTGTATTTAAGAATAAATATTAGTAATAATGATAATCCTACATACAAATCAAATTTACCCAAAACAACAAAAAAAATGGACAAGGTAATGAATTGGATTCAATGTCAATTTACAGAGTTATCATGGCATGTGGTGTGTTGCATGATATGCAAAGACATGAATATCCCCATGATTGGTGAAGACAGGGAGGAAAACAGGCAACATGATCCTCCATATCATGGAATTCAAAATGGGCTGCGCTACAGGGACTTTGTGGCCATACAGTATTTTAGTTAAGATTTCAACAAACAAATCAAGTAAATGATATGAGCAATTCAATAGAAACATTACAGTGTGTCATACATTGTTTACAAACATGTTAATGTTAATGATTTCTGTTGTCAATGATTCTCTTGATTGACAGTTTACAATGAACAAGAAATAAAACATTCACAAAATTATCAATTTTTATAATATGACATAGAACTATTTAAAAATCAATACATTATACATCTTATACATTTAATAACAGTAACGTAAAACTTTATTAAATATACAAACTTAAATGATTAACATCTTTTAATACTTTTGAATTACAATAGTGCTAATGCATTAACCTTTTTTCAATAGTTGCACATGTAAGTGTTAATTGAATGCCATATTTCATTTCAGAGAAAAGATACAGTTTCTTATACTGTGTACTTGGAAAAATACAATGAGTAATGGTAATTTATATTAATTACTAAAATAACAACAAATATGTACATGGTAAATACTCATGTATGGTTAATGAAGCCTATTCAAGTTTTTTTGACAAATACTGTATCTCAAGGATCAGCTTCCTTTTTGTCAGCTCCTCTACTGACATCCCTCAAGAACTGCATCGCTGTGACAGCTGCATTGGCATATGACAAACATAACTCATTTTACACAGGTACTACATGGACAAAATATAGCCTTATTGGATTTAGAGTAAATTTAAATAAAGTATGGACATGTTGCAATGTGGAAAAAGAATAATGTGTACAGTAATAGTGCTTATAGTTTCATACCTAACATTGAGAAAGCTTACATAAAGATGAATGAATTCACATACTGTTAAAGCGTTTATATGTGATATACGTGTATGCTACAATAAAGTAGTTTATGTATTTCGAATATTTACATTTTTAATTCACAAATAAGTGTGTACATATGTCTTGATCACGGGCCAATATTTGACATGAAATAAGTTTGATACTAATTAGTGTTTTCCACTAATTACCCAATAATATGTAGGCGCTGTATTTAAAAATTATTGTGGATTACCGCTTGATTTTCCAAAAATAAACTTGTGTTAACTATGTATGATTTGTTGGCCTTTGAATTACAGTACATATATTGGTTGGGTGTAAAAATATAATTACCGGTATCATTGGCAGTTTAGGGGTATGGTAAATATTGCCCCCTTGAGGAGTAATGTCAACCTCGGACTCGGGGTGCAATATGTACTATACCTCTCAACTGCCTATGATATGTATGCACTATAAACTGTTGATGGTATTAAGTATGTAAATCTTTATTATACTATTTACATTTTTATCATACATTCTGATACCGCCAGATGGATTCGGAAATGTGTACTGGGGGTAGGTGCTTCCCTGTAAAGAACAATATATAATATATATTGTGTATTTTACAAATAATTTTGGTACCAAACAAACAATCGATGAATGCTACTAATAAATGGAACACTTAAAATATACTATGTTATGCAGCATTTACTGGTATATACATGGCACTTTGGATAAAATAATGCTTTATAAGTATATATTAAATGTACTATGAATTTGTATGCATGTTGTTGTTTTTTTTTTGTTTTTTTTTTAAGTTGTATTGCTTGTTACATTATTACCAGTAATATCATTAAAGTACACACTCAGATAAAAGTGTTGGGAACACAGTGAGGTACATATAATTTGTTTCTAACATAACTACAATATAATCAATTTGTGTCATACACAGCTGATAACGACTCCACTTGGCTGAAGCTCGTGTCCAGTGACACTGCGGCAGCTCAAACTATTGCGGGCGACTCTTTCCCAATGACATTCATCACTGACTATGTCAGGACGTCTAGGCTTTTGCTGGTACAGCCGCCTCCTAAAATGAACAATTTCGTGTATTTGCATTCATGTAATAATAACTGTCATAATGCGTAAAAATGTTTAATTAAGTAATGTTGGAGATTTATTATTGCTTGCTATGAATTTAACTTGGCCGATTTGTCAGAACTTGTCTCATTAATGTTTTGAAGTTGGATTTTGTCTACTGTACAGTTACATTATTACTGATATGGATCAAATTGGCTACATTATCCAAAATTATTTACTTAAATTTCTCAATTTGGTTTGTACAAAACTACATTGACAATTTAAAAAATATGTAAACAAAATCAAATGTTTGAATTTCAGACAGTTTGCGAAAGGAAAACTCCCTGCATTATTTGACATGTAGTGCATTGTTTCATTTGCAAATTACTGGAAACTACCAGTCAGTGCCCGGTCTCTTATAAAGTCTGTGTATCTAAGACGGTGCTTTGCCACCATGTTTAGCCACTATTTTTCTAGTTTTTCTGCGGTCCTTCGTGCACTTGCCCTTTCATTAAAGGATATCTTCAGTCTTGCCCACATCTCTTTTTTCGTGCGGTTGGTAATTCATGTTATTAGATAAAAATATATATTAATCCTTCATATAAGTGCATGTTGCCTAACATGCCATGCCTTTGTATGTTCAAATAAATTAGTACTTTGTAAAGCATCTTTTGTTTATTATGATAATGTTAGACCCCAAACACTTACAAATTGCTGAATTCATTTTAGCTTCACTGAAAATATGTTGTTTGTAATAGTTATACACTCAATTTGAAATATTCAATGGAAAAACACATTAATTGCCGTCTCGGACACTTATAATTTGACTTGGCTGAATGAATTTAACCTGGCTGAACTATTTTTAAGTTGTACCCGGCTTTGGGAAAGTGGGATATTTGTGATACAAAGGTGTTATTATCATTTATAAATATTAATATTATATAATTGTCTTTTTAAATTAAATATTTATTGTTCACCCATCTAAATTTCAAAACAATAGAGTGAACCCGGATCACAGGGTTAAATAAATTTGTGTGTTAAATATTAATTTTATTATACTGTAAAGACTGTTCATAACTAGATCCAACTTTTCTTTAAAACTTAAGATATTTTTTTATTATTTTATCACAATTAATATTAATTAACATGTAAACATACCTTAAAAATGACAAAATGATCATCTGTTTATTTAGCCGAGCCCTCTATAAAGTCAACTTTCTAATAACATAAAATGGGCGGATGTGCTTTAGGTAAAATGACAAAAACAAGAAATTGTACATGTACAATTAATGGGAACGACTCTTTTCCGTTGTCGAGATAGTCACTGTGGCCATAAGCGACTTTTATTCCATACTTCGATTGCATGATTTTAGGCTTAATACTACTAAATTATAAAATAACGTTGATTTGGAAGAAAGACTATAATTTATATTAAATCTACGAATCAATATCAATCCACTAATAGTAGTTGACACATTGGCATTATTTATTTTCAAATAAACACCTAAATGAATAAATGCTTCAAATATGTATAACTAGAGTTGATTGCTAGTTTTATGGGAGTATTTGCATATCAGGTGACATATGGCGATTTTTATGAGAAAAGAGGCATATCAAGTAACCTATGGCTACAAAAAGGGCGATTTCTATGATAATATACGTAAATAAAGTGCCCTCTGGCCACAGTAAATGGCCATTTATATGTGAATATACGCACATCCAGTTGACTATGGCCGCAGTAAATGATCATTTCTATGATAATATTCGAAAATCCAGTGGCCTATGGCCACAGCAAAGGACAATTTTTATGATAATATACTTAAATTAAGTGACGTATGGCCACAATACATTGAAATTGCTATTTGAATATAACCACATCCAGTGGCCTATGGCCACAGTAAATGGCCATTTCTATGATAATATACACACATCCAGCGCCTTATGGCCACAGTAAATGGCCTTTTCTATGTGATTATACACACACCCAGTGGCCTATGACCAAAGTAAATGGTCATTTATATGATAATATATGCACCTCTAGTGGCCTTTGGCCACAATGGCCATTTCTATGATAATATATGCACATCTAATGGCCTATGGCCACAGTAAATGGCCTTTCCTATGTGAATATGCGCACATCCAGCGGCCAATGGCCACAGTTAATGGCCTTCTCTATGTGAATATACGCACATCCAGTGGTCTATGACCACAGTTAATGGCCTTTTCCATGTGAATATACGCACATCCAGTGGCCTATGGCCACAGGAAATGGCCAATTCTATGACAATATACGCACATCCAGTGGCCTATATCCACAGTAAACGGCCTTTTCTATGACAACATACGCACATCCAGTGGCCTATGGCCACAGTAAATGGCATTTTCTATGATAATATTTGCACATCCAGTGGCCTATGGCCACAGTAAATGGCATTTTCTATGATAATATTTGCACATCCAGTGGCCTATGGCCACAGTAAATGGCCTTTTCTATTATAATATAAGCACATCCTGTGGCCTATGGCCACAGTAAATGGCCATTTCTATGATAATATAAGCACATCCAGCGGCCTATGACAACAGTAAATGGCCATTTCTATGATAATATAAGAACATCCAGTGTCCAATGGCCACAGTAAATGGCCATTTCTATGATAATACAAGCACATCCAGTGGCTTATGGCCACAGTAAATGGCCAATACTGAGTGAATATACGCACATTATGTGGCTCATGGCCACAGTAAATGGCATTTTCTATGATGACATACGCACTCCCAGTTGCTTATGGCCACAGTTAATGGCCTTTTCTATGTTAATATACGCACATCCAGTGGGCTATGTTCACAGCAAAGGCCTTGTGTATGATAATATACGCACATCCAGTGACCTATGATTACAGAAAATGGTCATTTCTATGATAATATACGCACATCCAGTGGCTTATGGCCACAATAAATGGCCATTTCTATGATGATATACGCACATCCAGTGGCTTATGGCCACAGTAAATGGCCATTGCTATGATGTTATACGCACATCCAGTGGCTTAGGGCCACAGTAAATGGTCTTTTCTATGTGAATATACGCACCTTCATTGGCTTATGGCAACAGTAAATGGCCTTTTCTATGATAATATAAGCCCATCCAGTGTCCTATGGCCACAGCAAATGACCATTACTATCATAATATACGCACATGCAGAGGCTTATGGCCACAGTAAATAGCCATTTCTATGATAATATTCGCACATCCAGTGGCCTATGGCCTCAGTAAATGGCCAGTTCTCTGATAATATAAGCACATCCAGTGGCCTATGGCCACAGTAAATCGCCATTTGCATGATGATATACGCACATCGAGTGGTTTTTTGGCAACAATAAATGGCCATTCCTATGATGATATACGCACATCCAGTGGCTTATGGCGACAGAAAATGGCCATTTTTATGATGATATACGCACATCCAGTGGATTATGGCCAGAGTAAATGGCCTTTTCTTTGTGAATATTCGCAACTCCAGTGGCTTATGGCCACAGTAAATGACCTTTTCTATGTTTATATAAGCACATCCAGTGGCTTATGTTAACAATAAATGGCCATTTTTATGATGACCTACGCACATCCAGTGGCTTAAGGCCACAGTAAATGGCCATTTCTATGATGATATACGCACATCCAGTGGCTTAGGGCCACAGTAAATGGCCTTTTCTATTTGAATATACGCACCTCCAGTGGCTTACGGCCACAGTAAAGGGCCTTTTCTATGATAATATAAGCCCATCCAGTGGCCTATGGCCACAGCAAATGGCCATTGTTATGATAATATAGTGGCCATAATAAATGGACTTTCCTATGTGAAATTACGCACATCCATTTGTCTATGGCCACAGTAAATGGCATTTTCTATGTGAATATACGCTCATCCAGTGGCCTATGGCAACAGGCAATGACAATTTCTATGATAATCTACGCACATCCAGTGGCCTATGGCAACAGTAAATGGCCTTTTCTATGTGATTATACGCACCTCCGGTGGCTTATGGCCACAGTAAATGGCCATTTCTATGATAATATTCGCACATCCAGTTGCCTATGGCCACAGCAAATGGCCATTTCTATGATAATATACGCACATCCAGTGGCCTATGGCCACAGTAAATGGTCATTTCTATGATAATTTACGCACATCCAGTGGTACATGGCCACAGTAAATGGCATTTTCAATGTCAATATACGCACATCCTGTGGCCTATGGCCACAGTAAATGGCCATTTATATGTGAATATATGCACATCCAGTGACATATGGCCACAGTAAATGGCCTATTCATTGATAATATACGCACATCCAGTGGCTTATGGCCACAGTAAATGGCCATTTCTATTATAATATACGCACGTCCCGTGGCCTATGGCCACATTAAATGGCCTTTTCTATGTGAATATACGAACATCCATTAGCCTATGGCCACAGTAAATGTTTTTTTTTCTATGTGAATATATGCACATCCATTGGCCTATGGCCACAGTAAATGGCCTTTTGTATGTGAATATACGCACATTCAGTGACCTATGGCCACAGTAAATGGCCTTTTTTATGTGAATATACGCACATCCAGTGGCCTATGGTCACAGTAAATGGCCGTGTATATGTGAATCAGGGCTCCAATAGTGTTTTGTTGGTAAAGATTGATATAGTATTGATGTTTTTGTTTTTCTCATTAAGCAAAAATACATATAATCCAAATTAACACACCTGTTCCGATTATTTTCACATTTGCATTCGTTTCTGTGGTTGTCTGAAACATAACACATGTTTTGGAAGTTAAAATATTTCTTGCTTCATAATGTTAGTTACATAACTGGTTTTCTATAAACCCGAAACAGAGGTCCATATATGAGACATGCAGGTTAAACCATTCAAACCAATCATTGATACGAGTACTGCACAGCCGAAAT
This sequence comes from Congeria kusceri, assembly GCA_027627225.1. NCBI lineage: Eukaryota > Metazoa > Mollusca > Bivalvia > Myida > Dreissenidae > Congeria > Congeria kusceri. The sequence goes on along the minus strand of CM051039.1, from coordinate 39,074,261 downwards.
TAAGTATAACCGAATATACTAAAATAGATAGAGATACAGTATGGGGCATTAAAACATAATTATTTAATGCTGTTATTAGTATGGTTTTATTAATGTTCATTTATATTGATTACGGGTTAATATATATCATGTACATGTATACATTTTCAACAACAAAAAGAACAACAACTACAACATGATTTAGAAAGTACATGCGTAAGTTTTTAAAAATGTGGTTAGCATTATTATGTAACATTATATAAGGTATACATGTTGTTATCACAACATAGAATCAACAAACATGTACTTACTTGGTTATCAGATATTAGAATTGTTCCATGCTCAAGGAGATTTGAAGTTCTGTAGTAAAATCGTCTACGCAGGCCTGTATATCAGCGCAATGATTTCGGTGATCATCCATCATCTTAGTATGTTTCTGTTCAATTGCATATAATGTCTCAAGTCTGTAGATACGAGATATCACTGTTTCCTCTTCTTCAGCGCTCAATACCTTTTTGGACGAAGCTGTGTCTGATGATGAACCTTGTTCAATATCATCTATCGACTTTATTACTTCTTTTATTTCGGCAATGGCTTTCTCCAAATTGTCTTTGTGCATAAAGATGGTATCCCTCAAAGTACTAACGAAAGTTTCATCTCTCATCTGTAATAGACAAACAATAAATGTGTGAATGCCGAAATAGTGTTTATCTTTCGCATAATTATATTTCTGTTTCAAATTACACGGATTTCCTATTGAGATATTACAAAATACTAGTAGCAATGTCAAAACCACCTAACAGATACAACAACAATGCATATACACAAATAGACGTGGTTTTTACATTTCAAAGTGTTAGTAACTGCAGAATGTATTGCAAAATTTGGACAGCGCAAGAAAGGTGCATGATTATAATTCAGAATAGTATAGTTAATATAAACTTCTTGTCCACGATATGTTGACCTGAGAAGAAAATAATATGCCTGCAATGCATGTTTATGTAACAGTCAATCTCATTCAAATCATCTCCAGTCTGACACTACTATATTATCCGCTGACTGGATCTCATGACGCATTAGGGGTCACGTTCAGATGACCTTTTTAGAAGCCAATCAAACTGTCGCCTTCAAAATCTTGCGGTATAACTTCATATATAAACCCCAAATACAATGCACGAAATTTACGTGAAGTTTGGATGTTAACTCGGCTAAGGTACCACTATATCCATTGTTGTCCCCGTGAACATTAACTGTAAATGAGTTATTCCCGAGGAACAGCTGGAAATGCATCACTTTTCCAAAACTGTGGCCAAATATTTCTGTGCAAAAGGCAATGTCATTGGGCGCAGCAGGGCTGATGTTCGGAAGGTCATCTGAACGTGACCTGTTATACGATGTCTTCAGATCCTAACAAATTTAGGATTTTAATAAGATGGATGTAACAGTATAAATGATGTGTATGTCGAATACACAAATTAGATGGTATTGGTCAGAAGTTTTAATTGTTTTCTGATATTCAAAGTTCATCTGAAATTTACATATTACTTTTTTTGATACATTTATCATACTTCTAGCACACACATAACTTAAATAGATACCTACTGACGCAAGTTTCATAATATCCTCTTTTTTTGTTGGATAGAGTGGAGTGGTGGTTGTTTCAATACAGCCACAAAAACGTCTATGTGTCTTTCAACTACGTCTTTTTGCACCCGAATGGAATAACCATTTCTTACTTTGATAGCCTGAAATAGGTTGTTGAAATTTAATTCTAAATAAAATGTCAAATCTCTGCAAATGTCAAACGCCAATAACAAAACTAGTACTGCCACCACCAAGCACGATCACCAACAACAAACACAATATGTGACTTAGTAAGACGCTTTTACATAATAAAATAAATAAATATTGAATATGAAGCTATAGTGTTACTTAAAGAGTTTAAAACGCTAGCTACGTATGATTAGGCTCTAGGTAGTTTGTTTACTGAGTTGCTAATGGACATAATTAGTATTAGTCTGTACACTTTTGAATAATCAATCAATGCAGTCCAGGTATGCATTAACTGTCGCTGTGATACTTAATTGCAATTGGGTTATGTAAACTGAGCATGTTTCTGTTGGGTTGTCAATAGTTTACCTCAAATCTGTTTTTGAAATCTGAAATACAAATTATAAGCATGTACTTACCTCCTCTAAAACTCCGACGTCAAACAGTCTTCGCATGTGGCTGTTATTCAGACAAATGCTTAGCAAACCTGCAGCGTCAGTATCAAACACGTCTGTGAAGCCAGTTTTTCCTGATCCAGATATAACACATTTCGCATACTCCCAATAATTGTTGGACCACTTGCTTAAATCTGCGTTTTGGAATGTTGGTGATGCGAAACGTGTTCCTTGAGAACTAAGTCATCAAAAAGGCTGCACGCGCCCCCTTGTGGACATTTGCGCTTTCCACGTTGTTTGGAGCAATTGCACATATTGGATGCTTTTTGAATACACGTTTGAGATTCCCTTTTTGAGCCAGCGTGGAATGGCAAAATGTTATGTTCAGTACAATTTGAACAAGAAAATGCAGGGATTTTGCATCTTCTTTGAATAGTCTTGATTATTACGACATATTGATTTTCTATTTCCGATTGCACAAATTGTGCTGGTCCATATTTTACATGGCCTATTGCCAAACATCCTTTCGTCCAATGTCGCACTTTAGAGTTGGTAACTTGGTGTAACGACATATCAACTGTCTTCGTATTTTTAAGGAAAGTAATATAGCCTTATAAATACAAACATATGTATGAAAGTTAACAAGATAATGAGTCTCAAATCAGAAATCGTCAAGATATACCGATCGCAAACCGATATTTGTTAATCCATTAAAGAGATTATTATCCATATTCATTTAAAAGTTACAGTTACCAAGAACAACATCAGCAAAAACTACTAGCAAGAAGAGAAGAAGCGCATTCTTAGTAACTATCTAACATGCTGAAATAACTTCTAGGCCGGTATTCACAAAACTCCTAAGGGAAATCATAACTTAAGTAAAAAAGTAAATCAGATTACATTTTTTAAATTTGCAATCCAATCATTTATGTATACAACAGAGTACAATACTACACATCCAATCCATATTTACTAGTTTAAAACATATACGTTTTCAAAGACCTATTCAAGAAAGAGTAAGAGACTAAATGAATTTAAGGCATTTAAGAAATATAGCTAAGGAGCTTTGTGAATGCGGGTCAAGGTCTTAAGCGATATTACAAATACACATATACTAAATACTTTAATCTTGGGACATAGCTACAACGTCTGAAAGAAAGACGGAAATATATTCAGTACAAACCAATATGCTTACGAGAAAGAAATTAGTTCAAGGCAATATTAAACTGAATATAAAATTCACTGGATGTAATTAAATAAATGTACTAAACCATACCGTTCCTATCTTCCTAATACTAGTGGTATATTTATGTAACCGAAAAACTAGACTAGCGAATACAAATGTATTGTTTAAAATGCATAATTTAATAATATTTACTTTACAATAAAAGATTATCACACGATGTTTATACAAACAGCAAAAGCAGCACAGGCACATTTAAATTATGACTCACCAATATGTCGGTCAGGATCCTTTATTTCCTACGCCTTGTGTCCCTTGAATACTGTTTCATATATCTGCATAAAAAGAACATGTTGATGGATTTGCAAACATGTATTCAACGACTTTGGCACTGAAACTGTCATAATGTGCAGTCACAAATTGTCAAACGTAAATATATCAGGTGTTCAAGACTTAAACAAATCGAAAATATAGATGTAATAGACAATACGCATTGACAACAAAGTCATTCGACCAGCTGCATACCCTTTCTTGATTAGTTTGTCTCGCGCTTTTAAATTTCCCGTGTACAAATCCTCTCAACATAACTATCTACTTTATAGTACAAGGTTACATGCTACTATAAAATCTGTCTGAACACCGGTCCTGCAACACATAAAAAGGCTTAAGCTGACAGTGTTTTAATTAGTATTTAATAACTCAATAGTATAAAACATACTTAGTTACTCGTACATATCGTATATGTTTCAACATGTAGTAAATAAGATCTAGGTATTCTCACAAATGGATTCTATATACATATATTTGTAAATAGATATGTAAACATACCATAGTGGCAGACTACGTTTTGAAAGTTGTAAGTAATCAATTCAAAGCCTTGATAATGCTATCTATACTAGCGTGCACCAAACAGAAGTGAAACATTGATTTATAATTACTAAGATATTTACTTTAATAACTTTATCGCATCATAAGCATTAGGCCAGACAAATTTGATTCTATGCTTAGCGTCTCCATGATTTTTCGAAACCGACCAACCAGGAAGGTAAAAACAAACAACAAGTTGATAAAACATTTGTCTAGTCACAACTTATTAATGGCAGTGGTCCAAGCCAAAGCTAATGTTTACATGTAAAACTGCTATATATCAGCTTCATATTGGGAACATACTTTTACACAGTATTTTAACTGTGTAAATTGGCTAGTTGCACACTGTTGTTTGTACAAATATTGGTAAAAAATATTTATTTTCGCGTTATTTTTTTATTTTTTTTATTTACGCACTCCGATTTTGTTTTCGTTTAGGCATCCAAAATCTAAACAAAGACGATAAACATAGAACCAAATTGGTACGGCATTATGCTATAACGAGCGCGTTTGATTTACACCTTCAGATAAATTTACCCCTGTAGCTTATTATGGTATGTAAGCGTTTCCGCTTGGTTATTATTTACGATAAGTACATGGAACAATGATTTAACTTGCAACGTAAATACGTTTATACACAAAGTTAAAGTAAGAACTGACTTTGCTTAAGCGATTTTTAAATCATATTAAGATCAGAAATTGGTTACGTAGTGTACGATTAACGCAAGATAAGAAACATGATTGTTTTGAATTTGAAATTGAAACCACTTTCAGTGTATTATTTTCGTGTTATATGCATACTATATTGTGTTCAAGTGTTTGGTCTATTTGTTTATGTCTAAACTATCAAATATATTCTAATCTTTGAAAAGTTGTGAAACGAAATTGAATGTAAAACGACACCAGTTACAAAAAAGCTTATTATAAATACAATAATTTTCCCTTTCAAAATGGATATTTTTTATAATATTATATACTAGACGCATAGCATAGACGTTGAAATGTTTTATTTTCTACCAAATAAGAAACGATATAATAAAGGGAAAACTAACTTACCTTTTACCAATAATTCTGCAGTATTTGCTATGCTTCATATGCTGAGAAGATCAATGCGATCCGTAATAAAACACTGGGTTTTTCCACGGTTTTTCCAAACACCGTCTCAATGATGTTGCATCTCAATACAATGCTTAAACTATGGAGTAGGTCAACACGTCCGCGAAAGAAAACTCATTGCAGTGATCCCCCCCCTGCTAAGCGTTGTTGATCAAGTAGGGGAGTCCACCGTATATTTTGCTGGGAAAAATAAATGTTGCTTTTGTTCAGTTTTTAAACATCGTCTCCATATATAATGTTGTATCACTTTGTCATGTTTATTTGTTAAATAGGTCAATACGTCTGGGAGAGACCACGGCGTTTTTCTTAATTTGTATTTATTGTTACCGCTTTGTATGGGTGTCAAATACCTTCAAGTCAAAAAGAAATTCATCGAGCGTCACACTTCTACTCACTTGTAGCTACAGTAGTGCTGATTGCCGTACGGATGAACGTTTTTATGAAATAAGATATCATCATTGTGATTAACTTTGAGACGAGTGTCATTTTGTGTAAGAATGCCTACTGTTTAATGATATTAGAAAATTGCAATCTTATTAAAATCATCTCCAGTTTGACGCTACTATATTATCCGCTGACTTGATCTGATGATTGCGCATTAGGGGTCACGTTCAGATGACCTTTTCAGGAGCCAATCAAACTGTTGCCTTCAAAATGTGGTGGTATTGCTTCATATATAAACTACAAGTACTATGCACGAAATTAACGTGAACTTTGGATGTTTACTCGCCGAAGGTACCACTATAGCCATTGTTATCCGCGTGGAAATGATTTATTCCCGAGGATCAGCTAGTAGTGCATCACTTGTCAAAAACCGTGGCCCAGCATTGCTGTGCGAAAGGCAATTTCATTGGGCGCAGCAGCAGGGTTGAGATTTTATTTTTCGGAAGGTCATTTAAAAGTGACCTGTTATAAGATGTCTTCAGATCCTAACAATGTTAGGATTTTATTCAAATGGGATTGAGAAAAGTGTTAACTAAGCAGTTTTACTGGAAAATACCAACTGTACAAAATGTTGAATTTTGTGTACAACAAAGTCAGTTTTATTTTTATTTTGTATAAAACTAAATGAATATTCAAAACATATCGGTAACATCCTTAAACATTGTTTTGAAGTGGATGCTATCAAAACAAAACACTTATGTATTATAAATAAATGAAAACTTTTGTTATTGGAAAAAGGTTAATAAAACAAAACAATATCTGAAAAACTTAATAAAATGTTCTATGGTCGGGACATTTTTTTAGGGTAGGTCGGGTACCTGAAACAAACATAATTTTTGATGCAATCTGATAATGCAATTATTAATAGAAGCGTATCTATATTATTATGTATGTCCATAGAGCATGTATTCAACGAAACAAAGCAACAAGTGTATTAAATTACTATTAATAAATATTAAATATATGCACACTTGACCACTTGCTACGCATTTGTTTTGTGTTTTCATTCATACATATATTAACGTGTATGCTGTTGTTTTCATGTCCTTGTTAGTACTTGTATTTATGTACTAGATTTATTGTAATTTATTCATGTTCATTTCACTTGAGAATTCATTCGTTCACGTATGGCCACTACACATGCATTTATCTACATGTATTGAACTGTTGCATGTTAACTCGTGGACTGTATGTCTAATGTATACTGGAATACACCACTTCACCAAAAGGGAACCAATCAAAGCGTTATTTTGATCCTTAGTGCGACGGGAGTAACTTATTGTCACACAAATAACATTGACATGGATGGTAAAACCGGTGAAATATTAAGATAAGCAAAATGGAATCCCAAACAATTGTTCACATCTATTGTCCATACAATGAAGTTTAATTTTAGAACAGTAAATCTCGAGCGAACTGCAACAAAACCGATAGTAATGAATCACTCATGAATACCTCTGAATATGATATCTAGTTTACCAAGTGTATATATACTAAAATGCATCTTAATGGTTTCAACATGTTTTAAAGTTAACGTGATGGTTACAAAGAATATATGATACAACAAGTTTCGGCTTCATTCAGCTGTAACATTATAATGTAGGCCAGTCACCTTGTTAAAATTGTATTAACAATAATCCAACACTATTACATGGGAAATCTAACCTGTTTATTAAAATTAAAAACATGTGTACAAAAAGTTGCAGTTTTAATGGCCTTAACTATATCACGTGTATGCTGCTTGGATACATTTTTACGTATAAACAGTAAATGCATATTGAAAGTTTTCTGTATATCATGTATTAAGCAGATATAAATTATTATGTTTAAATCCACAATAAATGTGGTGTAAGTAGGTGATTACACAGTTTGATGGACTATAAAGACGTAGTACTCTTATTAATGAATCATAGTAAATCTACTGCATACATGCATGTTGCCCATAAAACTTTGATTCCATAATATGATCACACTAGACGTAATTAACTTGCTAACATATGCTTTTTATAAACGTTTCCAGGTTAACTGTTAACACGGGATTTTCGAGTTCATGGATTTGATAAAACACCAGATATTGATTTGCATATGATTTACATTTGTGGAAACTTCTATTGTATATTGCATTAAAGTACTTTTCGCATTGGTAAAACTACCAGAAACAGCAATTACAAGTCATATATTAAGGACATTTCTAATAATGTTTCAAAAATACAAAAGTGATAGCACAGCGTTGTAAACATATAACGATTCTAGTTCAATTCAATATAGGTGTGCATATCTCTGGAGTCACTCAGCTGGTTGTATTGTGATCTTGTCGCAGGAGATTCAGTCCGGTTGTCTGCAAAATATGTACATTAACAGTAAAACAATTTATGCGACATACACACATTACTTGCGATATTTGGTGCCCCCATCCCCAGTTTGTAGCATGTTTATGTTTCGTGTTGTGTTGTGCTTATTTTCCTGTATTGTATAGGCAAGTGGTCACATGGCTCAAATAGAAGACCAGTGGGTGTTAATAAGGGTGTCTCTCATGGGCCCGTATTCGCAAAGCTCCTTAGGAAAAACGAAACATCCCTTAAATTCCTTAAATTCATAAAATTCCTTAAGTCTCTGGCTGTTTCATGTATAGGACGTTTAACATTAAACAATAAAATGTTGCAAACTTGTAAATAGTGTTTATATGTTTAGTATTACAGCCTTCTGTGTACAGAAATCAGTTGATTTCACATAGAATATTTGATCTGAAATTTTCACTTAAGTATAACTAAAGTTAAGATTTCCATTAAGAGCTTTGTGAATACCAGCCCTGGTGATATGTCTGGAGTTTCATTATTCTTATATCTGGTATTTATTAACAAAAGTATATAAAATTGGCCCGTATTATTTATTTAGCTCCTTAATAAAACATTACATAATATTCAGCTTTATTCTGTAGCTGTTTAATGAACAGTTATATTCACAACAAACATCATAGGATGTGTCCGTATTATTCCGTAACACGAATATAATACATTCACATGTATTTTCTTATAGAAAAATAAATTGATCTGGATATTTCAGTTTAACTTTCCTCACTCGTATGTTGTAAATACGAATGCTTTATAAGGTTTTCAATGCGTTATTTATTTGAGACTAAAATTTTCACGACACATTCCTAGATTCCAATACACACCCCTTGCAACGTTCCCTGCTATCACAGTGTAACCGTCATTTTCTTTTGCTGGTCTTTGTCCGCTGTTCTGTCTGATCCTGATTTACAATTATACATGAATTGTAAATTTCCATGGTGCATATGTATGTAATATTAAGCAATGCCAGTTAATATGTCACATTTTGAAACAATTTATCATATCATCAGGCTTACATGCATTGGCGAAATAAATTCCCGTTGAATTATTCAAAATGATCATCGAAAAGGAGAGAATGAATAGCTACAAAGTAGATAAGTGTTGAAAAAGATACGTTTATCTGCTCGGTTTTAGCGTATCTAATCCACGCTAAAATAACCCACGATTTATTCAACACTAACTTAGCATTCCTAATGTTCAACGCATGAATGTCCTTACCTGAAATACACCAGTAACACTATGCTTAGAAATAGTATCGCGATGCCGGTGATAACACTGAAAGACCGTCCTTACTGTGCTTGTTTAAATCAATCAGGAAATAAATACAATCATAATGCAATAGAATAGAACAAACACCCAATCACAAATGCGCACAGAATGAATAGCTCTTAAATTAAGACGATTTTACGAAACCCATGTATGTTTTGTTTAGCGCAACATCGCGCCTCCTTTTAAAGAAAATGAATCTATTTAAGTTTTATACCTCATGTACTCTTGTTGGAATATTGTAGATGTACCGCAAACAACGATCAAAACGATAACATAAGCTGACAAACTTAATACCCAGGTTGTAATACAAACTGACCTTCTTCCCATTTGAAGTTCGCCATGCAGGCATCACATTCTGGTATATTTTGTACATTATACACCTATCACATTCTGGTATATTTTGTACATCATTCACCTTTCACATTCTGGTATATTGTGTACATCATACACCTTTAACATTCTGGTATATTTGTTACATCATTCACATTTCACAGTCTGGTATATTTTGTACATCATTCACATTTCACAGTCTGGTATATTTTGTACATTACATTTCATTTACACGTACAGCAATGTTATTAACCTTGCTCTATAAAGTACAAAATAAGATTTACTTACTGGTTGCAACCATTGTCACTTCATACATCTGTGTATACATTTTGTTAGATATACATGTACTAAACGTTTAAACAAAACAGAGTTTTTTTAAATAATCCTACACTTCGTTAATGCGTAAAAGCAAAACAATTACTCATTGTAAGTCTCATTACAACTGCGATGAAACTGCAAGGAAATTATTGTACTGTTGACGTTGCCACAATAACTTTCAAATCCGGAGCGAATATTGTTTAAGACGAACTTTCTGTGAGTAGTACGACACGATGCTTTCTCGATGTCCATTTATATCGATATAAATGGACATCAAGAAAGCATCGTGTCGTACTACTCACAGAAAGTTCTTCAATACAAAGTTATGCTGACACCGTGTTAGATCCATTTGGGAAGGACAAGTTTAATATCCCTATGCTTAGCTTCCTTACCATACGGGAAGACTGTATTATTTCATATAATATCAGATTAGGATAATTTGTCGCTTTTGTGTATAATAGTTGTTTTTAATTAATGCACAATTAAAAACTATGTTGGTGCAATTTTAAAGTATTCAACAACCCATTCTTAGAAGAAAGAAAAAAGAATATTTTATCACATGCTACACCTTGTCTCCCGTGTAATACAACCATTACGAATATTTCTATCTTACACATCTGTAAGATAACATTTTGAGCGTTTTCATTGGCTACAGATTCTTTGACTGACCAATTGCATGACGTTATTTTGGTGAAATGACGTCGTCAACATGAAATGACGTCACGCCAATACATAGTTTTTAGGATTTATCAACATGTTTTGGTAAAATCATACGATTATTTTTTCGTTTAAAAGCATATGTAAAAAAGATCTGACACTCGTTGTCATTTCATTCCAAAGGCTCGCCTACTAACAAAATTCCGAAACTCGTTTAATAAAATATGGTATGAAATGACGACGAGTGTCAGATCCTATATATTCGACCGTTCTGTTCTAAGAAAGCTGTTAAAGGCATCTTACTTTGTACGTATTTTACTAAGTCTGAGTATATGCTATATTCTATACTCATAATAGTCTCAGAATGGGTTGGCGAATACGGGCTCAGGCCACATACAATGCAGTATGTAATGCATCAAGACAACTTGAGCCATTTCGTTTGCAGATGTTTGCTTTCGTTTTATATGTGATGTACCTTTCTAGTTGTTGACACCAGTCATTTCAATTCATCATCGGCTAATGCTAGGTGATTATTAGCCTTTCCTTGTTTTGGAAAATGTATTACAAAATATGTATACTATTATCTTTGTTTTATAAAACCTATTTATTTTAGCTAGATAATGTCGAAAGCGTAAGGTTGATTGATACACATTCGAGTCCGTTTCATGATTACAAGATGGACACCATCACCACTGCGATGGTACCCTAGGTTAAAAGTAAATCAGGTAATAAATTATTTCTGTGGTAAGATGACATGCATAAAACGTTGAATATTTTTTACATTTGCTGTCACAGCTCCAACATTTAAATGAGGTAACATGGTTAGTTTAAACCTGTTTATTTAAGCTTGATTACGTCGAAACCCTGAGGCGTTCTGAGACACTCTCGAGTCCTTTTCATAGGTAGAACCAGTCCTTGGTGTCTTTTGCGAAAAAATCTTGTGAACGCTCCCCGAGTAGCAACCAAACTCACGACCTTCAGATCGGAAGGCGGACACCATATCAATTACACCGCTGCGACTTTTAACACGGCCCGTTTCTTACATTATGATCGACCGTTATTAAATGTGTATACACATCTGCACATGGTTATGAAGCTATACAGGTTTTTAATTTCTGCCATATTTCTAAGTAATGTTGCCTTGTAGTACTATGGTCGCACACAGAGTCCATTTCTTTATATACATGAACATTTATTAACACAATGTCATGCTGTATATTTGTCAACTGGTTTCTGATGTTAAGTAACACCGTTGACAGTATATCAATGTTTTTACATGTCCGTAAAATAATTAAGTCCAAGCTTCCTGAATGGTTAAACATGTAATCTCGTCGTAAGGTTAATTGGTCATTGCTTTTGTAAGAATATTATTGCCATTTATTCTTTTGGAAAATGGACCGCAAGGATTACCGTGTGGACTACTATCTCTTCTGCAATCGACACTCGGGTATGTTACTCGACAGTGTCATTTAATAGACATAATAAACACATATGTATTAAATCCATTTAATTTATTAATCTCACATTATACCATGGGGCACTTTCGCTAAAATTCAGAACTATTGAATGAATGTTGTCAAACTGTAACAAATACATCGCACTTTTTAAGCGTATCAAATCAACACCAAATACAATACAATAAGATTGACGGGGCTAAACAAAATAGTATATGTTATCTTTTACATGACTTTTAAACATATAATAAGATCTGTATTGCAATGCTATGAGGTTCGATTTTATTCAAAATTATTTGTTTTGTGTTGTGATTAATTCTTGGCCAAGTGTTATATTCGCCATGCTTTTAAATCAGTTTAAAACCCCACTGCTTTGCTTTGACCGTTCCAAGGCGGTGACCCCAGTTTTAATTAATTCAGTTTTGTGCTGTGCGTATTGTACACAGTTTTATTGACAAGTGGCCAATTGCCTCAAATAAAGGACCTATGGATGTCAATACGGATAATGTTTCCGGGGATTTATTTATCTTATAAGTAATCAATATAGCACAACATAATATTTTCAATATCCAGATTAGCAAAACGTGCAAAATGACAAATTCCTGTTCGTCATAAAAGCTGAACGGAAACATTATGATTTACTTACTAGTGTCAAATGTCTCAAGTAATTTACCTTCTGACTAACCAGAGCTCCAGATATGTGTTTGTACTTGTTGTAAATATACGCTTACTTCTGAAAATTTGGGAGTAAAGGTATACTTACTTAATAATTTTTGGGTGTAAATGTACACTCTATGTAGGATATGTGGCGTAAATTTACATCCAACAAAACATTACAACGAGTGCACAAGACCAGAGTATTAGATTAATAATCCTTTAAAATGCGGTCATGTGTATGCAATAATGTAACAAGTAAGAATTGTGAGCATTTTAAGACATAGTGGTAACTACTGAACATATCGACTGCACATTCAGGACTTGGACTGTCTGTTTCTGTTTTCCAGTCACTAATCTACGCGAAAATCGGAAAAAATGTGCGTAAATGTACACCCAAATTTTTATTTTATCTGCGTATCTTCCAATTATGTGTGCGTAATTTACACAAGTACGCGGCTTATCTGGGCCTCTGCCAGACTAACCATTACTTGCACGAAACGATATACTGGTTTAATACGTATATATAAATAGAAAACAAGTATCATTTAATCAGCCATAACAGTGAGATTATCCTTATCGAAAGAACGAACCAATTTATCAGTAGTTTAACATCTTTAAAAGACATGGCAAATATATAAATTTCCTCATACAAATATTTGCATTTCAAATTATGTACACATTACGAATTACGATTTTGATTTATGATTTTAAATTGTATTCCATATTAAAAAAAAAATTAGCAACAACAAAAGACAAAAAAGCACATGAGATTAGATGTAATATAATATACATGTATATAAAACAATGATAAACAATTCAACACAAAAAACTTCCTAAATAGAACATTTTAACAAATAATAATAGCTATATAGTGTGGTTTTTTAACTATGAGATTACAATGGAAAAATAGCAGAAATATATAATCACACACGTTTTTAATGAATTTATTTCAACAAGTTTGGAATGTATTGAGACTTTATTAGAAATGCAAACCCGATTTCGTAATGTGAGCATGCAATTAAATAGATATATCGTGACTGTGCAAAGCTATAAATTATACGGGAAAACTATTTGAAAGTAAGGAAAAACAGGGGTTGAGATTAAACATTTGTGAACGTTATTTGACTACTTAATTGGTAGTTGAGAAAAAGACACACAAAATACCAGGTCTGAATTGTAAGCGTATTAAATGTACACATTAGCAGAATGGAAATGTTATCCTTGCAGCAGAGGGTTTAATCTTTAATAACTTTCGGTTTTAGTTTCTTGTTCTTTTGTACAAATATGTTACAAAAACTACTTTTTGGAAATGTGAATGTTTAACAAATTTACGATTTATAAGAAAGCAGCACCTAAGCTCTATAGAGGTATTTTTGTACACACGGATGATTTTCTAAAAAGTATTAATACAAACTTATTATTTTACAAATTTAACATTCTTATGCCAATATCTTTTACCTGACGAACTGACATTTATTCATATATTATTCTTTGTTCGCCGTACTTTCATTCGTTAAAATTGACCATTCGAACATAGAACGGATGCAAAGATAAGCACTCGTTACAATAATTCTTTGCTTTTTGACAAAAATACAGGAAAACGTGTTCAAAATGTAACGAAATAAATATACAATTCGCTTTGCTGATAATGTTTTTTTTGTATAGATAAGGACTATCGATCGGATCCTATAATTCAGCTATAACGGTAGTAAAAATGCGAAAACATTCTACATACAACTCAAAGAAGACAAACATCACAAAATTCACAGAACCTGAACTTTAATTGTAAGTGTGAATACAAAAACAGTTTTAAAAAAAGAATTAATTTATGGAATGTCGAACGTAAGGCACTTTAAGCATTGGTTTGTTTAGTGCTTCTATTATCGCAATGTCTCTTAGTTAGTCTAAAGACAATTCAAAACTGACGATATGCTACTGGCTTAATAACTACGCCTGCTTATGTCAAACTCCAACAATCGCAATTGGCAGTAAACGAATGTTTTCACAAGACATGTCCATCAAACAAGTAAGCCCTATCTTTCTAAATGGATAAAACAGTGTTAATAAAAACTCATCGTCAGTTCAATTGTATCAAAGAGACCGGTTTCTTAAAGCCAATGTAGTTGTAGATGCGTATAGGCATGATCCCCATTCTGCTTGTTTCCGAGAACGCAGTACTTTGGTGTGGAAGACGCTATACAATGTGACAGTGGTGGCGATGCTGAAACAAAATTGGTAAGTCAAAGCTTCGAGCAAACCTTCAGCACTCGTTTTCCAAGGTGTTTGTTGGAATATCTGATTGAAATGGCTCTTCTGATGTTCGTAATATAGTATTGTATATTACAGCTAATTAAAGTTGTCATTTAGACTATATCCGTGGTGATATAAGCAATTTAGCAGTATTCCCGCGACAATGGAGTATGTCAGTAGATTAATTTAGTAGTTATATTATCATGCACAAAAGGTAAACTGTGTGCTTCAAGGAAAAATCTTTGATTTCATATGCAATATTCATGTACATACATGAATCTTATGTTCACTATATATGGTCTAGTAAGTTAACCAAATCATCCCGTCTCTTGCTATCGATTACCATATGTGTGTACGCTTTTGAAAGCAGTCCTTTTCAATCCATTTGCAACGTTGAATAAACGTGTATAGTTCTTTAAACATTTGAACCAAATTGCCAACGCACGGCGTACTTACCCATCTGGCTCCGAAATCTAAAAGACACCGATTTCATTTACAAGCGTGCACAATTATCAGCTAAGTTAAGAAATTGGTTACAACGTGTTTTCCATAAGGGAGCTTCAGACTACTATACTAGCCAAGTAACACAACGCTTTTGATAGAACGTATTGTAAAATTGTAGACGACAATGTCATACCCAAGCTGTCGACATAGGATGCTACAGTTTCAATTGTATCTTGGCACTCTTTCTTGTTTTTATCACTGGTTAAGCATGTGCGCCTTCTACAAAATAATTTAGAAATTGGAAATGTATCATCGGGTTTTATACATAATAATTGTTGTTTTTTTTTGGTTTTGTTGAATGTTTGCATAGAACTGCACAAACACACTTGTCGTGATTGCCAAAATAACAAACTATTTACTTCTTTATCAATTTATAAAACTACAAATACATTTTAATAATATAATAAATACAACTTTATTGTGGCTCAGTGTGTTTTCTACGTGTGGTATATATATATACGTACATATAACGTTCGACAATTAAGTTGGACATATCATTGAATGTGCAGTTGCAATATTGAAGGAAATATTACCTTTGGGAGCACAGAAAACAGATCATACATTAAAGGTACATGCATTGTGACATAAACACATACCGACGTTTCACCACCACAATCACACACACGGCAACCAACACTGCACAGCCACACGTCACACAAGCTATGGTTGTTGTTAATGCCCTACTTATGCCTCCTTTGACAGTAACCACCTCACTCTTCTTGTCGGCATTTATTATGATTGGGCTTTCACTAGAAGGAGGTCTTGATATTAATGTCTCTAACAGCTGTTGATCACAAGAAGGCCCAAAATACCCTGCCTTACATCCGTCTAGACATATGCCCAATGTTTGATTGCAGGCATCATCTTTGCAGTTTTGACTGCACGAAACACTGAGCGTAGATTCATTACCAACATTTCCAGTCGAGTTTTCACATAAACCGGTATTGATGTTACAGCCGTTGTCTGCACAGTTGCTCCCACACGGTATTTGACAGATTTGCCCGTGGTACCCTTTAATGCATTCGGTGCATTGTGTACCATTCATGCACGTTAAACAATTTGCGGGGCAATGTATTTCCTCGCAGAAATTACCTCTAAATCCTAACTTGCACTTAATTCACATTTCACTTGCTGCCATGCATATATTTACAAGGCAATATTGTGAATAAACCAATTCACACTGTTGTCCACAACGTCCGCTTAAACATTCAGTACAATACCCGTTAGAATTATCGCAACCCTTCAAACAATAGACTGGACATCGATCTCTGCACCTTGGACCAAAGTAGCCATCTTTACACGCTGCACACTGACCAGTTAAGTATATCACAACCCCCTCTGCAATATCGCGGGCATGTAATATGACATATTGATCCATAAAACCCTGTTATACATTCTTGGCACTCACCATTAACATCACAGCCTCCTTTACAATTAACAGGACAGTTTTTATTGCATAGAGTCCCGTAGTTTCCTTCCGCACAGGACGTGCACGATACGTCGTTGACACATGTTGTACAGTTCGGGTTTTGGCATTTAAGGCAAGTTGCGCTGTTCAGGTAGAATCCTTTATCACAGGTGGTACAAGTCAGACTTGGGGTGCAGGCGACGCACGGTGAAGGACATGATGCTTCAGCTTTTAGAACAGGAAACACACATAAGTTGAAACAAGCTAGTAGTACCGATTTAATTATGCACTTACACTACGACACCACCACTACACCACTGCCTCCACAACAACAACAACAACAACTACAACAACAACGACAAAAACAAATACTACTACTTCTACTATTATTACTACCACCACTACTACTACTACTACTACTACTACTTCTACTACTACTACTACTTCTACTACTACTACTACTACTACTACTACTACTACTACAACTTAATATAATAATAATAATAATAATAATAATAATAATAATAATAATAATAATAATAACAATAACAATAATAATAATAATAGTAATAATAATAATAATAATAATAATAAATAGATAGATAGATAAATAAATAAATAAATATATAAATAAATAAATAAATAAATAAATAAATAAATAAATAAATAAATAAATAAATAAATAAATAAATAGATAAATAAATAAATAAATAATATTGCTTACTTTCTGTAAATATCAATTTCAAAAGCATGTGAACTAACGTGAGCCTGTGTAATGACATTTTTATTGACTTAACAACACTGATTTGAACTTCATCTGATTCAAACAATTTACTACCTCTACGACTGAAATGAAAACTGAAAGTTGGCTTTAAATGCTTGAGGATAAACGGTCTACTTCCGTGTAATAGCATTTATGGAATTTAATACAAAATAAGCAGCAAATCTAAATACCATTTCCTTATTTAAATTTAGCATGAGTCAGTGAATACCGTCAGTTTCTGTTATCAAATTTCATACAAACAATAAAACATCGTGTGCGGTTAAAACTCCATTCATTGTCATGCACCAGGATATCGAGTGTAACTTAAACTGAACTTTAGTATTACAGGGACCTATTCACATTTGGCAAATTGACAATTTTAAAAAATCTTAATTATAAACCTTTTGTAGTGCTTTACGTCAATATTTTTCACATCACGTGTATCCTTTACATAGTTTTGATTACCGTTGTAAAGGGTGTGGACTTTTTTTAGACCAGGGCCCGTATCATCAAAGCTCCTTAGGGAAATTTGAAGTAAATTTCTTAAAATTATAAAATTCCTTAAGTCTCTGGCTGTTTCATTTAAAGTTTATTTTGTGTTAAATTGTTTAATTCTGGTAAAGAATCAACAGATGCTTCTAAAAGTACCATATTTAAATAAGAAAATAAAGATTTTCAGATAGAAAATGGTATTTGAAATTTTGACTTAGGTATAACTTAAGTTAAGATGTTACTTAGGAGCTTTGTGGATATGGGTCCTGCGTTCTAATCCTACTGGAACCGTGTAGCCAAATTGTTTTTGTCTTTGTTAATACTTTTCTTAACGATTCCATCATTATTGTCGTTACGCCAACAATATATTTGTTGTAAATAGGAAAGTATCTTGTTCTAATAGCTGCCCATATTTCTGCACAAAACCGTCGAAATGCCCCGTCATACATACACACTGCAGTGTTTTACTAGGGCCAATTTGGGGCCGAAATCGGCACCATTCTCCTGCTTTAAAAGTATATATTTTTCCCCTATATTTACCTTAAAATTTCCCTATAAATATGAGCATTATATTTAAAAAATCGGACACAAATAGATAAAGATAGAGGAATTTCCGTAAACGCTCCCAATAATTTTTCATCAAATCAAGTTAGTGGATAATCTTAGTTATTATTTGTAGTGAAACAATTCATTTATGTTTTATAACAAACTATCATATAAACATGCTAATAATGCTTCACCCCCCCCCCCAAAAAAAAAATCCCCTTTCGGTGCAAAATTCCCCATCTGAAGGGCCCCGCCACCTTTCCCCAAAGGTGACAAAAACACTGCAATTATTAAAGGTGGTGACAGGGCCTTCTAACCGTCCATGCAACGAAATAGGTCGTTTACGTTATTTTACAAGTGCATAAAACGGAACTGCAAATGGTCATACATACTACATCATACTGTTTAATATATTTACATTTAGTAAACTCAATACGAAGGAGAACGCCGTGGAATTCGATGAGAAAACAGGAACATTCGTTCTCGGCGAGAAGTTTGATCCCAAACACGCTCAGTATTATCAATGCGTAGTCAGCATCGAGTATGGTACCACGATGACTTCGTATCTTCATATCGTAGTTACTAGTTAGTGATTTTGAAAGCTTGCTTTATTATCGTATTACAGGTTAGTATGTTAGGAAATATGTAAACTAGTGACCCAGTACTAAATGATCGTATATACAGGTTAGTATTTTTGAAAACATGTATACTAGTGACCCCGTAATTTCATATCGTAGACAGCTTTATTAAGACAATGTAAAATATTAAACACTGTGATAACTTCATAACCTAGTGTCAGTTTTCTGTTATGGAAGTTATGGAAGCATATACATTAGTGGGTCGCACGTGTTTGTGTTTTTGCAGAGTTAAGTGCGAAATAAAATACATCGGTTTGTTAAAAATGAATTTTTCTACTGCCGGGGTAGCTGTAGTTACTTAATGTAACATTCAGTAGATAATGTAATTTATTTCCAAATATGGACTGAACATGACGTACGTGCATTATTTTTTCTCCTTATTGGTTAACTGAAACATCACTGCGACTATACCAACTTAACCTTTTGAATTAAAATACATTTGTTGTGAATACTCATTTTGTAGTAACAATTAAGGTCTGTTGTAAAGATCGGTTGAACTTTTATTCCTGTTTTATCATTTGCATCAGTCATGAGTGAATGCATTTCTGAAGTGGATTTTCACTGTGTCGATTGTTTAGTTGCGCATGCCGTTCGTCATAGTATAATTAATTGTATTACCACATAATATGTCATTTCTGCACAATGTAATGAAATCTACTGCAACTACCATATTTGGTTAAAAGTTATGACCATAACTTTATTTATGTGACAATACGTATGCATTATTAATCTATATAAACTACATGAGGCGTGTCGTGGGAAAACCGGTCTTAATGAACGTGCGTAAAGTGTCGCCCCATTTTAGCCTGTGAATGCCGCACAGGCTTATCCAGGACAGCACTTTCCGCTTTTATGGTATTTCCGCTTTCAAAGAAGTCTTTTCTATAAATATATCCACTTTAGGCGGAAAGTGCCGTCCTGTATTGGCCTGTGCGGATCGCACAGGCTAATTCGAGACGACGCTTTACGCACATGCATTAAGTCAGGTTTTCCCACGACACGCCTCATATAGACTTTCAAGGCTTCCAACATAAACATAAAAATGGGGACATTTAGTCGGTTATGCGATGTGAACATGTTTATTTGGTAACCGTGTTGGTCGGAGATTCAACTAAGTATACACGAAAATAATAGCTATCCGTCAGTATAGCAAGTGAATTACCATTTGTTTGCAATCGAGAGGTCGGAATAAACATATAGGATTTCGCAAACCATATTGATAACAAGGTTTACTACTGCAGGAGAACGTGCGAAGTCTTTCGCAAACATCAAAATAAACAAATACCTATTTCCTACATAACATATTGTATTGCATATACATGTTTGAGTACATAATAAAATATATAGCTAAACTGGATTCAGAAAAATATAATAAGCATACACTATTGGCAGTAAATATACAATCAAGCTTTTAAAGTCCAAATTTATCAGAACGTTTGTATAAACACACAATTACTTCACAGTGTTACGTTGTATCTCCATTATTGGTTTGGTAATGCTTGTTAAAAGTCCGTCTTGTGAGTGCAATTTTGCAAGACTGCGGCGACAGCCGTCTTCTTTAATGCAAACACTCGAATGCATGTAAACTCACAGTGGTCTCCCCTGGATCGATGATTGCATTAAAAACATGTTTCTGTTTACAAGTGCTGTTTACCGGGTTGTTGCGCATAACATTATATCGCGTAAGTTTAACATTATATAGCGTAAGTTTAACAATGTCATATTGACTCAGTGCACGTCTCGGAAACTCGTGATCTTTCAGCTTTTGTTGTTTACACCCTCTACGTTCCATTGTCCTCACTCGAACATGTTCCAGAAAGCAACGAGCTGTTTTCGTTGCAAGTGTCACAGAAAGTCATGTACAGTATTTACATTTTGAGATTCAGCCATAAATGAGCAGTGAAAATCTTGCGTTTTAGTTCACTCCAAAGTTACAGTAAGTGTTGAAGGAACTTATGTATTGCAGGACGCACTCGTAACAGAAGTTGAACTGTTCCTGAAAAAGACAATATTATATTGTTCATGTTAAATATCGATTTTGTTAAGTGAAATATTTTCATATAAGACATGAAATATGGAACCACCTTTCTTGCCTTGTGTCTAAGATTAAAGATACAATTTATGATGCATCAAATCATTAGAAAAAACAAAAACAACAGAAATTGAGCTTTATATATAAGTCAATATTAGTTTCTCACTTGTAAATATAAAAATAAGTACATGTGCATACTAGTACACAGCTTCAAAACATAAACATAAGCGGTGTTCGTATGTCACTGTAAGGGCAAAAACAACAACATTGACAAGCATCGCAACACATTAATGAATAAGCTTGAGCTAACTACGTGCTTGATTGATCTGCATTCTGACAATCTAGATAAGGTTTACAATGGTGATGACATACCATGCTTGCAATTGCCTTCCGCCTCCTTGTCTGTACCCTTCGAACCTCGTTCACCACGCTGACTTCGTGCTCTAGCTCCATCTTTTGAAGCAAGTTGGACACGGTACAAAACAAGCCGCATTTGTTGGCGCCGTCGCTGAAAACAGACATACATAAGGTTTACTTACTGTATACTATAAACTTACCGTTCTAATATTTTTTATTGTAATGAACACGTGTTAAAAATTAATATACTATCTGACAATTGTTAACAATACGGTTGTATTGTACCAAAAAAGTATAATCAGGACAGCATATGATCATTTTTACAGCGTTATTTCTTTTTTAAATCAGGGTCTTTTTGTTCAAAACCTTCCTCATCAGTGAAGGCGTCGGCCCATTACTAATAAAATAAATGTCTTTCAACTTTGCTTTATAAATACTTAGTTACAATTAATTCACAATAAACTGAATTCTTTAGAAGAGCGTTTTCCATTAAAACCGTTGGCAACATTTTAATTGACCGTTGGCCTAATTGCACCATATAGGTGCTATCTACTGGGCTGGTATTCACAAAGCTTCTAAGGAAAAACTTAACTTGAGTTGTACTTAAGTGGAAATTTCAGATCAAATTTTCTGTGTGAAATGCAATGATTTCTGTACACAGAAGGCTGAAATACTAAACGTATAAGCAATATGAACAAGTTTACAGCAATTTAAAGTTAAAAGTTGTATACATGAAATAGTCAGAGACTTAAGGAATTTTTTGAATTTAAGGAATTTACTTAAATTTTCCCTACAGAGCTTTGTGAATACGGGCCTTGGAAACTTATGCATGCTTATCTACATACAGACAATGGAGAACGATGGCTCCACTCGAAGCATCTGTTAGCTGTCCAACAAACTGGATTAAGTGGAGGAAACTAGCTGGAGAGTTCGGAACTTTGTTGCCGTCTGTCCAATCAGTGTACTGGACGTGTGTTATCGCCTTCTCCCTGCCATCCTATGGTGGTAACAACACAACAATAAACAAAGGTCCGTATTTACCAACCTATTCTTAGACTTAAGTTAAGACTAAGAATAAATACTATTTTGTAACTGTTATGTTTGAAGTGTACTGTAATTGTGAATCGTACATGGTGTTCCTCCACTCTCATTACAGCATTCTGTATTTAGAACGATTTTTAAACGTCATAAGCAACATTTTAACTCGGCATAATTGCGAACAAAATCACATTATTTCTTGAGTCTAAGTCTGTTCTTCTTTATTCTTAAGTCTAAGAACGTGAGTCTAAGTCTGTTCTTCTTTATTCTGAAGTCTAAGAACTTGTGTAATGCGACGATACATCCTGCGACGGGTATTATTTACACTGATACAGTATTATATTGTATAAACTTTCTTCAATATGGTTAATTTGTTTGCCATTTAATATGTCCTTCTCAATATGAACTTACTTACTGAACAAAATGCTCATAGTTTGTATTGTTTTCTTGTGTGCACGTGTTTACCATTCAATACTTCTTTCTTACCTTCTTGTACTTAACCGATAGTCGTCTCAGCACACAGTGGTCTCCCTTGTCGTCCATCTTTTGAGTCGTGACCTGGAAGTCACCCACCTTCAAAACCTGATTGTCCGCTGGATAGAAGACCTCCACCTGTAACATGGTTACTACCATGTAAGCTATATAAATTTGGCCTTCCGGAACAGTGTTATCAAAATATGTTGTTTAACATTTCATCTTTATACAAACAATCGATTAATTAAAGGCAAATAAATTGAAATTAATGGTATTTGACCAGTTTTAATTCAACAGTATTGTTGAAATTTTGAACACGACGAAACTAAACGAAGTTCATAATTTGTTATTAGTTTATCATTCATCTCGTCGAAAGGTAACGGTGAATATTTGGATTAAGACTGCGTCGCCACGATTATTAGCAAATAAACAACGCTAGTGTTTATAAACAGTTTACTTGGAGGATCAGAGTTTCTTTATTTAAACGGTATCCAAAAACCGAACAGTTTCCTGACCCAGGGTGTAACTGATGCTTAACACACAATAATACAATTATTCCAGACTTTTAAATGGCTGTTTTAATCGTTTGTTCTGAAACCATCTCCACCTTTAATTCGGCTAAACAAAATGTAAAATATCATGAAATTCCAGATGCATTCACCGGAGAGATACTCATATTACCATATCGATGTCCATTATATCAATCCTCTGACCGCATGCGTATATAGCACATTTCACAAACTGTACAACACGAAATAAGCACAGAATAACTGGGGTAACCGCCTTGTAACACCTATGCATGGCATTCGTAGATAAAACATGTGTACAGCCGACGCCAACCTCACATCTGACCTGATTAATCAATAAAAACGTAAATGTTGATTCTACAAACCGAACTATATATAATGTATACAAACGATTCATATAAGGCATTAGCTCTCAATACCTTGTCTGTAATGCGGTCTTCGAAGCTGACGATAACTGTGCAGTTTTCTTGGAAGACGAGAGTTAGAAAGTCTTGCACTGTCCCTGGTAATGGTGACTGCGCTGTGATGTACCGCTGTCTGACCTTGAAACTCTGTAACAATCAATAAGGATCATATTAAATACACACATTAACACGTACGATGAGATTAAGTGCTGTAATTAGTATTAACAACAATATTCATAGAACGTGGTACTTTATTTCTACTCAAGTACCATTCAGTCCTAACATGTGACACAACTATAATTATTTTAATAATTATACTTCAAAGCAACAGTATTTAAGTTATCAAATCTGAAGTAATAGGAAAATACTGAAGGAAGGAACACTGAATAATAAAACCAATAGTCTTACGGTATGGGATAATTGAAGTATACATACATCCATGTACACCGCATTGATATAGTCACTCGTTTCCGAGCGACCAGGCACACATAGGCGTGGTCTGTGTTCGTTAACTAAGTAAATTAAAAGGTTATATCTACATTATTTAAATCAAATATTATATCCAACACACCGGATTACGTTTATAAAATGTACACTGAAAAGCCGCTGTAAATACCTTATGTTTATCAGCAATATAATACATGGAAACCAATGTTTAAAACCAGGGCCCCGGTGCAAGACTTTAACAATTAAGCGATCATACACTTGTAATTCTTGTGTATCCTTCTTATTAACTACATCTTAGCACAAGATAAAAACGCCGCTAAAGAACATAAGGCTAATTGTAAAGCATGTTTAATTACTAACCGGGAATGTCTGCACTCTCTCTGTTTTTGTTGTTCAGTGTTTCATTACGTGTCAACGTTGTCATCTCGTCGTTGGTGAAATGGTTGGCAACAGAGACCAGTTGCTGAAGATTCATGAAAGGTTTTGGCATGAATGTGATTAATTCATTTAAATACATTCTCATAGTAAAGCATTTTCAAAGATTCGGTAAATTTATAAGAAGCCATAATAAAACCATCTGGACTATATTTAACGACTCAATGTGTGTTATTCTGATTTATCTTTTGACAATGGTGAACTGATGTTAAGAATTTTGTATACGATGATTGTCATTCGATGGCATTACTTTTTTTATGCATATGTTATACATTTGTTAAAATGTCAGTTTGTTTGTAACTATACTTCTCCTAGTTTAAATCACCTTAAATTGCTTTTGCCTTTTGTCCTGACCCATTTTAGTCGCGGATTTTTGGAACTGGCCAGCAGAGATTGGCAAACAATCCATTGTCAGCGCATGCGCTAAAGCCTTGTGTAGGAACTCGTATTGCTCCTGAAAATAGTTTTTACAATGGTGTTCAAGCCATGTGTTACACTTCACATACATTCCGGTACGTATACGTTGTATTGCACAACAACAAACGTTGGCGTATGGATAAATTGGTTGAGGCTATTGTAGGATCATATTTTTTGCAAATCATACTTTTTAACATCATTGAAAAAAAAACGATCTTATTCTTCACAGGTGTGAACAATGAGATCTTTTTTTTTCACACATCACAACCTTATTCTTCACAATTTCTGTGAAGTTTGTGATCGCATCCAGTTTGTGATATGCAATGAAATTATATTCTTCTCTGATCTTCACGAATACCGCGTTTGGACCAATCGCATTTTTCACACTTAAAACTGTGACAAATGAGATCCTTTTCTTCACAGGTATGTGAAAAATATGATTTGAGAAAAACATGATTCTACAAGGCTATGGACATAACAATACCACTATGATTTTCGTGTTTGAAATATCATTATCCAGTTTTGAATGTTCGAATTTGAGTTACGGCAATAATTTTATATGACACGTACATTTAATGGTTCAATATATATGTACGCTGAAGCATGGACAATATGTTTTCCTATTTAATGAATATAATATTTGTTGTAGTGAATAGTTGAAAGATGCCACTTTATTAAGTTTAAATAATCTTATGATATTCCAGATCAACGCTTTGTTCATAAAACTTATAACATACCGCTGTCTGGACCATGTTAACCCTGTTTCTCCTCATGTTCAGCACGCATCCATGTATCTCCACAGCTCCCTCCGCCTTGCCCTCGTGTATCAGCATGTCCAGAGCAATGTAGGTCCCCGTACGGCCTATACCAGCACTGAAATCAGATCGAATATGACTTAGATATTGATATGTCCTCGCGTATCAGCATGTCAAGAGCAATATAGGTCCCCGTACGGCCTATACCAGCACTGAAGTCAGATCAAACATGACTTAGATATTGATATGTCCTCGCGTATAAGCATGTCCAGAGCAATGTAGGTCCCCGTACGGCCTATACCAGCACTGAAGTCAGATCAAACATGACTTAGATATTGATATGTCCTCGTATATCAGCATGTCCAGAGCAATGTAGGTCCCCGTACGACCTATACCAGCACTGAAGTCAGATCAAACATGACTTAGATATTGATATGTCCTCGCGTATAAGCATGTCCAGAGCAATGTAGGTCCACGTACGACCTATACCGGCACTGAAGTCAGATCAAACATGACTTAGATATTGATATGTCCTCGTATATCAGAATGTCCAGAGCAATGTAGGTCCCCGTACGACCTATACCAGCACTGAAGTCAGATCAAACAAGAGTTATGGATTAATAATGTCCTCGTGAACCAGAATGTCCAGAGCATAGTAGGTCCCTGTACGGCCTATAACAGCACTGACGTCTGATCAAACATGACATAGATATTGATATGTCCTCGCGTATAAGCATGTCCAGAGCAATGTAGGTCCTGTAAGGCCTATACCAGCACTGAAGTCAGATCAAACATGATTTAGATATTGATATTGTCCTCGCGTATAAGCATGTCCAGAGCAATGTAGGTCCCCGTACGGTCTATAACAGCACTGAAGTCAGATCAAACATGACTTATAGATTGATATTGTCCTCGTGTATCAGCATGTCCAGAGCAATGTAGGTCCCCGTACGGCCTATACCAGCACTGAAATCTGATCAAGCAAGACTTATAGATTAATATTGTCCTCGTGTATCAGAATGTCCAGAGCAATGTAGGTCCCCGTACGACCTATACCAGCACTGAAGTCAGATCAAACATGACTTAGATATTGATATGTCCTCGTGTATCAGAATGTCCAGAGCAATGTAGGTCCCTGTACGGCCTATACCGGCACTGAAGTCTGATCAAACAAGACTTATAGATTGATATTTTCCTCGTGTATCAGAATGTCCAGAGCAATGTAGGTCCCTGTACGGCCTATACCGGCACTGAAGTCAGATCAAACATGACTTAGATATTGATGTGTCCTCGCGTATCAGCATGTCCAGAGCAATGTAGGTCCCCGTACGACCGATACCAGCACTGAAGTCAGATCAAATAAGAGTTATGGATAAATAATGTCCTCGTGAACCAGAATGTTCAATGTTGGTCCCCGCCCAACCTATACCGACAGCGGAACATTAGAATATATAGTTGGATCAACCGGGATATATAATATCACATTTACATTTGTCAAATAAAACATAAAATAAGAAAAAAACATTTGAGTGTTCAAGCAATTAAAATACAAATGTTTGAGATATGTTAAATATATGTTTAGACGAAAAGCTATAAAAGTATATTATCATCAGTTGATATACACTCAGAAATTATGTATTTTTAGATTATCTTAAAACACATATACAATTATTGTTAAATAGTGTGTTGTAGTTGAATTTCTTTCAGATATACTGAGATAGTACTGTAATATATATGCACAGGCACGACATGCAATTTATTTATACAGTTTCTCTCAAATAAAGATACAATGTACCTGCAATGCACAAGGGTAGGTCCGTCCAACTTGGCGTTAATCTTCAACACTCTGTGTCTTAGTTCCAGTATTGCAGTAACATCCTCAGGAATTCCACTATCTGGCCAGGCCGTGAAGTGCAAATGGTGAAGTGTACGGGAGCTTGAGCCCTGGTTAATGCCAACATCACACATGTTTTATGTTTCACAGTTTGAAAATCACACTGAACCCCACTGAGTCAGCATTAGAGCATAGTTCAAAATAATAATATAATCAATCGGGATGGTACGCGACCAAAAGATATACCTTAACGACCACATATTATTCCTCAACGATGTTCAAGACAAATATCCCGATTTCTACTCGATCAACACGTCATGCCGAGCGCTAGATGATATATATTCAATAAACACAACCAGCTCGACAACCATCAGACATCGAACAGACCAAATTGATTTGGCTGAATAGGGGTTGTCAGACAGCAATCAGGTATCTTGCGAGTAGAGGTCCCGTCAGTCAGGTTCTGATTTGCTCTTTATACCACCCAAATTATGTTACACATGTCGCGTAAAAACCGGGCTTAATGCACGTGCGTAAATTGTCGTCCTGGATCGGCCTGTGCAGTCCGAACAGGATATTCCGGGACGACACTGTGCACCTACAGTTGATATATGTTTAGAAGAGAGACTTCCTTGAAAGAAAAATACGATAAAAGCGGAAAGTTTCGTCCCGGTTTTTCAACGACACGCCTCGTTTCAACATGATTGCTTCCCATACAATTGCATAGCAATAACAATGTAATATACACTCGATTTATTTACACGTAGACGGGGTAGAAAGCCGGATGCATGACGAGTAAGGGTAAAAACCCCAGCTGACAACTGCAGCAAAGCAAGCCTTATCAGCTCCTGACTGCTTAGTCGGCCGACCGATAGTTTGAACATGACAATCGGTAATACAAGAGGATACAGCTTTAATATATATATTTATTTATTTACTTACGCTGGTTAAATTAAACGTTCGCCGTGTAAATTCAGCATACACGTCTTCACTAAGCATCTGAACTGTCACCGATCCATACAGCTTTGTTTCTCCCAAATCCGGCCAGTATTTCTCACACTTTGTCTTCTATAAACACAAGAGTAGACATTAATATAATCAATATTTAATACATTAATCGATACTTTTGTAAGCGTACGTATAGGTTATTTTTTCAAAGGAAAACGTGTATCACAGTGAGGATTTGTTATATGCGACTAAAAAGCAACCCATAACCCAGCAGAGTAGCATCGTATATAACGGAATATATACACATGCAGTTAAGCAATATTATTCCCTGAAAAGTGTATTTCTACCGAAATCGTCGTTAGCGTATCTTTGGTGTGTATAAAACATATCTTTAATGTTCATATATATCATTGAAATACAATAAAACATGTCACATTTAGGTAAATATATTATAATTTGTAACAATTAATGTTAATTATTAATATAATTATAATACATAATGCACATAAAGACATCATCGCTGATTGTTACCTCTTCCTCCTCGAGATTGGTCACCATGACTACCCTCTCCACCTTTTGTTGCCAGATCATGTTCCAGAACACACTGAAGTCGCCCATCTGCTTCGACATTGGACCTGGATATTTTTTAGTTTACTTATAGGTATTACCAGTTAGTTTTCTTTTGCAATTGCAATTATTAACAAAAAATGTTACTACAATAAGCGTACGTCTTTACATATTTTCTGAGTGCCATGAAACTCTATTTGAGGCGTGTCGTGGGCTTAATGCATGTGTGTAAAGTGTCGTCACAGATTAGTCTGTGCAGTCCGCTTAGGCTAATCTAGGACAGCACTTTCCGCTTTTATGGTATTTTCTGTTTCAAAGAAGTCTCATCTAAACATAAATCCACTGTAAACGGAAGGTGCCGTACCGGATTAGCCTGTGCAGTCCGCACAGGCTTATCAGGGACGATACTTTACGCTCATGCATTAAGCCCGGTTTTCCCACGATACGCCTCATTTGTAGTAGATTAAAAGTTCCGATGATAAATAAAACATCTGCATGACAATAAATGATAACAAGGGTTGTCCTTTGTCTACATTAAAGACAATTGGTAAGATTATTTCAACGTTTCAACCTTACAAATTTTATTTGGAGTTAAACGGTGTCATTCTCAATTGTTTGAAAGAGACATTTACTGTATTCTTAAAACACAATTATTATATAAAGAAAAGGAAATTAAAAGATGTATCTTGGGACTTGAACCTTCGACCGCCGGCATGAAAAGTCTGTCGTTCTAACCTTTCGGCCATTCTGACTTACAATGACAGTAGTGAATATTTAACGCTACGTACGTGTTACACATGTTTTCTAAAATACCGATGTAAAGCGTAACAAACGATTTATAATTTTACACATTTCAGTTAATGATTTTTCACAACCGATACTATATTTCCAATATATTTCTTTGTCAGTAGTCTTATATCTCTTGCTTGTATATACTGTAATTTTCATTTTGGGATCTATGACAAAAAGTTTAAAAGTTTCAATAAGCCAATCTGTGAACAGGCCCCTTTCAAATTAAAGGGCGTACTAAATATTTGGGGCCAGTATTGCCACGAAAGCTGTGTTACCGTCTTACAGATCAGGGCCCGTATTCACCATCCCATTCATAGACATAACATGTAAGAATAAAGAATATTCTTGAAACTGTTCTGTTCGTTGAACGATGTTAATTTGATACTTACTTGGTATTCACCAACACAATTTTTTATTTTTTTTATTTAGAATGATTTATTAATGACATAAGCAACATTGTTACTCGAACTATTTGCAAATGCACACGTATTTTTCTTGAGAGTAAGACTATTCTTTATTGCTAGATCTAAGAATGGGTCGGTGAATAAGGAAGCAAATGTTCCAAAATGAGAGGAATACACGTTGAAATATATTTGTCATTGTAAGATATGTCCAGGTTAATGCGCACAGTACTATCCGTTAATCATTATGTTTCGTTTTGTAACTTACCAAGTG
Organism: Congeria kusceri; assembly: GCA_027627225.1. Classification (NCBI taxonomy): domain Eukaryota; kingdom Metazoa; phylum Mollusca; class Bivalvia; order Myida; family Dreissenidae; genus Congeria; species Congeria kusceri. The sequence continues at coordinate 39,043,168 of CM051039.1, read as the reverse complement.
AAGCGATATATGCATTCCTCTTCTTATAACCCTATAAATAAATACAAGTAAACTGTACAGGATGTAAATAATTAAAACCAAACTGCTTTTCGCTAGTTGTAAGGCTTTAATAACATACGAATCGTTAATTTAATGCATGCACGCACATTTATATGACATAGTAACGAAATATATGAATTGTATTGACAGTCAAAACGTGAAGACTTTATATGACATTAACTTTCTATAACTTGAGGCAAATAAATGATGTGTGCAAAATACACATGCATGCTTCATTCTGTCTACAAATAATTGCACACAATTAGTATGTTTTCTACTTGTTCAAAGACCATCCATATAATTCAGTGCTACTTTTTATTTACGCTTAATTTGTGGCAACATATTCTTGTTTAAACTAAATATAAATTTGACATGTTCATTAATTCCCAATATGTCTAATAATTACGATAACAGTCAATATAGTTTTCGTATCAACATAACCGTCTCATATATAAATTATCTTGGCAGGTATGAAAAATATCAATCATAACTTTGCAGGTCATAAGTCTGCGAATAAAAGTTGCTAGGGAAATTATATGAATATGTGCTTTAACGCAAACCTTCCCACTACATAAATTGTCGTTTATGCGTGAAGTTCAAGAGTCAATATTTAACCAGAATTTCACAAGTTAGGTAGTTGTCAACTCACGTCAATATAATTTGCATTGATGTAATCAGAGCCGCCTCCCTTTACTTTCACTCTGGTCTCGTCATCTGAAATCACCCGAGCATACACACAGTTTAAGCAATACAATACGTGGTGCAATTACCAGACCACGCTTAAACGCATTGAGTGTTGAATGGGCAAGGCAGGTTTGATCACAGTGTTAAATACATTCAAGTTGTTGAAAAGGATTTTGTCGTTCATGAATGTATTTGCAATAACACTATTATTTATGTAAACCATGTAGGAACTTTTAAAGTTGAATTTTGCGAATATTTACTTAAAAATTCAAATTATGTTTAAAGCTTTAGTAGATCCGCACAAGTATTACAGGTAAATACAATTGCAAGGAAATAAAAAAATACATAGGTTATGATTAACGTTATTGGTGTCTCAGTCGTGTCGTTTTTGCATCAGTGTGAACGTTTTGACTATGAATGAAACTAATCATTACATGTATTATAATACTACTTAATTTGCCCATTTTTCATACATTCCACATACATGTACTTACAAGCATATATACCCTGGTATCTATTTTTCACCACGTTTTCCTTTCTCCTCGCTACATCATAGCTTCTGGTAAGGCCGTATGGAAATTTCTATGGGATAATAAAACACATAAAACATACGTGGTAATGCAAGATATGTTTTTGTAAAAATATTTTAAATTATACTGCAATAAGGAAATCACTTGTAAATCATATATATGTTGCTATTGTCGGGGATAAATTAGAGAATACACCGGCTGTTTGGAAATATGGAATGAATCAACTTCAACGCGAATAGAATGTTTAATTAGTGGCGTTATTTAACTTGATTCTCCCACAATACACCTGTTTTTTTGGATATGAATAGGCTTCAAAGCGAATAGCATGTTTAATTAGCGGCATTATTTGACATAATTCTCCATAGTTATTAAGAAAATATCAGTATTGCGCAACTACATGTACACATCAAAGCTGAGCTCAAAATAAATAGTACTTTAAAGGAATACAAAACCAATTACATCAAATTCTTCCTCAAAATATTCACACGATTTAGAAGTGACGAATTCCATCAGTTGGTCCACAGCAATCTTCCTGTTCTTGATATCATCCAGCCCTATGTAGTAGACGGTTTCTTCCGGATGTGCATGTTTGTTTGGGTTGCCCTGGTGTTTGGCAAGAATCCGCCTATCATCGTTATCTAAAAGTACAAGGAAATTACAATTATTTTTTTTTTAATGACATTCCATCAGCACCAATTGTTGTGTAACACTTGTGACAACAGGTACAATGTAACTATAACAATTAAATGTCCAACACAAATAATGTGCAGCTAATCTTGAGATCTTTTTCGTAAGCTAACACTCAGTGTGCGATGTTACCAAACTGTCATAGATGTCATAGATGTGTGCTAACTTATCAAAAATAGCCTAATCCCTTTATTCTGGGGATTAAGATATTATTAAGAGAGCATAAAGTCGATGTTATTATGCTTCCCCCTTCAAAGCATCGTATATATTTTGCTTGCATATATCGGTCCATCGGTCAGGCCGTCCGTATATGACTGTTTTTTCCGTCGGTATGCCGGTAGACCAAACGTCTGGACAATACCTAGAGGACCTTTGTGTATAGGTTCTTCAAACTTGGTAGGAAGGTTTGTTTTGATAAGCAGAAGATTCCTTTTGAATTTTGGGTCCTTGTGTTAAAATTAAGGTAAAACCGACCATACAATTAAAAAGAAAACATCCAATAATTGTGATACCTTATAGGGCAATTACTTCGTAACTCTTAGGTCTTCTAAAACGTGGTACTTTGGTTGGTCCTGACTTATAGAGGATCCCTATTGCTTTTGGGGTCCTTAAGTCTTTGTCAAGGTCAAATCGCTCAAAACATGACATACAAACACCCAATAATTATAGAGCCTTAATTTGGCAAAAACAACCATTAGTTACAGGTTCTTGAAACTTCATATGTTGGTCATGACTAGTAGAGGATCCTTATAGATTTTGAAGTTCGTGGGTAAATGTCAAACCAAGCAGGAGTTATAAAGAAATAACCAATTTTGAATAACTGTAAAACCTTGTACACACAATAACTTTGCATCCGTGGGTTTAGTTACGTCACACTTGGTAGGTAGGATTGTTATTGCATGTATAGAATCCCTACTGATGTTGGGGTCTTTAAGTCAAAGTTCAAGGTCAAACCGACAAAAAAATTAATCATTGTAAAACCTTGACCAGGAAATAACTACGCAGCCCTTAGGCCTGGGTTATTTAAAATTGGTTAGTTGATTGGTAATTATTAGCAGAAGATCCAAATTGACTATTGGGTAACTGGGTCAAACGTCAAGGTAAGATGGATTAAATGATGTAAAAACTGACATAAAGATGCAATACCTTGTCCAGGCAATTTCTACAAAACCCTTATGCCTAGGTTCTTTAAACATGGACGGTAGCTTGATCATGACTAGTAAAGGTTCGATATTGATTATTGAGTCCTTGGGTCAAAATTCAAATTCAAATTGACAAATAGTTGGAACACTTAGGTCTCGGGTTGTTAGATTTGGTAGGTAGGTTGGTTATGAATACAAGTAGATTCTTATTGATTATTGAGTCATAGTGTAAGCGAACAAGGTCAAAGTAAAAAAAAACTTGTTTCATTATAGTTTTCATCCTTGCTGTTTTATGCAGAGTTTGTTCTCTACTTAAGGGGCGCATACCTGTTTTACAAACAGTTCCTGATCTATAAGCATTGTAAGACAACAACATATTTACAATTTATAGTTACGCTATGTGACGAATTGGTAAAACGGACTGTTCATCAGATCAGAATAGACTTGAAAACGCAATATTTTTAAATCATAATGTTTATGATCTAAACTAGCACCACGTGTTTTTGTACCTGTTCAATTTTATCCGTGTATATATAATACTTAACATAGTTAGAAGAGCTAAAATATTAAATGTTTATTAGCCCACGCAGTTAATCGATTTGAATTGATCGGAAAATCTTGAATACTTGCTCCTGACAAGGATGATCAGTAGCGACATATTTAAAAGGGAAACATTTTGATATCAATATCCGTTATCGCTTTAAAGAAGGCGTTTCGTTTACATTTAAAGAGTACCGTGACTAAATGTAGGCGCTTGACAAGGATATAAAGTTCAGCTTAAGTTTCCAATGAAATAATTTTAAACTATATGTGCTTTATGCGTATGCTCTGAAGAGAAGGTTAGTGTTAAATAAAAATATTTCTAATAAGGTAAGCCTTAGAAAACCCGCAACGCGTATTGGCGCATACATGTAGATACACATATTGATCATTTTACTTAATAGTTTAAGAATAAGAAGGCAGACACGCGCCTAAACTCCTAAAATTTGAACGTAGGTCCCCTACACTTTAAAATTTAAAAAGGTTAATCGTCCATTTTAACACAAATGAAAAACAATACCTATTTCAAGAACAGTTTCTTCGTTGTCAATCCTAACAGACACAGCACCGCTTTGTCTGTTGCATTGGTTGATCATTGAATTGTTGGTAAAACCAGATGTAGACGTCCTCTCGATCGGTGCATCTGCTTTACATAATATCAATAAAAACTACAACATGATCAGGATTCAGTTTAATATAGATGAATTAAATTACATATGAACCAATGAAGACAAGACATTGATATACATTTTTTTTAAACGAGGTATGTCATTGGACTTTAGACTGCTGGCAGAACCCAAAGGATTTTAGTAGAGCTAATTTGAGAAATTACATCGTATGACCTACGTTTTGACTAGACAGTAAACAGTCTACGAAGCAATACACGCGTTACACCCAACGTATGTATACGTCCCGTTGGCTATTTTGGCCCGTTCTTGGTTATTAAACAGACATTGTAATATAGTTGTATTCACACTCCAGAACTGGGCATACAATACCTTGTACACGCTCCTCTATTCCGTCGATGGTGTGATAGTCGTTCGCATACCCTGGATATCTGCCGCTCTCAGCCTTACGTCGCCTAACACCCAGAGCAAAACGTTTCAATGTCTGTACTTTATATATAACTATTTCTGTTGTAGTTTAACTTATTAAAACTAATTTAGGCGTGTGTGTTAGACAGCACGTTAAATGAGTTGAAAGGAAATAGTTCAAACAAAAGCAATTCAGTTTAGTGTTTATACTGTAGTCTCTGACATAGTGCATTCTACCTGTTTGAATTATAAGTCCCATTGGAATAATACAACTGCTTCATCAGAAATCGCTATCATCTTAATGTGCACATATCTTAAATCTATGAAAGTAAGTACCTTTTTTTCAGAACGATCACGATAACCAATATTATCACGATAAGCGCCACGCCCCCTCCTACTGCACCAGCAGTAATCAGAACAGGTGGATCACTCTTGCTGCCACTCCCACCAAAGGCTCCTACTTTATTTTCTTTATAATTCGAAAATCTCATAAGTATTTAAACGCAACAGGCAATATTGTCTTTGAACAGACATTTATTTGGTTAAACATGTAATTTTGAATTCGACAGATTACAAGCCATTTACAATTCTGTCTGAAATTTACGGTTACAATTGTTGATTCAAAAGTTTGTTTACTGCTCTTAAATGATTAAAGTCTTTTTTTTTAAATTTGTTTGTCTAATAATTCATGTTAGTCAATACTTGTATTTCACTCGTAATTAAGGACTACTGTACACGCAAACAAATCCTTTTACATACCGCATTTAGTTCCAGTGAACCCATTAACACATTCACCACTACAGCTACCGTCAGCATTACAAACAATACTCGTGCTATTTGTAGGGGTTGTGCACGTTTCAGGACATTTCTGATCACATGTTCCACCATAATATCCAGGAATGCATCCTTTCTTACAAGCACCGCTGTTGTGGTGGCATGCCCTGTCCACACAATTGTCACTACACTTATCCGAACACGTGCTACCATAGAACTTGAAAGACAAACATTCCAAGCAGGCGCCTGTTTGATTACATAAACTATTTGAACAATTAAGACTGCATGATATGTTGCATGAGGATCCATAGTACGTCTTGTTTGCACATTCGCTACATTCTCCAGTTTGTATGTCGCATACATTTTCAAGGCAGTTATTAGCACATGGTATTTCACACAGTTGACCATGATGACCCTTTTTGCATAATGTGCAATATGTGTAATTCAAGCATGTTTCGCAATGTTGTGGACATGACATATTTTCGCAATAGTTTCCTTGAAAACCTGCAAGGCAACCAACACATTGTTCCGTATTTCTGTCGCATCCACCTGTGCATTTACTAGCACATGACTCGCGGCACAAATCTCCGTAGTAACCCTCCTTGCATTGCAAACATCTACCCGTGGATTCGCAACCATTTATACAATTTGCAGAGCAGCTGTTATTACAATATGGTCCAAACCATCCTGTAGTACAATTATCACAGTGACCGGTGTATTGGTTACACTCAGAATTACAATGTTGATTGCAAAGTTCTTCACACTTATTTCCGCGATATCCTTTTGCACACCGGTCGCAATTCCCGGTTAGATTTTTGCAGTCTTCACATCTTGCAGGACATTCTGGTAAACGAATGCAATTTCCAGTGTTAATATCACACGATCCATTGCAATCGTTTTTACAGTGATTCTCACACAGCCTTCCGTATCTTCCGGGTGGACATTGCGTGCAGTTTTCTGCGTTATCACAGTTCAAACATACATCAAAACACCGAGATCTACAATTAACCCCGTAATATCCAATCTTACACTGACATGAACCATTGTCCTTAGTACATATATCAAGACAATTCTCAGAACAGTTATTTGTGCAAAGACTGCCAAAATATCCATCAATACATTGGCATTCTCCTGTTCGAAAATTGCACGTGCCGTTAAAACACCCATTGCCACAAGGATTGGCACAGCTAGTAAGGTATTTACCTGGCACACACGATGTACACTGAGAGGCATTTTTACAAGTGGCGCAGTTTGGTAAAGAACAAGGTGAGCATTCTGTACCAAATAGATAATATCCATCAATGCAGCTGCCGCATTTATTTCCTAAGTCGCAACTATGACAATGCTCTGTACATTGTCCGGCTGCTAAAACATAAACACATATATTTTATCAAAATGTACAACACGACTCACGCGAAACAGACATAGTTCGAAGAGTTTCGGCGATCGAACCAGAGGCGTGTCGACGGTGTAAAAAGAGTAGCCAGGTGTAACTATCAAAATAATTAAAACGCGTATTCAGTTGTACGCGCACTAGCCAGGGCATTGAAACAGTCGACAATTCATGATCAGGAACAAAGTAGTTTGATTCTTACATATCTATACGGTACGCATCATTGTATCAAATTGTACATGTACGTGATGTTATTTTATATATGCCATAAAGTGGAACAAACATACTTAAATTCAAATTTCAAACCAAACTCGAAATCTAAATATAATATTACCGAATTACGAAATAAAGTATCTATTAATTGAATTTATTGAAAGGTGCGTATGTACATGTTGGTGTATTCATACCTGCAGAAAGCGACCACTGTACTATGTAGCATAACACCACAGAGTATATATTCCACCGAATGTCGTGCCTAGGTACTTCCTTGTAACGAAACAACCTCATTTTGAGTTGTTACACTACTACACAACTGATATGTATCCCTTTGACCAATGAAGTCCAGCAAGAAATATACAATACAAGTTATGCAACATATTTTGCTTAAATATCACTGCAATTTATATAAGTGTGTATACTTTCATTCGAACAGTTTAAACAAGTGTACGGTTTGAAAACATGCATCACGTTAAATATCCGATTCAAAAGCTGCCTAAAACGTTCTCGCTTCACTGCAATTTAAACTATTATTCAATAGTCCTACTTCATGTATGACTGAGTTTCTTTCAATAAACCAATTGTATACAACGCGGGTTTCTGAAGTGTGGGTTGTTAGCTATACGGAAGTTTTAAATGTACCACGCATTTAATAGAGAGGCGCCTACAATCTCGAATATAAGCTGTTGTAGGCTTAACCAAATAGTTAGTTCATTAGTGAATTAATAAAATATTCTGACATCACATACAATGAGTAAAAGTGTTTATAATTATGTTCAGTTCTAGAATGTATGTTGAAGATATGTTTATAACTTAATTTTAACCGCTTATGTTAGCAATTATGTAAATTGTAATCCCCAAAAGTATGCAACAGTTACTGGTATACATTCAACCATTGGTGCAAGTTTGCATTCCATAAAATTAGAAAATTTGGCAACTTCTATTGGCATTCAAATTTCCCGATGCATAATAATCTTAGCAGCTATGCCAAAAAAGGCATTTATGAAAATATATTGTGCATAAACTTCCATTAAGTATTTGCAACATTACCAAACATAATCCCACAACACTTTTGTTAATACGGTTACAATCATGTAACACTGTCTAAAATTCATAAAATGAATAATATTTTAATTTATAGCATATTGTTTGTTTTGAATAATTTAAATTGAGATTTGTTAAAAGGCAAAGCTTTTTCGCTCCGATAGATTAGTCTGCTGTCTTCCACAGAGACTGATAACCATCCTTTTTCACTGTATAGGTATATTCGGAGAATGTGTCACTGGTTATGAACATTTATTGTTAGAATGTCGTAATGGCATTAATATGTTTGTAGCCAAAAGCACGATATTAAAAGCTGGACAAAAGCATGCTTTTGTCAACCCGGTTTCTTGCCAGACATATTTTGTTTTCATTTTCAGTTGAAAGTTGTTTTGACAGGCCTAATATACGTAACTCGTACACTGTATAAAGGGGCTGTTACTAACTCTGTCTTGTTTTCACACATTTTAGCGTTTTTATTAGTGGCGTACGTTATATAATGGGCCTCAATTCATGAGCTGTACATTTGATAACATATACAATTTAAAACTGCATGACATCATTGTTGTGCGCGAACGTTAACAATGTATACACCATCTTTCCTAAACAACATTACTGATTGTTTAGGATTTATTGTTGATATTGCTTTAAGCCAAATAATCTCGAATGGGCTATTCAAAGTGAATTGTTGCAAATGTAAGGTTTTGTTCCGTGGTTATGGTAAAGATAAAGGAAATCTTAATGTTTAATCATAATTAGTATAAATTTGATGTTAATATACAGGTGAATATATACCTTGTACTGGCGCGGTGCCTAAATCCGCCACATTTGTGGGGTATTTTTACGATATTTTCAAAAGTAGTTTACCGATTGACATAACAATTCACATAAATAAAGTTAGGTTAAAGTGCATTTGCTGGCTAGTTTTGGTTCCATTCAAATATTTGGCAAATGAAAAATATTTATTGAGATTGAAAACCTAAACAGTGTAAAAATGAGCGTGAGAATGCCTCAATGCGCCACCCGTCTTTACAATGTTCAAATTGTTCGAATTTGTATTTTTTAAAAAAGCTCTGAAACTGAGGCCCTGCGTGCACGTGGGACAAATACATGTAATGAGGGTTTTGAGTAGCAATACATTTTCGCTCTTAATATGCATTTTTCCGCATTGTATTGTATGTAATGCAAATGAGTAATGGTTATTGTTATGACGCACATGCTCACATGGACAAAATATTAAAAACACGATAATTTAATTTTATCATGGACACTATACGGGTCCTCAAAACTCCGCAGTTTGAAATAGATATTCCGCATGCAGTTTGTTTGCATTTAGGGGTTATGTACAAACTATTTCGAACAAATATGCATTTATGCACAAATCAAGATGAAAACTCGTCAGCGTTGTGAAGGGAAAGTATCAGATTTATCGAGATCAACAAGCTAGAAAACGCTTATTAGGATGGGGAGGCCGGTTTAGACACTGCGCTAGTAGGTATGTTGGTTTATCATACTATTATACGGATTTCAGACTGATACACAGCTGTCTGATATATTTTGCTACTCAGGCAACTATCATCAATATCAGTCAATGTTTGGATAAAAAAACGTGAATTTACTCGGAACTAAAGAGTCAATAATTTAAGTTAATATGAATCATACTCAACAGAACAAACAAAGTGATACAAAGAACGTGTATACTTATTCCTCGTTATCCGAATAAATCACAAAAACGTATTTTCAATGTATTTGCAGAAGCACAAACTTTGCTTTTGCGATGACGTCTTCAATGGAAAAATAAACCATCCTTTCTCAATTATTGAAAATATATCTAAATAAATGCAATTAAAGCTATGCAAAATCAGTTCATGCTTAGTTACCATCACTTATACCAAATGTTAATTACCCTAAATGCGATATTGACACGACATTGAAAATGTCAATTGCATTACACAACTCCAAAATGGCGTTTGAAATCGATTCATGCACTCTCCGACAAAATTGATCACTAAGATTCATTTACATGTACTTTTTAATTACTCGAATATTTGAACGAACATGTGTGCAATGTGTATATTCGCAGAGACAAAAAACCATGCATTTTTAAGACATTAATCTAGTCATTTTTCAGAAAACAATAACTACATGTACATAAGCTTGTGTAAAAGCCGTCCCAGCAAAATCAGCACTACATGTACTTCGCAAGAGGGGTGTACGGTGTCTAACACACAGATTGCAACTTGTGTTGTTTGACCATAGATCATTTAAGGTGAAACGACATAATAAACTACAAACAACGTTCATATGAAACAAGATTTTATATCACTGAAAAATGCCAAACTGTGACAGGGTTCAGGGTTTCCCGCAGGACTTCTTAAAGGCATGTCAGCATATCGGACACTCCCGCCTCGCAAAAATAGTCGGCTAGACGCCTCCCCGGAGATCGTTTCAATCCGCCCCCTTAGATACCCGCCCCCGAAATAAGTCTAACCGTTTGACCCCATCTCGAAATTGGCCGCATCAAACACATTTTTGTTGTAAGTAACGTTTAAACTCCGCACTAAAAAGCGCCGTATCTGATTGGGATCGTAGTTGGTGGGACTACACTGTTCAGTCACTTGTCAATCATATTATTAGAAGTGAGACCTTATCGACAAATATTGCGTTCGTATATGGCCCTTCGATTAGAGATAGAAGTAATTAGATAAAGGATTAAGGGTGGTCGCTTTGAAAATTAAGACATGTCGGCATAATTTAAGCATGTCGGCAAATGACTAACTGCTATGAAGGCACATCGGGTCTGAAAAGCGAAACAGGCCTGCGGGTAACCTTGCGGCCAATATTTATTAAAGTCCTTAACAGTTTTCATATGTCAAAATGTGAGGCTAGGTGCGTGTGCCAATCATAAAAATGTCCTGTGTCGCTTCAGTACTGTATTTAAAGCTCATTCATATCCCTGTCTGTGTTTACGAGAAAGCGTGTCGTGCTGCTTTATATTCTTGTGGACATTCAATTATCTTAGAAAATAATACATCAAATTAAATTTTTATATCCCTGTATAACCTTCATATTTATGTAGTATATAGTTTAGTATATAGTATGAACTTCTTGATTCATTATTAAACATAAGACTGTAATAAACTTTGAATACCATCCATAACCTTTATTGGACTACTCTTGTTTTCCTTTCAAATGTAAAAACGTGTTGCTACTTTTGCATTAATTGACATGCAATTATAACTGCTATACCACCTGAAAAGCAATAATATTGGTCGAATGTATATTATGTATACAGCTTGGCCAAAAATTAATAATTATGAATGCTGTAATCATGTCTGTTCTATGATGGTGTTTGAACGGTCAATATCATTCATTTAATACATTAATAAATGTAAGGTTTTCTTACATAGATTTTGTGGTTGGCATATTGTTATAAGTTTTGTCCGTCCCTTCAGGATTCTTACTTACCACATTGTTAGACCTGTGTTTGTATGCAAATAGAACTACACAAGTTAGATAGAGCATTACTGTATTGAACATTTAAAACATAGATACATAAGTGTACCAAATTTAAAAAAAACAACAACAAATAAGAACATTAAAATAAAAAAGAGGCTCAGTGATTTAACAAATGTATGAATGAGTATGAAACATACTTTGTCAGATCTTGTTCCTTATTATCTAATACCATTTCTTAACAATTATATTTAAAAAAATAACTCGGCACGCGTGAAGCAGAAATAATGCCGCACGACTTTTCAATTGTGTTTTTTGTTCGTGTCAATTAAGTTGAGCATGTTACCCATAGCCATTGTGCAGATTAATTTGCTGTATCGTTTTTTTTTTTTTCACGAAACATTCTTTGAAACTCGTTACATAAATCTCTGTAGTAACCCAACTTAAATTGCAAATATCTATCAGAGGAATCACATTCATTAATACAGTTTGAGGAGCAGCTGTTGTTACAGTAAAGTCCATAGCAGACTGTAGTGCAATTATAACAGTGACCATGGTATTGGTTAAATCCTAAGAAACATTGCTCAGGTCATACGTTTTCACAAAAGTTTATGCCGTCCTAAGACAAATTTTCAAATACTTCAGGAAAAACTTGCTTGGACCCGATGGTTAAATACAACGTTACGTTTGACTGGTTAAAATTAAATGATGCCCATGTTCCAAGCGGATCTCTAAAGCGAATGTTGGTGCTTGCGCAAAGGTTTATTTTCGCCAGGCTTTAACTATCGAGGTGTCTACAAAACGTATATGTTTAACGTCTCGACTGTTGACATATGAGACAATTATTGAACATTATTATTGCCTAATATCATGCATGGTAGAAAATAATAACACATTTAAGGTAAAACTAAGCTCAAAACAAAATATAATTATATATAATAATGCCATTGAAGAGCCATTTATGTGTCCTTCCACACCTTGAACGAAGATATCAGTAATTCTTTGCTTAGACACATAAAATAAACCATCAAGATCTCTGTAATAGTTGTAATGGTTGTTCTTTACATTTCATTTATTTGAGCGGATTTTTAACACGATATGTTCAGTTTTATGTCAGAACTATTTTCTCTATAATACGTAGTGATCGATGTTAGTAATAAAAAGCCCTGCTTCATGTTAGATTATGATAAAATGTGCCGTGGATTAGTTAAACAATTTAAACCGAAAACTGTTCGAATCGAGGCATTATCATGACAACGTGTTTACAGTACAACAATTTACTACGCTATTCGGTATATTCATAAACAACGCAAAATCCAGGTTTTTAAAGTTGTTTAAGTTTAAATACAACTTGATACACCTAGTCGTTGAATAATGTTCAGCTTCTCAAGAAGTAAACACTCACTGCTAGATTTTAAGACGATTTTGGTAGTTTTTTTCTGCGCATCTTTTCGCGCATCAGTGGAGTTTATTTAATCTTCCAAATGTGAAGTTTCTTTACATGTAATACTATTTATTGCATATTGTGTACACTGTAATTATCGACCAGAATCAAATATAATCATACTAATTACCATGATTATAGTAGGAGTGTCTTGTGACTCGATTATTTGTGAATGTTTGTTAATACACTGAAAACGAAAGTAGGAACACGCAGCCTGAATATTTAACTCGCACATAGCTGTGAACTTGCTAGCGATTAATGTGAAAGCGTTTTGACTGTAATCACTTTTAGTGCATCGTTATAATCAACTCTTGTTCCTAAAAAAAATAAATATAAATATAATAAATATCTATGAATTGTTATAAGTGTATTGACATAAATAATGACTGTCATTCCATCCTGGTTTACAGAAAATATCCAATACGCACATGTAAACTATTTATTTTTTCTGAAAAAAAGAAGCACGGTGACAAATGTGTTTTCCTTTTTCCAGTCTACTAAGCATATAATTATGTATTAAACATAAAACAATTGGGACTTTTCACGGAACATATTTTTTTCTACAGTCAAAACCAAGCTTTTATGTGATTACAAAATGAAGATTCTTTTTCGCAAAAAAATGGATAAAAAATCAATTTTGGCAAGCATTATATCTTTTTTTCACCATATAACGGATTGCTTTCTTACAATAAGCCATTTTAACCAAAACAATGTCGTCATCTTTTACAATTAAATGGTCAATACTATTTTTTTGCTAAAATAAAAACAACAAAAACAATGTAAAAAAATGCATTTACGGGTAGGTCCTTTACATGCATTTTCCACAAGAATCTAATTCGGTGAACCCCATTTTTTATGGCTTTATTGTATTAGGTATTGAGCGATCTGCAAAATATGCGAAAATAAAAAAAAATCATGGAAGAGTAAAAAATGTACAAATCGTCTTTAAATTCGCGTATATTTATGATAAACGTACGTATTGAAAATAAAAGTGCGTTCAGTTTTCCGAAACATTTTCTAAAAACAGCATGTGCATACGTGTTATGATGTAAATACTAGTTAACACAGTCAAGACATTAAAACGCACATGTGTTTTCGCAAGCAATTCAAGATGATGTAAACTCGTAGATGCGCGTTTAAAGATCTACAGTGAACAAGTGTTCTGAACTGGATTACTTATACTTATAAAGTATTTTCTATATCAATTATTCGGATTTAACAACACAATTGGATTAAAAGTCGGACACAAATTTGAAGAAAACGAGATGGCGGAGAATTAAACGCTAAACACTTCTTACAATAACACATTGGATACGTGATTACTGGATATAAAGACTTTATATACACAGAACAATATATAAGTATTTCATAAATGAACACAAGTTATTACTTAAGGGTAGTATATTGGATTATTGTTGGATTTTGGAATTGGAGAACCGGCAATATATTATGTAAACAATTGGATACTACTGTGCATAGCAACAGTTAACAACACGTGCATGTGTAATATGCTGGAATTAATAAAGAGCAAAGGATAAAATAAGTACTTAGGATGCTAAAATTAAGTTTGGACCTAGATGACGAGCTTCAGTGCATTGTAGGCAAAACTTGTACCCGCAGGGCATGGCTCTCTTCTAGTCTTATTGGCTCAATACGACTGCGGAAATTCCAAGCGAAAATACGAGATAACACACCTCAATATATCAGAGAGGTATTCTTAACATTTTCTGTTATAAATCGTTACTACTTCTGTTTTTGAGAATTCGGTATGATAAATGGTGACAACACCTACAATTAAATATTGTTCAAATGGAACAATATTTAAGAAAAAGTAGTCCCTCGCTGTGAGTGATTTAGGGATAAATTCAATTTATTTATTTAAAGGAGTGAAATATAGAAAAATATCAGTGAGATATATCCCTATATCACTAACAGTGAGGGACTACTTTTTTGGTCCCGATTTTGTACAGTTAATGAAACGGACCGTCATCGATGCCGGGCTCACAACTATGAAATGACGTAATTATTTTAACGTCCCGACTTTATGATTCCCGCGATATTTTCCATAAAATGTAAAACAAAAGTTAATCAAGCATACAATAGAAAGAAAATGTGTTTGTTTTCGGTGTGATAATGTATTATATCATACCCGGAATGGGGGACAATTCCAATATTTTCACTTGCGCAAGCGCTCGTGAAAATATTAATTGTCTACCTTTCCGGTGTTTATATCACGCGTAATCACACCGGAAACAAATAAATATCCTCTATAGATCTCATTGATATTTATATATTTCACTATTTAGCATTAAATACGTATGTGCTTATAACGAAATGTTCATTCATACATTAATAATGTGACATATAGTTCATTAGATAAGCCACTCTCAATCACTGTCGTATACATTATGCTTCTTATTGTAGAAATATAAATATAAGGCGTGTTGTGGGAAAACTGGGCGTAATGCATGTGCGTAAAGTGTCGTTCAGATTAAATAAGACGGCACTTTGCGCTTGTATTGTATTTTCTGTTTCCATGAAGTCTCTTCTAAACATAAATCCACTGTAGGCGGAAAGTGTCGTCCTGGATTAGCCTGTGCGGACTGCACACGCTAATCCGGGACGACACTTTACGCACATGCACTAAGACCGGTTTTCCCACAACACGCTTCATACGTACTTTTATACACAAATATGCCAGATTAATGTAGGTGTATAGTTGGTTTAAAGTTTGTTGATAACGAGGACATAAACCATTTAATGAATATAGGAGGAATGGTGATTTTCTGTTTATAAACACGCTGCAATCGTCTGTCATTATATATTGTCTGATTTACCAGTATCGACTCGTCCATGTTTATAACTGTTCTCACTTGCATTTGTACCGACTGTAAACTGAACAGCAGTATGACAACCAAAACGAGAAAAGTGAAGAAATTCTCTGTTACAAAGCTGTAAGTTATGTTGTTACAAGATTGTGGTGTGGGAAATGATGAACATTAAAAAACAGGGAATAAATCGGGGTCGTAACTTTGTAAAGGACAAGGCAACCACCCATGGTCCATAATTAATCAAAGTAAAAGAACTGACGAATAAGATTAGACTCGAGCTTTCAAGAAAAACCTATTATATACTTTCTTTTCTCGGTTTAGACACTTAACAGAAAAAAATCCAACTTTCAACGGAAGAACAAAACAGTTTCGACTATGTAAACCATTTGATCTTTTAAAAACGATTGCAAGCCAAGACATGGTTCGTTTAGTTAAAGTGACACAGCAAGCAATATAAATAATATTACACTGCTACTAAACGTCGTTATGTCCTAATGAGAATTGTGTGTATAACATTTAAGATAAGCTATATTTCCAATAATTGGATTCGAATGACACATTAAATTAGTTACAATATTCAAACTACGTTGGTAGCCAGGGTAGAATACGTATGGGACATATCCGGTGTAGCATCTAGGCAACAGTAGTCTGAGGTAGATTCTTGGCGTTTGATTGTAGAAGCTGTTTCACCTGCAACATTCTGATCGAAATGAATTGAACATTTCTCATTATGCAATGTATTCATTCGCGATGTTAGCACAATCATCTATACAATTTCTGAATATACTCTCCGGTAGATATATATAGATAATTTAAATATTAGCCCAATGGGATCGGGATAACGCTGTGACATTCCACTATAGGATGATGATGATGAGGAGGAGGAGGATGAGGATGATGATGAGCATGGTGATGAGCATGGTGATGATGGTGACGATGGCGATGCTTTTGATGAAAATGATGTTAACAATATCGACAACAATGAGGATGGCAGAAGAGTTAAAATCGTATCGTATATTATAAAATATGTGTTGCATGTTTTTTTATTGTACTATTTTTCTACATGCATGTTTCAAGTGAAAGAGTTATAAGCTCTTTTACAATATGCAAAAGCATAATTTATTAAAGTACGTTACACCGCCATATGCAAACTACCTTTTTCAGTGACATGCTCAGCTACTCCAACAAACGACCTATTCTCGTACACATTCCCCCGAGAGTTGATATCTGCTTGAGGTCGCCTAGTGAGATTGCAAAACATTATTATTGGTTAAAGCCATTACCAAACCAAATACCGGTAGTTGCAGGTGTGTGTTATTCACACAGAGTTGTCGTACATAAAAATTAATCAATTGACAAATACAATTAATGTATATATGCTTGTATCCAATTTCGTCCACCATGCTGTTGTGTGGTCATGATAATTAAATGACATGATGACAGATCTTAACTAGCCGAGTCTTATACTACCTCATGTTCAGAACGACCAGGATGACCACGATTACAACAATTAGCGCCACGCCCCCTCCTACAGCACCCGCAATGATCGGTACAGGTGGATCACTCTTGCTGTCGTCCCCATCGAGGGCTTCTACTTTCCTCTCTGTATAAATGGCAAATTTTACAGGTTGTTAACTGCAACAGGCACTATTACCGTTAAACCGACATTAATACTGTTAACAATATAACTTTGAATTCGACAGACATCATTGCATGCAATTCACAATTATGTACGAATTTCATTTTTACAATTGTTGTTTCACAATTCTTTTTACTGCGCTTAAATGATAAAGGTCTTCGTCTTGATCCGTTGTCTAAAATATAACTGTATACACTTTGTCTTAA
Organism: Congeria kusceri; assembly: GCA_027627225.1. Classification (NCBI taxonomy): domain Eukaryota; kingdom Metazoa; phylum Mollusca; class Bivalvia; order Myida; family Dreissenidae; genus Congeria; species Congeria kusceri. Next base: position 39,025,512 of record CM051039.1, on the reverse strand, counting down.
ATGATAAAAGTCTTCGTCTTGATCCGTTGTCTAATATATAACTGTATACACTTTTTCTATTTTATACGTAAGTTAGGACTACTGTACATACGCATACAAAATCCTTTTACATACCGCATTTCGTTCCAGTAAACCCATTAACACATTCACCACTACAGCTACCGTCAGCATTACAAACAGTAATCGTGCTATGTGTAGGGGTTGCGCACGTTTCAGGACATTTCTGATCACACGTTTCACCATAATTCCCAGGAATGCATCCTTTCTTACAAGCACCGCTGTTGTGGTGGCATGCACTGTCCACACAATTGTCACTACACTTATCCGAACACGTGCTACCATAGAACTTGGAAGACACGCATTCCAAGCAGGCGCCTGTTTGGTTACATAAACTATTTGAACAATTAAGACTGCATGATATGTTGCATGAGGCTGCATAGTACGTCTTGTTAGCACATTCGCTACATTGTCCATTTTGTATTTCACATACATTTTTAAGGCAGTTATTAGCACATGGTATTTGACACAGTTGACCATGATGACCCTTTTTGCATAATGTGCAATATGTGTAATTCAAGCATGTTTCGCACCGTTGTGGACATGAAATATTTTCGCAATAGTTTCCTTGAAAACCTGCAAGGCAACCAACACATTGTCCCGTATTTCTGTCGCATCCACCTGCGCATTTACTAGCACATGACCCGTGGCACAAATCCCCGTAGTAACCCTCCTTGCATTACAAACATCTACCCGTGGATTCGCAACCATTTATACAATTTGCAGAGCAGCTGTTATTACAATATGGTCCAAACCATCCTGTGTGATTCGCAGACAGCCTTCCGTATCTTCCGGGTGGACATTGCGTGCAATTTTCTTCGTTATCACAGTTCAAACATACATCAAAACACCGAGATCTACAATTAACCCCGTAATATCCAATCTTACACTGACATGAACCATAGTCCTTAGTACATATATAAAGACAATTCTCAGAACAGTTATTTGTGCAAAGACTGCCAAAATATCCATCAATACATGGGCATTCTCCTGTTCGAAAATTGCACGTGCCGTTAAAACACCCATTGCCACAAGGATTCGCACAGCTAGTAAGGTATTTACCTGGCACACACGATGTACACTGAGAGGCATTTTTACAAGTGGCGCAGTTTGGTAAAGAACAAGGTGAGCATTCTGTACCAAATAGATAATATCCATCAATGCAGCTGCCGCATTTATTTCCTAAGTCGCAACTATGACAATGCTCTGTACATTGTCCGGCTGCTAAAACATAAACACATATATTTTATCAAAATGTACAACACGACTCACGCGAAACAGACATAGTTCGAAGAGTTTCGGCGATCGAACCAGAGGCGTGTCGACGGTGTAAATAGAGTAGCCAGGTGTAAATAATTAAAACGCGTATTCAGTTGTACGCGCACTAGCCAGGGCATTGAAACAGTCGACAATTCATGATCAGGAACAAAGTAGTTTGATTCTTACATATCTATACGGTACGCATCATTGAATCAAATTGTACATGTACGTGATGTTATTTTTATATATGCCATAAAGATGAACAAACATACTTTAATTCAAATTTCAAACCAAACTCGAAATCTAAATCTAATATTACCGAATTACGAAATAAAGTATCAATTATTTGAATTTATTGAAAGGTGCGTATGTACATGTTGGTGTATTCATACCTGCAGAAAGCGACCACTGTACTATGTAGCATAACACCACAGAGTATATATTCCACCGAATGTCGTGCCTCGGTACTTCCTTGTAACTAAACAACCACATTTTGAGTTGTTACACTACTACACAACTGATATGTATCCCTTAGACCATTGACGTCCAGCAAGCAATAAACAATACCATTTATACAACATATTTTGCTTAAATATCACTTCAATTTTATATAAGAGTGTATACTTGTATTCGAACAGTTTAAACAAGTGTACGGTTTGAAAACATGTATCACGTTAAATAGCCGATACAAAAGCTGCCTAAAACGTTATCTCTTCACTGCAAGTTAAACTATGATGCAATAGTCCTACTTCATGTATGACTGAGTTTCTTTCAATAAATACACACCTTTTTCAGTGACATGCTCAGCTACTCCAACAAACGACCTATTCTCGTACACATTCCCCCGAGAGTTGATATCTGCTTGAGGTCGCCTAGTGAGATTGCAAAACATTATTATTGTTTAAAGCCATTACCAAACCAAATACCGGTAGTTGCAGGTGTGTGTTATTCACACAGAGTTGTCGTACGTACAAATTAATCAATTGACAAATACAATTAATGTATATATGCTTGTATCCAATTTCGTCCACCATGCTGTTGTGTGGTCATGATAATTAAATGACATGATGACAGATCTTAACTAGCCGAGTCTTATACTACCTCATGTTCAGAACGACCAGGATGACCACGATTACAACAATTAGCGCCACGCCCCCTCCTACAGCACCCGCAATGATCGGTACAGGTGGATCACTCTTGCTGTCGTCCCCATCGAGGGCTTCTACTTTCCTCTCTGTATAAATGGCAAATTTTACAGGTTGTTAACTGCAACAGGCACTATTACCGTTAAACCGACATTAATACTGTTAACAATATAACTTTGAATTCGACAGACATCATTGCATGCAATTCACAATTATGTACGAATTTCATTTTTACAATTGTTGTTTCACAATTCTTTTTACTGCGCTTAAATGATAAAGGTCTTCGTCTTGATCCGTTGTCTAAAATATAACTGTATACACTTTGTCTTAAATGATAAAAGTCTTCGTCTTGATCCGTTGTCTAATATATAACTGTATACACTTTTTCTATTTTATACGTAAGTTAGGACTACTGTACATACGCATACAAAATCCTTTTACATACCGCATTTCGTTCCAGTAAACCCATTAACACATTCACCACTACAGCTACCGTCAGCATTACAAACAGTAATCGTGCTATGTGTAGGGGTTGCGCACGTTTCAGGACATTTCTGATCACACGTTTCACCATAATTCCCAGGAATGCATCCTTTCTTACAAGCACCGCTGTTGTGGTGGCATGCACTGTCCACACAATTGTCACTACACTTATCCGAACACGTGCTACCATAGAACTTGGAAGACACGCATTCCAAGCAGGCGCCTGTTTGGTTACATAAACTATTTGAACAATTAAGACTGCATGATATGTTGCATGAGGCTGCATAGTACGTCTTGTTAGCACATTCGCTACATTGTCCATTTTGTATTTCACATACATTTTTAAGGCAGTTATTAGCACATGGTATTTGACACAGTTGACCATGATGACCCTTTTTGCATAATGTGCAATATGTGTAATTCAAGCATGTTTCGCACCGTTGTGGACATGAAATATTTTCGCAATAGTTTCCTTGAAAACCTGCAAGGCAACCAACACATTGTCCCGTATTTCTGTCGCATCCACCTGCGCATTTACTAGCACATGACCCGTGGCACAAATCCCCGTAGTAACCCTCCTTGCATTACAAACATCTACCCGTGGATTCGCAACCATTTATACAATTTGCAGAGCAGCTGTTATTACAATATGGTCCAAACCATCCTGTGTGATTCGCAGACAGCCTTCCGTATCTTCCGGGTGGACATTGCGTGCAATTTTCTTCGTTATCACAGTTCAAACATACATCAAAACACCGAGATCTACAATTAACCCCGTAATATCCAATCTTACACTGACATGAACCATAGTCCTTAGTACATATATAAAGACAATTCTCAGAACAGTTATTTGTGCAAAGACTGCCAAAATATCCATCAATACATGGGCATTCTCCTGTTCGAAAATTGCACGTGCCGTTAAAACACCCATTGCCACAAGGATTCGCACAGCTAGTAAGGTATTTACCTGGCACACACGATGTACACTGAGAGGCATTTTTACAAGTGGCGCAGTTTGGTAAAGAACAAGGTGAGCATTCTGTACCAAATAGATAATATCCATCAATGCAGCTGCCGCATTTATTTCCTAAGTCGCAACTATGACAATGCTCTGTACATTGTCCGGCTGCTAAAACATAAACACATATATTTTATCAAAATGTACAACACGACTCACGCGAAACAGACATAGTTCGAAGAGTTTCGGCGATCGAACCAGAGGCGTGTCGACGGTGTAAATAGAGTAGCCAGGTGTAAATAATTAAAACGCGTATTCAGTTGTACGCGCACTAGCCAGGGCATTGAAACAGTCGACAATTCATGATCAGGAACAAAGTAGTTTGATTCTTACATATCTATACGGTACGCATCATTGAATCAAATTGTACATGTACGTGATGTTATTTTTATATATGCCATAAAGATGAACAAACATACTTTAATTCAAATTTCAAACCAAACTCGAAATCTAAATCTAATATTACCGAATTACGAAATAAAGTATCAATTATTTGAATTTATTGAAAGGTGCGTATGTACATGTTGGTGTATTCATACCTGCAGAAAGCGACCACTGTACTATGTAGCATAACACCACAGAGTATATATTCCACCGAATGTCGTGCCTCGGTACTTCCTTGTAACTAAACAACCACATTTTGAGTTGTTACACTACTACACAACTGATATGTATCCCTTAGACCATTGACGTCCAGCAAGCAATATACAATACCATTTATACAACATATTTTGCTTAAATATCACTTCAATTTTATATAAGAGTGTATACTTGTATTCGAACAGTTTAAACAAGTGTACGGTTTGAAAACATGTATCACGTTAAATAGCCGATACAAAAGCTGCCTAAAACGTTATCTCTTCACTGCAAGTTAAACTATGATGCAATAGTCCTACTTCATGTATGACTGAGTTTCTTTCAATAAATACACACCTTTTTCAGTGACATGCTCAGCTACTCCAACAAACGACCTATTCTCGTACACATTCCCCCGAGAGTTGATATCTGCTTGAGGTCGCCTAGTGAGATTGCAAAACATTATTATTGTTTAAAGCCATTACCAAACCAAATACCGGTAGTTGCAGGTGTGTGTTATTCACACAGAGTTGTCGTACGTACAAATTAATCAATTGACAAATACAATTAATGTATATATGCTTGTATCCAATTTCGTCCACCATGCTGTTGTGTGGTCATGATAATTAAATGACATGATGACAGATCTTAACTAGCCGAGTCTTATACTACCTCATGTTCAGAACGACCAGGATGACCACGATTACAACAATTAGCGCCACGCCCCCTCCTACAGCACCCGCAATGATCGGTACAGGTGGATCACTCTTGCTGTCGTCCCCATCGAGGGCTTCTACTTTCCTCTCTGTATAAATTGCAAATTTTACAGGTTGTTAACTGCAACAGGCACTATTACCGTTAAACCGACATTAATACTGTTAACAATATAACTTTGAATTCGACAGACATCATTGCATGCAATTCACAATTATGTACGAATTTCATTTTTACAATTGTTGTTTCACAATTCTTTTTACTGCGCTTAAATGATAAAGGTCTTCGTCTTGATCCGTTGTCTAAAATATAACTGTATACACTTTGTCTTAAATGATAAAAGTCTTCGTCTTGATCCGTTGTCTAATATATAACTGTATACACTTTTTCTATTTTATACGTAAGTTAGGACTACTGTACATACGCATACAAAATCCTTTTACATACCGCATTTCGTTCCAGTAAACCCATTAACACATTCACCACTACAGCTACCGTCAGCATTACAAACAGTAATCGTGCTATGTGTAGGGGTTGCGCACGTTTCAGGACATTTCTGATCACACGTTTCACCATAATTCCCAGGAATGCATCCTTTCTTACAAGCACCGCTGTTGTGGTGGCATGCACTGTCCACACAATTGTCACTACACTTATCCGAACACGTGCTACCATAGAACTTGGAAGACACGCATTCCAAGCAGGCGCCTGTTTGGTTACATAAACTATTTGAACAATTAAGACTGCATGATATGTTGCATGAGGCTGCATAGTACGTCTTGTTAGCACATTCGCTACATTGTCCATTTTGTATTTCACATACATTTTTAAGGCAGTTATTAGCACATGGTATTTGACACAGTTGACCATGATGACCCTTTTTGCATAATGTGCAATATGTGTAATTCAAGCATGTTTCGCACCGTTGTGGACATGAAATATTTTCGCAATAGTTTCCTTGAAAACCTGCAAGGCAACCAACACATTGTCCCGTATTTCTGTCGCATCCACCTGCGCATTTACTAGCACATGACCCGTGGCACAAATCCCCGTAGTAACCCTCCTTGCATTACAAACATCTACCCGTGGATTCGCAACCATTTATACAATTTGCAGAGCAGCTGTTATTACAATATGGTCCAAACCATCCTGTGTGATTCGCAGACAGCCTTCCGTATCTTCCGGGTGGACATTGCGTGCAATTTTCTTCGTTATCACAGTTCAAACATACATCAAAACACCGAGATCTACAATTAACCCCGTAATATCCAATCTTACACTGACATGAACCATAGTCCTTAGTACATATATAAAGACAATTCTCAGAACAGTTATTTGTGCAAAGACTGCCAAAATATCCATCAATACATGGGCATTCTCCTGTTCGAAAATTGCACGTGCCGTTAAAACACCCATTGCCACAAGGATTCGCACAGCTAGTAAGGTATTTACCTGGCACACACGATGTACACTGAGAGGCATTTTTACAAGTGGCGCAGTTTGGTAAAGAACAAGGTGAGCATTCTGTACCAAATAGATAATATCCATCAATGCAGCTGCCGCATTTATTTCCTAAGTCGCAACTATGACAATGCTCTGTACATTGTCCGGCTGCTAAAACATAAACACATATATTTTATCAAAATGTACAACACGACTCACGCGAAACAGACATAGTTCGAAGAGTTTCGGCGATCGAACCAGAGGCGTGTCGACGGTGTAAATAGAGTAGCCAGGTGTAAATAATTAAAACGCGTATTCAGTTGTACGCGCACTAGCCAGGGCATTGAAACAGTCGACAATTCATGATCAGGAACAAAGTAGTTTGATTCTTACATATCTATACGGTACGCATCATTGAATCAAATTGTACATGTACGTGATGTTATTTTTATATATGCCATAAAGATGAACAAACATACTTTAATTCAAATTTCAAACCAAACTCGAAATCTAAATCTAATATTACCGAATTACGAAATAAAGTATCAATTATTTGAATTTATTGAAAGGTGCGTATGTACATGTTGGTGTATTCATACCTGCAGAAAGCGACCACTGTACTATGTAGCATAACACCACAGAGTATATATTCCACCGAATGTCGTGCCTCGGTACTTCCTTGTAACTAAACAACCACATTTTGAGTTGTTACACTACTACACAACTGATATGTATCCCTTAGACCATTGACGTCCAGCAAGCAATATACAATACCATTTATACAACATATTTTGCTTAAATATCACTTCAATTTTATATAAGAGTGTATACTTGTATTCGAACAGTTTAAACAAGTGTACGGTTTGAAAACATGTATCACGTTAAATAGCCGATACAAAAGCTGCCTAAAACGTTATCTCTTCACTGCAAGTTAAACTATGATGCAATAGTCCTACTTCATGTATGACTGAGTTTCTTTCAATAAATACACACCTTTTTCAGTGACATGCTCAGCTACTCCAACAAACGACCTATTCTCGTACACATTCCCCCGAGAGTTGATATCTGCTTGAGGTCGCCTAGTGAGATTGCAAAACATTATTATTGTTTAAAGCCATTACCAAACCAAATACCGGTAGTTGCAGGTGTGTGTTATTCACACAGAGTTGTCGTACGTACAAATTAATCAATTGACAAATACAATTAATGTATATATGCTTGTATCCAATTTCGTCCACCATGCTGTTGTGTGGTCATGATAATTAAATGACATGATGACAGATCTTAACTAGCCGAGTCTTATACTACCTCATGTTCAGAACGACCAGGATGACCACGATTACAACAATTAGCGCCACGCCCCCTCCTACAGCACCCGCAATGATCGGTACAGGTGGATCACTCTTGCTGTCGTCCCCATCGAGGGCTTCTACTTTCCTCTCTGTATAAATTGCAAATTTTACAGGTTGTTAACTGCAACAGGCACTATTACCGTTAAACCGACATTAATACTGTTAACAATATAACTTTGAATTCGACAGACATCATTGCATGCAATTCACAATTATGTACGAATTTCATTTTTACAATTGTTGTTTCACAATTCTTTTTACTGCGCTTAAATGATAAAGGTCTTCGTCTTGATCCGTTGTCTAAAATATAACTGTATACACTTTGTCTTAAATGATAAAAGTCTTCGTCTTGATCCGTTGTCTAATATATAACTGTATACACTTTTTCTATTTTATACGTAAGTTAGGACTACTGTACATACGCATACAAAATCCTTTTACATACCGCATTTCGTTCCAGTAAACCCATTAACACATTCACCACTACAGCTACCGTCAGCATTACAAACAGTAATCGTGCTATGTGTAGGGGTTGCGCACGTTTCAGGACATTTCTGATCACACGTTTCACCATAATTCCCAGGAATGCATCCTTTCTTACAAGCACCGCTGTTGTGGTGGCATGCACTGTCCACACAATTGTCACTACACTTATCCGAACACGTGCTACCATAGAACTTGGAAGACACGCATTCCAAGCAGGCGCCTGTTTGGTTACATAAACTATTTGAACAATTAAGACTGCATGATATGTTGCATGAGGCTGCATAGTACGTCTTGTTAGCACATTCGCTACATTGTCCATTTTGTATTTCACATACATTTTTAAGGCAGTTATTAGCACATGGTATTTGACACAGTTGACCATGATGACCCTTTTTGCATAATGTGCAATATGTGTAATTCAAGCATGTTTCGCACCGTTGTGGACATGAAATATTTTCGCAATAGTTTCCTTGAAAACCTGCAAGGCAACCAACACATTGTCCCGTATTTCTGTCGCATCCACCTGCGCATTTACTAGCACATGACCCGTGGCACAAATCCCCGTAGTAACCCTCCTTGCATTACAAACATCTACCCGTGGATTCGCAACCATTTATACAATTTGCAGAGCAGCTGTTATTACAATATGGTCCAAACCATCCTGTGTGATTCGCAGACAGCCTTCCGTATCTTCCGGGTGGACATTGCGTGCAATTTTCTTCGTTATCACAGTTCAAACATACATACATCAAAACACCGAGATCTACCATTAACCCCGTAATATCCAATCTTACACTGACATGAACCATAGTCCTTAGTACATATATAAAGACAATTCTCAGAACAGTTATTTGTGCAAAGACTGCCAAAATATCCATCAATACATGGGCATTCTCCTGTTCGAAAATTGCACGTGCCGTTAAAACACGCATTGCCACAAGGATTCGCACAGCTAGTAAGGTATTTACCTGGCACACACGATGTACACTGAGAGGCATTTTTACAAGTGGCACAGTTTGGTAAAGAACAAGGTGAGCATTCTGTACCAAATAGATAATATCCATCAATGCAGCTGCCGCATTTATTTCCTAAGTCGCAACTATGACAATGCTCTGTACATTGTCCGGCTGCTAAAACATAAACACATATATTTTATCAAAATGTACAACACGACTCACGCGAAACAGACATAGTTCGAAGAGTTTCGGCGATCGAACCAGAGGCGTGTCGACGGTGTAAATAGAGTAGCCAGGTGTAAATAATTAAAACGCGTATTCAGTTGTACGCGCACTAGCCAGGGCATTGAAACAGTCGACAATTCATGATCAGGAACAAAGTAGTTTGATTCTTACATATCTATACGGTACGCATCATTGAATCAAATTGTACATGTACGTGATGTTATTTTTATATATGCCATAAAGATGAACAAACATACTTTAATTCAAATTTCAAACCAAACTCGAAATCTAAATCTAATATTACCGAATTACGAAATAAAGTATCAATTATTTGAATTTATTGAAAGGTGCGTATGTACATGTTGGTGTATTCATACCTGCAGAAAGCGACCACTGTACTATGTAGCATAACACCACAGAGTATATATTCCACCGAATGTCGTGCCTCGGTACTTCCTTGTAACTAAACAACCACATTTTGAGTTGTTACACTACTACACAACTGATATGTATCCCTTAGACCATTGACGTCCAGCAAGCAATATACAATACCATTTATACAACATATTTTGCTTAAATATCACTTCAATTTTATATAAGAGTGTATACTTGTATTCGAACAGTTTAAACAAGTGTACGGTTTGAAAACATGTATCACGTTAAATAGCCGATACAAAAGCTGCCTAAAACGTTATCTCTTCACTGCAAGTTAAACTATGATGCAATAGTCCTACTTCATGTATGACTGAGTTTCTTTCAATAAATACACACCTTTTTCAGTGACATGCTCAGCTACTCCAACAAACGACCTATTCTCGTACACATTCCCCCGAGAGTTGATATCTGCTTGAGGTCGCCTAGTGAGATTGCAAAACATTATTATTGTTTAAAGCCATTACCAAACCAAATACCGGTAGTTGCAGGTGTGTGTTATTCACACAGAGTTGTCGTACGTACAAATTAATCAATTGACAAATACAATTAATGTATATATGCTTGTATCCAATTTCGTCCACCATGCTGTTGTGTGGTCATGATAATTAAATGACATGATGACAGATCTTAACTAGCCGAGTCTTATACTACCTCATGTTCAGAACGACCAGGATGACCACGATTACAACAATTAGCGCCACGCCCCCTCCTACAGCACCCGCAATGATCGGTACAGGTGGATCACTCTTGCTGTCGTCCCCATCGAGGGCTTCTACTTTCCTCTCTGTATAAATGGCAAATTTTACAGGTTGTTAACTGCAACAGGCACTATTACCGTTAAACCGACATTAATACTGTTAACAATATAACTTTGAATTCGACAGACATCATTGCATGCAATTCACAATTATGTACGAATTTCATTTTTACAATTGTTGTTTCACAATTCTTTTTACTGCGCTTAAATGATAAAGGTCTTCGTCTTGATCCGTTGTCTAAAATATAACTGTATACACTTTGTCTTAAATGATAAAAGTCTTCGTCTTGATCCGTTGTCTAATATATAACTGTATACACTTTTTCTATTTTATACGTAAGTTAGGACTACTGTACATACGCATACAAAATCCTTTTACATACCGCATTTCGTTCCAGTAAACCCATTAACACATTCACCACTACAGCTACCGTCAGCATTACAAACAGTAATCGTGCTATGTGTAGGGGTTGCGCACGTTTCAGGACATTTCTGATCACACGTTTCACCATAATTCCCAGGAATGCATCCTTTCTTACAAGCACCGCTGTTGTGGTGGCATGCACTGTCCACACAATTGTCACTACACTTATCCGAACACGTGCTACCATAGAACTTGGAAGACACGCATTCCAAGCAGGCGCCTGTTTGGTTACATAAACTATTTGAACAATTAAGACTGCATGATATGTTGCATGAGGCTGCATAGTACGTCTTGTTAGCACATTCGCTACATTGTCCATTTTGTATTTCACATACATTTTTAAGGCAGTTATTAGCACATGGTATTTGACACAGTTGACCATGATGACCCTTTTTGCATAATGTGCAATATGTGTAATTCAAGCATGTTTCGCACCGTTGTGGACATGAAATATTTTCGCAATAGTTTCCTTGAAAACCTGCAAGGCAACCAACACATTGTCCCGTATTTCTGTCGCATCCACCTGCGCATTTACTAGCACATGACCCGTGGCACAAATCCCCGTAGTAACCCTCCTTGCATTACAAACATCTACCCGTGGATTCGCAACCATTTATACAATTTGCAGAGCAGCTGTTATTACAATATGGTCCAAACCATCCTGTGTGATTCGCAGACAGCCTTCCGTATCTTCCGGGTGGACATTGCGTGCAATTTTCTTCGTTATCACAGTTCAAACATACATCAAAACACCGAGATCTACAATTAACCCCGTAATATCCAATCTTACACTGACATGAACCATAGTCCTTAGTACATATATAAAGACAATTCTCAGAACAGTTATTTGTGCAAAGACTGCCAAAATATCCATCAATACATGGGCATTCTCCTGTTCGAAAATTGCACGTGCCGTTAAAACACCCATTGCCACAAGGATTCGCACAGCTAGTAAGGTATTTACCTGGCACACACGATGTACACTGAGAGGCATTTTTACAAGTGGCGCAGTTTGGTAAAGAACAAGGTGAGCATTCTGTACCAAATAGATAATATCCATCAATGCAGCTGCCGCATTTATTTCCTAAGTCGCAACTATGACAATGCTCTGTACATTGTCCGGCTGCTAAAACATAAACACATATATTTTATCAAAATGTACAACACGACTCACGCGAAACAGACATAGTTCGAAGAGTTTCGGCGATCGAACCAGAGGCGTGTCGACGGTGTAAATAGAGTAGCCAGGTGTAAATAATTAAAACGCGTATTCAGTTGTACGCGCACTAGCCAGGGCATTGAAACAGTCGACAATTCATGATCAGGAACAAAGTAGTTTGATTCTTACATATCTATACGGTACGCATCATTGAATCAAATTGTACATGTACGTGATGTTATTTTTATATATGCCATAAAGATGAACAAACATACTTTAATTCAAATTTCAAACCAAACTCGAAATCTAAATCTAATATTACCGAATTACGAAATAAAGTATCAATTATTTGAATTTATTGAAAGGTGCGTATGTACATGTTGGTGTATTCATACCTGCAGAAAGCGACCACTGTACTATGTAGCATAACACCACAGAGTATATATTCCACCGAATGTCGTGCCTCGGTACTTCCTTGTAACTAAACAACCACATTTTGAGTTGTTACACTACTACACAACTGATATGTATCCCTTAGACCATTGACGTCCAGCAAGCAATATACAATACCATTTATACAACATATTTTGCTTAAATATCACTTCAATTTTATATAAGAGTGTATACCTGTATTCGAACAGTTTAAACAAGTGTACGGTTTGAAAACATGTATCACGTTAAATAGCCGATACAAAAGCTGCCTAAAACGTTATCTCTTCACTGCAAGTTAAACTATGATGCAATAGTCCTACTTCATGTATGACTGAGTTTCTTTCAATAAATACACACCTTTTTCAGTGACATGCTCAGCTACTCCAACAAACGACCTATTCTCGTACACATTCCCCCGAGAGTTGATATCTGCTTGAGGTCGCCTAGTGAGATTGCAAAACATTATTATTGTTTAAAGCCATTACCAAACCAAATACCGGTAGTTGCAGGTGTGTGTTATTCACACAGAGTTGTCGTACGTACAAATTAATCAATTGACAAATACAATTAATGTATATATGCTTGTATCCAATTTCGTCCACCATGCTGTTGTGTGGTCATGATAATTAAATGACATGATGACAGATCTTAACTAGCCGAGTCTTATACTACCTCATGTTCAGAACGACCAGGATGACCACGATTACAACAATTAGCGCCACGCCCCCTCCTACAGCACCCGCAATGATCGGTACAGGTGGATCACTCTTGCTGTCGTCCCCATCGAGGGCTTCTACTTTCCTCTCTGTATAAATGGCAAATTTTACAGGTTGTTAACTGCAACAGGCACTATTACCGTTAAACCGACATTAATACTGTTAACAATATAACTTTGAATTCGACAGACATCATTGCATGCAATTCACAATTATGTACGAATTTCATTTTTACAATTGTTGTTTCACAATTCTTTTTACTGCGCTTAAATGATAAAGGTCTTCGTCTTGATCCGTTGTCTAAAATATAACTGTATACACTTTGTCTTAAATGATAAAAGTCTTCGTCTTGATCCGTTGTCTAATATATAACTGTATACACTTTTTCTATTTTATACGTAAGTTAGGACTACTGTACATACGCATACAAAATCCTTTTACATACCGCATTTCGTTCCAGTAAACCCATTAACACATTCACCACTACAGCTACCGTCAGCATTACAAACAGTAATCGTGCTATGTGTAGGGGTGGCGCACGTTTCAGGACATTTCTGATCACACGTTTCACCATAATTCCCAGGAATGCATCCTTTCTTACAAGCACAGCTGTTGTGGTGGCATGCACTGTCCACACAATTGTCACTACACTTATCCGAACACGTGCTACCATAGAACTTGGAAGACACGCATTCCAAGCAGGCGCCTGTTTGGTTACATAAACTATTTGAACAATTAAGACTGCATGATATGTTGCATGAGGCTGCATAGTACGTCTTGTTAGCACATTCGCTACATTGTCCATTTTGTATTTCACATACATTTTTAAGGCAGTTATTAGCACATGGTATTTGACACAGTTGACCATGATGACCCTTTTTGCATAATGTGCAATATGTGTAATTCAAGCATGTTTCGCACCGTTGTGGACATGAAATATTTTCGCAATAGTTTCCTTGAAAACCTGCAAGGCAACCAACACATTGTCCCGTATTTCTGTCGCATCCACCTGCGCATTTACTAGCACATGACCCGTGGCACAAATCCCCGTAGTAACCCTCCTTGCATTACAAACATCTACCCGTGGATTCGCAACCATTTATACAATTTGCAGAGCAGCTGTTATTACAATATGGTCCAAACCATCCTGTGTGATTCGCAGACAGCCTTCCGTATCTTCCGGGTGGACATTGCGTGCAATTTTCTTCGTTATCACAGTTCAAACATACATCAAAACACCGAGATCTACAATTAACCCCGTAATATCCAATCTTACACTGACATGAACCATAGTCCTTAGTACATATATAAAGACAATTCTCAGAACAGTTATTTGTGCAAAGACTGCCAAAATATCCATCAATACATGGGCATTCTCCTGTTCGAAAATTGCACGTGCCGTTAAAACACCCATTGCCACAAGGATTCGCACAGCTAGTAAGGTATTTACCTGGCACACACGATGTACACTGAGAGGCATTTTTACAAGTGGCGCAGTTTGGTAAAGAACAAGGTGAGCATTCTGTACCAAATAGATAATATCCATCAATGCAGCTGCCGCATTTATTTCCTAAGTCGCAACTATGACAATGCTCTGTACATTGTCCGGCTGCTAAAACATAAACACATATATTTTATCAAAATGTACAACACGACTCACGCGAAACAGACATAGTTCGAAGAGTTTCGGCGATCGAACCAGAGGCGTGTCGACGGTGTAAATAGAGTACTAGCCAGGGCATTGAAACAGTCGACAATTCATGATCAGGAACAAAGTAGTTTGATTCTTACATATCTATACGGTACGCATCATTGAATCAAATTGTACATGTACGTGATGTTATTTTTATATATGCCATAAAGATGAACAAACATACTTTAATTCAAATTTCAAACCAAACTCGAAATCTAAATCTAATATTACCGAATTACGAAATAAAGTATCAATTATTTGAATTTATTGAAAGGTGCGTATGTACATGTTGGTGTATTCATACCTGCAGAAAGCGACCACTGTACTATGTAGCATAACACCACAGAGTATATATTCCACCGAATGTCGTGCCTCGGTACTTCCTTGTAACTAAACAACCACATTTTGAGTTGTTACACTACTACACAACTGATATGTATCCCTTAGACCATTGACGTCCAGCAAGCAATATACAATACCATTTATACAACATATTTTGCTTAAATATCACTTCAATTTTATATAAGAGTGTATACTTGTATTCGAACAGTTTAAACAAGTGTACGGTTTGAAAACATGTATCACGTTAAATAGCCGATACAAAAGCTGCCTAAAACGTTATCTCTTCACTGCAAGTTAAACTATGATGCAATAGTCCTACTTCATGTATGACTGAGTTTCTTTCAATAAATACACACCTTTTTCAGTGACATGCTCAGCTACTCCAACAAACGACCTATTCTCGTACACATTCCCCCGAGAGTTGATATCTGCTTGAGGTCGCCTAGTGAGATTGCAAAACATTATTATTGTTTAAAGCCATTACCAAACCAAATACCGGTAGTTGCAGGTGTGTGTTATTCACACAGAGTTGTCGTACGTACAAATTAATCAATTGACAAATACAATTAATGTATATATGCTTGTATCCAATTTCGTCCACCATGCTGTTGTGTGGTCATGATAATTAAATGACATGATGACAGATCTTAACTAGCCGAGTCTTATACTACCTCATGTTCAGAACGACCAGGATGACCACGATTACAACAATTAGCGCCACGCCCCCTCCTACAGCACCCGCAATGATCGGTACAGGTGGATCACTCTTGCTGTCGTCCCCATCGAGGGCTTCTACTTTCCTCTCTGTATAAATGGCAAATTTTACAGGTTGTTAACTGCAACAGGCACTATTACCGTTAAACCGACATTAATACTGTTAACAATATAACTTTGAATTCGACAGACATCATTGCATGCAATTCACAATTATGTACGAATTTCATTTTTACAATTGTTGCGCACGTTTCAGGACATTTCTGATCACACGTTTCACCATAATTCCCAGGAATGCATCCTTTCTTACAAGCACCGCTGTTGTGGTGGCATGCACTGTCCACACAATTGTCACTACACTTATCCGAACACGTGCTACCATAGAACTTGGAAGACACGCATTCCAAGCAGGCGCCTGTTTGGTTACATAAACTATTTGAACAATTAAGACTGCATGATATGTTGCATGAGGCTGCATAGTACGTCTTGTTAGCACATTTGCTACATTGTCCATTTTGTATTTCACATACATTTTTAAGGCAGTTATTAGCACATGGTATTTGACACAGTTGACCATGATGACCCTTTTTGCATAATGTGCAATATGTGTAATTCAAGCATGTTTCGCACCGTTGTGGACATGAAATATTTTCGCAATAGTTTCCTTGAAAACCTGCAAGGCAACCAACACATTGTCCCGTATTTCTGTCGCATCCACCTGCGCATTTACTAGCACATGACCCGTGGCACAAATCCCCGTAGTAACCCTCCTTGCATTACAAACATCTACCCGTGGATTCGCAACCATTTATACAATTTGCAGAGCAGCTGTTATTACAATATGGTCCAAACCATCCTGTGTGATTCGCAGACAGCCTTCCGTATCTTCCGGGTGGACATTGCGTGCAATTTTCTTCGTTATCACAGTTCAAACATACATCAAAACACCGAGATCTACAATTAACCCCGTAATATCCAATCTTACACTGACATGAACCATAGTCCTTAGTACATATATAAAGACAATTCTCAGAACAGTTATTTGTGCAAAGACTGCCAAAATATCCATCAATACATGGGCATTCTCCTGTTCGAAAATTGCACGTGCCGTTAAAACACCCATTGCCACAAGGATTCGCACAGCTAGTAAGGTATTTACCTGGCACACACGATGTACACTGAGAGGCATTTTTACAAGTGGCGCAGTTTGGTAAAGAACAAGGTGAGCATTCTGTACCAAATAGATAATATCCATCAATGCAGCTGCCGCATTTATTTCCTAAGTCGCAACTATGACAATGCTCTGTACATTGTCCGGCTGCTAAAACATAAACACATATATTTTATCTAAATGTACAACACGACTCACGCGAAACAGACATAGTTCGAAGAGTTTCGGCGATCGAACCAGAGGCGTGTCGACGGTGTAAATAGAGTAGCCAGCTGTAAATAATTAAAACGCGTATTCAGTTGTACGCGCACTAGCCAGGGCATTGAAACAGTCGACAATTCATGATCAGGAACAAAGTAGTTTGATTCTTACATATCTATACGGTACGCATCATTGAATCAAATTGTACATGTACGTGATGTTATTTTTATATATGCCATAAAGATGAACAAACATACTTTAATTCAAATTTCAAACCAAACTCGAAATCTAAATCTAATATTACCGAATTACGAAATAAAGTATCAATTATTTGAATTTATTGAAAGGTGCGTATGTACATGTTGGTGTATTCATACCTGCAGAAAGCGACCACTGTACTATGTAGCATAACACCACAGAGTATATATTCCACCGAATGTCGTGCCTCGGTACTTCCTTGTAACTAAACAACCACATTTTGAGTTGATACACTACTACACAACTGATATGTATCCCTTAGACCATTGACGTCCAGCAAGCAATATACAATACCATTTATACAACATATTTTGCTTAAATATCACTTCAATTTTATATAAGAGTGTATACTTGTATTCGAACAGTTTAAACAAGTGTACGGTTTGAAAACATGTATCACGTTAAATAGCCGATACAAAAGCTGCCTAAAACGTTATCTCTTCACTGCAAGTTAAACTATGATGCAATAGTCCTACTTCATGTATGACTGAGTTTCTTTCAATAAATACACAACTTTTTCAGTGACATGCTCAGCTACTCCAACAAACGACCTATTCTCGTACACATTCCCCCGAGAGTTGATATCTGCTTGAGGTCGCCTAGTGAGATTGCAAAACATTATTATTGTTTAAAGCCATTACCAAACCAAATACCGGTAGTTGCAGGTGTGTGTTATTCACACAGAGTTGTCGTACGTACAAATTAATCAATTGACAAATACAATTAATGTATATATGCTTGTATCCAATTTCGTCCACCATGCTGTTGTGTGGTCATGATAATTAAATGACATGATGACAGATCTTAACTAGCCGAGTCTTATACTACCTCATGTTCAGAACGACCAGGATGACCACGATTACAACAATTAGCGCCACGCCCCCTCCTACAGCACCCGCAATGATCGGTACAGGTGGATCACTCTTGCTGTCGTCCCCATCGAGGGCTTCTACTTTCCTCTCTGTATAAATGGCAAATTTTACAGGTTGTTAACTGCAACAGGCACTATTACCGTTAAACCGACATTAATACTGTTAACAATATAACTTTGAATTCGACAGACATCATTGCATGCAATTCACAATTATGTACGAATTTCATTTTTACAATTGTTGTTTCACAATTCTTTTTACTGCGCTTAAATGATAAAGGTCTTCGTCTTGATCCGTTGTCTAAAATATAACTGTATACACTTTGTCTTAAATGATAAAAGTCTTCGTCTTGATCCGTTGTCTAATATATAACTGTATACACTTTTTCTATTTTATACGTAAGTTAGGACTACTGTACATACGCATACAAAATCCTTTTACATACCGCATTTCGTTCCAGTAAACCCATTAACACATTCACCACTACAGCTACCGTCAGCATTACAAACAGTAATCGTGCTATGTGTAGGGGTTGCGCACGTTTCAGGACATTTCTGATCACACGTTTCACCATAATTCCCAGGAATGCATCCTTTCTTACAAGCACCGCTGTTGTGGTGGCATGCACTGTCCACACAATTGTCACTACACTTATCCGAACACGTGCTACCATAGAACTTGGAAGACACGCATTCCAAGCAGGCGCCTGTTTGGTTACATAAACTATTTGAACAATTAAGACTGCATGATATGTTGCATGAGGCTGCATAGTACGTCTTGTTAGCACATTCGCTACATTGTCCATTTTGTATTTCACATACATTTTTAAGGCAGTTATTAGCACATGGTATTTGACACAGTTGACCATGATGACCCTTTTTGCATAATGTGCAATATGTGTAATTCAAGCATGTTTCGCACCGTTGTGGACATGAAATATTTTCGCAATAGTTTCCTTGAAAACCTGCAAGGCAACCAACACATTGTCCCGTATTTCTGTCGCATCCACCTGCGCATTTACTAGCACATGACCCGTGGCACAAATCCCCGTAGTAACCCTCCTTGCATTACAAACATCTACCCGTGGATTCGCAACCATTTATACAATTTGCAGAGCAGCTGTTATTACAATATGGTCCAAACCATCCTGTGTGATTCGCAGACAGCCTTCCGTATCTTCCGGGTGGACATTGCGTGCAATTTTCTTCGTTATCACAGTTCAAACATACATCAAAACACCGAGATCTACAATTAACCCCGTAATATCCAATCTTACACTGACATGAACCATAGTCCTTAGTACATATATAAAGACAATTCTCAGAACAGTTATTTGTGCAAAGACTGCCAAAATATCCATCAATACATGGGCATTCTCCTGTTCGAAAATTGCACGTGCCGTTAAAACACCCATTGCCACAAGGATTCGCACAGCTAGTAAGGTATTTACCTGGCACACACGATGTACACTGAGAGGCATTTTTACAAGTGGCGCAGTTTGGTAAAGAACAAGGTGAGCATTCTGTACCAAATAGATAATATCCATCAATGCAGCTGCCGCATTTATTTCCTAAGTCGCAACTATGACAATGCTCTGTACATTGTCCGGCTGCTAAAACATAAACACATATATTTTATCAAAATGTACAACACGACTCACGCGAAACAGACATAGTTCGAAGAGTTTCGGCGATCGAACCAGAGGCGTGTCGACGGTGTAAATAGAGTAGCCAGGTGTAAATAATTAAAACGCGTATTCAGTTGTACGCGCACTAGCCAGGGCATTGAAACAGTCGACAATTCATGATCAGGAACAAAGTAGTTTGATTCTTACATATCTATACGGTACGCATCATTGAATCAAATTGTACATGTACGTGATGTTATTTTTATATATGCCATAAAGATGAACAAACATACTTTAATTCAAATTTCAAACCAAACTCGAAATCTAAATCTAATATTACCGAATTACGAAATAAAGTATCAATTATTTGAATTTATTGAAAGGTGCGTATGTACATGTTGGTGTATTCATACCTGCAGAAAGCGACCACTGTACTATGTAGCATAACACCACAGAGTATATATTCCACCGAATGTCGTGCCTCGGTACTTCCTTGTAACTAAACAACCACATTTTGAGTTGTTACACTACTACACAACTGATATGTATCCCTTAGACCATTGACGTCCAGCAAGCAATATACAATACCATTTATACAACATATTTTGCTTAAATATCACTTCAATTTTATATAAGAGTGTATACTTGTATTCGAACAGTTTAAACAAGTGTACGGTTTGAAAACATGTATCACGTTAAATAGCCGATACAAAAGCTGCCTAAAACGTTATCTCTTCACTGCAAGTTAAACTATGATGCAATAGTCCTACTTCATGTATGACTGAGTTTCTTTCAATAAATACACACCTTTTTCAGTGACATGCTCAGCTACTCCAACAAACGACCTATTCTCGTACACATTCCCCCGAGAGTTGATATCTGCTTGAGGTCGCCTAGTGAGATTGCAAAACATTATTATTGTTTAAAGCCATTACCAAACCAAATACCGGTAGTTGCAGGTGTGTGTTATTCACACAGAGTTGTCGTACGTACAAATTAATCAATTGACAAATACAATTAATGTATATATGCTTGTATCCAATTTCGTCCACCATGCTGTTGTGTGGTCATGATAATTAAATGACATGATGACAGATCTTAACTAGCCGAGTCTTATACTACCTCATGTTCAGAACGACCAGGATGACCACGATTACAACAATTAGCGCCACGCCCCCTCCTACAGCACCCGCAATGATCGGTACAGGTGGATCACTCTTGCTGTCGTCCCCATCGAGGGCTTCTACTTTCCTCTCTGTATAAATGGCAAATTTTACAGGTTGTTAACTGCAACAGGCACTATTACCGTTAAACCGACATTAATACTGTTAACAATATAACTTTGAATTCGACAGACATCATTGCATGCAATTCACAATTATGTACGAATTTCATTTTTACAATTGTTGCGCACGTTTCAGGACATTTCTGATCACACGTTTCACCATAATTCCCAGGAATGCATCCTTTCTTACAAGCACCGCTGTTGTGGTGGCATGCACTGTCCACACAATTGTCACTACACTTATCCGAACACGTGCTACCATAGAACTTGGAAGACACGCATTCCAAGCAGGCGCCTGTTTGGTTACATAAACTATTTGAACAATTAAGACTGCATGATATGTTGCATGAGGCTGCATAGTACGTCTTGTTAGCACATTCGCTACATTGTCCATTTTGTATTTCACATACATTTTTAAGGCAGTTATTAGCACATGGTATTTGACACAGTTGACCATGATGACCCTTTTTGCATAATGTGCAATATGTGTAATTCAAGCATGTTTCGCACCGTTGTGGACATGAAATATTTTCGCAATAGTTTCCTTGAAAACCTGCAAGGCAACCAACACATTGTCCCGTATTTCTGTCGCATCCACCTGCGCATTTACTAGCACATGACCCGTGGCACAAATCCCCGTAGTAACCCTCCTTGCATTACAAACATCTACCCGTGGATTCGCAACCATTTATACAATTTGCAGAGCAGCTGTTATTACAATATGGTCCAAACCATCCTGTGTGATTCGCAGACAGCCTTCCGTATCTTCCGGGTGGACATTGCGTGCAATTTTCTTCGTTATCACAGTTCAAACATACATCAAAACACCGAGATCTACAATTAACCCCGTAATATCCAATCTTACACTGACATGAACCATAGTCCTTAGTACATATATAAAGACAATTCTCAGAACAGTTATTTGTGCAAAGACTGCCAAAATATCCATCAATACATGGGCATTCTCCTGTTCGAAAATTGCACGTGCCGTTAAAACACCCATTGCCACAAGGATTCGCACAGCTAGTAAGGTATTTACCTGGCACACACGATGTACACTGAGAGGCATTTTTACAAGTGGCGCAGTTTGGTAAAGAACAAGGTGAGCATTCTGTACCAAATAGATAATATCCATCAATGCAGCTGCCGCATTTATTTCCTAAGTCGCAACTATGACAATGCTCTGTACATTGTCCGGCTGCTAAAACATAAACACATATATTTTATCAAAATGTACAACACGACTCACGCGAAACAGACATAGTTCGAAGAGTTTCGGCGATCGAACCAGAGGCGTGTCGACGGTGTAAATAGAGTAGCCAGGTGTAAATAATTAAAACGCGTATTCAGTTGTACGCGCACTAGCCAGGGCATTGAAACAGTCGACAATTCATGATCAGGAACAAAGTAGTTTGATTCTTACATATCTATACGGTACGCATCATTGAATCAAATTGTACATGTACGTGATGTTATTTTTATATATGCCATAAAGATGAACAAACATACTTTAATTCAAATTTCAAACCAAACTCGAAATCTAAATCTAATATTACCGAATTACGAAATAAAGTATCAATTATTTGAATTTATTGAAAGGTGCGTATGTACATGTTGGTGTATTCATACCTGCAGAAAGCGACCACTGTACTATGTAGCATAACACCACAGAGTATATATTCCACCGAATGTCGTGCCTCGGTACTTCCTTGTAACTAAACAACCACATTTTGAGTTGATACACTACTACACAACTGATATGTATCCCTTAGACCATTGACGTCCAGCAAGCAATATACAATACCATTTATACAACATATTTTGCTTAAATATCACTTCAATTTTATATAAGAGTGTATACTTGTATTCGAACAGTTTAAACAAGTGTACGGTTTGAAAACATGTATCACGTTAAATAGCCGATACAAAAGCTGCCTAAAACGTTATCTCTTCACTGCAAGTTAAACTATGATGCAATAGTCCTACTTCATGTATGACTGAGTTTCTTTCAATAAATACACAACTTTTTCAGTGACATGCTCAGCTACTCCAACAAACGACCTATTCTCGTACACATTCCCCCGAGAGTTGATATCTGCTTGAGGTCGCCTAGTGAGATTGCAAAACATTATTATTGTTTAAAGCCATTACCAAACCAAATACCGGTAGTTGCAGGTGTGTGTTATTCACACAGAGTTGTCGTACGTACAAATTAATCAATTGACAAATACAATTAATGTATATATGCTTGTATCCAATTTCGTCCACCATGCTGTTGTGTGGTCATGATAATTAAATGACATGATGACAGATCTTAACTAGCCGAGTCTTATACTACCTCATGTTCAGAACGACCAGGATGACCACGATTACAACAATTAGCGCCACGCCCCCTCCTACAGCACCCGCAATGATCGGTACAGGTGGATCACTCTTGCTGTCGTCCCCATCGAGGGCTTCTACTTTCCTCTCTGTATAAATGGCAAATTTTACAGGTTGTTAACTGCAACAGGCACTATTACCGTTAAACCGACATTAATACTGTTAACAATATAACTTTGAATTCGACAGACATCATTGCATGCAATTCACAATTATGTACGAATTTCATTTTTACAATTGTTGTTTCACAATTCTTTTTACTGCGCTTAAATGATAAAGGTCTTCGTCTTGATCCGTTGTCTAAAATATAACTGTATACACTTTGTCTTAAATGATAAAAGTCTTCGTCTTGATCCGTTGTCTAATATATAACTGTATACACTTTTTCTATTTTATACGTAAGTTAGGACTACTGTACATACGCATACAAAATCCTTTTACATACCGCATTTCGTTCCAGTAAACCCATTAACACATTCACCACTACAGCTACCGTCAGCATTACAAACAGTAATCGTGCTATGTGTAGGGGTTGCGCACGTTTCAGGACATTTCTGATCACACGTTTCACCATAATTCCCAGGAATGCATCCTTTCTTACAAGCACCGCTGTTGTGGTGGCATGCACTGTCCACACAATTGTCACTACACTTATCCGAACACGTGCTACCATAGAACTTGGAAGACACGCATTCCAAGCAGGCGCCTGTTTGGTTACATAAACTATTTGAACAATTAAGACTGCATGATATGTTGCATGAGGCTGCATAGTACGTCTTGTTAGCACATTCGCTACATTGTCCATTTTGTATTTCACATACATTTTTAAGGCAGTTATTAGCACATGGTATTTGACACAGTTGACCATGATGACCCTTTTTGCATAATGTGCAATATGTGTAATTCAAGCATGTTTCGCACCGTTGTGGACATGAAATATTTTCGCAATAGTTTCCTTGAAAACCTGCAAGGCAACCAACACATTGTCCCGTATTTCTGTCGCATCCACCTGCGCATTTACTAGCACATGACCCGTGGCACAAATCCCCGTAGTAACCCTCCTTGCATTACAAACATCTACCCGTGGATTCGCAACCATTTATACAATTTGCAGAGCAGCTGTTATTACAATATGGTCCAAACCATCCTGTGTGATTCGCAGACAGCCTTCCGTATCTTCCGGGTGGACATTGCGTGCAATTTTCTTCGTTATCACAGTTCAAACATACATCAAAACACCGAGATCTACAATTAACCCCGTAATATCCAATCTTACACTGACATGAACCATAGTCCTTAGTACATATATAAAGACAATTCTCAGAACAGTTATTTGTGCAAAGACTGCCAAAATATCCATCAATACATGGGCATTATCCTGTTCGAACATTGCACGTGCCGTTAAAACACCCATTGCCACAAGGATTCGCACAGCTAGTAAGGTATTTACCTGGCACACACGATGTACACTGAGAGGCATTTTTACAAGTGGCGCAGTTTGGTAAAGAACAAGGTGAGCATTCTGTACCAAATAGATAATATCCATCAATGCAGCTGCCGCATTTATTTCCTAAGTCGCAACTATGACAATGCTCTGTACATTGTCCGGCTGCTAAAACATAAACACATATATTTTATCAAAATGTACAACACGACTCACGCGAAACAGACATAGTTCGAAGAGTTTCGGCGATCGAACCAGAGGCGTGTCGACGGTGTAAATAGAGTAGCCAGGTGTAAATAATTAAAACGCGTATTCAGTTGTACGCGCACTAGCCAGGGCATTGAAACAGTCGACAATTCATGATCAGGAACAAAGTAGTTTGATTCTTACATATCTATACGGTACGCATCATTGAATCAAATTGTACATGTACGTGATGTTATTTTTATATATGCCATAAAGATGAACAAACATACTTTAATTCAAATTTCAAACCAAACTCGAAATCTAAATCTAATATTACCGAATTACGAAATAAAGTATCAATTATTTGAATTTATTGAAAGGTGCGTATGTACATGTTGGTGTATTCATACCTGCAGAAAGCGACCACTGTACTATGTAGCATAACACCACAGAGTATATATTCCACCGAATGTCGTGCCTCGGTACTTCCTTGTAACTAAACAACCACATTTTGAGTTGTTACACTACTACACAACTGATATGTATCCCTTAGACCATTGACGTCCAGCAAGCAATATACAATACCATTTATACAACATATTTTGCTTAAATATCACTTCAATTTTATATAAGAGTGTATACCTGTATTCGAACAGTTTAAACAAGTGTACGGTTTGAAAACATGTATCACGTTAAATAGCCGATACAAAAGCTGCCTAAAACGTTATCTCTTCACTGCAAGTTAAACTATGATGCAATAGTCCTACTTCATGTATGACTGAGTTTCTTTCAATAAATACACACCTTTTTCAGTGACATGCTCAGCTACTCCAACAAACGACCTATTCTCGTACACATTCCCCCGAGAGTTGATATCTGCTTGAGGTCGCCTAGTGAGATTGCAAAACATTATTATTGTTTAAAGCCATTACCAAACCAAATACCGGTAGTTGCAGGTGTGTGTTATTCACACAGAGTTGTCGTACGTACAAATTAATCAATTGACAAATACAATTAATGTATATATGCTTGTATCCAATTTCGTCCACCATGCTGTTGTGTGGTCATGATAATTAAATGACATGATGACAGATCTTAACTAGCCGAGTCTTATACTACCTCATGTTCAGAACGACCAGGATGACCACGATTACAACAATTAGCGCCACGCCCCCTCCTACAGCACCCGCAATGATCGGTACAGGTGGATCACTCTTGCTGTCGTCCCCATCGAGGGCTTCTACTTTCCTCTCTGTATAAATGGCAAATTTTACAGGTTGTTAACTGCAACAGGCACTATTACCGTTAAACCGACATTAATACTGTTAACAATATAACTTTGAATTCGACAGACATCATTGCATGCAATTCACAATTATGTACGAATTTCATTTTTACAATTGTTGTTTCACAATTCTTTTTACTGCGCTTAAATGATAAAGGTCTTCGTCTTGATCCGTTGTCTAAAATATAACTGTATACACTTTGTCTTAAATGATAAAAGTCTTCGTCTTGATCCGTTGTCTAATATATAACTGTATACACTTTTTCTATTTTATACGTAAGTTAGGACTACTGTACATACGCATACAAAATCCTTTTACATACCGCATTTCGTTCCAGTAAACCCATTAACACATTCACCACTACAGCTACCGTCAGCATTACAAACAGTAATCGTGCTATGTGTAGGGGTTGCGCACGTTTCAGGACATTTCTGATCACACGTTTCACCATAATTCCCAGGAATGCATCCTTTCTTACAAGCACCGCTGTTGTGGTGGCATGCACTGTCCACACAATTGTCACTACACTTATCCGAACACGTGCTACCATAGAACTTGGAAGACACGCATTCCAAGCAGGCGCCTGTTTGGTTACATAAACTATTTGAACAATTAAGACTGCATGATATGTTGCATGAGGCTGCATAGTACGTCTTGTTAGCACATTCGCTACATTGTCCATTTTGTATTTCACATACATTTTTAAGGCAGTTATTAGCACATGGTATTTGACACAGTTGACCATGATGACCCTTTTTGCATAATGTGCAATATGTGTAATTCAAGCATGTTTCGCACCGTTGTGGACATGAAATATTTTCGCAATAGTTTCCTTGAAAACCTGCAAGGCAACCAACACATTGTCCCGTATTTCTGTCGCATCCACCTGCGCATTTACTAGCACATGACCCGTGGCACAAATCCCCGTAGTAACCCTCCTTGCATTACAAACATCTACCCGTGGATTCGCAACCATTTATACAATTTGCAGAGCAGCTGTTATTACAATATGGTCCAAACCATCCTGTGTGATTCGCAGACAGCCTTCCGTATCTTCCGGGTGGACATTGCGTGCAATTTTCTTCGTTATCACAGTTCAAACATACATCAAAACACCGAGATCTACAATTAACCCCGTAATATCCAATCTTACACTGACATGAACCATAGTCCTTAGTACATATATAAAGACAATTCTCAGAACAGTTATTTGTGCAAAGACTGCCAAAATATCCATCAATACATGGGCATTATCCTGTTCGAACATTGCACGTGCCGTTAAAACACCCATTGCCACAAGGATTCGCACAGCTAGTAAGGTATTTACCTGGCACACACGATGTACACTGAGAGGCATTTTTACAAGTGGCGCAGTTTGGTAAAGAACAAGGTGAGCATTCTGTACCAAATAGATAATATCCATCAATGCAGCTGCCGCATTTATTTCCTAAGTCGCAACTATGACAATGCTCTGTACATTGTCCGGCTGCTAAAACATAAACACATATATTTTATCAAAATGTACAACACGACTCACGCGAAACAGACATAGTTCGAAGAGTTTCGGCGATCGAACCAGAGGCGTGTCGACGGTGTAAATAGAGTAGCCAGGTGTAAATAATTAAAACGCGTATTCAGTTGTACGCGCACTAGCCAGGGCATTGAAACAGTCGACAATTCATGATCAGGAACAAAGTAGTTTGATTCTTACATATCTATACGGTACGCATCATTGAATCAAATTGTACATGTACGTGATGTTATTTTTATATATGCCATAAAGATGAACAAACATACTTTAATTCAAATTTCAAACCAAACTCGAAATCTAAATCTAATATTACCGAATTACGAAATAAAGTATCAATTATTTGAATTTATTGAAAGGTGCGTATGTACATGTTGGTGTATTCATACCTGCAGAAAGCGACCACTGTACTATGTAGCATAACACCACAGAGTATATATTCCACCGAATGTCGTGCCTCGGTACTTCCTTGTAACTAAACAACCACATTTTGAGTTGTTACACTACTACACAACTGATATGTATCCCTTAGACCATTGACGTCCAGCAAGCAATATACAATACCATTTATACAACATATTTTGCTTAAATATCACTTCAATTTTATATAAGAGTGTATACTTGTATTCGAACAGTTTAAACAAGTGTACGGTTTGAAAACATGTATCACGTTAAATAGCCGATACAAAAGCTGCCTAAAACGTTATCTCTTCACTGCAAGTTAAACTATGATGCAATAGTCCTACTTCATGTATGACTGAGTTTCTTTCAATAAATACACACCTTTTTCAGTGACATGCTCAGCTACTCCAACAAACGACCTATTCTCGTACACATTCCCCCGAGAGTTGATATCTGCTTGAGGTCGCCTAGTGAGATTGCAAAACATTATTATTGTTTAAAGCCATTACCAAACCAAATACCGGTAGTTGCAGGTGTGTGTTATTCACACAGAGTTGTCGTACGTACAAATTAATCAATTGACAAATACAATTAATGTATATATGCTTGTATCCAATTTCGTCCACCATGCTGTTGTGTGGTCATGATAATTAAATGACATGATGACAGATCTTAACTAGCCGAGTCTTATACTACCTCATGTTCAGAACGACCAGGATGACCACGATTACAACAATTAGCGCCACGCCCCCTCCTACAGCACCCGCAATGATCGGTACAGGTGGATCACTCTTGCTGTCGTCCCCATCGAGGGCTTCTACTTTCCTCTCTGTATAAATGGCAAATTTTACAGGTTGTTAACTGCAACAGGCACTATTACCGTTAAACCGACATTAATACTGTTAACAATATAACTTTGAATTCGACAGACATCATTGCATGCAATTCACAATTATGTACGAATTTCATTTTTACAATTGTTGTTTCACAATTCTTTTTACTGCGCTTAAATGATAAAGGTCTTCGTCTTGATCCGTTGTCTAAAATATAACTGTATACACTTTGTCTTAAATGATAAAAGTCTTCGTCTTGATCCGTTGTCTAATATATAACTGTATACACTTTTTCTATTTTATACGTAAGTTAGGACTACTGTACATACGCATACAAAATCCTTTTACATACCGCATTTCGTTCCAGTAAACCCATTAACACATTCACCACTACAGCTACCGTCAGCATTACAAACAGTAATCGTGCTATGTGTAGGGGTTGCGCACGTTTCAGGACATTTCTGATCACACGTTTCACCATAATTCCCAGGAATGCATCCTTTCTTACAAGCACCGCTGTTGTGGTGGCATGCACTGTCCACACAATTGTCACTACACTTATCCGAACACGTGCTACCATAGAACTTGGAAGACACGCATTCCAAGCAGGCGCCTGTTTGGTTACATAAACTATTTGAACAATTAAGACTGCATGATATGTTGCATGAGGCTGCATAGTACGTCTTGTTAGCACATTCGCTACATTGTCCATTTTGTATTTCACATACATTTTTAAGGCAGTTATTAGCACATGGTATTTGACACAGTTGACCATGATGACCCTTTTTGCATAATGTGCAATATGTGTAATTCAAGCATGTTTCGCACCGTTGTGGACATGAAATATTTTCGCAATAGTTTCCTTGAAAACCTGCAAGGCAACCAACACATTGTCCCGTATTTCTGTCGCATCCACCTGCGCATTTACTAGCACATGACCCGTGGCACAAATCCCCGTAGTAACCCTCCTTGCATTACAAACATCTACCCGTGGATTCGCAACCATTTATACAATTTGCAGAGCAGCTGTTATTACAATATGGTCCAAACCATCCTGTGTGATTCGCAGACAGCCTTCCGTATCTTCCGGGTGGACATTGCGTGCAATTTTCTTCGTTATCACAGTTCAAACATACATCAAAACACCGAGATCTACAATTAACCCCGTAATATCCAATCTTACACTGACATGAACCATAGTCCTTAGTACATATATAAAGACAATTCTCAGAACAGTTATTTGTGCAAAGACTGCCAAAATATCCATCAATACATGGGCATTCTCCTGTTCGAAAATTGCACGTGCCGTTAAAACACCCATTGCCACAAGGATTCGCACAGCTAGTAAGGTATTTACCTGGCACACACGATGTACACTGAGAGGCATTTTTACAAGTGGCGCAGTTTGGTAAAGAACAAGGTGAGCATTCTGTACCAAATAGATAATATCCATCAATGCAGCTGCCGCATTTATTTCCTAAGTCGCAACTATGACAATGCTCTGTACATTGTCCGGCTGCTAAAACATAAACACATATATTTTATCAAAATGTACAACACGACTCACGCGAAACAGACATAGTTCGAAGAGTTTCGGCGATCGAACCAGAGGCGTGTCGACGGTGTAAATAGAGTAGCCAGGTGTAAATAATTAAAACGCGTATTCAGTTGTACGCGCACTAGCCAGGGCATTGAAACAGTCGACAATTCATGATCAGGAACAAAGTAGTTTGATTCTTACATATCTATACGGTACGCATCATTGAATCAAATTGTACATGTACGTGATGTTATTTTTATATATGCCATAAAGATGAACAAACATACTTTAATTCAAATTTCAAACCAAACTCGAAATCTAAATCTAATATTACCGAATTACGAAATAAAGTATCAATTATTTGAATTTATTGAAAGGTGCGTATGTACATGTTGGTGTATTCATACCTGCAGAAAGCGACCACTGTACTATGTAGCATAACACCACAGAGTATATATTCCACCGAATGTCGTGCCTCGGTACTTCCTTGTAACTAAACAACCACATTTTGAGTTGTTACACTACTACACAACTGATATGTATCCCTTAGACCATTGACGTCCAGCAAGCAATATACAATACCATTTATACAACATATTTTGCTTAAATATCACTTCAATTTTATATAAGAGTGTATACTTGTATTCGAACAGTTTAAACAAGTGTACGGTTTGAAAACATGTATCACGTTAAATAGCCGATACAAAAGCTGCCTAAAACGTTATCTCTTCACTGCAAGTTAAACTATGATGCAATAGTCCTACTTCATGTATGACTGAGTTTCTTTCAATAAATACACAACTTTTTCAGTGACATGCTCAGCTACTCCAACAAACGACCTATTCTCGTACACATTCCCCCGAGAGTTGATATCTGCTTGAGGTCGCCTAGTGAGATTGCAAAACATTATTATTGTTTAAAGCCATTACCAAACCAAATACCGGTAGTTGCAGGTGTGTGTTATTCACACAGAGTTGTCGTACGTACAAATTAATCAATTGACAAATACAATTAATGTATATATGCTTGTATCCAATTTCGTCCACCATGCTGTTGTGTGGTCATGATAATTAAATGACATGATGACAGATCTTAACTAGCCGAGTCTTATACTACCTCATGTTCAGAACGACCAGGATGACCACGATTACAACAATTAGCGCCACGCCCCCTCCTACAGCACCCGCAATGATCGGTACAGGTGGATCACTCTTGCTGTCGTCCCCATCGAGGGCTTCTACTTTCCTCTCTGTATAAATGGCAAATTTTACAGGTTGTTAACTGCAACAGGCACTATTACCGTTAAACCGACATTAATACTGTTAACAATATAACTTTGAATTCGACAGACATCATTGCATGCAATTCACAATTATGTACGAATTTCATTTTTACAATTGTTGTTTCACAATTCTTTTTACTGCGCTTAAATGATAAAGGTCTTCGTCTTGATCCGTTGTCTAAAATATAACTGTATACACTTTGTCTTAAATGATAAAAGTCTTCGTCTTGATCCGTTGTCTAATATATAACTGTATACACTTTTTCTATTTTATACGTAAGTTAGGACTACTGTACATACGCATACAAAATCCTTTTACATACCGCATTTCGTTCCAGTAAACCCATTAACACATTCACCACTACAGCTACCGTCAGCATTACAAACAGTAATCGTGCTATGTGTAGGGGTTGCGCACGTTTCAGGACATTTCTGATCACACGTTTCACCATAATTCCCAGGAATGCATCCTTTCTTACAAGCACCGCTGTTGTGGTGGCATGCACTGTCCACACAATTGTCACTACACTTATCCGAACACGTGCTACCATAGAACTTGGAAGACACGCATTCCAAGCAGGCGCCTGTTTGGTTACATAAACTATTTGAACAATTAAGACTGCATGATATGTTGCATGAGGCTGCATAGTACGTCTTGTTAGCACATTCGCTACATTGTCCATTTTGTATTTCACATACATTTTTAAGGCAGTTATTAGCACATGGTATTTGACACAGTTGACCATGATGACCCTTTTTGCATAATGTGCAATATGTGTAATTCAAGCATGTTTCGCACCGTTGTGGACATGAAATATTTTCGCAATAGTTTCCTTGAAAACCTGCAAGGCAACCAACACATTGTCCCGTATTTCTGTCGCATCCACCTGCGCATTTACTAGCACATGACCCGTGGCACAAATCCCCGTAGTAACCCTCCTTGCATTACAAACATCTACCCGTGGATTCGCAACCATTTATACAATTTGCAGAGCAGCTGTTATTACAATATGGTCCAAACCATCCTGTGTGATTCGCAGACAGCCTTCCGTATCTTCCGGGTGGACATTGCGTGCAATTTTCTTCGTTATCACAGTTCAAACATACATCAAAACACCGAGATCTACAATTAACCCCGTAATATCCAATCTTACACTGACATGAACCATAGTCCTTAGTACATATATAAAGACAATTCTCAGAACAGTTATTTGTGCAAAGACTGCCAAAATATCCATCAATACATGGGCATTATCCTGTTCGAACATTGCACGTGCCGTTAAAACACCCATTGCCACAAGGATTCGCACAGCTAGTAAGGTATTTACCTGGCACACACGATGTACACTGAGAGGCATTTTTACAAGTGGCGCAGTTTGGTAAAGAACAAGGTGAGCATTCTGTACCAAATAGATAATATCCATCAATGCAGCTGCCGCATTTATTTCCTAAGTCGCAACTATGACAATGCTCTGTACATTGTCCGGCTGCTAAAACATAAACACATATATTTTATCAAAATGTACAACACGACTCACGCGAAACAGACATAGTTCGAAGAGTTTCGGCGATCGAACCAGAGGCGTGTCGACGGTGTAAATAGAGTAGCCAGGTGTAAATAATTAAAACGCGTATTCAGTTGTACGCGCACTAGCCAGGGCATTGAAACAGTCGACAATTCATGATCAGGAACAAAGTAGTTTGATTCTTACATATCTATACGGTACGCATCATTGAATCAAATTGTACATGTACGTGATGTTATTTTTATATATGCCATAAAGATGAACAAACATACTTTAATTCAAATTTCAAACCAAACTCGAAATCTAAATCTAATATTACCGAATTACGAAATAAAGTATCAATTATTTGAATTTATTGAAAGGTGCGTATGTACATGTTGGTGTATTCATACCTGCAGAAAGCGACCACTGTACTATGTAGCATAACACCACAGAGTATATATTCCACCGAATGTCGTGCCTCGGTACTTCCTTGTAACTAAACAACCTCATTTTGAGTTGTTACACTACTACACAACTGATATGTACCCCTTAGACCATTGAAGTCCAGCAAGCAATATACAATACCATTTATACAACATATTTTGCTTAAATATCACTTCAATTTTATATAAGAGTGTATACTTGTATTCGAACAGTTTAAACAAGTGTACGGTTTGAAAACATGTATCACGTTAAATAGCCGATACAAAAGCTGCCTAAAACGTTATCTCTTCACTGCAAGTTAAACTATGATGCAATAGTCCTACTTCATGTATGACTGTGTTTCTTTCAATAAATACACACCAATTGTATACAACGCGGGTTTCTGAGGTGTGGGTTGATAGCTATACGGAAGTTTTAAATGTACCACGCATTTAATAGAGAGGCGTCTACAATCTCAAATATAAGCTGTTAACGTCCACATTGAATTGCATTTAAACATAGTTAGTTGATTCAACATATCATATCATTAACAAATGCTAGATATACATGTTTATTTCATAAATATGTAAATTATTGAATTTTATTTTACTTCCCTTTACTATAATATACATACAAAAGCTTATAATTATAATACTTGGAAAAATTTTATTACATACATTGTAAGTCTACAATTTTATTCTCGCCCATTCGAAGTAACCGCATGGCCTATTTAATAAAATCAGTTACGCAAATACTTTTGGACTCTCTTATTTTTAGTTGTTCTCCGAACAGCTAAATTTATCGCTATTTCACAGCCGAACAACCAAAGCACTAAGATCCTAACAGCCCGACAGTTACTACTGCGCAAAAATAAGTAGTGTCCTTTTGAATATCGTCTAATTTGCTAAAGAGTAATCATTGCTATAATGAATTTGAGAAGAAAATGTTGGGCTACATTCAATATACGATCAAATTGTGAATTTACACTCGGAAGAAAATTAAGTAGTTGCTAATGCGTCGTTGATGAGAATTAATTAATTGGGTCACTAGGCGAGCCGAGAAGAAACATAGTCATTATAATTTATAACCGAATAATTCATCTCGTTATCGCTGATTCTTGTTGAGTGAGGCATGCTTTATTTTTGTATTACTTGTTTATTATTAAATTGACCATAATACAAATTATACTAATAAAGAATACCATGGAAATCTCAGTTTGCCGGAAATTACGCACTGATATTATCAATTGCGGTCGGTTACTCTCCAGTAATTATATCTGAAAATTATTTTTGAAAATAATTAGACTCGATAGCTTATTCTATAAGGGTTTCACTCCTGATGATGTCTCTAGAGTTTCATTTTTTATTTTTATATTTAGGAGTCTCTGGACACTTATTGATGCGTATGTATTAACACAGCCCTACCGCGCGCTATTTTTAGAATGATTCACTCTTCTGCTGGAGTGTGTTGTGGGCGATGTAATTATTTCACAGGGACCCAGTATGTTACAGCGTACAATAATATTTTTACACAATGGTCAAATGTTCTTATATTTTGTTGGTTATTTATAAGTAAAATACCAGAAATTTACCACTTAATATTTTGTGCTTTTCACAAAAACCTTTTTACTATTAACTGGGAGACGCGACGCGAGCTCAGCAGGCAACATTTTACGTTGTGACCGACTGTAGTGCCGCTTGAATTGAAGCGTTGTTTTATAAATTGCTATTTATAGAGCGCGCCGAATATGTAAGCAAAACAAAATAGTTATTTCATTATGTGAATGAAAATAATATTCTGATCATCACATACAATGAGTAAAATTGTTCATAATTATGTTCAGTTCTAGAGTGTATGTTGAAGATATGTTTATAACTTTATTTTAACCGCTTATGTAAACAATTATGTAAATTGTCATCCCCAAAAGTATGCAACAGTCATTGGTATACATTCAGCCATTGGTTCAAGTTTGCATTCCCAAATATTAGAAAATTTGCCAACTTCTATTGGCATTCAATTTTCCCGCTGCATAATTATCGCAAGAAATCTAGGTCAAAAGTAATCTTAGCAGCTATGCCGAAAAAGCCATTTCTGAAAATATAATGTGAATAACTTCCATTTAGTATTTGAAACATTACCAAACATAATCCCACAACACTTTTGCTAATACGGTTGCAATCATGTTACACTGTCTAAAATTCACAAAATGAATAATATTTTAATACATATATTCGGAGATTGTGTCACTGGTTGTGGCAATTTATTGTTAGAATGTCTGAATGGCATTAATATGTTTGTAACCAAAAGCACAATATTAAAAATTGAACAAAGCATGCTTTGTCCATCCGGTTTCTTGCCAGACAGATTTTGTTTTCATTTTCAGTTGAAAGTTGTTTTGACAGGCCTAATATATTTAACTCGTACACGGTATAAAGCTTTGTCTTGTTTTCACAAATGTTAGCGTTTTTATTAGTGACGAACGTTATATAATGGACCTCAGCTGAACATTTGATAACAGATACAATTTAAAACTGCATGACTGAGAGTCAAAACCTAACACAACTACACAATGTCGATGTATATTTAAACAATTCATTTTTTACGAAGCAACGTTGACACACATGTATTAGTAAATCATTGGATGCAGGATTCACAAAAATGAAGTTATGCGCATATATTTGTGTTTAATGTTTGACATTGTAGGAAGAAAAGAAAAGACATTATGATGTATACCATGTGTGTTTGTTGGTTCTGGCTAGTTAACAAGAATTTAAATCAGTGACTTCAATTTTTTTCACTTAAGAACACTGAAGGAGCGTTACTATGAAATTTGTCCAATAAAACATTTATGACCACTGTATCTCGGGTATTTCCTTTAAAAAATATTACATGGCAAAAAAGGTGCCGCATACAGTTTAATTTGAATTACTGGTTCTATTATAGAATTTTAATACTATTATATATTCAACATATTTGCGAACCATTCTGCAAAAAATGCCATAACGGGTCTCATGCACCATTTTGGATATGTTATTTGTACGAATCGATAAGTTTCATCTGATGTTATGTTATAACATTTTAATAATTACAACTTTTTGCATTTTTGCGTAAACGCTGCATTCTGATTGGATAATCCGCCCACGTGACCTGTCATTTATACCCTGATGAACCGACTGTGTATGCAAATTACCTCTTTATTATTCATGCCCGTACTACTTTTTCATTTTTTATTTGCGAAAGGACGTCATTATTTTCCGCGAACCTTTACGATGTTTACTTTAATTAGCTATTCAAAATGACGTCATTGTTGTGCGCGAACGTTACCGATGTATACACCATCTTTCCTAAACAAAATGACTGATTATTTCATTGCCGGTTTTGCAGACGATGAAATTGTTAACGCATATGGGGAAATTGAAATATTTTTTTAGTAATTGTTTACCAAAAGGTCAACTTCAAAATGATTCACAGCGATTTGAAATGTCTGACGAGATATTAGAAATGCCGTTCGACAAAAATCAAACCGAAACTAAAACGGGGATTCCTACGCCAGAGGCTATACGTCAGTTGCGGCCCTTAGACAGTAAAAAGTAAAGTTTATATCCACTTTTGGTTGTAATTATAAGAATTGGATAGCATTTTTCTTAATTTTATCTGTGTATGAACTGTCGGGAAAATAACGCCTAATTTATGCATAAACGCCAAAATTAGGCGTAATTTTTCCGACAGTTCATACACAGATGAAATGCAGAAAAATTCTATTCAATTCTTAATTGCAATACAAGCGCACAGTGCACTTTTCAATAACTACTAGTGAATAATATAAAAGCCATTGATGATATTAACAACTGTAGATATATTTTAAATTTCAAAAAAATCTCAACACTTGCTTTCGAAACTGCTCGGTTAAATTTAATTTTATGTTGCTATAAACATTTGAAGACTGAGTAGTGTCCAGTGTTAGGCAATAGCGAACAACTGCAGTGCCTTCAGCGCTTTGATATTATTTGTTTGAGATGGCTAGGTGATTTAAAATCTATATATACACTGTATAACACCTGCTTCAACTTTTCTTTATTGAAATGTGTAAACATTATTTCTAAACAAACACTCATTCAATGCATCAGTTCGTTAATCGCCAATATCATATTCTCGGTTGAACCTGCATGATGGTGTTTTCGATAAACATTTAATTATATGAATAAGTGTTACGAAATCCACCGAAGTTAAACATAGTATACCTGAGAGAATATCAGCTAATAGTTATATTCCATTACAAAGGCCGTTGATCATATCAGGCCTAGTCGATTCAGATTTCTGGCACATATGTTTAGACTTGTTGATACTGCTTGAAGCCACATAATCTCGAATGGGCTACTAAACGTGAATTGTTGCAAATGTAAGGTTTTGTTCCGTGGTTATGGTAAGGATAACGGGACTCTTAATGTTTAATCATAATTAGTACAAATTTAATATTAATATGCAGGTAAACATATACCTTGTAATGTCGTAGGGCCTATATTCCGCCACATTTAGGGGGTATTTTTACGACATTTTCAATTTTTTTTACCGATTGACATACAAATTCACATAAATAAAGTTAGGTTTAATGTGCATTTGCTGGCGTATTTTGGTTACATTTCAAATATTTGGCAAATGAAAAATATTATTTGACATTGAAGGCCTAACCAGCGTAAAAATGAGCACGGGAATGCCTAAATCCGCCACCCCTCTTTAAAATGTTCTTTGTGCTTGTGCAAAGGTTTATTTTCGCCAGGCTTTAACTATCGAGGTTTCTACAATACGTATATGTTAAACGTCTCGACTGTTGACATATGAGACAATTATTGAACATTATTATTGCCTAATATCATGCATGTTAGAGAATAATAGCACATTTAATGTAAAACTAAGTTCAGACAAAATATAAATCTATATAAAAATGCCATTGAAGAGCAATTTATGTGTCCTTCCAAACCTTGAACAAAGATGTCAGTAATTCTTTGCTTAGACACATAAAATAAACCATTAAGATCACTTCGCTACAAGGTAATGAGTGTTCTGGTGTAACATAATGAACAATGTCAAAGACAAGTGCAAACGATTTATATAATAAATAGATGATATTTGTTTGCTTTCGGTGTGATAACGCCTGATATCGTCACCTGAAAGGGAGACACTTTATATTTTCACGAGCACTTGCGCGAGTGAAAATTTGATATTTTAACGAGCGCTTGCGCGAGTGAAAATATGTAAATTGTCTCCCTTTCCGGTGATGAAAAAGTTCGACAACTCGTTGTGCCATACTCGTATCGCTTAATAGCGTGTCGCGGGGTCCATGACGATGTTGGTCATCCAGGGCGCGACAAGTCATTGTGGCTTGTCCGGCAGCGTTTCTAATGGCCAGGAATCGAACAGTGCATTGACAGTCATGTCACTCACTGTAGGAGCAGTATATGCAGGAAAACACCCATTGTTCCTTCTTCAAATCTTGTTCCTATTGAGACCACCAGGCCAATGCAACTTGTTTGTATTGATTTCCTCAAAGTAGATAAAAGTAAAGGTGGTTATGAGAATATTTTGGTCATAACGGACCACTTGACCCGTTATGCCAAGGCAATCCCTTGCCGCAACCAGAAAGCGACCACCACCGCCAAAGCCTTGTTTGAACACTTCATTGCTCATTACTCGTTCCAGGAGCAACTCCATTCTGATCAAGGCAAAAACTATGAGAGTCAGGTCATCAAATAACTTTGTTAGCTTGCAAATGTTCTGAAGTCCCGGACCACACCTTTTCATCCCATGGGTAATCCATCGGCGGAGCGGTTCAACCGTACCTTGTTCCGCATGTTGGGTACTCTGTGTGATGAGAAGATGTCAAATTGGAAAGACTACATTTACTTCTTTGGTACAGGCTTACAATGCCACAAAAAGCAGTGCGACTGGGTTTTCCCCACATTTCTCAATGTTCGGGTGGCACCCACGGTTGCCGGTTGATGCCTACTTAGGCACAACCCCAGGAAACGTAGCAGAGGCATTGCACTCTGCATATATTTCAAAACTGCAGGAGCCTCAAATTCGCATACAGAGTGACAGGTGAATGTGCTCAAAAGCGAGCAGCACGAGACAAAGCTCTGTATGACAGTAAAGTAAAAGAGAATCAGATTTGCATTGATCATCTGGTACTTGTTAGGCAAGTCAATCTGCAAGGCAGACATATATTGGCTGATAAAAGGGAGAAAGAACCATATGTGGTTCTAGATATCCCATATGAAGGCCAGCCTGTGTACAGAATACAGAGAGAGACCCGCAAGGGACCTATTCGAAATCTTCGCAGGAACATGTTGTTGCCATGTGTCTCTGTTCCAGAACCTAATGATGGCACCGCAAACTGTCTGCAAGGTCAGAACGCAAACTAAGCCTATTTAGACACCTGATAGTGACAGTGACAGTAGTTCAAATTTTGAGTGTGTTGTACAAATTTACAGGATTCCACAGAGGAGGAACCAATACAATAATACTGCTGTAACTCCAGGCCCAGTGACCAGCATCGGTACCCCTTCTATTTCAGATCCTTCTCCACCTCTCCGTTCAGATTCTGTTTCTCAATAAAGTCCTGTTAGTCCTACCTCCCCTTCAGTCTCAGGTAGATCTTCTACTCCCAGTCCGGTTGGTTCCCCCCCCCCCCCCCCCTTCGCATGTGTCCACTCCTGGCCGTAGTCCTTCACAAACCCCGCCTAGGCAGAAAAGTTCACACCCCAGCAGACCTGTCCGCCAACGCCGTCCACCAGACCGATTTGGCGATCGGCAGTTTGAACAGTCTGTTGAGCATTTTGTTTGATGCACTCATTTTATATTTTCAGCTTGGTATTTTGTAACCTATAAGGGTTGCATGTAACGTATCAGGTCCATTTTTAACTATAAAATGTGTAAATAGGTGTAAATTTGTGAATTTTGCAATTTCAAGTATTATCCGTTTTATTTTGCATTAAATGAAAAGTTATGCCATGCTTTCAACCATTGTTGTAAACATTTTCAGAAATAGGTGCAGAATATAATACCCATTTATGTTCTGGAAACATTATTGTCATAATTATGTGTATGTTATTTTGCAAATTCTGCTCTAACAATCCAACTAATAAATTTTTTACTGAAATGTATATACTGTAAATAAATTTTATCATTTTATATTGAAAATGAAACAGGTGAGATTTTTGTTGAGTGATTGCATATGAAACGTGTAGCATTATTTTCATTTGTCTATTTGATTTAATATTAAATACGGGAAACGTTCATTAAATTTTTGTGATACCCATATTAATATTGTTTAAAATGTTTTGTTTGTGTATCAGGTTAGTATATGTCAGTCATTTTAATCATTACTGATGTGTTTTTATTCCTAAATGTCCATTAAGGCTATCTGATTAAGGGACATGGGAGATAACTCTTGTTGATAGATTATTTCATGGTTGACATAATTATTTCCCTTTGATCAAAATGCTATTGACGGTTCTTCTGTCAGTTTTTGTGTGTGTATCATTAATGTAATTGTTTATATTCGAGGTTCTTTTTCAATTTAGTCTATCTTATTGTGCCTTTATTACATTCAGAACTTTAATTAAATTGTTTTAGTTGTATTTGCAAAATATTTTTCAGTTTCTTACATTCATAATGTTTATTCTCAGATTTTAATGTCAGGAAACATTTTCGAGGAAGAGAGGGACGGCGTAGAATAGGTCAATTTCGTATTCTATATTGTATCTATTTATATACAAGTATCATATAGTGCTTATGCCCCTTGTCTACGAGTATTTTGTAGTGTTTATGTCCCTTGTCTTTTATGTGTTCATTTGCTCCATTTGTGAGATTCAGTCCCTTGTCCTGTGTGCGTCCAGCCATGTACTGTTCTGTGATTCATGTATTGTCCAGTCAGTATGCAAGGTTTATGATCAACAAGATTTTGATTGGTCAGTTTGGAAATAACATGTTTTATAGATGTGAGATAACTGACCATGCCTTTTTTCCATTTTTCCAAACCTGAGTCGCAAGACTTATTTTTGTATTACATTTTAAATAATTATATTTTTGTGAATACTTCATCATCCAAGCTGGTGAGTGTACTTATATGTGTTTTAATTTGTATTAGCATTTATTAACGTATTTTTTATTGTAAACGTAATTTATTTCATTAAAATGTAATTTGTTTAATGAAATGCGTGAATTCTAGAATATTGTAAGTTTGTATTTGTTTTGTGAATATTGTGATATATTGTAATTCTATGTTATTTGTTGTAGGTTTTTCATTGATATATATTATATATATAAATTCCGATATATTATCGGCGTCGTAATTATACAACTCGAACCTCGAGACGGTGTTGGTTTATCTACACCCCACCCCACTACACGCGTAATCACACCGAAAGCAAATTTTCTTTATAATGCGTAGTTATCAATGTTAGTAATAAGCATTCCTGCGTCATGTTAGATTACAATAAAATGTGCCGTGGATTAGTTAAACAATTTAAATCGCAAACTGTTAGACTTTAGGCATTATCATGACAACGTGTTTACAGTACAAGAGTCTACCAGTCTATTCCGTATATTTATAAACAATGCAGAATCCAGGTTTCTAAATTTATTTTAGTTTAAATACAACTGGATACAACTAGTTGTTGAATAATGTTCATCTTCTTAAGAAGTAAACACTCACTGCTAGATTTAAAGACGATTTGGGTAGTTTTTTCTGCGCATCGTTTCGCGCATCAGTGGAGTTTATTTAAATCTTCCAAATGCGAAGTTTCTTGACAGATAATACTATTTATGAAATATTGTTTACACTGTAATTATCAACTAGAATCAAATATAATCATACTAATAACCATTATTATAGTAAGAGTGTCGTGTGACTCGATTATTTGTGAATGTTTGTTAATAGACTGAAAACGAAAGTAGGAACACGCAGCCTGAATATTTAACTCGCACATAGCTGTGAACGTGCTAGCGATTAATGTGAAAGAGTTTTGACTGTAATCACTTTTAGTACATCGTTATTATCAACGGATGTTACATACAAAAATATATAAATATAATATATATCTATGAATTGTTATAAGTGTATTGTTATAAATAATGTCTGTCGTTCCATCCTGTTTTACAGAAAATATCATGTATATGCACATGTAAACTATTTATTTTTTCTCGAAAACAAGCACGGTGACCCCCTGTTTTCCTTTTCCCACTCGATTAGGCATATAATTATGTATTTAATATAAAAGAAATTGGGACTTTTCACGGAACATATATTTTTTACAGTCAAAACCAAGCTTTTATGTGATTAAAAAATGTAGATTTTTTCGCACGAAGTGGATGAAAAAGCATATATGGCAAACATTATATCTTTTTTTTTCAACATGTAACGGATTGCTTTCTTACAATAAACCATTTTAACCAAAAGAATGTCGTCATGGTTTACCAATAAATGGTCAATACTATTTTTTGCTAAAATATAAACAACAAAAATAATGTATGCAATGCATTTACGGGTAGGTCATTTACATGCATTTTTCAAAACATCTAATTCGGTGACCCCCTTTTTTATAATTTTATTTATTAGGTATTGAGCGATCTGCAAAATATGTGAAAATAAAAACAAATAATGGAAGAGTAAAAAAATGTAGAAATCGTCTTTAAATACGCGTATATTTATGATAAAAGTAAGTATTGAAAATGAAAGTGCGTTCAGTTTTCCGAAACATTTTCTAAAAATAGCATGTGCATACGTGTTATGATGTAAATAATAGTTAACACAGTCAAGACATTCAAACGCACGTGTGTTTTTGCAAGCAATTCAAGATGATTTAAACTCGTAGATGCGCGTTAAAATGTAAAACAACACAAGATCGACCATGGAAAAGTGTTCTGAACTGGATTACTTATACGTATAACGCGTTTTCTATATTAATTATTCGGATTTAACAACACAATTGGTAGATTAAAAGTCGGTCAAGAATTGGAAAAAAACAAGATGGCGGAGAATTAAACGCTAAACAGTTTTTACAATAACACATTGGATACTTAAATACATAAACGTGATTACTGAATATAAAGACTTAATAAACACAGAACAAAATATGTATGTATGTGATAAATAAACACAAGTTATTACTTAATGGTAGTACATTGGTTTCTTGTTCGATTTTGGAATTGTAGAACCGGCAATATAGCAATTATGTAAACACATGGAGACTACTGTTCATAGCAACAGTAAACAACATGTGCAAGTGTAATATGCT
Source organism: Congeria kusceri (assembly GCA_027627225.1). Classification (NCBI taxonomy): domain Eukaryota; kingdom Metazoa; phylum Mollusca; class Bivalvia; order Myida; family Dreissenidae; genus Congeria; species Congeria kusceri. The sequence goes on along the minus strand of CM051039.1, from coordinate 38,980,602 downwards.
GGAATTAATAATGAGCAAAGGATACAATAAATACTTTGGACGCTATAATTAAGTTTGGACCAAGACGACGAGCTCCAGTACTTTGTGGGTAAAACTTGTACCCAGAAAGCATTGTCTCTGTTCTAGTCTCATTGGCTGAATACGACTGAGGAAAATCTAAGAGAAAATACGAGATAACCCACCTCAATATATCAGAGAGGTATTCTTAACATTTGCTGTTATTAATCTTTACTAAGTTTCTTTTTTTGATAATTCGGTATGATAAATGGTGACAACACCTACAATTGAATATTGTTCAAATCAAAAAAAAATTAAAAAGGTAGTCCCTCACTGTGAGTGATATAGGGATTAATTTACTTTTTGTATTTAAGGTAGTGAAATATAGAAAAATATAAGTGAGATATATCCCTATATCTTTTTGGGGTCCCGATTTATTACAGTAAATGAAACGGACCGTCATCGATGCCGGGCTCACAACTGTGAAATTACGTCATTATTTTAACGTCCCGACGATATGATTCCCGCGACATTTTCCAATAAAAAAGTAAAACAAAGGTTAATAAAGCATAAAATAGAAAGAAAATGTGTTTGTTTTCGGTGTGATAACGCATTATCTCATGACCGGAATGGGAGACAATTTACATATTGTCACTCACGCAGGCGCTCGTGAAAATATTAATTGTCTCAATTTCCGCTGTTTATATCACGCATTATCACACCTGAAACAAATAAATAGCCTCTATATATCTCACTGTAATTTCTATATTTCACTACCTAGCATTAAATAAGTATTTGCATATTACGAAATGTTCATTCATACATAAACAATGTGACATATAGTTCATTAGATAAGCCACAGCCAATATAGTAGAAATATAAATATGGCGTGTCGAGGGAAAACTGGGCTTAATGCAAGTGCGTAAAGTGTCGTTTGGATTATTCAGGACGGCACTTTCCGCTTGTATTGTATTTTCTGTTTCAATGAAGTCTCTTCTAAACATAAATCCACTGTAGGCGGAAAAAGTATCGTCCTGGATTAGCCTGTGCGGACTGCACATGCTAATCCTGGACGACACTTTTCGCACATGCATTAAGACCGGTTTTCCCACGACAGGCCTCGTTTGTACATGTATACACATATATGCCAGATTAATGTAGGTGTAAAGTCGGTTTGCCGGTTGTTGATAACGAGGGCATAAACCATTTAATGAATATAGGAGAATCCTGATTTTCTGTTTATAAACACGCTGCAATCGTCTGTAATAATATATCGTCTGATTTAACAGTATCGACTCGTCCATGTTTATAACTGTTCTCACTTGCATTTGTACCGACTGTAAACTGAACATCAAAATGTCAACGGAAACGAGGAAAGTAAAGAAAGAAATTCTCCGTTACGAGTAAATCGGGGTCATAACTTTGTAAATGACAATATAACCACCCATGGTCCAGAATTAATCAAAGTAAAAGAACTGACGAATAAGATTAGACTCGCGCTTTCAAGAACTACCTATTATAAACTTTCTTTTCTCGGGTTAGACACTTAATAGAAAAAAATCAGACTTTCTACGGCAGAACGAAACAGTTTCGACTATGTAAACCATTTGATCTTTTAAAGACGATTGCAAGCCAAGACATGGTGCGTTTAGTTACAGTGACACAGCAAGCAATATAAATAATATTACACTGCTACTAAACGTCGTGATGTCCTTATGAAAATTGTGTGTATTACATTTAAGATAAACTATATTTGCAATAATTAGACTCGATAGGGACATAAGACCAGTTACAATATTCAAACTACGTTGGTAGCTAGGGTTGAATACGTATGGGACATATCCGGTGTAGCATCTAGGCAACAGAAGTCTGAGTTGGATTCTTGGCGTTTGCTTGTAGAAGCTGTTTTACCTGCAACATTCAGATCGAAAGGAATTGAACATTTCTCATAATGCAATGTATTCATGAGCGATGTTACCACAATCAACTATACAATTTCTGAATATACTGACCGGCAGACATATATAGATAATTTAAATATAAGCCCAATGGGATCGGGATAACTCTGTGACATTCCATATGACGATGATGATTATGATGATAATGATGATGATGATGATGATGATGAAAATGGTGATGAGCATGGTGATGATGGTTACGATGGTGATGCTTTTGATGAAAATGATGTTAACAATATCGACAACAATGAGGATGGCAGAAGAGCTTAAATTGTATATTATGAAATATGTGTTCCATGTTTTTTACTGTACTAATTTTTTAAATGCATGTTGCAAGTAAAAGGGTTATAAGCTCTTTTATAATATGCAAAAACATAATGTATTAAAGTACGTTACATCAACATATGTAAACTACCTTTTCAGTGAGATGCTCCGCTACTCCAACAAACGAGCTATTCTCGTACACATTCCCCCGATAGTTGCTATCTGCTTGAGGTCGCCTATTGAGATTGCAAAACATGATTATTGTTTAAAGCAATTACCAAACCAAATACAAGTTGCAGGTTCGTGTTATTCAAACAGAGTTGTCGAACGTAAAAATTGACAAATACAATTAATGTATATATGCATGTATCTAATTTCGTCCACCTCGCTGTTGTGTTGGCATCATAATAAAATGACATGATGAAAGATCTTAAATAGCCGCGTCTGATACTACCGCAGGTTCAGAACGACCAGGATGACCACAATTACAACAATAAGCGCAACGCCCGCTCCTACAGCACCCGCAATGATCGGTACAGGTGGATCACTCTTGCTGTCGTCCCTATCAAGGGCTTCTACTTTCCTGTCTGTATAAATGACAAATCTCACAAGTTTTTAACTGCAACAGGCAATATTGCCGTTTAACAAATATTTATATTGTTAAAGATATAATTTTAAATTCGACAGACATCACTACAAGCAATTAACAATTCTGTGTGAATTTCATTTTTACAATTGTTGTTTAACAAATTTGTTTACTGTGCTTAAATGATAAAAGTATATGTATTGCTGCGTTGTCTGAAATATAACTGTATACACTGCTTCTATGTTATGCGTAATTTAGGACACTGTACTTACGCATACAAAATTCTTTTACATACCGCATTTCGTTCCAGTGAAGCCATTAACACATTCTCCACTACAGCTACCACTACAGCTACCGTCAGGATTACAAACAGGAGCTTTATTTGTAGAAAGCGAACATGTTTTAGGACATGGTTGATCACACTTCGAACCGTAATAACCAACGATACATCCCTTAGTACAAACGCCGCTATACCGTTCGCATACATTGTTTACACATGTCTTTCCACAAATTTCAGAACAAGTAAAACCATAAACCGTCGCCGACAGACATGCCAAGCAGGCGCCTGTTTGATTGAAACCAGTATTTGAACAATTTAGACTGCAGGATATGTTGCACAAGACACCATAGTACATTCATTGCATTCTCCAGTATGTATGTGCCATACATTTGCTAGACAGTATTTGGGGCATGCTTTATGGCACAGTTGCCCATAATAACCGTTATTGCATGATGGGCAATATGTGCTATTAAAACATTTTTCGCACTGTTGTGGACAGTCAACACACTGCCCTGTACTTCTGATACATCCTCCTTGGCAATAAGTAGCACATAATTCGTTGCAATCCATTCCGTAATAACCAACTTTACATTGGCAACACCAACCCGTAGACTCACACCCATCGACACAAATTAGCAATGACCGGTGTATTGCTCGCACTCGTTATGACAATTTTGAGCACACACTTCTTGACACTTATTCCCATAAAAACCTTTTTTTACATTGGTAGCAAACCCCAGTTAGATTATTGCAATCCACACAGTTCGTAGGACATTTAGTTATTATAATGCAAACGCCGGTAATTATATATCACAAGAACCATTACAATGTTGAGCACAGTAAAAGTGGCACAGTTGTCCGTATCTTCCAGTTGGACATACTGAGCAGCTTACATTGGTATCACAGTCCACACAGGCATTCTTACACTGCGAACGGCATGCATCCCCGTAATATCCTGTCTTACATTGACCTGACCCATTGCTTTTATCACATATATCAACACAATTATCAGAACAATCATTAGTGCAAAATGGACCGTGATATCCATTGATACATGAGCATTCACCATATTGATAATTACAGGTATTATTTAAACATCCACTGCCATAGTCGTTCGCACATGAAAGACCGTATTTACCATGTATACAGGAAGTGCACCCAATTGCACCTGTGCATGTTTGGCAGGTTGGTATTGAACACCTAACACAACTTTTATTTTGATACATGAAGTATCAATCCACACAGTTAGTACATTTGTTGTTTTGATCACAGGTAAGACATGACTCTGAACATGCTTCGGCTAAAGAATCAATCAAATAATGACATAACGCATTTCAAATATTTTAAAATAATAATAATGATCGCATGCATATGACTATAGCATATTGACTATTGATATACATTGAAAAACCTGAGTAAATTGAAACCCGGTCCATATGCCGTTCGGTTTTCCACTCATTCGCATTTTTTCGGCTAAGTACTTGTCACAGGTACAATAATTATCACAAACTGTGAGTTATGTAGGCACCTTGGTTTATAAGCACAATGTATTTGTTTCAAAGAAACCAAAAAAGATGTATCAGAAACTCTTTTGAATTAATTAAACGTGTCCTTTACATACCCCGCTATAAAATCCACTGTCACAAACATAATGCCATATTTTTAATGGGGAATTAATTCTGCATTTTGACCGAGTTCAATAAGTTTTGTTTAATACTTGATTGGTTATTGTTTGTACAATGAGGTTTCAAGATAGAAAAAAATACTGCAGAATTATATCATTAAAAAATTAATATTTTATTCGTGTCACATGAGGCTTGAAGTTCACGTGACACTAACTTATTTGCTGTGCTATCATCAAATTATTTGAAGAAAATCATGATTAAACATTAGAATTGATAATAGTTTACACAACTTCTTATGAAAAAATAAAGTTTTCATCAACCTTATTAAACACAATCAAGATTTAAGCCATTAATGGTCCAAGCCCATATGGGGGAATTTTTTCTGTGAAGCTTTACGTGACGACTGTTTGTCTCTTGCCAGACTTTTCTCTATGAAATTGACAGTGTTATATGTAATCTCTTACTGAGAACTGTATATTATGACAAATAGAGTGACGAGTTATGAAAAATATGACATATGTTGGGTATTGAAAAGGTAAACTTGAAGTTTACGTGACTGAATACTTACGTGACAATTTTATGAAACGAGCGCTTACCGCGGTGTAGACAGCGATCAAATAATTTGTTCGGTATTTTCAGTTTATGCCGTGATATTTATGACGTTATTGAATGTTTTTTTCAAGTGCCATTTAATTGAGATCAATGACACATGATCTATTGTTTTAGGTTTCTTATTTCAACTCCCCTTGTTTTTGTTTGTCAAATATATCGTGATAACTTTATAGATAGAATGTGTTTTAATTGCACTTATGCTAAGAAATAATTAAAGATAAGTGCTGATATGACGCCTGGGTTCATTATCAGGGTCTAATGTCACGTACAATTCATTATATGTCACGTAAAATTCATAAAGTGTTGAACTTATTGTTTGTGTTTGTTTTAATTTCACTAATATTATGTTTAAATAAGTTGGTTTGTCCAATAATACAAACGTATATTGACAAAGACAGGGCTAAAAAATCTGAAATCTTGGACAAGTTAGTTGAATTTTACGTGACCAATATGAACTGAGTTATGTCATTAAACTGTCACATACTCTACATTGATCCATCATCTATCAGCTTAATATGTTGGTAAATCTATTATTCAGAAAACAAGGATTTCATTTGAAAATAGTTTGCGATAGTTTTACCACATGTAATGTCCGTTAAATGTAAATGTTGAGTTCATTTAATTTTACGTGACAATTTGTATGAATTTCGCATTTTAATGGTTCTTTGTCAATTATAATCTGTATTTTTCTACAAATATGTATATTTGCAAGATGTTTTCCCCACATCTACGATAAATTAACCGATTTCTGCTGAAGTATGTACTTGTACACTGTGTTACTTGTTTAATGAATTTTACCTGACAAAAAAAAAGTCCTGTAAAATGCTCTGATTTCAGTTGAGCTCTATTATTTCTGCTTTAGAGTTTATAAAGGTTTTGCGTGCACTACTATTAAATTTGACTCTGTATTTACGCTTTATTTAAGGTGTGAAAATATATGAAAAAACAAAAGGACAGTAATGCAATAATTACTGTTTCTTCAGCCCAATTTTCCATTGTAAGTGTCCATTGTTCGACAATGTTATCAGGTAAGTGTCTTCAAGAAGTTAAATAATATAAATTGTAGTGTTGATAATTTAATAAAGACAACAAAGGGCATCTCTTATGTTTGTTTTTATCATAATCTGTATCTGTCCTTAGGTGGGTATCACTGTCACGTAAAATTCATAAGTTAAACTCATGCATATATTGACAACATACTACAGCAAAAAATAAAGCTTTCACAATATGGCCATCACTTAAAACTCAACACATATAAGTTCCATTTTCATATTAAACATAAATTTTATGGAAATGAAAAGTAATAAATTTCATATTTATGTTATGCTTTTCGGCCCAAAAAATGAAAATGAGTGAACACAGGTTTTACTGCATAATTGTACCTATTATATATTGGCATAAATGGGTCTAATACAACTCTTAAATCGGTATTAACATCCATTAAATAAAACAATACACTTATTTATTGCCTTTCTCTTTTTTATAGTATAGCCTTATGAAAGATAAATATGTTTGTATACATTATTTAACGAAAAGAATGCGTTACCTTTAGAAAGCGACCTCTGTGCAATGTAGCATACAATTACAATACACATCTTCCACCACTGTTCGCGGTTCGGTCTTACAAGACAATACAACACACTCATCATCAGGTTTTAAACAAAACAACAGCACAACGGATCAATATAACATAAATTGCTTATTTCCTGTAAAAAATATGTAACACAATTTAAACCTCAATATTTAAAACGTAATTATTCGAATACTGTTAACACTTCAATGTACGAAACATGCCTTATCCGAGGTGATAGCTTCCCAAAACCCCCATTATTCTGTAAAGTTTAAACTTTGGTTCAATACACCGATCCCACGTTTGGCTGGTTTTCTTTCAACGAATACATGTCAATATACACAGCGGGTTTCTGAGTGGGTTAGAAGCTACACGGAATTTTAAAATTTACAACGAATTAAATACTGAGGCCACTGCAACAATCTAGTATATAAAGATTAAACGTCTATACTGAATTGCTTTTAACGAACTTTTTTTTTTCAATATAATTATTTGCTCTATAAACATTTGAGTAACTGACATGTAATCGTATGGTCATTATAAAAAAATGGTACTTTCATGCACTATATACGGAATCCTGTTTCCGCCAATCAAAATTTCTTAACAAGACGGCCACGATGCGACAACGCGACATTTCAAATTTTATTTTTTTTGCAGATCTCGCACTTTGAGAAACGTAGAAACACGAAATGTGTCGTCCAAATTTCGTGTGTCTATGAAATTGCAGACAGCGATAATTATCGCCAAAAACTCGCGTTGTTGCATCGTCGTATCTTCTCCCCTGATAAATCCTTGGTAGGATGAAATTCCTGTACTGACTACGTTTACATGAATTAGTTGTTTATCATGCAAACCGATACAACAAAAAAATGGCACATTACGTCAGGTATTGATTATAATTTATGGTTGTATTTGAAACATCGTAAAGAAAAAACCAATGGGCATCTTTTTAATATAAAGGTAAAGAAGAGACTGAAATCATTCTTCATATAATGATAGAATACGTAGAGAGGAAGTGTGAAGTATAAGGACAATAACCCATACTTCAATATCTACAGACTTATTGTCCTTTGGTTAATGTTCTTGTGCGGAGCCTAACAACATTAGTATTGAAGGGATTTAACATAAAACCACATATATTGATAGAGGACGTTGCGAGGAAGTACAGAGTACAAGAACCATAACTCTTTCTTCAATATTGTAGGAGTTATTGCTCATGGATTATTTTTCTTGAGCAGAGCGTAACTTCATGGTGTAATTTTCTTGTGAAAAGCATAACTCGAAACGTATAAAAGGGGTGCAAAAGATACTTCAAATCATAATTAATGGCTTTGAGAGGTTGTGTAGATTATAAGGACTATAACTCTTTCTTTCATATTTACGTACTTATTGACTTATTTTTGTATTCAGAGCAGAACAGCATGGTGTTTTTTTCTTGTGAACCTAACTCTTTAAGTAGTGAAGGGATTCAAATGATACTTCATATGAACATAGAGGGCTTGGAGATGATGTGCAGAGTACAAGGACCATAACTCGTTCTTCAATATTTACGTGGTTATTGCCCTTTGGTTTATTTTTTTCTTGTGTGGAGCATAATGCCATTAGTATTGAAGAGAATTAAAATAAAACCACATATACATTGTAGTAGACGTTGAGAGGAGGTGCAGAGTACAAGAACCATAACTGTTTCTTCCATATTTATGGAGTTACAACCTATGGCTTATTTTTCTTGTGCAGAGCATAACTATATGGTGTAATTTTCTTCAGCAGAGCATAACTCGAAAAGTATTGAAGAGATTTAAATGATAATTCATACAATGATAGAGTGCTTTAAAATAATGTGTAGAGTACAAGGACAATAACTCATTATTCAATATTTATGGAGTTATAGCCTATGGCTTATTCTTCTTGTGCAGAGCATAACTACATGTTGTAATTTTATTGAGCGGAGCATAACTCAGTAGTAACAGCGTTTACGTGAAAATGAAAACAGTTATATAATGGTAGAGGGCTCTGAGAGGAATTGCAGAGTACAAGGACCATAACTCTTTCCTCTGTCAAAACACATTTTCGGGGGCATTCGTAACTAAAGCGGGTATTGCATGTGCACGCGAACGTAAACTTAAACGTGAACGTGAACGTGAATGGGAGGGGTGCGTGTACGTGAAAAAAATCGCTCACCAAAGATACTGTTCGCCATATTCCATGTGTCCATTTCGTGAACGTGATTACTATCCGTGTACGTTAAACTTCGCTCATTGAGCGATTGTTTCACGTTCACGGGCATTCACGCAGGACCATCTGTACGAAAATATGCCAAGGGAAAGTATATTGTCACCTGATAAAAACGTAAGAATTGGTAGAATTGAAGTCAACATACCGACATTTATTGTGTTTCGATGTCAGAGCGCAACGATGCTTCCATAACAAGAGATATCCGGAGGTCAATCCGAAACAGCCTGAATATAGAAGGAGTTTGAGGTTCATTTGTTTATACATGTACATATATTGTACTGTGTGTATATTATAGAAATATTTTGGTACAACTGTTCACGACATTAAAACTATGGAATGATAATCGATATTTAATTATGATTAAAATAAGTGTTATAAGCCTTCTTGATGACATCAGTGTATACGCATGCGTCTTCGTCTTCTGATTTAATACAGCACCAATCACAAAAAAACTAGTAAAGTGTCTAGTCATTGATATCCATCGCTTCCCTACAAAACCGACACGATAAATGAATCACGTAAGGCCGATACGCGGACACATGGAATCACCTTTCGCGGATCACGGATCGCGGATCACGGAAACATTCGCGTTCATGTTCAGGTTCACGCGCACATGGAATACGGGCTTTACAGTAATTTATGTTGTTTTGCCGTGCAGATTCAACATCATGCTACCATTTGAATTCCTTTCTTGTTCAATGTCATCATTTTACAAAGCACATTATTACGTTTCTCATGCAGTACCATAGCTATTTTTCAACACTGACTTGAAGTAACAAACAGAATTACAGTTACCCCTTGTCAGGGACGTTTGGAACAATTCTTGTAAATGTATGTACAAGAAAAGCACAAGTTTTGAGCTTTACAACGAGTACCAATTGAGTACCAAAATTAATAAACAGCTTTTATTCAGCGGCCCGTTTGGCTTATCTCTGTTTATGCGATATTTTTGTTTTTAATTGTGTGGTACAAGAAAGTTTCAAATGCCGGCTACAGTTAAATTCAATCTTTATTAACTTGAAAAGGAAACTGAACATATTTACTTAAAAAATCGAATTGATTCTCACTTTATAATCAAAATGCATTATTACTAGTACTATGTCTACAAAAAGGGCCTGGAGTGGGTAGCATCAAAGAACAATATACAATTTGTTTACATGAATTAATATTGAAAAACTTATGATAAACAAATGCACATTCATATATCAAAGATATGTAATTTACATCTATTCTTAAAAATAGCATTGCATAATTTGAAGCGTTTGTTTGGTCTTTTTGTTGTTAACGTTTTGCCGTCAGAATTGTGAGTATCTGGTTTATCCATAGCTCACTTGCAGCAATCTCAACATTGGCTATATGATCTATCCAGTAGGTATGTAGATCGTAGATACGTATATTTGGAGATAATTATATAGAAATCATAATCTGCATCTTAGCCTGAAGAAATTATCGAATATTGTTTTCAATAAAATGTTGTTTTTTTATTGAATTAATACTGTCGTTTATAGCTATTTAATTTGAATTGCAATGCTATGAGGTACAATTTTTAATTGCAAGTGCGTGTATTTGGATTAATTCTGGGCTAAAGGTGAGGTTCGGCATGCCTTTAAACAGGTTTAAACCCCAACGCTTTGCATTGACCGTTCCAAGACGGTGACCCCAGTTTTAATCATGTTTATGCTATGTGTAGTCTTGTGCGTATTGTCTCGTATTATATAGGCAATTGGTCACTTGGCTCAAATAAATGACCAGCGGATGTTAATAAGGGTTTCTCTCCTGGTGCTGTATCTTGAATTTCATTATTTTTTATATTTGTAATATTTTTCTGTTGCACAGAAGCATATCATATATGTTAACGAAGCTAAAAGGTCACACAATTGGTATTTTACAATAAATAGAGTTTGATGGTAGCTACTGACATTTTCTTACACATTATCCTCCATTTGCTCCTGCTAACAAGTCATGACGTATCCGCAAGAATTTAACTTGCAACAGCATGAAAACGTATCGCGGGCTAACGGTATATCTTTCTGAAGATAGCGATACTAGACATGGAGCATTTTGCTTTATGATGTTTCAAATATTTATCAAGAGAGATACTTGGAGGTCAAACTATAGGATTCAAAGCGGTGTGCAATATTATGCAAAATGACATTAACAAAACATATTTTCGGGACACTGGACATTCCTTAACATCAAATGTATAATGATTGCTTTTATGTTGCATGCTCATTTATAAACGGGTTGGAAGCTAAGGTCGAATAAGTATGTGACATACGTGGTGTATCGCTCAAGCAAATGTAGTCTGACGTGGAGTCTTGATGTCCGCGAGTGGGAGCTGTGCCTGCAACATTCCAATACAGAAAGTGTAAAACAAAGCATATTACACATATATGTATAATTGAGGTTTTGTGTTTACCGTTATCATTAAGGTCAAATAACCTTTACAATATTTGATACTATCTGACCGGTAAAAATATAGAATATTGCAATATTATATATGATATCGTGCTAGTTACAAGCTGATCGTATAAAAAAAACAACTTTTGAATAAATTCATGTTTTGCGTATATATGCTGTTGCTGTTTTTGAAGAAGAAGAAGAAGAAGAATAAGTAGAAGAAGATGATGATGATTATGATGTTGATGAAAGGGCTGTAAGGTTTTCACCATACGCAAGCTCATAGGTAGTTTAAGTACATTACATCGACAAAGGTAAATTACCTTTGCCAGTCACATGCTCCGCTAATCCTTTAAACGGGCAATTCTCGTATACATTCCTACGAGAGTTGCTATCTGCTTGAGGTCGCCAAGGGAGATTGCAAAACAAAATTTTCTCTTATAGCATAATATAAAAATACTGGTAGTTGCAAGTATGTGTCATTCAAATAGTAACATATATGTAAAACATAGCATAACATGTTAACAAATCATTTCAAGAATACAATTAATTATATGCAGTTTTGATAGCCCAATACAAGAAAATGAGCCGAGTCTCACACAATGTTAGTCTTTTTTTTCAGAACGCCCAGGATGACAACGGTTATAACGAGAAGTGCCACACCCCAGCTACAGCACCGGCAATAATCGGTACAGAATCTGTCTTGCTGTTGCCTCTATCAAGGGCTTCTATTTTCTTGTCTGCATAATTATTAAACTTTATTAATGAAAGTATTTTATAATTGGTCGTAGAACACACAACGAAGCATTCATTAATTCATACATGAAATGTACACATGATTATATGGATTAATGATGAGTATTTTAATTAAGTTACAGCAATAATGGTTTTTATGTGTATGTATGTCAAGAAACACGTTCTGTGATATAGTCTTAAACTATCGAATCAAATTGAGAGTTATTATTCAGATTTAAATACATGTTCGTACCGCATTTATTTCCGTTGAACCCATTTACACTGCCATCAATATCTACATCGCAAGCAGCAGGCGTGCTGTTAGGAAAACTTAAACACATTTTAGGAGCGGCTGGTCACAAAGGAGACCGTAATAACCGGGAATACACCCGCTAGTACACGTACCGTTTTCTCTATCGCATTCATTTTCTAAACATCTTTCACTGCAATTTTGGGAACATTTAATGCCATACACCTTGGCAGATTGAAATTCAGAACAGGTCCCTGTTGTTGGATTGCAAACTTTCTGTTACAGCTTAAACTACAGGACAGATTGCACGCCTCACCATAGTATGTATTGTATAAAGATGTATGACATGCATCTGTATGTATGTCACACGTGTTGTTGTCACAAGTACTTCGGCATGGATGCTCACACAATTGACCATAGACCCCACTATTACAGTTTGTACTATATGTGACGTTCATACATGAATGACAGTCACTGCAGTGTCCGGATAATTTGTCACAGTTATCATGACACACAATGGAGCAATTGTTCCCAAAATATCCATGAATACAGTTGAAAAAAAAACAATTAACACTCAATCGGTCACATTCTCCATCGCAGTTAGTAGGACATGATTCTTTGCAATCGTGTCCATAGTATCCCGCCTCGCACTAAACACATCTTCCTGTAGAATTGCAGCCATCTTTGAAATTGGAAGGACAGCTGTTATTACAATATTCTCCAAATCACCATGTTGTGCAATTGGTGGTTGTATTTTTCGCAGTTCGAATCACAGAGGGTTGGGCATTTGTGTTCACATTGTGTTCCATAATATCCTGACACGCACGTGTAGCATTTCTCTAAAGGGTACTCATATGTTACACATGTTGCAGGGCATTCTATACATTCACCGGTATTGATATGACACATGGCATTGCACTTTCAAGAGCACGTGCGCTGACACATCATCCATATCATGCTGAGCAGTTCAATGCGTTATCACAGTCCAAACAGCCATTGTTAAAGAAATGCATGTATTCCCATAATAGCATGTCTTAACTTGACATGACGTATCGCGTTTATCAACACAATGCTCAAAACATTGCTGAGTGCAATATGGACCATAATATCCGTCTTCACATGAGCATGTACCATCTTGGAAATTGCAAGTCGTGTTCAAACACCTAAGCCCAGATGAATTTGATCATAATGCGTTGTATTTACCATGTTTGTATGCATTACATTAAGATCAATCATTTGTACATGTCAGACAATTTGGTAACGTACAAGGAACACAGTCTTGTTCATACACTTTGTATCCATCCACACAGCTAGTACATGCATTTGTTTGATCGCAGGTGAGACATGGTTGTGAACAGTTGTGAACACGTTTGCGCTATTAAAATAACCACAGCCATTACATCAGATACTTACAAATATGTCTTAAATAACGAATGAGTGCATGCATGATTACAATAATTTTGTATATTGTTGATGAATTTGGAACAAAACAAATAAGATTGTTAATTGATTTCGTGTTAAATTTTTAATTAACTAGAAGTGCAAACGTACGTTCATATTATTTTTAAGAGAAACCAATGCTGTACCTGTAGAAAGGGACCTCTGTGCGATGTAGCATAACCCGAACAAAAATATATGTACATCTTCAAACAATGTTCGTATCTCGGATGTAAAGGACGATACAACACACCCATCTGAAGGTTTTACCTAAAACTTCTCAAATAATCCATGTATTATTAATAACACTGTATATACTGATATTGCACTGAGCATTGTGGTAGAACGGATTCACATAATGAACTTAACAGTTAATCATTATCATATAATATTTTAAACTAGCGTATACTTTCATTCGAATGTTTGATATAAACATACGGTTTGAACACTTTATAAGTTTAATATTCGAGGCGGTAACTGCATTATTCACTGCAATTTTAACAATGTATCAATACACCAATTTGACTTGTTTTCTTTTGATGAATACACGTTAATATACAAAGCGTGTGTCTGAACTTTGGGTTGTTACCTATACGGAAGTTTTGAATGTGAAACGCATTTACCTTTTTCCATCTACCATCTCGTTAATTATCTGTTAACGTCAGTACTGAATCGAAGTCAATTTATGCGAAAGATCATAACATTATAAATTTGTTCATGTTGCTGTTTTATAGAGTTATTGAAATCTCGTTGACATATATTTTAATATATAACGAGATATTGTAGTACAGTACTACAAATGCAATAGTTGTTAACTACACATATTTGGTACATAATATAGCACACTAAGTTGCTCTTTGAGCACCACGTGCAAACAACAGGGTTTATTCTTATGTTTTGCATTTTGGCTTATACTGTGTATGGTAGATATGATATATTATATCATTTTATCTTTCTTCCAACCGCCTTGAAGTGTCTTAAGCCCCATTCACACTGTGTCGTAGGACTTTCGAGTCGCTGGACTCTTTAGATTTTATACGTCTTGGCCAAAGTCGCAGGACTCGGCAAGACAAACAAAAACATAAACACCTCCTCAAATGGTCCTGCGTTGATCATGCGTCGACGCAAGTTGTATTTTAAAAACAACACATGTCAATTCAGTCGTCTGTTTGGGTACTTAGTCGCACGTTATGAACGCAGGACCACGCAAGTCGACGAAAGCCAACTTACGTGGACGTAGGTATTTGTTTGCTGCCTACGTACGAGTACGCGCGACAACGTACTACAACATGCGTCGACTAAAGTTGTCTTGAATGCAGACGTACGACTTCGCGCGGTGCAGTCTCCTGACAAATATTCGTGTTCATTGTTTGTTTCTGTCTGTTGTTGCACAATTTAGTTCAGCAGCTTTTCTTGATTGCCACACTGAAGCAATGACCATAATCCCATCAATGTGATACGATGTCACATGCTATCTGGATCTGGGCTTATAAGTGCGGGAATACTGCAACATGAAAAGTCAAACAGAGAAGAATATGAAACAAGATGTTGCAATACCATGTCAGCATCAATTCCTTTTGTCCAGGTGTGTGGAAATTCTTTGCCCGACTTGTCCGACGTGGGTAAGTTTACTGTCAGACAAGTAAATATTTCCTGTATACTTGTCCACGGACATGAACAATATTTCAGTGCGTGAAAATGATGTAAAAGTTGAAAGTTAATAATTATATTATTATACACTTATTATGTCTTATACAGTTCAATAGCACATTTTATTTATTATTTAATGAAAATGTATCAGGAAATCCGGAATAAAAACTAAATTCTGATTTGGACAAGTGACTGTTGTTTGTGGACAAGTTGATTTCTGCAATGAACTTGTCCATGGACTGGTAAACAATTATGGTATTTCCACACCCCTGCGGCTTTAGGCAACAATATTAAAACGCAGTTTAACATAAATAGTGTATGTACTAAATAAGGCCCATTCCCACAATATGTCGACAGAGTTTACTGAGGTACATACCCGAGGAAAACTTTACTAGCTATAATTAACGTCCTTGCATTACTGAATAATAGGTAAAACAATTTATCATTTTTGTTCATATACGTCCCCTTGACGGTCTGCCAAACAAAAGTATTCTAAGTTGGGAGGGTTTAAGGCTCCGCAAAATGTTTAACTAGTATCCATATAAGATTATTTGTAGACAGTAACATACGGTCAAATGTCTGATTTGTTATTGAGCTGAACGATTATCAGTTTAAAGCGCGGGAGCGACAGGTTTTATAATATATTAAATTCCAAGCAACGTATTTTCAGACGCAGTAAGAATATTTTTCAGCAATGAAATATATTACGTTGGTATTCTGTGTGGTCGTAAGTCAGTCATGCATGACCTAAAACATTCCTGAGTCGACGTACGACAACAACGTGCGTCGTACGTCGATGCCGGACCTCTGTCTTGCATTGTAGTTCAACAAAGCACGTTTACGCAGGGTTACGTAGGACACGACGGCGTTTGATTTTGCTAATTTCAGATTTCTCTAGTACGAAGCAGGTTCACACAAGACTATGTAAGAATCTTGTCTCCAGTCGTCAGGTTTTTGAACATGTTCAAAAACAAACTACAACTGATTTTTAGACTAGATACAACGCACGACATTCGAAAACAGGTAGGAACACGCAAGATTCGGTCAGGATTTTTAGTCGTAGATCTGTCTTATACCCGTCTTACCTGCAGTGTGACTGGGGCTTAAGCTGCAGTGTGATTGAGGCTTTAGCTGCCATGTGATTGAGGCTTTAGCTGCGGTGTGACTGGGGCTTTAACTGCAGTGCGATTGAGGCTTTAGCTGCAGTGTGACTGGAGCTTTAGCTGCAATGTGACTGGGTCTTTAGCTGCAGTGTGATTGAGGCTTTAGCTGCAATGTGATTGAGGCTTTAGCTGCAGTGTGACTGGGGCTTTAGCTGAAGTGTGACTGGGGCTTTAGCTGCGGTGTGACTTGGGCTTTAGCTGCAGTGTGACTGGGGCTTTAGATGCAGTGTAATTGGAGCTTTAGCTGCAGTGTAACTGGGGCTTTACTGACAGCACCATCTGGCAGGAATTCACATAAACTGTTCATTTAAAATATTTAATGTGTATGTAGACAAGATGGTAGATATTGATGAGTTGAGTAGTTATGACCATTATTTTATTATATCGTTTAACAACATGTATATTCAATAATTGTGCCCAGTCATTTTGCGCGGCAACCGCTGGCATACTATTTTATTTTATATGGTCTTCAGCTATAATTACTATATACTCGATACCATATTGTCGCCGCCTCGTCAGTCCTTGCAATAGTATGTAGAACAACTACTCCACCTTTTAACTTGAAAAGAATCCGTCCACATTGCTCTTCTTCAAATCCATTAATAGTTTATACTAAAATGGTGCATGAGTTTATTTTAATGCGATCATATACTTCTATTTTACATCAATAAGTGTACGTAGCGTGTAAATTATTCAAGATTAAAACAAAAATTAATAAGCCAAGCATGTTTTAGGTGTTTCTTTGTCTGATGGTAGGTGTGACATCAAACATAGTTACAACACTGTTTTGGTTTTGCATTCCAAATTATGTTAGTATTTAAAAATATCTTCTTAGACCTAATAATGAAGTGTGAACTCGCCAACCGGTTATACCAAACAAAATTATAATTATAATTATGAGATGAAATACGTTGTTAACCACGACTTATTTTATTTATCATTATTTTATTTCAAATAATGTACTTTGAAATATTTGTATGAGCTGTTTATTTCAAGTAAATACGAAATAAGGGAATCACAAACTTGAACCAAACACTACACGAAACCGACATAAGCAAATCTTCTATAATACGTATTCATTCTTACTTATAATGTGTACACAGATCAGCTTCTGTTCGGTGTATACACAATGCATATCACAATGCATAATTACATAGTGGACTGTTATTACATACTAATAAGCTTAAATTGATCGTTCCAAGAGTTATTCATTTTTGGTATCTGTTTTGTCTGTTTCGTGTTTTCCATGTTTTTTGTGTGTATTTTCCTTTTATGTGATTTATCTTGAGCTAAGAGTGAGGTTTGGCGCCCATAAAAACGGCTTTAATTCCCATTTGCTTTGCGTTGACCGTTCTAAGACGGTATTCCCAGTTTTATTAATATATGTGTTTTATATTTGTTAAATGTGTTTGTATTGTGCTATGATGTTATGGCAATTGGTTACCGGCCTTAAATAAAGGACCTTGTGCAGCTAATGAGAGTTCTCACCAGCTGATGCAGCTGGCGTTTCACTTTGCTTATATTTGAAAGAGGTAGTTTGTACTTTAGCGGTCCCCGGAAATTCTAAATGTAAACAACGTTTTGCGCATGCGTTGACGTTGCTATGCATGACTTGTCTTGTTCCAGTCGGCCGCCTTTTTTTCTCGATTCGTAATGTTTTCTTGGAAAAATATCGTTGTTTTTGATCAAAACAGGATGACAATATGAGCCAAACGGCGTTTGAGTGTTAATAAGCAGGGGTGTGGGGCGGCAGCCCCCAAAATCAGTCAATCCGCTAATTAACAGTTCAAATTTCTTCGTGGTTTACTGCTACAAGTCAACTGCTTTCAGTCGAGACGTGTAAACTTGCAACTAATGGATGCACAGATGGCCGTATTGAACATTTCTTTATATCCTATCATGTTTTCTGTTATTTTGTTTTTCTAATTTGTGGTTTTAAGAGTATAAATTGCTTTATTCCATTTGTAAATTATGCTTTACGTTTCAAATCGTTACGCATGACTTCGTCGACAACCATTTTCAAAATGGCCGACCTTTTTGTAGAAAGCGGGTTAATCGCAAAGATATGCGATTTTGAATTAATATTTTGTGAAATATTTCACAAAATGTTAATTAAACTTTGCACAAAAATCAAGAATTTTGTGTTATTTTCCCGTTTTACGGCCGATTTTAAAAAAATCGCCACGCAAGCGCGCGGCTCACTATATGTACGCGCACCTAGTCCTTAGTTACGTAGAATATATATAGTATTTCCGGGGACCGCTAAAGTAAAGGTGTTCCATTTGAAGTAAGAATATCAGCTGGTATACATATACTGTCAATTGATATATTTAATCGAATAATGTAATCAGTTCAAACACATTACTAGCATTTTTCAGTATTAATAAATAAAGAATTGTTTATAATTTGTAGCAGAGACATCTGAAGTGTTTGATGAAAAAATATGGTTTCAGACAAGATGTAGTTAATTTTGACCAGTACCTCCACTTTTTATTTTGCAGACTATTTGCAACCATTATCCTGACAGTGCCGATGACATTATACTATTGGATACGTTCTTTTTAAATATCCTTAAATATGGCATATTGTTTTTGTTTTCTATTAATACTGTATCTGACTGGCAAATCCATGTTCACATTTCCTTTCATATGGCCTTACATATTCCATTTGCTATCGTTGATATAGTCCGGCGTATTCCATTGCATATTCTCTGTAACATTTTGTTAATACCATGAACAAAATCCAGATATGGACCTGGAAAAAGACAAAAACTTAATTCAACATAAATATGTGTGTCCCTGCTATGATTTAGAACGGGTTAATTTGACATTTCATCCGCGTTTTGGCTGTGAATTTCTGTAAAATCTAATACGAAAGATAATAAACACAATATTAAATTGACATTCCATGTC
Organism: Congeria kusceri; assembly: GCA_027627225.1. Taxonomy (NCBI): domain Eukaryota; kingdom Metazoa; phylum Mollusca; class Bivalvia; order Myida; family Dreissenidae; genus Congeria; species Congeria kusceri. The sequence goes on along the minus strand of CM051039.1, from coordinate 38,960,928 downwards.
TGTTATCACATTTAATAAATAAACACAATAATGTAGCTAAGGCTAAACAAATTTGATTTGTTTCTCAGTCAGCGCCGCAACGTTTTTTTTGCCCGCAACGAAATTTATTTAATGCCCCAAAACAAAGTATTAACTATTTTTTGACGATCGAGCCCGAGTTTTTTAAGGAGCAGTCCAGAAATGTGTTAATAAAAATAAAACTTTGCAGAAAGTGTTTCAAATGGGCATGTTACCGAACAAAATACAACAAGGATATAAGTAAAAATTATGGATCCTCCCGGATGCGCTTTGTCAAGCAATATAAATGCAATGAGAAGGGCATAAATAATAAAATGACTAAAAATCTATAGAAAGGTGTACTATAAGACCCATAACTCTAAGAAAAATCATTCAAGTGGAATATCCTGCTAATATGCACACCTCCCTATAGCAATGAAGCGTCCCATGAAATTTCATTGACATCTGGCCAGAAGTTGCTGAGAAAAGGCCAGACAAGAATCGTGTACTATGTACTATATGTTAGAAATTTTCCAGGTCCCATAACTCCAAGAAAAATCATTGAAGCGGAACATCCTGCTAATATGCACACCTCCTCTTGGCATTAAAGCTTCCCATAAAAGTTTATTAAAATCAGACTAGTAGTTGCTGAGAAATAGCCCGGACAAGAATTTATGCAGTATATACTTATTTCATAAATTTTCAAAGTCCCATAACTCTGAGACAAGTCATTGAAGCGGAACGTCTTGGTTATATGCAAACCTCCTTTTGGTAATGAAGCTTCCCGTGAAGTTTCGTCGAATTCCGGCCAGAGGTTGCTGAAAAATGCTCCGGACAAGAAAGTCAAGAATTGTGCACTATATACAAATTTCAGAAATATTTAAAGTCGCATAACTCTGAGAAAAATCACTGTAGTTGAACGTCCTGGTAATATGCACACCTCCTCTTGCTAATGAAGCTTCCCATGAAGTTTCGTTGAATTCTGGCCAGGTATTGCTGATAAATACTCCGGATAAGAAAGTGTGACGGAAGGACCGACGGACAAAGCGGCGGCTATATGCTCCCCCGATTTTTTTCGGGGAACATAAATACTACGCATTGAAATCTGTGAAGTATTAGCATTTTGGTTACTTGTTATCGTCTATTTTCTGTATGCAATAACTGGTGATGACTCCGCAGTGCTCATTATAGTATATTCCGTTCGGACCAAGTGCTTTTGAACAATGCCTTTCGTAAATAAAAAAATATTTCGGACGAATAAACACTATAAACGTTCATAAGAACTATTACTAAAATTACGATGTATTGAATTAGATCCCATGGACAGCGACTTAACATTAAACCAATCCGCATTTTAACTAACATAGCGGAAGAAAAGTTACCCGGTGGAAATTTCGGTATTCCCAGTAATTTTCTTCATGTCTGACTTAATTATATAAATCGGATATTCACAAAGTGTAATACAGTGTAAATTTTGAACACATGTTATATTCGATTGGGAACCTTTATTAGTATCGTCTATTTGTTGATTTAAACTTTTGTTTCGTAGATGCTTTTGCTTGTGTAATATGCCAGCTGCATTGACAAGTGTTGATTTTCCTTTAAAAACAATTTTGGTGATTTATTGCGAAAGTAATTAATATTTTTGACTGTTATAAAAATGTGAATTATGAAAAGTTATATTCTAAAATAGAAGTACTTTAATGCTGATGGTATATCAATTTGAAGGCACTTATGTTAATTATGAACATTCAAATTGATTGTCTTTTTACGTCACATTGCATAAATGAACGTTTGTAATTAATAAATCTATATTTAGAATTTTATCAAAAGGGATGCTTATGTTGTTATTAAAACATAAACTTGCCTTTTATATGTACTTATTTACTTGTGTTGATAAGCCATTACATAGTGCTAATAGAAAAGAGTAGGAGAAAAAAAGCCTAATGTAGCTAACAAATAGCGATAGCATTGATATAAAACGGTACAAACCCGTTCTAACTCTTCTTTCAGTTATGGGGTAAGTGGTGTTCCTGCGTTCAGGTGTGTTGTGTTATGTTCTTCGTTTAAACCATCATGTACATAATCAAAAAGATCAAAACTTTAAATGTTAATCTCTTTGTAAAAACCGTTTATGGTAAAATATTTAACATTCCTTCAATTTCTTACTCTTACTGCATTCACAACAATAACAATAATGAACATTATGCCGATGCCGAGGGCAGTTATAACTACACATGATCCTTCCACCACAGTAAACAGTTTAAACCTTTTATAGGGCTGAAATGAAAGACAGCGTTACAAATCTATGTTGTTCCAAATATGACATTCGGTTTTCGTGAAATGTACCAATAGCTTTCATGCAAAGAATTGTTCCTGTTAAGTTGAACTGTTGATTAGCATACTCGTTGTCATTGCACAAGAATTAACATGTAACTTTGAGAAAACTAACATGCACAGTATCCACAAAACAGGAAATTCACCGATAATGTGTGAGAAATATGTACGAGGAACATACCAGGCGGACATACGAGGAACATACCAGTCGGACATTTTTGCTTTAACAAATGTGGACGACAAGCAAGATATGACTAGAGTGCATAGTTTATTTCTCCGACAATGTCTTTCGACTCCAATGCCAACAATGTTCTTGACGAAAATAAGCGGTATTCTTTAAATTGCGTTCCGTATTGTTTTTTGAAATTAGTTTCGTAGTTGCATTGCATGGATGCAATCACAATCACATGGACATCCAGTATATATCGTACACTTTTATTTAATATGTTACTGCCTTTTGTGCAGCTCTGATTTAAACACTCGTTTTAAATCTTACGTTTATTAAGTTATTTTTTTTCAATTTTCGTTGCTGGAAGATTCTTTTAAAATGTAGACAAATATATTAGGTTGTATTCTATTTGATAAATTATATACAAAATATATTGTTTTAGTTTCTTCTTCTTCTTCTTCTTGTCGATCACTCAGATGGACACGCCGGCTCTCTGCGCAAAGGTCGCCGTGCGCCGCAGGTCCTCCAGACTGCCGTAGAGCTTCCCTTGCATCGTGGTCTCCTCCGCCCAGATCTGGCGCCTGAGGCCATTGTGTAGTGGGCAGGACTGCAGCAAGTGTTCTGTTGTCATGCTATCTGTCTGACAGGGGCACTGGTCTGACTGGCCAAATCTGAACTTGGTGAAAAGGTGGTGGTTCATACGGTTGTGGCCTGTCCGCAGCCTGAATATGAGGACCTGCTCAGATCTTGAGAGCAGGTGGTATGGGTCATTTCGGTTGTATCGTGGGTGCTGTTGGAGCCACTTGGTGTGTTGCTTTGCCTTGATGATGGTCTTGGCTTCTTTGAAGGTGGTTGACCTGTCATTCTGTTCTTTTGTGGTGCCCTCCTTTGCCAGAGTGTCTGCGGCTTCATTGCCTAGTATGTTGCAGTGAGAGGGGACCCATTGCAGCACGACCGTGTGGGCTCTGCACAGGGAGGTCAAGGCAGATGACAGGTCGTTCAGTTCTTTGTCTCTGGCAGTGTCTAGGGCCTGCAGGACTGACTTTGCGTCGCTGAAGAACACAACGTTGTTGGAGGAGAGTGGACTGTGCTCAATGTGGACTGCACCTGTCTTGAGCGCTACTGCTTCAGCCTTGAAGTTGGTGGAGTAGAGGCCAGTAGCGAGGGAGATGTGTTGTTCTCTACCTCCTGGATACCTGATGTAGATTCCGGCACCACCACTTCTGACAGCCTGGTCAGCAGACCCATCAGTGTAGACATGAGTCCAGTTGTGTTGTGGGTAGGAGTTGTTGATGTGTTCCATGGAGATGGACTTCTTTTCAGCATCGCTCTGGGAGTCTTTCTTGCCAATGCCAGGAATACTGCTGTGTATCTGGGGTCTTTCAGCATCGCTCCAGCCTGGGTTTTCAAGGTACGGGGGGATATCTTTGGGTTCTTGATCCAGGATATCTTGGCATTTCCTTTCCAAAACCCTCGTCTGGTGGATGAAGCTCCCTCTCTTCAGTCTTCCTTTTGTTGGTTGGCACAGTCTGTCTTTCATGGGATGATTTGGCAGTCTGTTGAACTTTGCTGCCTGGGTGAGGAGTTTGGTGTCCCTTCTGTCTTCTATGGGCTCAAGACCCGTGATGGTTTCCAGCTCTTGAATAGGGGTTGACCGCATGGCGCCAGTGATGATTCTGGCCGCCTGGTTCTGCACCTTGCTGACTCTGTCAAAGTTTGACTTGCTTGCTGTGCCCCATGCCGTCACCCCATACTCAAGGACTGGTCTAACGCTGCCCATGTACATCTTCTTGAGGATTGCTGCATCTGCCCCCCATGTTGTGCCGGTTAGCTTTTTCATGAGTGCTAACCGCAGTTTGGCTCTAGCTTCGACTTTCTCTGTCTGCTGTTTCCAAGTGAGTCGCCTGTCGAAGGTCACGCCAAGATACGTGGGGGTGTTGTCAGCTTGCAGCGTCTGTCCGCAGAGCTTGAGGTTGGCCTTCACTTCTTTTGGGGAGAGGCTAAAGATCGTGTAAGTGGTCTTCCTGTAGTTGATGGTGATGAGCCACTTCTTTGTCCAGTCCTCAAGAACTTTCAGCGCCTCTTGCATCCGGTAGTTTGCGGTTGTGATGTGTTCTTCTGAGCACCAGAGTGCAAGATCGTCCGCATAGATGGCCCCATGGACATTTCGAGGGAGGTCCTTGACGATGTCGTTGATGAAGACTAGGAACAAGGTGGGGCTGAGGACTCCGCCTTGCGGGACTCCGTCTTTCAGTGTCTTCTTCCGGCTGTACTGTCCACTTACATGGACTCTTGCTTTCCTGCTGTTCAAGTACTGGCAGATCCATTGGAACATACAACCGGCCACACCACTTTTCTGGAGCTTCAGCTTCAGCCCTTCCTTCCAGACCTTATCGAAGGCCTTCTCCATGTCAATCCAGATCGTCAGGGTGTTTTTCTTGTCCTGGAAGCCATCTTCAATCTTCTGGGCGATATACGTCACCTGGTCCTCAGTCGAACGATTTTGCCTGAATCCTGCCTGCTCTGGGGAAATAGTGTTGTTCTTCTCCAAATGCCAAGTGAGCCTGGTGTTGATTAGCCGTTCCATGAGTTTGCCCACACAGCTGGTGAGACTGATGGGTCTGTAGCTGTCCACCTTTGCTCGGTCTTTGCCCTTCTTGTGGATGGGGACCATATCAGCCTCTCGCCAGATTTGTGGAACATGGCCAGTCTTCCAGCTGTTGTTGAAGATTTTCAGTAACTGTGTTTTTGCCCTTGTGCCTAAATGTAGAAGCATCTCATTGGTTATTTTGTCTGGCCCTGGGGATTTTCTTTCTTGCAAGGCTTTCATGGCGTCTGCTAGTTCATGATGGTTGAATGGCTTGTTCATGTGTTCCTCTGGCTGATACTCCTTGGAGGTTCTTCTCTCCTCCTGTACCTGGGCCTTTCTTTCTTCAGGTACAGTGATGTTGCTGACTTCCTCATAATTATCTATAAAAAGGTTGGCAGCTTCTCTCCCTGTCAGCAACTCTTGGCCTTGTGAGATGGTAATTGGCTCTGCCCTTGTGTCTTCACCATTCATCGGTTTGGTCAGCTTCCACAGCTTGTTTCCGTCCCTATCTAAGTTTAGCTTCTCGGTTTTTTCTCTCCAGCTAGATCTTGCTGCTTGAAGGTAGGCTCTTCTGTACTTGGCAGTGGCTGCTTTCAGGGCGATGTTGTTGTCAACAGAGGGATTCTCCTCTATTTCCTGTCTGCTGCTGCTGACTTGGTCCTCAAGTTCTTGAAGCTCTTCCGTCCAGTAGGGCCTGTAGTTCTTACGTGCGCCCCGTGGGATTGTCTCGGAAGCCGCTTTCAGAATGGCCTGATTGAAGTTCCTGGTGACTCGGTTGATGTTAAGGTCGTCTGTTTTTAGGCCCCTGGTGTAGAGGTCTGTGAGGCTTGCAAACATGTTCCAGTCTGCCTTCTTGTAGTTCCACCTTGGGAACGTTGTTGAGTTCTGTGGTCTGTACTGCAGGTTGATGGCCAGCTTTACTGGTCTGTGGTCGCTGCCTCCTAACTGGCTCAGTACCCCTCTGGTGGTCTTCTTGGAGAGATCATCAGTTGCAAAGGCGAGATCTGGGGTAGAAGTTGACAGCCACCTGCGTGAGAAGAAGGTGGGTGGGTCTTCTGGATCATTCAGCAGAACCATTTGGGTATCAATCTGCCAGTCCTCCACTTCCTCTCCTCTTCTGTCCGTCTCTTCATAGCCCCAACAGGTTGAGTGGCTGTTGAAGTCTCCAACAACCAAGCAGTTCTCAGTGGGTAGGTTTTCCAGGTACTGCAGGGAAAGTTCTTTGTCTTGGGGGCAGTACAGATTGTATATTGTAATTACAGACCTGTCCATTGTGATATTGACTCCTTGGATTTCAGCTTGTTGGTTAGTGACTACTTTAATTTCTTGTGCTGGGATATTGTTCTTGATGAGCATCAGCACTCCTCCTTTGTGTCTTCCTTCTCTGTCTAGCCTGAAGGTTTGGTATCCTCTGATGGTGAACCGGTGGTTTGAATTCAGGTGGGTTTCTTGGATACAGGCTACATCAATATTGTCGGCGTGCAGTCTTTCAGTGAAAGGAAGCTTTTTGTTGTGTATTCCCTCCGCATTCCATTGAAGGATGTTCAGCGGTCGAGGGGTCTCTTGAGTGCTTGGTGTTCTTTCTTGGCCAGCCGCATTTACCCTCCGCCTCCGTAGCCTGGCTCCTCGCAGCGGGACGGGGTGACCTCCGGTAGCTTGGGTTGGACCCCTTCGAGGCATGGGGTCCGGCACTCTACCAGGTTTTAGTTTCTAAATGCAATGCTTCTTTGAAATGGTTGTTAACTAATGGAATATCCCACCCATACTTTTTTTGTTTACAGTGATTTCAAAACAACACTTATTCGAAAATGTAGATATGTTAAAATGAATACTAAACTAATGCTTGATAATTTGCTACAACCATTCTTTTATAAAGGATAAAATGCGCTTAAACTCAAACACACCTGCATATTGTTCGTTGATACTGAATTTCTGTTAACGATTCAAATTTGGTCGTTTTAAAATGGTGGATAAGTAGCGTTAGCTTCGTTGCTGTTAAACATTTTGACGTCATCAGTACATTGCGCGTTAATCAGATTACGTCATAATAATAGAAAAAGTTTTACTGTCTGAGTGTGGTTGCGTAAAGTATTGAACATATGGTTCCTTTGTATTTGATATTTTACTGCCTGGTGTGATGCAAATGGCAAACGGTGTATATGTTCACCATATAGTACTGTTGTAATAAAACTGCGTTACCTTTTTACTGAATGGATGGGCAAATAAACAGAGTGCAGTGCAAAAGAAATGTAGTTTTCTCTGGGTTTTCATTGGTGAAAATAATGTTAGTTCTACCGAAAGCAGTGGGTATCGATACTAAATATTCTTATAGCATATTTTCCCTATGTTGTCCCTCGTTATAGACTAAGTGAAAAGTGTCCATGTCTTTTATTCATGTAGTGAATTTTCAGATATATATTCAGATTTCTCTTCCATTTTGGCTATAATTTGAGAGACAGAAGCTCATTTAAGTTTCTTTTCACTGTGTTTTTGTTGAAACCTACGTTTTGAACTAGATCTACATCATGTAAGCACTATTTTACTAAATTGAACGCTCGTGTGAGGCTTAAATCTTATTTTGTTCCGTGCAACTCGTGGTTCTTAGCACAGAGTATATGGCTTGATAAATATTTTATTTTAAATATAGATATATCTTGCCTGTTTGACGACTTTTTCCACGAAGTATTCTGTGCTTTCCAATTTTGCTTCAGCAGTATACGGTGGCCATATTCAATTGTTAACTTTAGTTCAAATGTTGAACTCATTATGTATACACTCTGTTTAAGCATGTCTTGTTTTGATATTATTTTTAACCTCTTTCTGTTAATCGCAGAGTTATTTTAATGATTGTATGATGTTCTAGCTTTGCAATGCATTTTGTAAAAGGGATTGTCAACCAGATGACACAGTATCACGAAAAAAAGTAAACTTTCAAAAAATCGACAATGGTGCATCAAATTGTTTATAAAAATATTCCTGATACATAACATCACTTGAAAAATGATGACATATTTTCAAATTTTCAATATTTTCCATTAAAATAATTACCTGGGTACGTCTATCAGGTAAAAATATAAATAAAGTATTCATCACATGATTATCCTACGCGCGACTGGCGCATGCGCAGTTGTTTCAGTGTCGAATTTAAAATGGTAAGTATTATAGATAAATGTCAGTCTATTCATCAAAACACAGTGGTAATTTGCACAACTCCCACGAACAGTAATATCAATTGTCATAAAATGGACTAGTCATTTTGCGGGCCGTCTATAAAACATGTTGTGCATTATTTGAAATCTGAAATATATAATACAATCAGCAATTTACCAACTTAAAATTACTTATTTCGTTTCTGAATACTTATAAGTAAATTTGCACAGTAAAAGCATATTGCTTTGTTTATAATTTCTTATGTTTTCTCAACATCTTGATTCAATCATGATACCACACTAGCATAGGTTTATTACGACCCATGCAATAAAAATGCATTACTGACCTCAGTGACTGGATATCTCCGTGCAAAAATTATGCATAGGAAAACAATTCCTTTCACGGGAAACTAAGAAACAAAATGGCTTTAACATTCGTTGTGTTTATTTTTGCGCGGAAATATAGCATGACTTGTTATATTGTTAGAACGGGAAATTCGCGGTATTTTTTAAATGAAAAAGCCCACTGTACGGATGAGATTCGTAACGTTAATTGGTAACTTAACACACAAATGCTTATTTTTAGGGGTCATATAGTTGTTATCGTATATATTTATGTAATTTTATTAACTTTAATGCCGATGTACGTTGAGCACCTGGATTGTGCATAAAAAGTCATTATCTGGTTGACGAATCCCTTGAAGCACTTTTGAGCGCATTTCTCTTTACGAAATGAGTGCTATTTAATCTGGTATATAATAATAATAATAATAATAATAATAATAGTAATAATAATAATAATATATTTGAAATTATTTAGTGTCAGCATGAGCAATTTAACCGACTATTTAAGTAGATTTTCTAAAGTGTGCTGCATCAAAATGTGTATTTTCACGTAGTTGGTTTAACGAAATTCCAAATATCGATAATACATTGCATATGTATGGCCACTTTGTTGCTTATTTTGCTATTTTCCAATTGTGTTTGACCTTTTTAAATGAAGAAGGATGAAAATTGCACCCAACTAAACGTTTGTTAATTAAGATTTTTGACATCTGCAGAGACGTGTCATACGTCAAGTATACAATGCAGAGCAAGGATTAAGGGGCTATTGAGTATTGTTTGAATTGTTTGCATGTTCCTTGTTAAAATATTATGTCGACTAATACTACAATATTTGAACGGCACATCACAAGTAGGTATGTTTTGTAAGTTGCTTAAAAGCGCATAAAGGGTGTAAATGGCCAAATTCGGAGTCTACAATAAAACGGTTCGTTTATTGTCTGTCTTAGCAATGTGTTTACGTTAGTATATAACCTACGTCAGAAACATTTTGTTTGTTGGATACTGTTATTGCAAAAAGACTGATCCTCAAAGTAAAACTGTTTACAAATACTAGCTATATTTAGTGCCGAATTAAATATGACTATTCACCGATAACATTCGGCCAGCTGCACGATATTCTACTCACTACTTCAGCTAGTTTGCAAACACCAATTTAAACCGAACTTCAAAATGTTTAAATTCCATTTATTGTGTGAACATGTGTAGCTCATTATGCATTGTTTACATGTTTGGTACCTCAACATTTAGCTTTCAATGTATAGTTCACCGTGTATCATCTTGTTAGTGCCTTTAAAAGTCCAAAACCAATAATAAAATTGTTCTTTGTGCGATTACCCAATATATAGCTTACGAAGGCTAAAAGAAAAGTCAGGTAATGTACTATTGAAGAAATATGTCGCAAACGTTCCTTTAAGCAACTGATTACTACACATTTTAAGAGAAATACATTGAAAGAGTTTCTCTTATACTTGTATTTTGTTGATAGTATTTTATATGTTTTATAACATGTTTCAGTGTGATTAAATGTCAATATGTTTTTGACTACGTTCGTTTGTGTTGTTGCAATAAGACACAGTTTAGAAGTCAGTAAGTAATACAAGGTATAATTTATCTAGTTGATTGATCGTTCGTTTTCATAACATTCAGGCATGTTTATGGCCGTGATTCCCAATTGTTGATTTACGTATGTCACATTTTGGAGGGATTGGTACAAAGAGTCTTTCCTTTCGTGCGATGCTTTGACCGTTTCTTGGACGATGTCCCTCTTTCAGTTGGCCATAGAACAGCTCCTTTGGTAGCCTATTGCATGAACATTCGTACAAATGTACGTTAAAGTTACTGTATGTTCAGTTTACTTCCTTGACTCGATTGCGAAATCCAGGAGGGGTGTTATGTTTTATAATGTAGAAATAACCAGTAATCAATTATTCTGTAAATGTAAATTACAGTTTTATACAATAACGCGGAATCAAGTTCAATCGACAACCAAATCGTTTTCTTAATAATGACGCTTTTGCTTGAGAAAATATTTATTAAAAACCCCACAAACATTGGTTCTATATTTGTGTTGTATTTTAATAATCTCAGGTGCACATTTATGATGTCAATTTATCTATAGACAACGCTAACAATTATACATTAGAAGCGTTAACCTTGACGGTCCAATATTTTTAGGGGGTACTCCACCAAAGATCTCCGTTCTATAGGGCAATCATTGGCTCCAACCGCTCGTGTACATACGTAGCCGTAGCAGCCGGACGATCGACTGTGCCGCCACCGTCTCTGACCCACACAGGTAGGTCGTCCTGTTATGTTTTTATCTTGATGGGCGACTACAATCCATTAAAAAAATCACAGATATGCTACAAGTAATGTGCAAGAAAGTGCTTACAGACCTAACATAAAGTCATGTTAACTGTTCAATTTACATAGTACTAAAATTTTTAATTACCATAGCTTTATTATATATGTTTAATATGTTCCTTTTATATAATCAAAAGTATTGCAACGATAACATCGTATTGTAATACTTTTTTCATAATTCTAGTTAACAAAAACTAAGGAATATAAGACATTTATGAGGAACGATTCTCGCATGCTATGGAATTTTATTATTTCACATGGGTATCAAAAAGTTATAAAACATATTCTTTCTCTCCGAATTTATATTGATCTGTATTTGAAACATAGCACTGAGTGTGCATAAGGTGTATATACATGTCAGAACTGAACGTCTGCCATTAAAATCATATGCATGGGCGTGACAAGACTTAATATAGAAAGATATTTTAGGTATCAGTGGCCTAAGAATGGAATAATAGTAACTGCTCGTGAACATGAATCAAAATTTGACCCCAAAACAGGCACATTGTATATTGGCGAGTATTTCAATGCACAACTAATGGGTGTCTATCAGTGCGTTGTTACCAATTACTATGGAACGACCATGACACTCTTCTTACGCATAGTGGCAACAGGTTGGTTCATTTTATGTGTATGTCATTAAGGCATATGCTGTACAGTGATTATGCAACATAGGTAAAGCAACACACAATAATTTATTGTATTATTTGAACATGAATTGTTTATCGCTACAACTACCCCATGTCCATAAAATGTTTACATCTTCTTTAGTCTTTAAAGTATGGGTTGCTATTTCAGTGGCCGATGCCTGCCGTGGAGGGGATTCTGCTTTCCCTGACAATGTTGAGACAAACAAGATTAACTACCTGAAGATGGACTGTATCAACGTACCCAAGGGTGTCCCGACTTAGACCTTCGACTGGCAGCGTGGGATAATGGTACATGGAAACCAACTCCATTAAAACATACGTCGTCGATAAAGGCTACAGGCTTTCGCATTATATAATGATTTTTAATTTAAATCAAATGGAAAAAGTAATGCCGGTTTTGGATTCATAGTTGCTGCTTATTTTTCATTGACATGATTATTCCTGCATCCATATGAGTTCCTTCTTTTGAATGCCTTTTTTAATGCAAATAGTACTTACATTTGCAGTATTGGTTTGCAAACGTTGCGATTTGGTAAACCGTGTATGGGGTAAGGGTAATTTCCTCCTCGGGAGTGTTTCTAAAATCAGACTCCGTAGCATAAGCGACCATATTGTTTTTAAAAATGAAGTTCTGAGAACAAAAACTATAATATCTGATAGTTATAAACTATATTGAGTTTTGGTTTAAAATGTTATCTCCTATAAGTATAGCACATAGTGTTCTCTCCTGCTGTTTCAGCTAGAATTCCACTTTGTTTATATTATATTTATAGTACCAAATAATACAAATACACATGGAAGCAATACCCAAATGTGTTTGCAGATTGACAACACTTTGTCAGACACCAATACAGTTCCAGTTGGGGAACGTATGATCATTGATCCCAATGGTAAGTTGGTAGGACCGTATGTTTACATATTATCTGATGTTGCTGTTCTCTACAAAGTGTTGATCATTTCTTAAATTAAAATTTTTTGTAATGACATTATATAAATTTTCCAATCACTGTTTATTAAGAATTATACCAGCAGGACCTGTATTGTCAAAATAATATTGTAAGCTAAAATAGAACAGTGATTGTAAGGCGTATCTGGGACTTGTCTGTAAATAGGGCCCTATTTTCCCAGCTCTGGAGTATGTATTTTGTCTCCAAAAGGATTCGTTGAACAGTACATATGGGACTTCGACCGTAAAAAATGGGACTTTGAACATTACATATGGGACTTTGAACATACCATATGAGTATCTAAACATAGCATATGGAATGTGGTACTTCAGGGTGCCTACACTTCCTGTGGGTGGAGATGTTAGACAACAGCTATATCTACGCATGCGAAAAGAAGAATAAAATCGGGTTGATGAAATTCAGGAACACACATACCATAAAACTCTATGTGCATTCAGGTATGTAGTGTATTTCTGCAGCCGGGGACTGTATCCTGAACTGCAAATGTCTTTTTTATGCAAATTTAATGACAAATAAAGAGAATTTACTTTGAGGTGTATTATAAAAGTTAGTTTGGACTCGCATAGTTTATGTCTTGGTTGTTACAACTTTCAACAATAAATGCTGTAGTTTCATTGATTTGCAATGAAGTAATGACATTTGGTTCATCAAATGCGCCCTCCAGACTGTTTACTTCACCTTTTTGTTTCTAGCAGGATCTTTTAAGAATAAATGCTACATTTGCAATGATCTGCAATAAAGTTATTCCTTTTGGTTCACCAAATGCGCCGACCGGTCTGTTTACACCAATGTTTCTTGTCTTTACCAGGATCTTTAAAAAGTTAATGCAACATTTACATAGATCTAAAACAAATGGATGCAGTTTGGTTCACCTAATGCGCCGCAGGACTGCTTCCTCTAATATATATTATAGGATTTGAACGATACCGGCCGCCAGAGCTCAGGTACAGCAGCGATGTGACCGTGATGGCCGGTGACACTGCCAGGCTCACCTGTATCGTCTCCTACTACTCTGCCAGAGGGTAGATATCGAATCAATTTTTGCAAACCTTCAATTGCATCAGAAATATAAACAAAATACATTTTATTATGAAAGTCATAGTTATTTATTAATTGGATGTTCTACATTGACCTAATATATGTGTGTCCCATTCCCTACAGAACACATTCCATACTATGCAAATACGGAAATCAATCAATCGTAACATGATTGGAAACTAACTTTCGTACGGCACATTCATTTTAATGATAATGTATGTATTCAATATCGGGTACGAATGCAGAGTTTACATATTTTAAAGTTCATCTACAATAAAACTCCGACTCCATCAAAGGTAGAGAAACTTATTTATATCGCAAGATCCATTATTTAAAGCAAGTTACCGATATTCAGGCAAATGTAGGGAAACTTATTTATAACGCAAGGTCCATTATTGAAAGAAAGTTACCGATATTCAGGCAAAGGTAGGGAAACGTATTTATAACGCAAGGTCCATTATTAAAAGCAAATTACCCATATTAAGGCAAATGTAGGGTAACTTATTTATAACGCAAGGTCTATTATTTAAAGCAAGTTACTGATCAAATGGCAAATCTAGGAATCTAGGAAGTTCACTTATTTAAAGGAAGTTACCGATCTTCCGGCAAATGTAGCGAAACGTAATTATAACGCAAGGTCCATTATTTAAAGCAAGTGACTGATATTCGAGCAAATGTAGGGAAACTTAGTTATAACCCGAGGTACATTATTTAAAGCAAATGAACGATATACAGGCAAATGTAAATACAAATCAGGAAGCATTGCAATCCAAATTAAATAGTTATATCAGATACTACAACATTAAGTTCAATAAACATTAAATTAAATATCTCAGTTAAAGAATACAATATGAGAGCAGATTTTGTAAGTATGAAAAAAAAAAAATCACATTTATGGTTTGATGTATGAGTGTAACAGATATTAATATAAAAAAACTGCGAGGCGAGACTTGGACAGCTAGAGCTAGTGCGGGAAAGGGTGACCCTGAAAATAACAGGTGCAGTTAATAGTTGCACGCATTTATAAGTAAAGACATTTTAGTGTAAATGTCACTCAAAGGTTTTACTCAGACACTTTTATAATTATGTACCAGCAATATGGCTGATTGAAACATAGGACGCATTAGAAGCCGTAAATCGCAATAAAAATAACAGTGAACTTTACTATTTACATAAGTATTCATATAAGTATATGAATGAAATTCTGATGTTACATATTTTATCACTTAAGCTCTACCTTCATTTCGGACAAGGCTCCCGCATTAAAGAACGCCGTGTTCCAATGCGGTTCCTCGTCCAACAACTCCTACACTAATCCCCCGGTCTGGATGGTGAACGGGATGCCCTTGATTGGTGTGTGGAAATTGTATAATATAAAGTTTGGAAACTGCACTTTGTGTTTTGTGTTGTAATATTATTTTGTTTTAAATATATCATAAACGTCTGTGCCTCTGTTTTTATTTGTAGCCTTATGAAACTATATTAATCATAATCTTATTTTCCAAGGATGTCCTCCGAATTCCTTCGACTGTGTTGTTTCAAAAAAGGACGGATATTCCACGTGTATCCCTTCGAGCCAGGAGTGCAACGCGATTCCGAACTGCTCAGATGGACGCGATGAACAGAATGGCTCTGGTACATAAACACTTGCTTCATGAAATATACCAAATGTATTGTCCGCTCTTGATTACAATAGTGCAAGTCCTTCTTACCAACATATTACATTTGTTATGGAATTACTCATCACGTATAACTGTTAGATGATACCTTAAAGATACAATGTGTTGAATACGAATTTCATATAAAGATTTATCAGAAACTATTTTCAGCAAACGGTGTATACAAAGATGAAATATAGTTAATTGAAATACATTCTTTTTTTTTAAGATGAAAAATGTTCCTAAATACTATTAAACGGTTGGTCTAGTTAACGTTAAAATAAATATATACATTAAAACTTATGTTCTTACCTATTATGCGTTCTATTGCATAAAAAGGTATTGAAAACTGCCATTTTCTTTGTACAGTCGCATATTGAAGTTGTTTTATATAGTGTTAATAGATGAATGTGGTGATGCACAGAAGCCCTGTAACGGTAGGTGCATTCCGGTTTGGAGTTCGTGTCAAGACGTCCTGTCCACGTGCACCTACCTTGGCTTCCTGTGCTACAACAAGCAGTCCTGTGTCCAGGCTGGCAAAGTCTGCGATGGCAACAAAGACTGCGGAGATGGCTCTGACGAGTTGGGATGTTGTGTGTTGATCCGTCTTGATTCGTCTTGCGGAAAAAAAAATCGCTAAATAAACGTAATACAGCCTTTCACTTTTAATTGGAATTTCTCTCCCACTGTTGCAGTCGACATTCGTTAATTTATTTAGATACTTGTTCATATTGTTTTGTTGTTGTTTGAATTATAATACATTAACAACTGGATCGGACAATGAACCTAGGCATTTTATTGTTTTCTCCGTTTTTTGGTTGCTTAATATTCCTGATTGACTTGATGTATGCATGTATTGTGATGACAATAAATCTTACCTTTTCAATAAAATATTAATTTCCAAACTATTAACTTATTGTCCGATGCAGCTGGTGGTCCAGTGATTGGGCGTGGCAGATTCCGACTAAACAGTTAGCGTACATAATTGAGGATTCCAAATTTGATGATGCAGGAAGTCATGTGTTTCCAGTGTTTAGTTCAGAACGAGTATGACGTGCTCTTCGGAGATGGATGCCTTACTCCTAATGGTAAGGCCAAACCTGTATTTATCGCGTGGCAGACTGTGATGGTTGTCCAGATGCACCAGTGTCTGCGCCAAAACGGCATCGAGAGATTTACTCCCTTATCATATTTGTAAGGATAAATGACCTATTTAATAGTGAAACGCATTCAAAGAAACGCATAATAAAAGTTTGGTGATACGCATGTTTTTAAAACGTAAGTATTCCAATTTGTTAACCTTCTGTTGCAGGTACTGTAGCAAATTAAACTTGATTATTCACTGATCCAGGAGTATGAATATGGTGCTTTACGCATGTTGGTAAAGCTTAACCTTTATTTATTTTGCATATCATCCGATGATTGCTGTTTGTCCAAATAATTTAGTATTTGTTTTTGGTAAATCGAGGATTAAGCCCCTAGAGCTGAACTATATCACTAAAGACTTATCAAAAGCATGCCGAAGGAACATTTTCTTAACGATTTTGTAATACATGTATGTTTTGTAATAAAAATGGTAAATTATTTGAATTGATAAACACAGTGATAGTTTGTAAGTAAAATGTCTACTCTGTGCACTGCATTTCAACGCTTACACTATTTTAACATACGCGCTCAACACGATATGATGCTGTCTCCTTAATAGTCTTAATTTTACATACACATTAAAAGCCATCAGTTACATACAGATACTAGTGATGTTGTTTTTAATTTAGATGATACGTTGAGATATTAATTTATGCTAATGTTGCATTTTTGTAATAAATTATTTTTTCATGCGTGTTAGTTGAAAGATACATATTATGGAAGTGTGCGGACATTTCTGTTGTTAGTCGATTGTACCTGTTCATGTGCGTCTAGAATATGTTACATTTTGTAAATTGGTGTTTGAAAATTGTAGTTACTGTGTCACATATATATATGTCTGAAGTGAATAAACAGCAAATCTTACATTCAATAAGCTATGCCTATTTAACTTTACAAAAATATCTGTCTTGTAGACAAAATTGAGCCGACAGTTACAACCAATGACACGTATTTTACCAAGCCTGACAGTGTGATTACCGTCGAAGTGGATGCCATAACAGACGCAGAGTGGATGAACCAGATGGACTTCCGATGGTACTGGTACCGACCCGAGATCGTGGAAAGTGGACCCAACCAAGGTCAAGAGATCGTAGGTAGGGAGTTGCAAGGCATAAACACACAACTTTCAGCACTTTACCTCCCATAATAAAAGAACGTAAGAAAAAACCACTTACCAAGTTTATTTGAGAATATGTTACCTAATATTTTGTTACGGTTATATTGAAGTAAACGTGAGCTGCACTTGGGTAAAAGTGACAAACCTGGGCTGTTGGACAACTAGGCATTGAAATACACCACATGATGCGATTTAAGTATATACATGAATTAGAGAGATAATTTAATTCATAATTATTTGTGATACCATTTGTGTTGATTTCTATCAAAGGCATAATATATATTTAAACATGTCTCCCACATGTCTCACATTGGATATGAACTAAGTTTAACTTTTCTCTTCGATTGATTTTTTATATATAATGTGCAAATTTAAATTACAGTCAGGGCAAATACTCCCGCCAACGGACGTGTACCGGGATTATTTCCGTGTGTCGCAGAATGGAAAAAAAAGACAATTACCATTCCCAATGTGGATGAAAGCCATTATGAACTGTATCCACTGACTGGGACTCTATTATTTGAGATTGTTGTAGAACATAAATTCGAGTCGGTGGCGAGGAATTGCACTGTCATTGTCGAGCAAAGAATTGATCATCCATGTGAGTAACAATACACTGTACCGTTTTCAGAACGATTGAGACAAGCATTAAACACAAATAAGGCTTCTGTAAAAAATATAGCGTGTTTAACAACACTACAGATTTGCATCCAACAAGTTATTGCTTACCGAAGTGTAATAAAATAGGTGTGTGGCATATAAGTCAAATATGCAATATATATGGTATCTATGGATATCTATGCAGTGAATCATGTACCCTGTAATAGTAAATCAGAGTTAAATATGCTAGGCGAATGCTCAGATTCAAGTCCAAAACTAGTTAAACAACAATGCATTAACATATACATTAAACTTACTAGTGTTTATAGTAATATACATGTGTTGAGTACTATTTCGAATAAAGTCCAGGTTTGATTGATTATATTTAAACAACGCCGTCTTGATATTTGTTTTTAAGTGTTAACATAATTACAGCTAGCGACGACAATTCGCCACCTAACAGTCGTATCTATATATGGATGATCGTTGGCTGCGTGGTTTCTGTCTTAGTATTGGCAGTCGTCGTTCGAGTCGTTATCTATTCTCGAAGACGATGCATGTAAGTTTAATGAGCTTTCAATTACAGAGTTGTGTTTATATCAAGCGTATAACGTATCAGAAATATGATATGTGCAATGAAGACCAAAATGCAGGAAAAGGAAGTTTAAACTAATTATTTTCTCTTTGTTTCGAATGCATTTAATTATAAATATGAAACAATGGTCAAAATACATACCTATATTTATAATTATTAATAGTGCTATAATCGCATTATCAACCATACCGTTTTGTATTGAATTAGTCTTAGCTTTTGTAGTACTCCTGTTGTTTTTTCCATTAACTTCATCATGAAATAGTATAATTTGGTATGCAAGTGTTTAAATCTGCGTGGAATATTCAGGACCTCCAATAGTGAAACTATACAGTATGAAATGAGTGAGGAGGACCATTATCACCAAATACCTATGCAAGGTAAAACCAAAGCATTTCAAATGTTTGCGTGCCTATGCTTTCAATATGTATGTAACACATGTTGAAATAAAGCTAAATATGTCTGAACATACGTCTCCTTTGTTAGACAGATATATAATTCGTACTACGTGTATATTCTTGCTATGTCAACGTGTGATTGGCGTAACTGATATTAGAATTGAAATATCAAATATATATGTTATTTATTTGTACAATGTGATTATTTCAGACTTACTTGCTGCACAAGAACAATGCGGGGACCAGGCGCCGTACTCGTCAATCGGAGACATAGTCGATAAAAGTCCTACGTATGTGACGCCAGTTCCCAACACCGTTTGAAAATTGGCGTTTTAACAGTATACATTTTCGAGAACGATCTTCTTCGTTCGTTTAATGAGGTTCAATTGTGAGATGCTGATAATGCAAACTTGCTGTGTAAATATTTAGACTTAGAACATGTTCATACACATTGTTTTTATTTGTGATATTAATGTCACTTATATCAATATTAATTGAATATTATATTTCATAACGTTTATGTCACGCTACACATACAAAAAGCAAAAACATTTATATTTCATAAAGTTTATCTAACGCTACACATATAAAACAAAAACATTATGGCGTCTATGATAAGAACAGGAAATATCCAATCAGTGTGAAAACAATAAAAAGGATATTAAATACACTATTAACTCCGCAGCATGATCTCCTCTGCCAGGAGACGTTCATTTTATGCATAAGAGGAGGACATAACCGTTATTAATGTGTGATATTTGTTTATTATGTCCCATGTTTGAATATTACTATATCGTGTTTTGTTTATCTGTATCTGCATGTTACTATATCGTGTTTTGATTACCTGTATCTGCATGTTACTATCTTAGTTATGTATAAAAAAGGAGCTTTGAATATGTGATGCGTTAGGAGTTTTGATTAGTATATACATGCCGATTCCAATATAAATGACTATATATGTATTAGTTATTAATACTTTTATTAAGTCAATATCAAACGGATATTAAATTAGAAGTATTTTGTCGGTGTATCGATCGGACCTTCCGGAAAACATTGAAAATAACAAAGATCATAATGATACGGCGGAAACAGATTTAACACTAAATTCAAGATACGTTTATAATTATTTGACAGGGATGGTATGTAAAAAACAATTGTCTGTCTGTGGTAACATGATTGTTACAAACAACATGATCCGTTTGATAAACTGACGATGTCTAAAATACAAGTACAATACATTGACTTGTTTTATGGGTTTTTCACGTCAGACTGATTAACATTTGGATACCTAAGATGGCATAAGCATGAATCTCTGACCATTGGTATGCACGGTTTTAGAATTGTGTATCAAGGTGTATATAATAGTCCTAAACATTTCTGGATTTTCAGGAGTTTGTGTCGATGTGCATAATAGTTAAATAACGTTTCATTATTAAGTTTTAAACTGTATAATAGTGCTCTGAAGTTTCTGATTTCACAAAGGGTGGTATAGCAGCAACTTGAAATCTAATCTATTGATGTTTAGCACAAAACTATATTTGAAACAATTTCTGCCCAAAAACAATTGAAATTAATTAATTGTTTGAAGATTTTAAGAACCCTAAGTATATCGTATAATCTTTACAATATCTGCTTTCACGACAAGTGAAATAAAACACGAAATGATAAACTATCAAATGCGCAATAAATGTTCGGTTACAATGTTTATACTAAGTTGGTAGCCAGGGATGAACACGTATGAGACATATCCGATTCACCAAGGCAAATGTAGTCTGGCCAATGGTCTTGGCGTCGAGTAGCAGGTGCAGCATCTGTAACATTCAAATCAATATACTTAATGTAGTGATATCATTGAGGTCAAACAATATATACAATTAATGATGTTGAAACATTACAAGAGTATCACCTTATTTGTTTTATAAGGTATGATGATAAATGTGCAACGTATGTTAGTGTATAAGTTCTAGTGGTATCGATATGTTCAGTATAGTGCATCGGCTACATATATGACGCGCCACATACCTTTTGCGGATTCCATATTGTAATAACTGTTGTCAGTCCCTTCAGGATTCTTATTTGCTTCTTTATCAGAACTGCAACATAAAATATTTCAACATACATATATTTTAACAAACAATTTAAACAAAATCGGTATTTCAAATAATGTTATTCATTTAAATATAATGCAAAACATATTGCAATTAAAAAGTGTAGACCCCTTCCCAAATGTTGTTAGATATATTATAACATTGCTCTCGCAAGGACTTTAGATTTTACAGGCACAACGCGCTCATTTACTGCAAATATGGTTCAACATGGTCATTGTGACAAGATTCGAACTTTAATGAACCTACATGAACCGTCTTCGAAGAAACACTGTCAGCCCAATGATGGTAGCATTTTTAATAGCATTTAGTAGCATTCAAAGAGCATGTAGTAGCATTTTGTATAGTGAAATGATACTAGACTAGTAATTTTACATGAAGCGTCTTCGGAGATACAATCAGTCCAGTGTTGACTGCTAACGCAGTAGAGGCAATCACCCATCCGACTATTCCAACATTAGACGTCGCGATAATCTTATCAACTGTAACAAGAAGTTTTAATATATTTATTATCTACATAACGATAAACTGTTTTCAAGCTGAGGAAGTTGTAAGCTGCTATTTTATCAGCTATTAGTAACCGCTAATGTATCTATTATATCGCTGCTTTTGTAATTTTCAAATAATTATGTTGTTTTGTAAACATGTAACATTTCTACGTAAAGATACGAACACAACAGTATAATTATGCTAAAAAAAACAAATAACATGTATAGTACATACTTTTAATCACTCTACACAGCCCCAAATACAATTGTCGCTAATAGAACATCAAAATGCATGGTTTGTATTGCTTTAGTTTAAAAGAATTTTGAAGTGTGTTTAGTTTGTTTGTAGCACTAGTTAGTATATTGTGAACATATTAGCATATTCGAATAACAGAGGTCAAACGATGACAAAAGAAAAACAAACAGTGTACCACATGTTTTCCCGGTGTATCACTCAACACAGCCTTCCATACAAGTGCCGTCAATAGAACATCCAGTTCTTCAGATGTTAGTACGGCGCACGTTCGGGGACACAGGCGATCGCATCTGCGTTCATAGTTATCCAAAGCACAACCCCTGGTACATTCGCCAGTGTATCTGCTACATGCGCTATCCAAACAGTTTGGACTGCATTTCTTGAAGCACATATTTCCATAAGTATTATCAGTCGGGCACTCAATGCATGCACCAGTTGTTTGTATTCAGATGTTTTTTTTACAGTTCAAACTACATGACACGTTGCACGTGGAACCGTAGAACATATTGTTAGTACATTCGTTGCATGTTCCAGTATGCATGTCACAAACATGACCCCAAAAGTTAGTAGGACATTGCATATTACAAACCTGTCCATAATAACCAGACATACACTCAACACAGACACCTGTAGTTCGGGCGCAGCATCCTTGGCTATTACTAGAACATGATTCGTTGCACAAATCTCCTTACTAACAAAAATTGCATTGCAGACATCTGCCAATTGACTTACACCCATTTTAACAGTTTGTTGAGCAGTTGTTGGTACAGTATACCCCATACCATTCTGTGATGCAATTGTAACAGTGTCCTATGTATTGGTCCCACCCGGAATAACAATTCTGAGGGCAAAGTCCTTCACACATATTCACATGGTATCCTGTTTTACATCCTACACAGTGTATGTGACATTGTGTTAACGGAATGCAATCCCCGGTATTAATATTACACGATCCATTACAGTATTCTGAACAGTTTCTCCCACAAAGCTGTCCGTATCTGCTGGGTGGACGTTCCGAGCACATTACTGAGTTATCACACTTCAAACAACCACTGTAACACGGTGATATGCATGTATCCCCATAATATCCTGTTTTACATTGACATGAACCATTGCCTTAATTACATATGTCAAGACAATTCTAAGAACAGTAATTAGGGCAAAGATTGCCATAATATCCATCCATTCATAAGCATTCTCCAGTTTGAAAATTGCACGTGCCATTAAAACACCCATTGCCACACGTATTCACACATGAATAAATGTATTTACCTTGCATACAGGAACTGCACCCAGATGCATCTGTGCATGTTTGGCAGTTTGGTACTGAACACGGTACACAATTATCATTTTGATAAGGAAAGTATCCATCCACACAGCTAGTACATTTGCTGTTTTGATCACAGGTAATACACGGCTGTGAACATTTCTCTGCTATTTTGTAAACAATAATAATGATCGAATGCATATGACTGCAGTATATTGACTATCTGTATACATTGAAAAACCTGAGTAAATTGAAATCCGGCTGTAGTAATAATAACAGGTATCTTCCATCCACTAAAGATGTCAGTCCTCCCCCCCTTTTAGACGGCTGAAATGAAATACTGAATACAAAAAAAATGTTTTACTAAATATGGTTTTACAGAAATTCATTGAGTACGTACGCTTTTAACCATAGTGCACTCGGCCCGAAGCATGTACGTTAAACAATCTTATTAACACTTTCTGCAGCCATTGAATATCATCCCTGTTTAAACAAGTTTTAAACAAAATCATTAAAATGTGCATACTTAATGCAAGAATAACATTGTTTGGTTTATGCCAATTTATTTATCATAATTAAATACCCTGCTGCTTAACCATTTTTTTTTTCGTTTATTAGTTTGCAATGCTAAAATGCTTTAACAGAGCAAAAAATAAGGCGCGTATTTGCGTAAATACCCAATTCTGAAACACCATTTACTGAATAAATTAAAAACATGTCAAGTGTTAAATGTAAGCTAAATATGTAGTATTTTGATCGCATCTTCCATGCATGCTTGTAAAATGGTAGGAATTGATGGAATTTGTGTGTTACAGTTTTACTCAATTTGAGTATTTCCAACAATGACTGTAATGGCGTACGTAATTTCAAGTACCCAATTACACCACACAGTACTCAGTTATTTAAGATTATTGGGTTAATACCCAAATCTTGCAAAATACATATCTGTTGCTATGGTTAAACATTTAAAGCATTCATTCGATTAGAGGTTCAAAACAAACGGTATGAATGTTAAATGTATACGTGCTTTACATTGAACCTCTGTTCTGTATTAATGTTCTCTTGCTCTTTATGACTCGTAAGTTTGACAATGTTCTTGGGAATGACAGTTTTGAATCTCGCATTGCACTTATTACACAAGTCTGACGACGAGCAATACTGACAATTGTTAGGATATTTATCGCTGCAGTTGTTCCCGAAAAGTCCTGGGAAATAGCAATGCGATATTTATAACGGCAACCACATGTGCATTTCCGAGAACAGTTTTGTCGATAATAGGCAACGCAACAAGCAAGACGAATTACATTATTCTGTCGCAAAGGCCATCCACAGAATACTAATTGGACACTAGTTCGCATCGCTCTCCAAAAACACAAAGGACTGCACACTGTGCATTGAGAAGCAACAAACACTTCTGCCATTTGTTAGGACATGATAACTGACAATTTGAACCATACGAATAAGAATAATAATACGATTGATTATGACATGCTTTGCAATTGTTATTGCAAAAATGTGCACAGTTTAAACCATAAAAACCGTCTTTGCAGTATTTACATTTATCGCCCATGAACTGTCCCTTACTGATACAGAATGAAAATCCACCTACAAAGAAATGAGTTAATAAAAGAGATATCTGGTTAAACACGATGCAATTTGATAAGCGAAAAAAGCAGTACAATTTATATGTACTCATTTGATCTTAAAAGTAAAGTACATACTATTTACTACAGCGTTTAATCGTTTTACCTATTGTTTTCCTTACAGTTTATTTGTCAAGAGTTCAATAAGTGCAACGCAAAGACTAACTAAATTTTCTGGAGAATCATGTCTACTGATGTTTGAATAGAAAAATCAACTTATATAGTATATAACTATTTAAATTTGCTAGATAATAATGTGTACAAACCATTGTTTATAATAATATGTTGTATAGTTATATATTATGTACTTAAATTGCTAGACAATAGTTCTGCTGATATTTGATTATTATAATCTGCTGTAAAGATTTGTAACTAATATGTATACACTCTGCAGCTGATTAACACACGTGTTTCATTGTACATTTAAGAAATAGTGGAACTTTGAGAAACTAGCACGCGTTACTGAAGATCAAACAGCCCAGTCACGACAAAGAACAGGACATTCACCGTCGATGTGTGAAAGGTGTTCATGAGGAAATTAATGGTTAGGATTATATGGAAATTCATGCTTTAACGAATCTGGACTGAAAGTAAGCTATGACTAAAGTGCAAAGTGTATTTTTCCGACAAATGCACACAATGATTCCGGAAGAAAATTAACGGTATACATTAAATTATATTGGTGAATGTAATAGTGTTAATAATTCACCAGGTTGTTAAATTTGTGAATAAAACATATATTTTATATTAAATTCATATATAGTTTGATGCAATTGAGTTGGGGTTTAGTGTTTTGAACAAGACTGTTTAATTGTTCATAAATAAGCGGGTACTTTTGGATTCAAGCTAGGGTAGATCTCAATAGTATTTGTCCTTGAATAATTGTAGATGCATAACTAAATACCAGCCTAGGAGGTCATGTGTTTGAAAGCGTTGGGTTGTCTTTTGCTATTAGAATCTGTACGCAAACAGGTTTCATGGATATATTTTGGGAAAGTTGGGAATAGGTCCCAAGAACGTATGCTTACATTTATGACGTGACTCGGATTACAGCATGTATTCCGATTTTTTAAGGTTTATGGTCTCATTAGTATTAATATGTTCTTCAAGGGTTTAGTATGATTAAGAATGTATGTTGTGTGTGCCATACTGATATAGACTTACATGCGATAGATCAGTAAAGTATAAGTGAAACTCCACAAGTTACATATATATCGGTTTTGAATATGTATGTATCGAGTGCAATTGACATTCTTTATTTTCAAGCTTACCGTCGACGCCGAATATCGACATTTATTACTATGCCACGTTTTATTTCATGACTGCGCATGTCGACAAATTCGTTGTTTATTAAAAGCATGAACTCAATGTTTCTCACACGTTTTGTACATACGCTATTCGTTGACTATTCAAACAACTAGGTTGCATGAATATGCATAAACGAAATGTGCCTCCTGCAGCAGTTGCATGGTCCGTCTACTTTCTTAAACTTTTTGCTTTGCTGTTTTAATATAAAGAACTATTGGAGAAACAGAAGGATGAAAATACTTATCCTTTAAATGTGAATTGATTGTTTGACATCAACATGCACATGGTAGAAATCACGATATAGAATATAGAATGTATGAAAGTCCAATAGTCATTGTGTGTATTGTTTTTATTTTCCTTGTTGCTATATAAGGCCATGTGTCCCGGTGCCCCATAGTATGAATTTATTTATTTAGTAACTGTTGTAAATTCTTCTCAGAGAAATATTCGCCTTGCATTGATGTTTGAAGCTCGTGCCTCACATTGAATGTATATCAGTCAAAATTCGTAAGTACATTTTAATTAACATATAATAGTCGTATACATAAGGTTTTATAGAATATTATGTCCGTGTATGTCATGAATTATTAGGATATAAAATTAAATTATACATCTGCGTATACTAGTCCAGTTTAATATTTTGTCAATCACAACAACTTTAATCTAATTCCATATCCACATTGTTATTTATTAAAAATGTATTTATTCAGTGCAAATTTGATAATTCAAAATGTTTTCAACATTATATTTCATCACTTTGAAATGACTGTGCAAATTAATTATAATAGTTGCACTCAAAATAGTTAATTTTGCATAAAATTGTCAAAGTTTCAAAACAAAAGCATTAAAACATGCTGTTATTGATTACCGTTCATTACTGCTAATTAGGCATTCGCTGATAACCGTCTCCGCGACCTAGTGGTTAGGGCGTTCGACTGCGGAGCCGGAGGTCGAAGGTTCGAATCTCGCACAGGGCTTGTTCTGATATGGCCAGTTGCCTACCCAGTACGCTCGATAAATCGATTACCGATTGGTACTTATTGCCTTCCCGCCAAGCGCCCGGCATATAGGATAGGAATCGGGAGTAAAGATGTTCATCAGTAAAGCTGAGTAAAAAACTGGCAGGCCCTTAATCGCGGGGGGTAACACTATAATAAACAAACAGTTTACACTTATTATGTATAAACAATTCATACCTACACACATAACTGCGTCACGTACAATTGGTTTTAAATCATTTTTTACATGTCATAACCTAATGCATCTTTTTGTAAAAACAACAACAATATATTAAAAATGGGAGCAATATAAGACATTTGCCGCATGACATAACCAAGTGAAAAAAAAATGATGAAAACATGAACCTGAAACCTTGGTTCTTTCCCGCGGAAGATTGTCATGCGATAATCATTAGGCATGATGTATGTTGCTTGGGTAAGACGAAAGTAACGTCTTAGTAAGCAGTGAAAGTTAACAGGTTAACTATCACGTACACTGGAGTTGTTGTTCTATGTATTTTATTTTAAAAGTATTATATATCTTTATACTACTATTTTCAGCGGCATCAGATGTCAATATGTATTTGTCTTCCTTGGTGTGTCTTGCTGTGATGTCCAGCAGTGTAAAAGGCAGTATGTAATAATTGTTATCATGTATAATTCGACATTTTAACGACACTAAGAACTGTCATTAAATATGTTCACTTGAAAGCAGCTTAAGCATGTATTGCACAAGATGTCAAAACTAATAGGTGCATTACGCGTTAGATTTCACCTGGCACTTCATGAATACTTCGTTAAAGTCCGCAATGCGTCTAAATGTATATGGTAAATATCAATATAAAACGAGATATTGTATAGCACGTGCTATTCACAAAATCATAAAATGCTATCAAGAAATGTACAGCCTAATGTTCAGAGCGCCAACTAACAAGTCCTTGGTTATTGGTTCGAATATTTTTTATTTTCGTCGGGTAAACAGTGGTGATATGCATAATTTCCTTGTAGCTTAAAATGTTAAAATGATGGAGTTGCATCAAGTTCACCCAACGTTTTAGCCTATATGTATAAAAGTTTTAGGTATTGTTGTAGCACAAAAATACATTAAAGTGTTTTCATCTAATCAGAAGGTTGGTCGCTTAAATAACAATAAATGTCGATAAACAAAATCGGGGCCTTTTTACCCAGCAGACGGTCACCAGGAGAGCTGTTCTGAGAATTTTGAGAATTAATTTACAAAATAAAGATAAAAATAACGTTTCTACTTTAGTAAATCATTGAATCATTGGATAGTATGGTCTCATGTGAAACCAAGAAAACAGACACTGATTGCGATTGTAGTACTAGAGACAACCAACGAAGGTGAATAACTTATTTGCAATATTTGTCTTGTTATCAAATACAATAATACAATAATTAAACATGCAAACACATCTAAAATTAAAAATAAACAAAATAAAAAAGTTGCTATCAGAATGACCAAAGTCGTTATAGAAACAGTATTGTGTCTAAAAAACATATTGCTGAAAAAACCAATACGAAACATTGAACTCGAACGCCTGAGTCACGGTTGATGTCCTCAATGGTTATTCAGCGTATTTACGACATATGATTGTCTGATTTACAACATATATTTGCATAATTTTAACTGTCATCGATTGTGATTACGACAACTATTAAACACTAGCCGAATATCATGGAAGATAAACGAAGTGCCAGACTAAACCTAAATCACAATACAGAATACAAATAATTACAAACCTTGTATACCAAAATGAAGAAAAGCAGAAACCATCATACGGTTTCCATGTTCGTGTGCCAATCCAAAACAAGTAGTATATTTAACTCCAGAAAGAAATTGCATCCTTTCTTAGTGCGACATTATTTTGTAAACTTAAAGGCTAGTTTTGGAAAATAAAATAAAATAAATTCTTTATGTCAACAAAATCTTACTTTTCATGACGGCACTTTGTAACTTGGTATATTGCAAATCAATTGCAGTCGAAATTGTAAAAGCTTGCAAACCAAATTACAGTCAATGTCATGACTCCATGTAATTTAATTTATCAAAGGTCTTATAAAAGTCTTTAAGACAAATAGTATTTTGAGCAAATTCTTAATAATAATAAGTTAAGTGTTTGATTTGTTTGGTATTTCGCATGCATATTAACATTAACAGAGTTTGAACCATTTTCAAAGAATTCTATATTTAAAAATTATGTATTAAACTTTAATTGCGTAGAAAGTTAACATTTTATGTCCTGATTTGATTTTAGGGGGTACTCCACCAAAGTTCTCCATTCCACATGGTCATCAATGGCCTAAACCCATCGAGTACATTCGTAGGGGAAGCAAACGAATATTCCCGTGTGTTGCCGCCGGGTCAGGTCCTCTAAGGTAGGTCTCCGCAGTCTTACACACACGGAATATATCGAGGGTTGAACACCAGGTCCTCTAAGGTAGGTCTCCGCAGTCTTACACACACGGAATATATCGAGGGTTGAACACCAGGTCCTCTACGGTAGGTCTCCGCAGTCTTACACACACGGAATATATCGAGGGTTGAACACCAGAAGGTACCAACTGTCACTGATTTTAATGGCAGTTTGTATCTTCTGTTTTTCAACCCTCAATATATCTGTTTTATCTACATGAACAGCTTTTTGTTAACCGTTATTAAAGATAATGTCCACTTCGTGTTAACTGACCTAAAGTGTGAAGACATTTGAAATGTTAGTAGAATGGCAATTACCAGGACCATTAAACACGGTGTGATACTTTTCTGTAAACCATTTTCTAATTCAATTGATTTATTAATTCATAATTTCATTTATACTGATCATAATTATTTCTTAACATTTGGTATTAAAAATATACTAATATAACATCCAGGGTTCTGGATGCATGATGAGTATAAACATGAAATACGACATCAGTTTGCATCATCGTTTTCTTACATTGAGTGAAGTCGTTTGTGTATTATGAAAACGTCATTGCAGTTTTAAATCTATATGTCAGATATGAGTGGCGATTCAATGGGAAAAGGCTAAAACCTTGGGGAAATGATGCTAAAGTTGACATGGATACAGGGACACTGTATATTGGCGAGGATTTCAGAAAACAAATCACAGGCGACTATCAGTGCGTAGTAACAAATGACTACGGAACAGCGATGACACCGTACTTGCGCATTGAAGCAGCGGGTTTGCTTATATTATTTGCAATATTTAGTCAATCTGTTTTACACATACAATAATCGCACAATTTAATTATGTACATTGCTTTTACTTGTTGTTTCAATATGCGTTTCACACACGCACTGACAGCACATTGTATGGGCACCTCTTTTGTGGGCACATAAAACATGCTAGCAACTATTCTCAATCGTTAACTATTTAATTACTGCAAAAACGCGGCCAACACATGGTTATTTGGCAATTAATAATCGTGTATCGCTTTAAGCTCACTGTCATTGTAACACCTGCTAATTTTGTGTCATTGTTCTTAATGTTAATCTAATTTGGCGGATGGTTGTCAGTGGCCAATGCATTCCCGGGAGAAAATTATGTTTCCTCTGTCGAGGCATACAAGAGCAACTATTTCCGTATGGACTGCCTCAACATTCCCAAGAGTGTGCCACCGTGGAACATCGTGTGGCAACGTGGAAAAATGGTAAGTTGCCACGTTTTTGGGGTTGATATTCTTGTTATTGAATTGCTTGAATTAACTTCAAGTGATTTTAGCCTTAAAATTAACATATAGTATTGAAATACGAAATATTTAAAACTGGGAATTACACAAATTTCGTCGGAAATAAACTTGAGTTTTCCTGTCAACCTATCTTGACAACTGGGGCGCTTGGAATTTGTTATTCGTCGTACTTATTTGAATAAAGTTCATTTCGAAATTATTCAAGAATAAGTTTAGTACACATATACATCTGAACCTCACTCTTGATTTCAGGTTGACAACAGACTTACAGACTCTAAACCCGTTCATGCTGATGAGCGATTGATAATTGACCACCGTGGTGAGTTTGAAATATTTACGAATGTGCTCTGCAAAGAGGTTGCCATATTGGAAGAATGTGTCAGTGGAACTGCTGATTTTTATTTCTGTTTGGGTACTGTTATACTTTGTTAGAGAGACTGACACTTGAAATCAAGGTCAGTGTTGGAGAGGAACAAAAACTGTATAATATGATATGCAATTATTTTAGGCTCACTTCATTTCACGTGGCTGGAGATGACAGACGCTGGATTTATATACGTTTGTGAGACCATCAATGAGATAATGTCCACAAAAGTCAGGAACACGGACATGATCCAATTGCTTGTGCAGCCAGGTTCGTATTGTAAAAAACAGGTTCTCTGTTGTCATGCGTATCTTATTTTTGAATTCAAATAAGAACAACAATTCAAAAAGCTAAACGTGTAAGACATTCGATTAGCAATTTGACAACAATTGGTCGGTTTTCAGCTATATTTACGTTTAAGTTACTGTTACTATTGTTTGGAGTGGATGCCTGTTTAATATAAAATATGAAGATCATAAAGGATTTATGTTTTTCAGAAAAAGACTGAATAATTATTAATATTCATAGAATACATTTAAAAGAACGTAATTAACGTTATTATACTGCACAACATTCTGTTATGCTTGAAAGGTAAGAATGTCCAAGTTATAAGTATTATGAAGTTGTTGCCCACAATAGAGTTGAATGCATGTTTGAGAAACTTTGTTATGCTTTTAAATTACATTATACATTTATATAGTGCATGGTTTGTTATTGAAAGAATAGCATATGCTACATGTACGTGTACACTAGGGTTAGAACGTGACCGGCCACCGGAGCTCAAGTACAGCAGAGATGTAACCGTGATGGCCGGGGACACTGCCAGGCTCACCTGTATCTTCACCTACTACTCTGCCAGAGGGTAGATATCGAATCAATTTTTGCAAACCTTCACGTGCATCAGAAATATAAACAAAATACATTGTATTATGAAAGTCATAGTAAATTATTATTTAGATTGACCGTAATATATGCGTGTCCCATTCCCTACAGAACACATTTCAAAATATGCAAATACGGAAATCAATCAATCAGTACATGAGAGGCCTTTAATCAGTTTGGAAACTAACTTCCGTACGGCATATTTATTTTAATGAGAATTTATGTGTTCAATATTGGGTACAAATGCATAACTTTTATGTTTAAAAGTTCATCTAGAATTAAACTCCGACTGCATCAGCATTAGGGAAACTTATTTATAACACAAGGTCCATTATTGAATGCAAGTCAAGTTTCCGATATTCAGGCAAAGGTAGGGAAACTTATTTATAAAACAAGGTCCATTATTGAAAGCAAGTTTCCGATATTCAGCCAAAGGTAGGGAATCTTATTTATAACGCAAGGTACATTATTGAAAGCAAGTTTCCGATATTCAGGCAAATGTAGGGAAACTTATTTATAACGCAAGGTCCATTACTGAAAGCACGTTACCGATATTCAGGCAAATGTAGGAAAACTTATTTATAACGCAAGTTCCATTATTTATAGCAAGTTACCGATATTCAGGCTAAGGTAGGGAAACTTATTTATAACCAAGGTCCATCATTTAAAGCAAGTAACTTATATTCAAGCAAATGTAGGGAAACTTATTTATAACGTAAGGTCCATTATTTAAAGCAAGTTAACGATATACACAAACGTAAATACAAATTAGGAAGCATTGCAATTCAAATTAAAAGTAATATCAGAGACTACAACATCAAGTTTAATTAAAATTAAATTAATAACTCAGTTAAAAAAAAATATGCAACATAAAAACAGATTTCTTCCGCATGCTCTTGAAAAAATTTCACATTTTATGGTTTGATGTATGAGTGTTACAGATATTAATAAAGATATGCCAATATGTTATTTGGCAGTGATAAGCTACGCATAGTTTGGATCTTTGACAACAAGGAGGTCGGTAGTGGTTCTACCCTCGTGTTGCCAAACATACAAGTACCTGATCAGAACCAGAATAAGGAAGGGGAGTATGTATGCGAGGCGAGATTTGGACAGCTAGAGCCAGTGCGGGGAAGGGTTACTCTGAAAATAACAGGTGCCGTTAATAGTTACATGCATGTACAAGTAAAGATATTTTAGGGTAAAGGTCACTCTGAGGTTGATACTCGGACACTCATATAATTATGTAATAGCCATATCGCTGGTTTAAACACATGACGCATTTAAAACCTTAAATTGCAATAAAACTAACAGTGTACTTTACTATTTACATAAGTATTCATATTAATATATACATGTAATGCTAATGTTACACGTTTTTGTCACTTAAGCTCCACCTATCTTCATTTCGGACAAGGCTCCCGCATTAAAGATAGTTCCTGTAGAACAGAACGCCGTGTTCCAATGCGGGGCCTCGTCTCACAAGTCCTACACGAATCCCCCGGTCTGGATGGTAGACGGGATGCCCTTGATTGGTGTGTGGGAATTGTATAATATAAAGTTTTGTAACTGCACTTTGTGTCTTTTGTTGTAATATTTTTGCTGTAAATAAAGCATAAACGTCTGTGCCTTTGTATGTGTTAAACAATTGTTCGGATTTATTATTATTTTAGTTGTAGCATTGTGAAGTTATATCAATCATATTCTTATTTTCCCAGGATGTCCTCCGAATTCCTTCGACTGTGTTGTTGCAAAAAAGGACGGATATTCCACGTGTATCCCTTCGAGCCAGGTGTGCAACGCGATTCCGAACTGCTCAGATGGACGCGATGAACAGAATTGCTTTGGTACAAGCACACTTGCTTCATGAAATATACCAAATGTATTTTTCGCTCTGTATTATAATAGTGCAAGTCCTTCTTACCAACATATTACATTTGCTATGGAATTACATCACACGTACCACTTTTAGATGATACCTCGCAGACACAGCGTGTTGAATACGCATTTCATATACAGATTTATCATAAACTATTTTCAACAAACGGTGTATACAAAGATGAAATACAGTTCATTGGAATACATTCTGAATATACTAAGATGACAAACGTTCATAAATAATATTAAAACGTTTCGCCTAATAAACGTTAAAATAAATATATACATTATATAAATATTTTATGGCAGCCTTTGTGACATTGATATTGTCAAACCGAGGGCAGAATGTCGCTGCCATTTGATATTTTTAATTTTATTATACCGAACAAAATTACATACATGTACATTTAAAAGGTAACAATGCATTTGCTTAATTCTGTCATCAAGACTGAAGAATGTTTTAATCTTCATTCATCTTCAGAAAAACTATTTTTCTGAAAGAGATTTTTAACTGAAGAGAATTGCGTGTTCATACATTGAATAGTGAAGTCACAACTGTATGACGCCACGACAAGGGAGGCAATCTCTTCGTTATTTGGCTACAAAAACTGAAACAGTCAATTGCCCTTATATGACATCCAAAATGTCAGCGCGGTCACATGACCTGACAGTCGCTTTTGCTTGGTCACGTGTCAAAAAGGTTGAAAATGATTTTGACAGTCAAAATATCTCTTTCTCGGGTAATGGGAATTTATCATTGTCGACAAAAGTTAGGTATAATAATAAAACTTATGTTCTTAAGTATGATGCGTTTTATTGATTAAAAAGGTATTGAAAACTGCCATTTTCTTTGTACAGTCGCATATTGAATGGGTTTTATATCGTGTTAATAGAAGAATGTGGTGATGCACAGAAGCCATGTAACGGTAGGTGTATTCCGGTGGCAAGCACATGCGAAGATGCCCCGTCCACGTGCACATATCCAGGCTTCCTGTGCTACAACAAGCAGTCCTGTGTCAAGGCTAACAAAGTCTGCGATGGCAACAAAGACTGCGGAGATGGCTCTGATGAGTTGGGATGTCGTAAGTTGATCCGTCTTGCAAAATATATTGCATATGTATGCTGTGATGTGGAGACCATCCGGTGCATTATCGACTTTTGTTAAAATCATTCCTTCTGAAAACTCCTTGTTGTAGCGTGTTTCTTTGTAAAGTTAGTTTTAACCTTTATATGTTTTTCGAAATTCAGCTGGTGGGCCAGTGATAGAACGAGGCAGATTCCGACTAAACAGTCAGCGTACGGAATTGACGCTTCCTAATGTGATGATGCAGGACGTCATGTGTTTTCAGTGCTTAGTCCAGAACGACTATGGCGTGCTCCTCGGAGACGGGTGCCTTACTCCTATAGGTAGAGTTGTTCCTCGCTTCGCTTTCGTTTAAGTTCTTGATGATTGTGTAAAACGTCAAGCAGTTACACATACACTGCAAGGCGGCATTTACGCGCAAGTGTTAACATACATGAGATAAATACATTGTCCAGGTATAGTATAAAACACGACAAACCTTTACAGAAGAGCATTGGATACAACTATTGATGTTAAAGGCAGTACTTTGGTATTCAAAGCAATAACTAAATTTTGAAATATACACTTCCAGTTACGACCTGCTCTTATAGTTGTATGTGAAATCCGTTTGCGTCTGCAGAACAGATGATACGACAGGTGGAGTACTTGTCCTAAACATGTATATTGTTATTCAGTTGCTGTTAGATACATGTATATACAACTGTATATGAATAAATACGTATTTGTTTGTGTTAGCTGTAAGTTCTTAAATCTCCAACACTTTATACATTGCTTTTTAGAGAATGTTTTATCTGTTTGTATGCCTGCAATAATTGTTTGCAGATAAAATTGAACTGACTATCATCCCCAATGACACATATTATGTTAAGCCGTACAGTGTGATAAATATCGAAGTGGACGCCATAACGGATGCCGATTATATGAACCAGATGGACTTTCGATGGTACTGGTACCGACCCAAGGTCGTGGAGGGTGGACAAAACACAGGTGAAGAGGTCATAGGTAGGTGGCTACTAACTAACTTACATATTTCAGCGTTTTACGTCCGCAAACAAACTTCCAAACGTGAGGTTCTTAAACATGTGTCTAAATTGATCAGTGTTAATTATTGAGG
Source organism: Congeria kusceri (assembly GCA_027627225.1). Taxonomy (NCBI): domain Eukaryota; kingdom Metazoa; phylum Mollusca; class Bivalvia; order Myida; family Dreissenidae; genus Congeria; species Congeria kusceri. Next base: position 38,924,712 of record CM051039.1, on the reverse strand, counting down.
AAGTAATATATATATTATTATTATAGAAGTGTGTAATATACACAATTATTGTTAGTATAGCGATCGACATTTTTCTGGGAAGAAGGTTCAGTTTTTGCCTTCCAAAACGTAATGTCGGTATTATTGTAACAGCATACATTAGAACGTTGTTTAAGATTATGTTTGGGGTCTCTTGAGTGGATTTAGAATTTTAAATTTTGCTCTTCAATCATAAATAATCGATTCATTTTTGTTTGATCTTAGATTGTTTCACCTCCAAATTGTAATTGCAGGCAAAGAGATACTTCCACCAACGGACAATTACAGCGATTGTTTTGTTGTGTCGCAGACTGGGAAAATGTTAAACATTACCATACCGAAGAGGAGCGAAAGCAAGTTTGATCTGTTTGTCCTGACTAGAGACCTAGTGTTCGAGATTGTTGTAGAACATAAATACGAGTCGGTGGCGAGGAATTTCACCGTCGTTGTCGAGCGGAACGTTGTGCCTCCTAGTAAGTACAAATCATGTAGCATACAATAATACAAAACATAAAAATCTGCTAAAGTACAAAGCGGGAATTCTACAAAAATTAAATTGACAAGCGAAAGCCACCCCTTATTATAATCTAATTCGTCATACTAAAAATAGTATGTATATATTAAATACAAATACTTGAAGAGCGCGAGTCAATTGAGATAATTATCGAGGAGCTATTGAAAACGCTAAAGTGTATCGTGAATAATAATAAAGACTTCTACTCTAAATTACTTATTCTAGTACTACATGTATGTGCGTTTCATATCAACAGTGATAAAAGCAACAATCTATGAACATATACATAAACTGATTGTTATCGCAATGAACACAAAGTAACAAAATTTTTATATAAGTAAAATCCTTATTTTTGAAACACTAATTATTCGCAAGAAACATAATGTATGATTTGAAATTACAGCAAACAAACACACTTCTCCCGTCGATGTATATTTGGTGATTGTCGGGTGCACGGTAGCGCTCGTAGTTGTATCAGCCATCGTTGGTCTTGGGGTCTTTTATCGAAGACGGTGCGTGTAAGTTGAATGCTTGTGTGCATGCATGTTTGGATGGAGAAACAAACGAAATCTTGCTGCTACATATGATAATTACAAATATCTGTTCGAAATTATGATTTACGAATGCACTCAACTATTACTACCACTACAACTACAACTTCTACCACTACCACCACTATTACTACTAGTACTACTACTACTGTTACTACTACTGCTACTACTACTACTACTACTGCTACTACTACTACTACTACTACTACTACTACTACTACTACTACTACTACTACTACTACTACTTCTACTGCTACTACTACTATTACTACTGCTACTACTACTACTACTACTACTACTACTACTACTACTACTACTACTATTACTACTACTACTACAACTACAACTAATATTACAACTACAACAACAACAACTAACACTACTACTACAACTACTACTAGTACTACTACTACCAATAATAATAATAATAATAATAATAATAATAACAATAATTTTTTATTTATTTTTTGAAAATTCATTTAAACAGTATTTACAATATTTCAGGATTCATAAGAGTGAAAATGTACAACATGAAATGAATGAGAACGATCCTTATCACAGCATACCTGTACAGGGTAAACTGTACGCATTTTGATGTCATTCAATGTTCTATGTGAAATATGTATACGTTAGTTAAACAGATTTACTTTAAAATAAAATGCTGAATGAAATATATTTGCTTATACACAAACAAGCCTTATTTATTTCGTTCGTTTTCTTTTTAATTTACTTTTTGGGTTATTGACTGTTATAGACACTGTATAATCTTTATTGCAATACGTTCAGATTATCGTTACATGTGATTGTATTATTAGATGAACCTACTATGCGGTTACAAGCAGATATCAGGCCTCTATACACGCCGTTAAGAGATAGACTGAATGACAGTAATATATATTCTACCGTCGACGCCTTATGAATATTCATCCTGGAATAGAATATGTAACATATTGACGCATTGTAAAAATTTAGTTATAATTGTCTTATATTGTTTACGTTTTGTTTGTAATGGTTAACGGTTGGTGTGTACTGCTAAAGTGCTCGCATTGATCACGGACTTTTGTAGAAATACGAGGGATGATCCAGAAGTACTTAGACTTTTTCTATTGATTGAAACGAAATGAACTTAATCGAAAAAGATCTTTAAGAAAATGAATCGAGGTCCCTATATAACAGGTTTAATAAAATATATTGTGCAAATAATATGTAATGCGCCTAATCCATTCCTTAATATAACGATGGTAAAGGCTAAGCGGAACACGCCATTTATTTGCATTACAACAAGTACGATGACAGTAACTTTTATATGAAATTATTGCAATAATTTCTCGGAATTTAATACTGTTGTAAGACAAATATACAATAACATCACTGCAAACTATGGCCTCGTTTGAGCGTTAAATAGCAGTACAAACGGCATTTATATTGCTGTGATACTTAACGCCAGTTAAGAAAAAATTACATTGTCTGGTCAACACGGATTTCTAGTGGTAATGAAATTTAGTCAAATTATTTGTAAAACACATATGATAACTTAAGAATTCATCATCAATGCGCATATAAAACATTTTGTGACTATAGCTTTTTTTCTTAAATAACAAAATAATTTAAGTCCGGGTAAGCATTTAAGTCATAACTGGATAAGGAAGAAATTGGAATCCTGACGCTACGATGGAGACGTCATTGAGCTGAAACTTTGATCAGACAAAGACAGTTGATGGACAGACAGCTATGTGATTTGTCTCAATAAATAAACTGTTAAGTTAAAAAAAAGTTAATACAAAATCATACGTATTTTTGTTTTTAGAGTACATGTACTAAGATATAAATACGAACGAAAATGTATTTATTAAAAAACAAATATTTTTTGCATTTGTTTTTTTTTTTGTTTCAGTAATATATTTTATTGATACTGTGAACATATGTTAATATTATACACATGTTTATAATACAGATATAGGTTACCATATATAGTTAAAATGCAGAATGTTTTTAAGTTTATTTCTGCATACATTGGCATTTTAAACACCATGTGTTGTATACGTGCTCCGGGTTGCCTATAGTGACTCATTTTAAACGTTTGTCATTTTTAGCAGAGAAGAGTAAAATTAATGAAATTTTGTTTATTGATAGCATATGTATTACAGTTTCTTATTAAGTACTTTTTTATGAAATTATTAAAGGTGTAAAAAATATGAAAACTTTGTTTTATTTCTCTTGTGTTCATGTTTCATTCACAGAGCTTGTGTAAATGTGTTTTCCTATGATCTTCATAAAAAGCAAACATTAAATTTGTAATAATATCGTAAACCACCTCAAAATAGATACCTGCAATATCACTACATTCAATTACCACACGCCTGTCTTGTATCGCAACGTTTTGACAGTAATATTTTGTAACACAAAGTTATATATACATTGAAACATCTGAAACAAGAAATATTTTTCTTCATACGCTCCGATATTATGCATAAGTGTTGTGCAGGTAACATTTATGTATTTAAACAAAATAAGACAATACATGCTTATGTATGTATGTAAATGTTTTACTGCCTGTGTGTCACTTATTGTATGAGCTTTTGAACGATATTTAAACTGTTATTAAAAATACCTGTTCACAATAATACTGGTATAAGTAAAACGTATTAAAATTAGTTGTATTGATTAGTGGTGAATTAAAATCACGATTTCTTTGTAAATAATATGCAGTATGTTTCCAAGTTGTAATAAAAAATATATAAATGTACTAACTTTGTATGCTATGTTGGGGGCATGAAACTGTAGGCTTGCTCAACATATGTTTAAGTCATTATGGTACTTCACCATACTTTTAATAATCAATAATATCAGTCATGCAAAGCCATTGCAATCTCAAGCCTAGGTCACACATAGGTCGCCGACCGATTACAGAATACCGACAACTAAAATTTGTGGCGACCAACGACAACCTCTGGCGACAAAATCTAGAAAAACGCAATGGCATTTTAGCCGAAGACGGCGATTGATCAAAGACTGGTCGGCGACCTGTCGTACGAAATGTCGGCGATCGTCTTCCGACCATCAACAACCTTCAAAGACTGGCTGGCGACTAGTTGGCGATTGGTTGGCGACTAGTTGGCGATTGGTTGGCGACTGGTTTTCGATGTTCGGTGGGCGGAATTAGGATTATTCGATATTAAATTCAGTTCTACGATTTTTCTCATTGTTCAAAAAACGTGTGCCTATATGTATGATGTTGGACTATATTTTAATCTAGATCTATGTCTTTAATTTAAGAAACTGAATGTATTCGTGTTGTTTTTTTGATTATTTAATTAAATTATAATTTTTATATTATTATTATCTACTATGCCCGGCAGCACATTTTAATGTTAATGTAAACTATCAAGTAGACTTTCCATATTAGGCAATATCCTCTTGTCCCTGCCCTTCCCCTTATTTGAAAAGGCATGCTAACACTTTTAAATTATAACTTTTACGTTTCGTATCACGTTTAAAAGAATGATTGTAAAATTGTGAGTTCATGTTTAAATGTGTTTTGGAGACGAGGGTAACACGGCGAGCGGTCGTAAGATGGTCTGCAACTTATCGCCGACCAGTCGGCAATCAGTCGGCGATCAATTGCTTACCAGTCGACGATCAAAAATTGGTCTGCGACAAGTCACACTTGGTCTGCAATTAGTCGGCGATCGTCGCAGACCAGTCTGCGATTGATCGCCGACTGAATAAAAACCAACGAAAACCTTCTCACGACATGTTTGGTCGGCAAAAACGGTCTTCGATGCAATATCGAAGACCATTTGCGACCAAAATGGGTCTGAAGACCAGTCGGCGACCATCGACAACCAGCCGCCGACCTTTTTAAGACCGTCAGCAACCACTGGTTGTTGATGGTCGGGAGTTGGTCTATAGTTGGTCTTAGGCTATGTATAACCAGGGTTTCAGGCATTTATATACTATAGGGTTGTGCTTGTGAGTATGAGATATATTCATACATATATATTCCAAACTGTTCATGCCCTTTTCATTGTTTCATTGCACTTATAACGTAACATTATTCAGATATTTCACTGAAAACTAAGATAACGATAGTTGTGGTTCACAACGACATATAAGAATAATCATTAACCTGGGTCCTGCTTGTAACAGTCAGTACCAGTAAGTGTTTCTATATAAAGTAACATTGCGCAATGTTCTGCGCAGGTTACAGGTTGCTCCTCTTTGAGTAATGATTAGGGAAACATAACGAAACAAAACCATAAAAACAAATCACAAAATGTTGCCTGTTGGGAGGAGCGTGTTTCAACAAAGTGGCAAACAATCAAAAGCACTTAATTATCATTGATATAGTAAAGTAGTGAAATACTCTATATTGGCTTAGTTCCACTAAACCTTTAAAGGCAAATGGCAAATAGCTAATATATTTGTGAAATGTTAATATTTATTGCAGATAATTTATAAATATGATTACAAAGATGATAATAAAAATATTTGTCTCTGTTGTAAGCAAGCTAATGCTTTAATTGATAATTTATAATATACTGATATGGAATCTAAATGGTTTAAAGTGCGTTTATGACGAGCGAAATTTCATTGCAATTACAACATTTATCGCTGCTAAAGAATGTATACATTTTATTCACATACTTGTAATTCGTGTTCGCCAAACGTTATTTAATGTCTGCTGAGAATTATCGTCCGGATACATTGTTCGCCTTGGAGTCGAAACACATTGTCGGAGAAATACGATTTACACTCTAGTCATAGCTTCCTTCCCTGGCTGATTCAATCAAACATAAATATCCATAACTATAGTTTCCTCGTTCACTGTTTCTCTCATATACGGTGCATTTCCTTTTTATTTTTTCTTTACTTCGACTGGTTTGTCTCATCTTAAATAATACGTGTTTATTAAAAACGCCAATAAAGAACTTTTTAAACAGTTTCATTATTTATTTAATTGACAATGAAAACTCGGTTGTTTTATCAGCGGCTGTTGGCACTATTATTGGTTGCACTCAGTAAGTAGTATATACTATATAAGCTACAAAAGCTTTATTTAAGTATTAATTATCTAGCGAATTTCGTTACTATGTACGTCGTTCGTATTGAGCTCTCAACAATTAGGCTTTAAGAACAGTGTCACAATACTAGTCTGAGTTATGTATTTTATTTGTATGATTTAATGATCTAAAATAAAACTTCTCCTGCTTTGTTCCTCTTATTAAGTTGTATTGTGTATTTTTATCTTCAGCCGTAGTTTTAAACTTTGGACAAACACTTTTATCAAGTGATTTACGTATTTGTAGGTGGATGTTCAGCCAGTATATGTAAAGGAAATTTCATGGGTGACAGTTGTAACTACTGCAAAGACGGTTTCTATGGTTTAAACTGTGAATATGTTTGCAACATAAATTGCAAAGCATGTCATAGTCAGTCGTATTGCTATTCCTGCAAGGATGGATTTTATGGTACAAATTGTCAGATATCCTGTCCTTACACATGTAAGAAGTGTGTGTTTTCTTCTCAATGCACGGTATGCATTACGGGATATTTCGGCAAGCGGAGTGAACTATTGTGCAATGGGTATTGTTTGAATGGCAAATGCGACCGAATTACGGGAATGTGTGATGGATGTTCCATTGGCTACTTTGGGGGAAACTGTTCTCGACCTTGTTCTAGTGGGTGTAATGGAGGCATGTGTGAAAGGATGAGCGGCAAATGCAAGTTTGGTTGCCGTGATGAACAGGTTCGCATTGCTGTCCCCCAGGACTTTTGGGGGAAAACTGCAGCGATCAATGTCCCAACAATTGCCAGTATTGCTCGTCGCCGGACTTGTGTGATAAGTGTAACGCGGGGTATCACGGTAAACTGTGTCACTGTCCAGAGCATTGTCAAACATGCGATTCATCTGGAGCCTGTACAACGTTCAACAATACAGATGTAAAATGTAACGTACAATATCTATTCAACATTCAAACAAAGTTTTGTTTACAATTTTTCAAATCCTATTGCCATCTTATGTTTTCAATGTGTGTAACCTTATATTGCAAATATTCAATAAATAAAACAATGTTTGCTGAAGCAGCGGCCGTTAAAATTTGCGTAAAAGGCAATGCTACACACTGGATGATAAGCTTGTTTAACGCCCACGCTTTGGACCGAGTGCACAATGGTTTAAATCGTACTCGATCAAATTTGTGTCATACCATTTTTTATAAAATAGTTGTTTGGTATGCGATCGTTCATTTCAGCACAAGCAAATGGGAAGGCTGACACATTTAGTGGATGGAAGATTGCTGTAGTAACTAGCGCAGTAGGCGTTGGCGTAATAATCATTATTCTTTTTCTGGTGAAGACATTGTGTTTCAGAAATGTGTAAGAATCTTTTTTTTGCAACTGAAATAAAAGGAGTATTTGCTTATTTAACCACTGACGGTTTTCATTCACCAGAGAATTATATTTAAAATCTTAAAACATCTGTTTATTTTTATTCATGATACAGGCAAAGCCCAGAACAACGCACACCTGAAAGCGGGAGCAACAATTACCCCATGAATGAAAGAAGAGTTACTACTGGTTTGTATCAATTTATATTAATACGGACTTTAATGCGATCGATTTTGTAATATGCAAGCCTATTAAATAATTTGCTAACTATCTGTATTACTATATTTAACAGAAATTCACAGTCCAACTGCAGATGAAATGTCCAATTACAACGTTCTAAATGATAGCAGGGATGCTCATATTTATGTTGAATTTAGCTAGAAAACACTTTCTTGAAGTTGTCCGTTTCCATAGTGCTGTGTGATATGTTTACATTGTATACTTAAAGTAACAATATAAATATTAAGGAAAATATGCAATGGAATACGCTAACGATATCAAATGATATATGCAAGTCCGCGTCATGATGAAAGGAAAGTGAAAATGGATTTGACAGAGGCATTCAGATACAGTATTCATCCATATTTTCGTAGTAGTGATATATGGTCATACTTGATCATAGTTCGGATTTCCGATCAGAAGAAACCAGAGCTTGAATTATGAGAAGAGAGTAATCACAAAATGGTTATATTCTTCTTTAAATTCAGTCGTGTACAATAATTCCTTTGCAAATGTGTGTGTTTTGTTTAACCTTTAAACACGTAGTATGTTAACAAACATTTTACCTTATATATAAATTATGTTTATTTCCTTTAGCAAGTATATTAAATAAAACATGATTTATAGAATTGTTTACATGTTGATATATACGAATGCGGTGAGTGACTCACTTTTCTAACAAGTAAAGATTGATAATATTATTTCCTCATACGCAGTACTCTTTTATTTTGCTAGCGGTCTGCCTCTATACTAGAAAACTACAACCGTGTGCCTTTCTCTTCGTATTCGGTGGTAAAGTAACACAATCTTGTTCAGTAAAAAGAAGGCCAATAACAAAATGTTTCTTAATTTTACTTTCTCGTAATAGTCATAACAAATAGATTGAAATACAGCTCATATCAGTAAAATTAATGTCTGTATTTCAACCGGCATTTATTCTTTCAAAGAAAACCTTGTTTTATCATGTACATTTATATTAAGTTGATATCAATATTATTTCATAGTTGTCTTAAACTCTGAAAGCGGAACTTACTTGTAGCTCATTACACTTAAACATAAAATGAAATGTCACTGGGATTAAAATAAAAGTGTTGTGTTTATACATAACTCTGCAAGCATATGTGAAACACAATAATAACACTGATGTATTCCACAGTGTTATGTCCATATTGGACGGGAACACAATTAAAAGATTCAACACGTTTTAGTAGTAAACATACATGATCGTTACGTTTTCTTAATATTTAATGGCACCAACCTGAAGATGAAGCAAACATGCATTCGATTTTTTTGTGATATTTAATCTGGAATCATATACACACTGCATACACCCTATACTAATTACATGTAGGTGCGCATTAAAATATATAAAAATACCGCTATAATAAGGACTCTACTTTGAGTCCTCGCATAATTGCTTAGTCAAAGAATTATCAATTTTAAAATTGCCTATATATAATGTTGAACTAAACGCAGTGTGTTAAAGAGCTCTTGCAGGCATTATGATTAATTTCAGACAGTAGCTGCTTAGAATAATCAAGGACACAAAAAGTACTGTATATATTACGATGTTATAATTAATAATCCATCATTTGTTTATTAATTTGATATTTATTTTAGAGAAAACCATACGTGTACCAACTAAGTATTCACCTTAGTTAATTATTTCGTTTTACAATTTATTTTCAATGCATGTTGATTGACATGGGTTTAATCGGCGTAACATCATGTTAGCTAAAATGTTTAGCAGAGTATACAGTATATAGTACTGTACTATAAATCTGTATTAGGTGTGTGCATTCCTATGGAAACTTTATATCTTGAGAATGTATTGTCATGTGTATGCATAATAATAAACATATGATGTTTAATGACATGTATGATTTCTGACTATATTTCGACGAATAAATTGCTTCAACGCGAAAACATGTGCAGTTTTCATTTAATAGAATTGTCCGTTTTGTTGGGACAAAACAATCCGAGAATGTAGCAAAAATTTTATTATTGACGAAATTTGACGTGCATTATTTTAATTAATTACAGAAACAAATACAAACAAATACCGTTCACTTCATTTGGATGCATTGCATTTGGAAGACGGACCGATGAGCGAATACCATACCTATCTGCTGGATAGAGCGTAACGGTTCTTTTCATTAAAGACAATTACCAAGTTGAGTTGAGACAGGGATCAATTGGCAGTTTTAATGCCCTTCAATACCTATTTTCAATACGATTCTTTATTGGTAATGATTTTTACCATTCCATTCTTTTTCCAATACATGTGCAATATACTGTATGCATATATATTTTAACCAGTGTAATGCTGAGTTTTACTTCTCAATCTGGAAAAAAAAAATCAAATCCAATATTGGTATTAATATTTTCAACAGACTGTTGAACTAATCAATGATACACAGGCAGCGACATTCCAATGCATCTGTATGCGCTTTGCGGCTAATAAAAACACGTTAACTCTGCTTTTTATAGGATATATAGTATACATTATCCTGCAATTAGTTTTGTTGATGCTATAATGTATACATTATTTTCGTACTTTGACAACTAAAGATGCATTTATTTCACTGTATAAAACGGCACCAAACAAAAATATACAGTATCCCCCATTATCAAAGTAGGTGTCTATATGTTTTAAGGCATACAGTGGATTCAGAAAGCACGTTTAAAATTAAGAAATACGTTTCGATTTAGATTTGTTTTTCGGCTAATAAACAACGATTTTGAGTTCTGATGAGTATGAATTAAACCACTAGGGCGTTAGCCCGAGTTGTTTAATATACCGCATCAGAACGACAAATCGTTGTTTAATAGGCGACAAACAACGATGATGCGATTGTATAATTTTGATTCTAACATGACCTGAAAACATTTTCGGCAATACAAATGGAACTATATTGAACAGTTTCGGAACTATTTTTCGGGTTGTTTATTGGTAGCTTAACAACGGTGAATTGTGTTCTTTGTCTATAGAACACTTTGAGCGTGTCATGTTAGAATTAATTTAGTATGTAGGCAAAATAATTCAATAAACACAAAATAACGCATGCCTCTTAGTACTGGCTAAAACAGACAATGACATTGGTAACGCATTATTTACTCTCTTTTTTTGTGTACGTCCTTTTAAATATCATAGCAATTTACTTGCCTCACATTATGTCTACTACAAATCCTGGTGGACAGCATTCATTATGCCCGAAACCAAGCATCATTTGCAATTTTCACTCATAAATTCACATTTCCGTCAATAATATGAAATAGAACATCATGAGAATATTTTGGCTCAAGTGATCCAATGCTTCAAGTACCACAAAAGGTTGTTCGAAGCTGTTGAATGGTATTTCTCTATTGTTTTTCTTCGGAATGCATGTCGAGCATATAGAAGAAAACATTTGTTTAAATTTTGATGGGGTAGGCTAAATAACCTATTATATGAATTGCAATGCACATTGCAAGAAAAAAATTCGTTGTTCACTGTAACCAACTCGATAAATGAAATATTTAACCAACATAGCTAAACAAACTTCGCCTCTATTTATGTGCAATAAGCTGGAAATTCCATGGTACGTTTTAGCATATTTTTCTATAACCGGCTTGAAATGTTTGTGCTTCTCTAGACTGGAAAATAATGCGACTGTTCTTTCTAAGTGATATCATTTAGTTAATATCGTATTGTTTTGTTGATGAAAGCTCACTTTATGTACATAACACACTCAATTGCTGTAGGTCGAAACTTTATGTATTTCTTCAGATACATGGTTATTAATCACATTGTGAGTGTACGTACATTGTATTGTACAAGAAGATATGAGCTATTGTTATGTGCATGATTGTTTTTTTTCAATTTACCGATGACATAAGGATAAGAAAACAACGAAAGTAAAGTAAAGTAAAGATTTAGGAGGTTTATGGATATGGATCCAGGCTACACAGGGAACACGAAATCAAAGTCTACGTACGGGAGGTACATGCACGAGAATGTTTTATGAAGTTATGGACATTCATGTCTAAATGACTCAACACTGAAAGTAAACTTTGACTAAAGCTGTGATTCGATTTTTCCGACAATGTCTTTCAGTTCCACTACTAACAATACAAAAGGAACAAAATATACTTCATCCATTGTGTTAAACATATTGATCATGCCATTGTTTAGTATTACAGACTCATTTCGAAACTAAACAATAAAACTTATTCAAGTACAACCGCGCACTGGTGTCTACTGAATGACAGGTAGGGTCCAGGCGACATAATTAAATCGAACTCAAAGTCTCCGTACGAGAATGTTTTATGAAGTTATAGACAGTCATGTCTGAATGACTAAACACTGAAAGTATACTTTGACTAAAGCTGGGATTGTATTTTGTCTTTCAGTTCCACTACTAACAATACAGAAGGACGAAAATACACTTTATCCATAGTGTGTTAAACATATTGATCATGCCATTGTTTAGTAGTACAGACACACTCAGAAACTGAACAATAAAACTTATTAAAGTACAACCGTGCACTGTTGTCTACTGAATGACAAGTAGGCTTAAAATTGTAATTGTGCTTTCTCCATGTAAGTACCATACAATACGAGTCCACGATCACATGTTTAATCTTTAGCCATGTCGCCGAATACGCGAAACACTATTTAATTGTTGTTTAATGTGTTTGCAGATTTAATGTGCTTGTAGTAGTAGCCTATAGTTGTATGCTCCGTCGTGTGCTCACCGTGTATAACGTGTAGTTTAGGCGGCAACATTTTATATATAAAAGACGACACTGCTTATGCAAGAATACAGTTTAGTTTTGATCAAATGTAGTTTAGCTTTATTTTGCTGTGTGACTTCTTAAGATTGAATGTAAAAGAAATTACATGTCAATAAATGTCAAGGCCTTTGTTAGAGTCACACATGGAACTTTTCATTGAACTGTTTATTTTGATATCCAATCAATGGTTTCTGGCAAGATAGGGACCATTCTTTTAAATAAAAACTACGACAAAGTGTTTTCCTGTGGAAGCAATTTATTCGTGTTTAATATAATCCGAAAACATACTTTGTGATACATATTGTTCATAAACATTCTATTAAGTTATATGCAAACGATTGTTCATAAATTCTAAAGACACAGAGTTTCCATGGCAATATACATAATTACTATATACAGTATCTGTACCGAAGTATAAAAGGCAGATTGAAGTTACGCCCATGAAACAACGTAATTTAAGGTTATGCCGATGAAACAAAAATAGTCAATTTAACATTTGTGAAAAGTGAGGGTTTTTTAAACAAAAAAGATAAAATAATGTATTGGTATACATTTCAGTCACAAGGTTTTCACCTGACAAATAATTATATTTTAAATGGGGGGAATTGTTTGCATGGTAACCATTTATATCGTTTGCATAATATGTCAAATCATGTGTGTATCGTTTCTTTACTGAAGACAATAAGCATGAAAATATCAAATCTAAACATTTGAAAATACTTTCAATCATAAAATTACCTACACAAGATTACTACAAGATTTAAAAATGTCCCAGGTCAAAATTAGAACCAGGTTAAATTATCTTTCGCAAGTGTACAATTTTATAAATAAAATAAGGCGTGTCGTGGAAAAATCGGGCTTAATGCATTATGCCTAAAGAGACGTCCCGGATTATCATGTGAAGTCCGTACAGGCTAATCCAGATCGGCACTTTTCGCTTGTATTGTCCGCTGTTTCAAGGAAGTCTCTTTAAACTTTTATATAATCCACTGAAGGCGGAAAGTGTCGTCCCGGATTAGCCTGTGCGGACTGTAACGACTAATCCGGGACGTCACTTAACGCACATGCATTAAGCCCGGTTTTCCCACGACACGCCTCAAATAAAATTTTAGCATACACTGAATGTATAACATTAATATGGATTTTGACAACCTAAAAGTCAATTTGGAAATGACGAATTTGAATATGATAATCCGTATTCCCATAAAATACACACACTATTTACAGACACACTTTTATCTGGACATAGGGTGCTGGGCACACGTGTTTGTAATGTTAGCATGAGTACATACATTTATGTATCTGCATCTTTTATTACAGAGTTCAGCTACTTTTGTGTAAAAATTGTATGCATATATGACAAGTTGGACCATTTATATACATGATAAGGCGACGTAAATGTTTGTTTATATTAGTGTTTTTTTACGAAATCATTTAGAAAATGTAAAAAAAAGTTAGAACAATTATTATGATTCACTATGAATATTTCAAACTAAGCTATTTAACATTAATGTTTTAAACATTCAACATGTTTACGTATATGCATTATTGTTATTCAATAGGCTAAAACTAATATTAAACATAAGAGATTGAAATAGATAAACGTATACTAGTATTAGTTGACATAATCATATAAATCTGCAAGTTACTATTAAGCACTTAAAACTAAATTTCCAACAACCACGTTACCAATACTAATGTGTAAAATTAACGTCCATACAATATTTTAGTACAACCATAGAATTGTCAAACCAAATTGTTATGGTAAAATCTACAGCTTAGCATGGAAATAGAATTTTTGTGCTAAAATTTCATAAAATAATGTAAGCAACAATAAAGCGTTTCTAACTCAATTAATGATACAGTGTACCTTGAAGAATAAAATGGTATTCATCTTCGAGAGCGTTGCATAAGTGACTTTTCTTTCTCCATCAGGTCTAGTTGTACTAGATATTACAGTATACTTAATATTGTCAAACTCACGATTACTTGGAAATCAATCCAGTTTGTCTCCTAGAAACAACTGGTGTTGAGATTGTTCATTGTCGAACCGATTTGTATCCTTCAAACAGATGTTTAGGCCAGTTTAGATGAATGTTCGAGGAGTGATGTATGTTCTGTTTTTTTTTAAATAAATTAAAAACAAAACGTCACCACTCCAACCATTGTTATGTAGGACAAATGAACGAGTAGTGTTACAATTCCTAATTGAACATAATTTATTTTTGTTGTGCAAGCTTACTGCTTTGATCTTGTTTGATATCCTACTGCGCCATCATTCATAAAAATCTATTGTTTTGTTTATGCATTGCTTAACTTTTTACATATGCATCATTACCCTTCAAAAGTTTATATTTACTTCAAAACTAATTTTATCAGTGAACACTTAACGAAGTTTACCTTACATACATGTATATTTGCATTTAGAGCAGTTAAGAAATGTCTATAACATGCGTTATTCATAAAGCATATAAAACCATTAAGTGGCTATACATAACTTGAGGCATATATCATCTAATTTATAAACATATATTTTTTTACTAGTAAAATCATTTACACAATTCTGAAACACGTGAAATTCAATTCATGTTAATGATTCATCATAAACACATGTTGTGAAACAAAACTAACTAAACTTTTCAATAGGAATGTACAATGCAACTCACACCTTCTGCACAACCATTTCGCACAAAGTAAGGCAACCAATAACCATAATCATTAATAAAATTGTTTTTGTTTAGCCCCATAGCAAGTTAATGCGCTAAATTTGTGTTTAATGTGACGTTTACAAATAAATAGCTGAATATATTCAGAAAATGTCTTGCAGTTGGACAAATTAAAATATTTGAAGAATATGTGGTTTATAAAAGTATATCACGCATGAATATAAAAGCATAAAACCATATGGCACTTCATCAAGGTTAGAACAAATATCGAATGAATTTTTCTCAAGGCAAAATACAATTTGTTAGCAAACTTAATGTAGTTTATGCTTTACTGTGTCATCGTTTTGCTCAGCAAATAAATTAAAGCACTTTGTACAGCTGGAAAAAGTGTAAAGAAAACAAAAAGGATTTGATTGATATCAGATAAATAATGGAACCAGTTGGAAACATGATATGACGGTATAAAACTAACTGCGTTGATAGTGAGTGCTGAGTATGTATGAGTCATATCCGGTGTATCACCCAGGCAACTGTAGTCTGACGTGGAATCTTGACGTCTGTTTGCATAAGTCTCTCCTGCAGCATAAGACCAAGTGTGGTTGATGTACTTAGCGAATCAGAAGGTCAAACAACGATTTTGAAAAGTACATATTGCAATAAAATATGTCTAACATGGTACCATGGTAACATTTCCGTATTTATGGAACTACGTTGTAACTAATAGCTAAACAACAACCCAATAATGTAAAAACAAATGTTTGTGTCCACTACAACCTGACACAAACTTTGGCGTGTAGCAGCAAGGTCATATATGTAACAGTTAACATTGGAGATTGATACAAAAATCTACTAACGTAATGCATTTTATGTGATATGTTGTTAACAAGTCCGGACTTTAAACTCACATGAACCGTCTACGGAGAAACACGACACATCCAATGATAAATGCTGAGGCCTGGAGGGAAACAATCACCCAGCCAACTATTCCAGCAGTAGATAGTGAAACGACGTGTTCGGCTGTAACACAAATGATATTACATGAAATGTGACGATTACATTTACAAATTATTGGTATTGTACTGACAATGGCACACGTTATTGTATTGCACCTGTATACATGTATACATTAAACAAACATATCATTTGCAAGAGACAATTTCAAATTCTATTTTGTTACCACAATTATACGCCTTGTAGTCCTCGACACAGCAGCCAATACACTTTCCATCTGTCGAACATCTATTTCTCAAACTACTGTTAACACGGGCGATGGTTTCGGAACACATTCGGTCACATCTAGCTCCATAGTTATCCAACTCGCATCCTCTGGCACATTCTCCTGTGTCTCGGCTACATGCACTGTCTAGACAGTTTAAAATGCATTTCTCGGACTACAGCTTCCAAAGGTGTTCTCAGTGAAGCAATCGATGCATGCACCAGTGGTCCTTTTGCACATATAGTCCTTACAGTGCAAGCTGAATGACACTTTGCGCGAGGCACCATAAAAGAACTTAGCACATTCTTTACATTCTCTATTCTGTATGTCACAAACATTGCTCTAACAGTAATTTGGATATACGAGATGACAAAGTTGACCATGATAACCAGTTTTACAGGATGCGCAATGAGTGTGATTCAAACATGATTCACAATGCAGAGGACATATGATATTTTCACAAAACTTTCCTTGAAATCCAGAATGACAGTCAAAACACTGCCCGCTACTTCTCTCATATCCCGTTTGGCAATTGCTAGCAAATACCTCTTTGCAATAATCTCCATAATAGCCAGACTTGCACTGTAAACATCTACCCGATGAATCACATCCGTTAATAAAGTTTGCAGAGCAGATGTTGTTACAGGATATTCCATACCATCATGTGGTGCAATTATGGCACTGTCCGGTGTATTGATCGCAACTTAAAGAACAATGTTCAAAGCAAACCTTTTCACACTGTTTCCAATGGTATCCTGTCAAACAATTGTTGCATTTCCCAAGAGGATTGTCACATGCTAAACAGCTGACAGGACATTCTATGCATTCACCGGTATTTATATGACACGTGCCATTGCATTCCACAGAGCAGTAGTTCTCACACACTGATCCATGTCTTCCAGGTGGACATGCTGAGCAGTTGAGTGCGCTATCGCAGTCCAAACAGCTCCTTAAACACCGAGATCTGCATGTATCCCCATAATATCCTGTCTCACATTGGCACAATCAATTCCCTATATCACATAAATCAACACACTTCTCAGAACAGTTCCAACTGCAATATGGGCCATCATATCTGTCTTAACATGCGCATGTACCATCTTGAAAAGTGCATGCAGCGTTTTCACACCCAACGCCACAATAGTTCGAGCATGACACGCCGTTGTTTCCCTGATCACATGTAAAACATACAATTTCATCTAAGCATGCTAGACAGTTTGATTTTGTTAACTGACAAGGAACACATCCTTTGTTGTACAAGCAATATATATCCACATAGCTAGTGCAGTTGTTATTTTGATCACAGGTAAGGCAAGGCTCTGGACATCCTTGGGCTATAAACACAACCAAAACAAAAGCATCCAACGTTTGGGAACATTATTGTTTATAATCAATGATCACGTGAATATTACTAATAATTGAATGATATTAATAATAGCAATATTATGTTTGTGTTGCAATATTATATAATATGTTTCATGCGCATGCTCAGGATTACACGTACGCCGCTCTTCAAGGCTTATGTGTAGAGTATTCCGTTGCTCGGTCACTAGTAAGAGTGTTGACTATATTGGTAAATATATAGAATCATCGATTAAAATTTATAATAATAATAATAATAATAATAATAACAATAATAATATCACAGAGCGTGTTATACCCCAAGCTTTAACAATAATATGTTATGTTTTCGTATATATCAACCGTAATCTAAAAGAAAACTTCACAGCTGTAAAATGCACTTTTTAAATTTAGAATAACACAACAACTTTCTATTCATAGTTTTTAATATTTGAATATAATAATCTGGGCAAGTTCATAAATGAATTATTTGAAGAAGCAATTTTATACCTTTAAAAAGCGACACAAGTGACATGTACCAAAGATTTAACAAGTGTATCTTCCACAATAGTTTGTGACGAGGTATTTGAAGGCATTACGACACCAACCGCATCCTGAAATCTTTCGAACGAATTCTGCACAAGTAATCAATCTAATATTTAACCTCGAAGTCCTGCAATTTATATAACGCATTCATACTCGTATGCCTTATTTTAACATTACATATGTAATGTTATATTTGTATCCAACTGGAATACTTGAAACAAACGTTATTTTGATTATCAATACATAAACACACCAACTGCTTGGAATCTTTTATGAAAACATAAATTGTCAGAGGTGATATAGTGTTCAAAACTACTTCAGTAAATCCCAAACGATAGATCAACTTCACGTCTGACTGGTTTTCTCACGATTAACACAAATGTGGTCACCCAATTGCAGGTAAACAATGAAGTTAAAAAGCGGAGTATTTGTAACTTTTTGAGAATTTTAGTTCAAAATGATTTCATTCATTTAGGGTTGAGCGTGAAACTGTTGTATCGACTTCTAAAGAGATACAATAGTTTCACTCCCTTCCCTCGCACTAGGTCAGGTTTTAAAGATCTAATTATCTTTAGAAGATTCATGAGTGCAGGTCAGGTTTAGTATCGGTTAATAAACTATCAGAACGATTATGTAAATAAAATATGTAATCACATTCTTAAATAATCAGGAGAACTGCGTTTTGTTATTTGTTGCGCCATACATATGCACTGGCGCGTATATATAGTAATATAGTAGACACGCTATAATAATGCCGGTTCTGTGTTCTAGTGGTTACGCACTGGTTGCACAATCTAGGGGTCGCAGGTTCGAGCCACCGCTACACACTAATCTACTTACTTTTATTTCGCATGAGACGTTAAACCGAGTTGCAGTGTACTAAATGCTTGGCACCGGGCACTAAAAGACCCAGGGTCGCCTCTGAAACGGGGTGTCTCCTGTATCTTACCCTATCCCCCGTAACCCAACTAAGTAATTTTCTGAGGCTGATTGCCGTATGGGAGAGAATCCCGGTGCACTCGACTAAACGCACACGAAATAATATAAAAAATACTTACTGCCATACAATAACGATATATATAACAATGTATCATTATCCTCTCCAATTCAAAGTGACAATAATTGGGATTACAATGAATCACCAGCATGTATACAATGCTATGTGCAAACCTCAAAACAACATATATCTATATAGTATTTAGTTACATATTTGTTTGACTGTTGTGATTTAGCATCATGTAAATAACAATTTGGAAAGTAGCAATACATGTATACACGTTATAAATATCAACGCGACCAATGTGTTATGCGCTTTTTGGACAACCCTTATATATCAGTGTGCAGGGAAAACATTGCTGTTGACATAATTGATCTGCGTAAAGAGCATCAAGCAGTTTGCGTGTCGGCACGTACGTGTATTTGCATTTACTTATTTCTAAAATTGTACATCCTCAATGGGACCAGTTCATAAATTGAAGAATTGACAATTTCCAAAGTTTTTCTAACAGCTAGATTCTGAAAATAAAAGAACGAAGGAAAGAAATAGCACCAATGACATAGAAATATATTAGAGACTTTTAATCCAGAGGTCGTAGGTTCGAGGCGGCTCATAATCTCCGTAGAAACCAAACTTGCATTGTAAACATCTGCCCGCAGACTCACATCCATGTATAAAGTTTGTAGAGCAGCTGTTATTGCATAATAGTCCGTACCATCCTGTGGTGAAATTATAACAGTGATCAGTGTATCGGTCACAACCTAATAATTCTAAGGGCATATCTTGTCACACAGATATCCATATCTATTAGCTGTACACAGCATGCATGTTGTTTGCGTTATTACAGACCACACAATATATATGGAGTTTTGCATGTATTACCTTTATCACACGTAGCAACCCAATTCTAAGAACATTTTGTGGTGCAATATTTGCCATAAAATCCCTCTACACACGAACATGCACCGCTTGTGAAATCGCATGTCGTGTTTAAACACCCTGCGCCACATCCATTCGCACATGTTGTACCAAATTTACCTGGCTTACAGGAAGTGCATGTAGCTTTGGCGTACCATTTGGATTAAAAGCACATGTACGCCTCGTAGCTAAATACAATTGTAACTGTTGTTATAAAATTATAACCGCAGTGACAATTTTATGACTGCAGTCATACATTTGTATCGGCAGTAACATTTACAAATATAACTGCAGTTATAATTTATACCAACAGTCATAAAATATGGTAGTCCTCATACAATTATAACCGCGGTTACATTTTTCTGACCAATTGCTCAAATGGGGCTCTAAGTCTATTTTGCGAATTAATTCACGTCTTATATTATGATTTTTGTCGAAAATGTATTACTTATTTAAATATGAATTTTTAAATTATAGAACCAATTTAAAGATACATATTTCATAAACAATGAATCAGAAAAAAAAGTGTAACTGCTGTTAGAATTGTATGACAACTGTCATATTAGTTTACCTTCGGAATAAATTGTTACTGCAATTGTATTTGTAAATTTTTTATGTAACTGCTGTTATAAATGTATGACCGCAGTCATACATTTGTAACTGCGGTTACAATTTTATAACAACAGTTACATCTATATTTAATTATTGAGTGTATATGTTCTTTTGACACAAATGGTACGCCATATGTAACTGCATTTGCACATGTCAGACAGTTGGGCGACGAGCAAGGAGCACATACTTTGCTATACAGGTAGTATCCATCCACACAGCTAGTGCATGTGTTGATCATAGTTAGACAAAGAACTGAACACGTTTTTGCTGCTAACATATACAATAAATAAAATAACACATTTGGGACAAAGATTTCGTTAATAAGAAATAATCAGGTTCGTATTTGTGATATTGTAAACACAATATTACAAATTGTAGATGGTATTTTATACGTGATACATGTAATAAATATTCGTGGGTCTAATGTTTCGAAACTTAATCGTTAAAAACTGAATTAAAATATTCTTTAAATCGCTAATACACCTGCTAGTTTTCTGATTGTATTATTTTAACTCTATTGCTTCAAGTGTTTATATTATAAATTTATAGAAACCAATTCTTTACCTGCAGACAATGACCTCTGCACACTGTATGTCTTTCAATACTATGCATGCGTCGGATTTAGAACACCAGACAAGAAACACATCTTCATGCTTAACCAAAATTAACTTTATTTATAAAAAAAAACATTTATGTTAGTCAGCATATCAGTATATGATTCAACGCAATGAAATAATTAGCCACAATATATATTATAATAAAATAATATTTAAAACGTGTGGATAATGTCAGTCGAATGTCTTACATAAGCTTGATGAACACATACAGAACGTTAAATTTCCAAAGCGAAAGCTTTCTTAAACACTCATTCTTCAGTTAAATTTTAACTAAGGTTCAATACTCCAAGTTCACGCTTTACTGATTTCCATGAAATGATAACATGTCAACGTACAAAGCAGGTTGCTGAAATAAGGGTTGGTAGGGAACACGGAAGTTTAAAATGCACCACGCAATAACATGAAGGCGTCTGTAATCTGGTATATAATTTGTTAACATGTTTGTAGTTAAACGTACTTATATAGTTAAGAACATTGTATAGTATAAACACTATTTTTAATACTTGTAGTATTATTTGAGTATTTGAAATGTAAGAAACTATTTACAATTATATTGTTTCTTTATCGTACGGACATAAATGTTATACCATTGACATATTTTAAATTTGTCACAAATATTTTAATAATATAATAATTACAATTTAATTGTACATGCTTAAATTTCAATATACGTAATACCTTTAATATATAGTACGCACGCAACAAACGAAAAATGCAAATACATTTTAACATTTCCCACAAAATGATATAGCCCTCGATCTTGTAAAATAGTATACCACAATTCAAACATTAATTTTTGCGTAATTTAAGATAGTCTTTTAAGAAAAATATCGTTATATTGTATTTATGCTCTACTTAAATTGTATTTCTCTCGTGTGTCCCATATTATTGTACTGTACAAGATAACAGTAAGCACCCGCTTCAAGGTTAAACATGAAACATAATGAGGTGTAGAAAAAATGTTATTCAGGCTGGCATTCAATCCCGAATCTTTACAAGAATATTATTCAGCTTGACATACAATATCAAATTTGTACAAGGATTGTATTCAGTGTGATATGCAATCGTGATTTTTTACAAGAATATTATTAAGCTTGACATACAATCCCGAATAGTTTCAAGAAAATTTATAAGTGTGATATACAATCCCCAATCTTTACTATATTATTATTCAGTGTGATATACAATCTCGAATCTTTAAAAGAATATTATTCAGCGTGATATACACTCCCGAATCTTAACAATAATAATATACAACGTGTCATGAAATCACGATTGTTTTACAATAATATTATTCAGCTTGACATACAAACCCGAATCTGTTTAGTCCTGAAATATTCGCCAGAATAGAACTCAGCTTAACATACAAATATTTAGTATTCACATGAAAATAGTTCAGCATGACATAAATCCCGAAGTTTTACATCAATATGATTTAGCTTGTCTTACAATCATGAATGTTTACATAGATGTTATTCAGCGTGTCATACAATCCTGATTATTCACAGAAATATTATGCAGTTTAAAAGTACAACATAAGCTCAAGAAACTTCACAGGTCTGTTATTCAGGTTGACATTCACTCTTGAAATTCAAAAGAATTGTTTTCAGGTAAGCCCTCATTTATACTTTCTAATTTCATGAGCTTGAACTACGTACGTTATTATCAACGTTGACTTGAAACAATTCAGTTGTATAATATATTATATAAGTGCATTTTGTGAAATTAATATCAATGTTTTTTCCAAAGAAATATGTATCTTTGTGTTTTGCTTCTGTAATCGTTATATCATATTCTCACAGAGATACATATTAATTAAATTTATTAACGAAAGCAACCCTAAAATATGTTGTATTTCGTATGTTTATACCGGAAGTGCAATATTGTACATATAATCGTTTCTTTTATGGATAAATTTTGAATAAGTTGAACGAAATTATTTGAGAAACAACCTACAAATATAGCCAAAACAGATAACAATGTATTTATTAGATTGTGACTATTTTTGCGTTTCCGATAATACCTAAATTTGGATATAATTTTTTTTTTTAATTTGGCCTATGTACTATGACTATACTAACAGGCTGTTCGGCTAGCGTTGGTGTTGGTACACTCGCTTTTCACCTAGACTGCCCGGTTCGCCAATTACACGGCACATGTATTTTGGATGGTGGTTACAGTTGGGGTTTCCCACACCCCCCAACCCACACAGCACAAGACAATATCCCAAATACATTTCATTACTATATAAATAGCTGGAAATTGCAGCTTTAAATCAAATTCTTCCCACCTGTCGGTGTCACTAGTAAAATTTAGGCAGGAATGCTGTGACACATCATGGTCCTAACATAATGCAGCTTCGGCGATAGACCGCGATATGAAATTAGATTTTATATAGACAATTTGGCGTTGAAACCATACAAATCAACATAGATAACATAAGACAGGAAGCAATATAATGATCCCGAAACATACACACTTCTCCAATATATATCGATTAAACACCCACGATTTCCTATAGTTCCGTAAGGTCGAATTGGTAATATAAATCTAGCATCCCTGGCTAAAAAATATTCTTTTTGGCATGCATTCGGGCATTATTCGGGACAAAACTTTACCTGCTTTTGGACTACAACCCATTTACTCCCTTGATAGGCCACATTGGGCCAGGGTCTTCACTAAATGCTTCTTCGGTGCGGAAGGGCCTGTAAATAAACTTTAAAAAATAACAGTGTCAATGAACTGCCGTTAAATCAATCTTTTGGTATCGTGCATACCAATTGCTTGGGCAATACATCGTCGGTTTTACTATACTGGGTGTCGGTTTGCGGGTTTCCAATAGGATCATTGCGATATCTTATAGAGAGAAGAACGTTCGGAGCTCAAGTCACGACGAAATCCACAACACCGTTACACGCAGGTTTTCGGTGGCAAGGCAGAGTTCGCGTAATTAGTTATGCTTTACTTTGTTTATTTTCAAAATAATAGATGCACTTATAAGATGTATAGAACTTAGTACTATATCTTACTAAGAGATGAGTTAAAATTAGTGTAAGTGAGATCGTACGTTTTGCAAAGACGTATGTTCTAACAATGTCCATGAATTATAGGTTCGAATTTCAGGGCAATGTATGGTCTGTCTTGTAGGTTTTCAAGGGAAGTGTTGGAAACATATTATGTGCGAATCGTGTCTGAATATAAATTATTTTATCTCATTTCAGACTGGTTACCATGGTATGTAGTGGAACTACTTTTTGTCTGTTTCCTATAAATGATTCGTTGCATTTCCAGTTCATTTTGACGTTTTATTATGTTCTGAAGTGCGAAACATCTGTGAGCAGTTTTCATTGAAGTAGAATGCAATATACGAGGGATGTTCAAAAATAACGTAGACTTTTTATATTGCTTACAACTTAATTAACTTAATTGAATGAAACCTATATAAAAATGAATCGGGATTCAACTGGAACATGTTTAATAATTAATATTGTGAAATTAATTTGTTTTGCGCCTAATCTATTTGATAATATAACCATGGTAAAAGTTAAGCGGAGTACGCCATTTATTTGCATTAGAACAAATAAATAGATAGTAAATTCTGTACGAAATAACTAAAGTTACTTCAAAAATGTTTGGTATAATGTAAGAAAAGCATACATTGACATCATACCTAAAGTTGGCTTCATTTTAAGATTGCCTATTAATAAAAACAATATTGATTTGACGGTGATGCACAGCGTCAATTGAGAAAAAATGTAATTGTGAGATCAACTCTAAATTCGGGTGGTTATGAAATCGAGTAAAGATAGTTGTAAATCATCTATACAGACATTGGATTTTATCAACAAGCCGCATAGAATACCGTTTTTGTGTAGGGCACATGTTTTCACATAGTGCAATAGAGTCTTCGGATGGCATTGTAAGCATTGAGACATGAACGGATAAGAAGAAAAAGACGCGACGATGATGACGTCAATCAGCTTAGATTAGCTTGATCAGCACGGATAGTCACTGGTCAGGTAGCTATGCGAAATGTCTCGCTTGGTATATTTCACCATGATTAATGCATGTTGATTAGTAAGCAATCAGTAGAGAATGTCAATGACAAAATACATAATTATTTGAATTTTCAGTGTACATGCAGATTTAAAATAAGACGTAAATATTATTTAATTTTAAATATTTCTAACAGGTATTTCCTTTCTTGATTCAGTAAAAAAATGTATGCATATGTTAACATTATACACGTCTATATGCTAAATGTGTAATGTAATCAGACATTCTTAAAATGCAGAATGTTTTAAAATATATTTTATATAGTGGTATTCGAAACGCCATAAAGCACTCTGTACAAGTGCATGTGAGACTAGTTATCATATTGCCTCAATATGAGAAGGGCCTGTTTACGGAGATTCCTACCCAAGAATCATTGATAAGATAGTGTAATTAAAATGTCTGAAAATATTGAATAATAGTGAAATAATAATATTGAAAGAAGAATATTTCCTAGGCGCCAAATCTTCCCTGAAGTAAATGATGTTAACGACGTCATTGAATTCCAATTGGCGTGCTCCAGGTTGCCAATAGTGACTCATTTTAAATGGCTGTCATTTTTTACAGAGAAGTTTCAAATCGCAGAAATTTTGTAAATTGATGCGTAAATCCAAGTATTCACAACGTCTCAATTTTTCGAAAGTTATCTGTTGTTAACAAAGCGTGATGTAACTACGTATATATGATGCAGTGTTAACCATACTGAATGCCACACTATTGTATGCGTGTCTGGTGGCTTCCGTTGAGTAATTATTAATAATTTTTCTGTTCAGAAAGTTAATGGAAGTTAATAGTTGAAGCATCCGATACGGAAATGAGTTGATCCTTTGCTCACCAGAAATTAAGTACCATTCCATAAAACGACAAATGATCCTTTAAAAGGACTTACTTTTAATTAGTAATTTGACGCGTTTCGTCACTATTTTCTTCTAAAAATCACGTTGCATATTGCGCATTTTGTGTAGTTTTGTCATTCCTTAACTTTTGTATTTATTGTCTATATTTTAGTAACATTTTCACAAATAACATCCTCAACCTGTGACAAATAAAATTAACGTATGCTCGCATGAAAATGTAATTAAGTGCATATAAATATATTTGAAATAAAAAACAAATGAATGTGCGGACCATTTTGTAAAAAGTTATGCTGTTTATTATTTCTAATATTAACATTCTGAAATAGATATGAGGCGTTTCGTGGGAAAACCGGGCTTAATGGATGTGCGTTAAGTGTCGTCCCGGATTAGCCTGTGCGGACTGCTCAGGCTGATCCTGGACGACACTAACACATGCATTAAGCCCGATTTTCCCACGACATGCCTCATATAAATGCGTGTATAGATAATTTCAAAATAACTAAATGCTTTCAATAACAATAACAATGCTCAGAATTATTATCGGTTGCGTTGCAAGAATGGAAATATATTAGCCCGCTTGAATATTATCAATGCATACAGCATTTAATACGTGTAATGTAAAACCTGTGCAAACCGAACGGCACCGGGACCGGGCCGATCGGTCGGTTTTCACAGGGTTTCGGTTAATCTAGGTTTTCACAAAATACAATTATTTGAAATCATTGACTTCAATAGTTTTACGCGGTATAATACAAACATATGTTAATGAACTTTATATTGAAGCGTTTACTTTTGTTATAAGAATTATAAATGAAGGTTTTTTTCTGCTCATTGAAAGCAATTTTTAACGTAAGTACAAATCATGCGTTGACAGCCACTTTGTGTTCAAGAAATGACCCATCTTTATTGATTCGATTGGCGCATATAGAGTTCACGACTTGTTATCACAAGTTGGTATTTTTAAACTGTGTGTAAACTGACCTAAAGTGTTAAGACAGGTGAAATGTAAATACTAGACTAGCAACATCCATTAAACACTATGAGATAGTTTTCGATAAACCATATACTAATTCACTTGATCTTACTAATGCATTATTTAATTTCTACTGATCATAATTATTTCGTAAAATATGGTATCACAATTATACTTAATAACATCCATCGTTATGGAAGCATGGCGATTATAAACTCGAAAACGACATCAGTTTACATCATCGTTTTCTTTTAATCTATGTGTCAGGTTTGAGTGGCGATTCAATGGGAAAAGGTTAAAACCGTGGGGAAAGAATGCTAAAGTTGACCTGGATACAGAGACACTGTAAATTGGCCATGATTTCACTGAACAGCTCACGGGCGACTAGCAGTGCGTTGTTACCAATGACTACGGAACAGTGATGACACCGTACATGCGCATTGAAGCAGCGGGTTTGCATATTTCATTTGTATCATATTTTGTCAATCTGTTTGACACATAAAATAATCGCACAATTGAATTATGTACATTGCTTTTACTTGTTGTATCATTAGGCTTTTCACAAGTGTACTGACAGCACAACGTATGGGCATCTCTATTGTGGGCGCATAAAACATGCTATCAACAATTCTCAATCGTCAACTAGTTAATTACTCTAAACAAACTGCCAATACATGGTTATTTGGCAATAAATAATCGCGCATCGCTTTAAGCCCACTGTCTTTGTAACGCCTGCTGATTTATTCGCCATCGTTCTTAATGATAATCTAATATTGTGGATGGATGTGAGTGGCAACTGCATTTCTGGGGGAGAAATATGTTTCCTCGGTCGAGGCATACAAAAACAACTATCTCCGTATGTATTGCTTCAACGTTCTCAAGAGTGTGCCACCGTGGAACATCGTGTGGCAACGTGGAAAAAGAGTTAGATGCCACGTTGTGTTGGGTTCATATTCATATTGAATTGCTTGAATTGACTTCAAATGATTTTATCCTTAAAATTAACATGTAATATTGAAATACGGGATATTTATAACTAGAAAGAACACAAACATTTAATCGGAAATAATCATGAGTTTTGCTGTCTACCATTCTTGACAACTTGGGCGCTTAGAATGTATCATTCGTCGTACTTGTTTGAATAAAGTGCATTTCGAAATTATTCACGAATAAGTTTAGTACAATGATACACCTGAACCTCATTCTTGATTTCAGGTTGACAACAGACGTTCGGACTCTAGCCCCGTTTATGCTGATAAGCGATTGATAATTGACCACCGTTTTGAGTTTGAAATATTTACGAATGTGCTCTGCAAATAGGTTGCCATATTGGAAGAATGTGTCAGCAGAACTGTTGATTTTGATTTCTGTTTGGGTACTGCTAATACTTTGTTAGAGGGACTGACACTGGCAATCAAGGTCAGTGTTCGCGTGGAACAAAAACAGAATAATGTGATGTGCAGCTATTTCAGGCTCACTTCATTTCATGTGGGTGGAGATGGCAGACGCTGGATTTGTATATTTATGAGACCTTCAATGACATAATGTCGGTGACAGTCAGGAACACGTACAAGTCCAATTGCTTATGCAACCATGTTCGTATTGTAAAAAACAGACCCGCTGTTGCCATGCGTATCTTGTTTTTTTTAATCAAATTTGACAAAAGGAACAACAATTCAAAAAGCTTAACGCGAAAGACATTCGATAAACAATTTGAAAATTGGTCGGTTGTCAGCTATATTTACGTTTAAGTTTACTGTTAATATTGGAGTATATTCTTGGTTAACGTAATGCATATTATAAAGGATTTATATATTTCTGAGATAACCTGAAACAATATGCAGTTTTTATAGTAACAGAAGACATTTAAACGAACGTAAATATAGGTTCTGACACAATTTGTCATTTCATACCATATGCTATGAAACGAGTTCTTGAATTTTGTTAGTAGGCGAGCCTATGGCAAGCTTACTAACGAATTTCCTGGACGAGTTTAATAAAATATGGTATGAAATTGCAACGAGTGTCTGATCTTTGTTTCACATGCTTTTAAAAGAAAAAAAAAAGTCTAATTTTACCAAAATATGTTGATAAATCCTATAAGTTGTGTATTGGCATGGCGCCATTTCATGTTGAATAACGCCATGCGATTGGTCAGTCAAAGAATATGTAGGCAATGAAAACGCTCAAAAGTCATTATACAGCAAAACATTATGTTATGCTTGAAATGTAAGTATTTCCAAAAAAGAAATTCTATGTAGTTGTTCCTCACAATAGAGGAGTATGCATGCTTGACAACTTTGTAATACTTTAAAATTTAATTATACATTTAAATCGTGCTTGGTATGTTATTGACAAAATAAAATAAGCATAATGTGTATATACGCAAGGTTTAGAATTAGACCGGCCTCCAGAGCTCAAGTACAGCAGCGATGTGACCATGATGGCCGGGAACACTGCAAGGCTCGCCTGTATCTTCACTTTCTACTCTGCCAGAGGGTAAACATGACACATGAATTTTGCAAACCTTTACTTGCATCAGAAATATAAACAAAATACATTTTATTGTGAAAGGCATAGTAATTTATTTATTGGATGCTATTTACTGGATGTTCCCATTGATCGTAATATACACTCAACAAACGTTATAGTGCACCAATTGGAAATAAATGTAAATTGTTGTATTTTCTTTATTTATAACAGTTTCAGCTTTAACTGTCAGCTCTGATTATTTGAGTTATTCATGCATGTGCCCATACCAAAATAAAAAATACGAAACAATTTCGTGATGACAATGGCCCATCTGAATTTGACATAAACAGAGAAAGTACATGTACAACAATTTCCATTTGGTGCGTTATAACTTGTGTTGGGTGTATGTGTTTCCCATTCCTTACAGAACACAACATTTTAAACTATGTAAATACGAAAATAAACCAATCGGCACAAAGGAGGCTTTTATTCAGTGTGGAGACTAACTTCTGTACAACACATTCATCGTAATGAAAATGTATGTGTTCAACACTGGGTACAGATGCAAAGCTTTAAATGTTTTTGAGATAATCTTGAATGAAACTCCGACGGCATCAGCAGTTCTGAAACGTATTTACAACGCCAGGTCCATTTTTGGCAGCAAGATACCGATATTAAGGCAAAAATAAATACAAACCAAGAAACATTGCATTTCAAATGTAAAAGAAATATTAGAGACTACAGCATTCAGTTCAATTTTAAATAAAATAAATAACTCAGAACTTCAACGGAGCATAAGGAAGCTTTCTTAAGCATGAACTTGATAAAAGCATTAAACTATATATTTATGGTTGATGCATAACCGATATTTATACAGGTATGCCAATATGTTATTTTGCAGTGATAAACTAGACATTGTTGGATCTTTGACAACAAGGAGGTCGGTGGTGGTTCTACCCTCGTGTTGCCCAACATACAAGTACCTGATAAGAACCAGAATAATTAAGGGGAGTATGTGTGCGAGACGAGACTTGGACAGCTAAAGCGTGTGCGGGGAAGGGTTACTCTGAAAATAACAGGTGCAGTTAATCGTTACATGCATGTACAAGTAAAGATATTTTAGGGTAAAGGTCACTCTGAGGTTGTAACTCAGACACTCATATAATTGTTTAACAGCCATATAACTGATTGAAACATAGGGCACATTAGAAACCGTAAATCGCAATAATAATAACAGTGTACTTTTCTATTTACATAAGAATTCATATTAATATAGCAATGTAATGCTAATGTAACATATTTTTTTCACTTAAGCTCCACCTGTCTTCATTTCGGAAAAGGCTCCCGTATTAAAAATAGTTCCTGTAGAACAGAACGCCGTTTTCCAATGCGGGGCTTCGTCTCACATGTCCTACACGAATCCCCCTGGATGGTAGACGGGATGCCCTTGATTGGTGTGTGAGAATTGCATAATATCAAGTTTGGAAACTCCACTTTGTGTTTTGTGTTGTAATATTTTTGCTGTAAATATATCATATCCGTTTGTGCCTTTGTATGTGTTAAACAATTTTTATGGATTTATGATGCTTTTATTTGTAGACTTGTGAAAGTTATATCAATCATAATTTTATTATCCCAGGATGTCCTCCGAATTCCTTCGACTGTATTGTTGCACAAAAGGACGGATATTCCACGTGTACCCCTTCAAGCCATGTGTGCAACGCGATTCCGAACTGCTCAGACGGACGCGATGAACAGAATTGCACTGGTACATACGCACTTACTTCATGAAATATACCAAATGTACTGTCCGCTCTGGATTATAATAGTGCAAGTCATTCTTACGAACATATTACATTTGCTATGGAATTACATCACATTTATTACTGTTAGATGATACCTCACATACACAGATTTCCTGTCCACGTGCCCCTATCCAGGCTTCCTTTGCTACAACAAGCAGTCCTGTGTCAAGGCTAACAAACTCGGCGACGGCAACAAAGACTGCGGAGATGGATCTGATGAGTTGGGATGTCGTAAGTTGATCCGTCTTGATTCGTCTTGCGGAATTAATCGCTAAAATGACTTAATACAACCTTTTACTTCTAATAGGAATTTCTCTCCCACCGTTGCAGTCGACATTCGTTAACTTATTTAGATACTTGTTCATAGTGTTTTGTTGTGTTTAGAATTACTATACGTTAACAACTGGATCGGACAATGAACCTATGTATTTTATAGTTTTCTCCGTTTATTGGCTGCTTAATATTCTTGCTTGACTTGATGTATTCATGTATTGTGTTGACAGTGAATGTTACCCTTTAAATAAAATATTAATTTCCAAAATCTTATCTTATTTTCCCATGAAGCTGGTGGGCCAGTGATAGAGCGAGGTAGATTTCGACTAAACAGTCAGCGTACGGAATTGACGCTTCCTAGTGTGATGATACAGGACGCCAAGTGTTTCCAGCGTTAAGTCCAGAACAGGTATGGTGTGCTCTTCGGATATGGATGTCTTAGTCCTATTGGTTATGCCAAACCTGTATTTATCGCGTGGCGGACTGTGATTGGTGTCCAGATGCTCCAGTTTCTGCGCTAAAACGGCATCGAGAGATTTACTGCCGTATAATATTTGTAAGGATAAATGACCTATTTGTTAGTGAAACGCATTTCAACGAAACGCTTAATAAACGTTTGGTGATACGCATGTTTATAAACGTAAATTATTCTAATTTGTTAACCTACTGTTGCAGGTACTGTAGCAAATTAAACTTGATTATTCATTGATCCAGGAAGATGAATATGGTTCTTTACGCATGTCGGTAAAGCTTAACCTTTATTTATTTTGCATATCATATTGGTTGTTTGTTTTCTTATCGTCTGTGTTTTTTTCTTATTTTGTTGTTTTTCTCGATGTTCTGACATTTATCCCGCTAGTGTTGGGTGTGGTGTGTGTTGTTGTGAAACCTGGGAATGCTCTAATGGACTAGTTAAAGAAAAGCAAATGAACATATAGCTGTAAACCTGCAAGGAAACTGTGAGTCGATACGTATTTGTATCATTCTATTTTTAGAAGTAAAACTGAGCTAAATTGAGCTAAATTTAGCACCAATGAATGTGTACTCTGAGTACTCTGTGTATCGTATTTAAATATTTGGTGGTATTTACTGTTATTGTCGTTACGCCCATCGTTTGTTCAACCTATACTGCACAAAGTAACAAGAGTCCCGCTTACAATGAGCTTTGACGCATCTACACCAAATATAGCTGATAAATCCAAGAGGACGATATCAGTCTTGTCAACTCCTGAGCAGGGTGGTGATCCTAAGAAAAATAGGCTGACCAGCGGTTCTAGCTGTGACTTTAACTATACGTTCGAAAACATGGCAGATACGGAGAAAGCTGATATCGACCTTGACGATAAAACCATGATGGCAATAGTACAAACAGTCAAAGATTCTTTTCAATCCTCACTCTCAATGCAAATGAAAAATATGATTGTAGATGGGCTATCCAACCGGATAGAGTGCCTTGAGAGTGACAATAATTTACTTCGCAATGAAAACAGAGTGCTGCGAGGCCGCGTTACGGACCTTGAACACTCAATGGATGCCAGCGAGCAATATAGTAGGCGTAATAACGTTCGTGTCTTCGGTATTCCGGAAAGTACAGGCTCTAATGAAAGCACAGACGACATAGTCATAAATTTGTGCAAGACCTTGGGTGCTGATGTGTCCATTAATGAAATAGACCGCTCTCACAGAACTGGAAAACGTGACGGACGCAAACCCCGCCCTATAATAGTAAAGTTTATAAGCTACAGAGCCAGGCAAAAGCTTTACACTCGAAGACGTGAACTGAAGTCACGCAGCGGACATGATAAAATCTTCATAAATGAAGATTTGACCCAACACCGTGCGCAGCTGCTGTTTGTCGCACGTGGACTGGCGAAATCTAAGAAAATTGAAAGTGCCTGGTCAGCCGATGGAAACATACTGATCAGGGTATCTGAAAACGGTGAAACGACCATTAAACGCATCAACTGTGGATCAGAACTTGACAAATATAAAATTCTGTAAATATAGAACTGCATTTCTTTTTTGATCAGTTTATATTGAATTCGCAGTTGACCCTCTTAGATGCACGAAGCTCACGATATCTTATTGCTATTTGCTATTTGTGTTTATCTACTGAGCATTTATGTGACTTCAATTGCAAATCCCGTTATCTCGTGACACTTTTTGCTTAAGACTAAACTAAGCTTGAAAATCGCTTAACATGCGTCTTAAGCAAATGGACCGGAGTTTTAGAAATAATGCAAACTTATAAAGTTATTGTAGTAAATGTAAATATTTGTAAAAGATTTTACAAAGAACTTGTATGATGTGCATCTCAGCACTGTATAACATTTGTATTTATATTGCTGAATTTTATTCTATTACTATATTTCTGCATCTCGTGAAATGCTTACACAATTTAAATATATTGAAGTGTGTACTGTCTTGCAAAATAATTATTGTTATACAGATGCTTACTATAATCATTTAGCAAACACTTTTTTATTGTACTCTTCAAGAGTATATTATTTACAATTGTACTAGTTACTAGTTAAGCAAATGGACCGGAGTTTTAAAAAAATGCAAACTTATAAAGTTATCGTAGTAAATGTAAATATTTGTAAAAGATTTTACAAAGAACTTGTATGATGTGCATCTCAGCACTGTATAACATTTGTATTTATATTGCTGAATTTTATTCTATTACTATATTTCTGCATCTCGTGAAATGCTTACACAATTTAAATATATTGAAGTGTGTACTGTCTTGCAAAATAATTATTGTTATACAGATGCTTACTATAATCATTTAGCAAACACTTTTTTATTGTACTCTTCAAGAGTATATTATTTACAATTGTACTAGTTATTAGTTTAGCAAATGGACCGGAGTTTTAGAAATAATGCAAACTTATAAAGTTATTGTAGTAAATGTAAATATTTGTAAAAATTTTTACAAAGAACTTGTATGATGTGCATCTCAGCACTGTATAACATTTGTATTTATATTGCTGAATTTTATTCTATTACTGTATTTCTGCATCTCGTGAAATGCTTACACAATTTAAATATATTGAAGTGTGTACTGTCTTGCAAAATAATTATTGTTATACAGATGCTTACTATAATCATTTAGCAAACACTTTTTTATTGTACTCTTCAAGAGTATATTATTTACAATTGTACTAGTTACTAGTTTAACTGTTAACTCTAGGTAATCTAGGTAATTATCTTGTGCTCATTTATACACCCAACAATATTTCCCATATCATTATAATGATACCAAACATATCATTATCCCTTATCATCTGTTTTTCATCATTTCTTCTTTCCAATTCACATTGCCTATATTCTCTCTTTAAGCAGTTCTGTAGCAGACGGCGTAATCAAATTTTAATATCATTCTTGTTGCAAAATGTTCGCACGTTTAAATGCAAAAAACGCATCATGTCAGCGTTTATGGCTCATCTCGTCTTCATTGGAGCATATCATTATGTTGTACATTAAACAGAGACCTGGAAACGCTGTCATGATTGCATATAGATCTCCAGTTATTTTTCCACTATTCCTACACGTATTATGTGCATGCCAGTTATGGCTAAATGTTATCAGCCTATTTTCATTACAAATTAATGTGTACAAGTCTATGAACGCATCAATGAGTGTTGAACACCCATGCACACGTTTTATGATAGGAAAAAATATTCACACTGATATTCTTTTCCTCAAAAAGCTTCTAAAATGTTTCTTCTTTGTTGTAACATGTTATTGGCTCTCTATAGTCTTATTACGATCAGGTGATATTCATCCAAACCCAGGGCCTACATTGTCTGATCGATCTTTAAACACCGATACAGACAGTTCTTCATCCATTCTCAATGCTCCAGCAACAACCCACTTATGCTTTGTTCATTACAATATTCAAAGTCTGATGCACAAAATAGATGTTCTTTACACTGGTCTACGTGAATTTGATATAATTGCTTTTACCGAAACATGGTTAAATAGTTCTATCTTATCCACTGATCTCCTCTTTGACGGCTTCCACCAGCCAATTCGCAAGGATCGCACATTCGACTCACATGGTGGCGTTGCTATATACGTAAATGAAAATATTGCTTTCAAACGCAGATATGATCTTGAATTAAATAATGTAGAATGTATATGGATTGAAGTTCTGCCTTCAAAAAATAAATCCATTCTTTTTGGCGTTTTCTATAGACCGCCTAGTGAGGATAGATTGTATATGCATTCTATTGAAGACTCTATAGGGCTAGCCAGAGAAACACGAATAAATGATATTATTATTACAGGTGATTTTAATATAAATGCTCTCGCCGAATCGTCTGCACGTAAAATTAATGAATTATGTCTACAATATGATTTAACGCAACTTATTCACGAGCTAACACATTATACTGAACGGACATCTTCCATAGTTGACTTAATCTTTGTAAGTAATCGGAATACTGTATTACTCTCTGGAACAGGCGAACCGTTTTTAGATCAAACTCTTCGGTATCACTGCCCTGTTTTTGTTACATTAAAATTTACAAAACCTATATCTAAAACGTTTTATCGACATATCTGGCGTTACGATATTGGGGATTATTCAAAACTACGACAATTAATGACAGATACTCATTGGGATTTACTAAAATGTGAAGATGTTGACATTTATGCAGAAAATATTACTAAGACAATATTACACATTGCAAGCATATGTATTCCTAACAAAAATGTTTGTATACGTTCTCATGATCTACCATGGATAAACAATAATATAAAGAAAAAAATTCGACAACGGAAACGTCTATACCGAAAAGCCAAACAATTAAATAGTGACATACACTGGTCAAATTTCCGTCGTGTTAGGAATGAGGTTGTATTACTTTTACGTAATTCAAAAAACGAATATTTCAACAACATTGCATATAAACTAAAGTCATCTGACCTTTGCGCTAAAGACTGGTGGAAAACACTTCGAACATTTATTCCTACTAACATAAACAATTCAATTCCACCTATTTACGATCATCAAACAAGTAGTTTTGTAGCAAATGACACATGTAAAGCTGATATACTAAACAGGTATTTTGCAAGCCAGTGTTCAATCGACGAAAGCAACCACGATCTTCCACCTATGCACAATGTAAACGCTAACAGTCTTCAGTCTATTCATATAACGCAGGAGGAAGTTATTGACTCAATTAAATGTCTTAAGGTAGGAAAAGCATCTGGTCCTGATGGAATAGATAATCGAATCCTCAAAGAAGCAATGCATCAATTAAGCTACCCATTGTGTGAGTTGTTTAACTCTTGTCTAAATACCTACAAAATGCCTTCTTGTTGGAAAATCGCAAATGTGTGTCCGATCTTTAAAAAGGGCGATCCAGCCTTAGCGTCTAATTATCGACCTATATCATTGTTAAATACTATTGAGAAGGTCTTTGAGGGAATAATACACAAGCACATTTTTAATTTTCTTCGTGCAAATTCATTCTTTGCACCTACTCAATCTGGCTTCTTGCCTGGTGATTCGACTGTTAATCAGCTTACATATATTTATAATACATTTTGCAGAGCCCTAGACAATGGCCTTGAGGTCAGAGTTGTATTTTTTGATATAAGTAAAGCTTTTGATAAAGTATGGCACAAAGGTGTATTATACAAACTACAACAAGCAGGCATTCGAGGAAATCTATTGTCCTTTTTGTCTAATTATCTTTCTGATCGTAAACAAAAAGTAATCCTACCGGGAGCGCATTCGACTCCTATTGAAATTCTCGCCGGTGTCCCTCAAGGCTCGATCTTAGGTCCACTTCTGTTTCTAGTATATATTAATGACATTGTCGCTGACATACAAGCGCACATAAATTTGTTTGCTGATGATACCAGTCTTTTCATGGTTGTAAATTCGCCAAACGAAACTGCCGCCGTATTGCAATCAGACATAGATAAAATTTCCAGCTGGGCTGATAAATGGTTAGTATGCTTTAACCCCTCAAAATCCGAATCAATGTTAATATCTCGCAAAATAAATAAACCACCTCATCCATCATTGACTATGCAGAACGTTAATATACCCATTGTTAATGTCCATAAACGTTTAGGTGTATTTATGTCCAATGATTGTACTTGGCATGCGCATATATCTTTTATAAAGGAAAAAGCATGGAAACGAGTTCATATAATGCGTCGATTAAAAATAATGCTTGATAGAAAAGCTCTCGAGAAAATATAATTTTCATTTATAAGACCAATTCTTGAGTATTCAGACGCGGTTTTTGATAATTGTACACAATATGAAAAAGATGACCTAGACAAAATCGAAACTGAAGCCGCGCGAATAACATCTGGATGCACACGTTTAGTATCTTTAGAAGATCTTTATAATGAGCTAGGATGGGAATCTATCAGGCAACGAAGACGCAAACATAAATTAATATTAATGTATAAAATGAATTCTAGCAATGTACCTAACTACTTACAATCTCTTTTGCCCGCAACAGTTGGGTCATCTAGCAATTACTTGCTAAGAAATTCATCACATCTTCAAACAATTCAAGCCCGAACATCACTGTACTCAAATTCATTCCTACCATCTACTATATCTGAATGGAATAATCTTCCCGATGATGTCAAAAATGCTGAATCGATCCATTCCTTCAAAAGGCTAATTAACATAGATCGCCCGATTCCGAATCCTTTATTTTCATACGGCGAAAGACGCTCTCAAATGTTACACACGCGATTAAAAACAAAGTGTAGCGCCTTAAATGAACATCTATTCAGGCGCAACATTATTGCATCCCCGTTATGTCTCTGTGGACTTCATGAAACGACGTCTCATTACTTTCTCGAATGCAGTCAGTATGTACATATTCGTGGCGAACTTATAAACACTATATCCATATATTCCGTCCCCTACATTGAAACTATCCTATATGGAGACGACACTCGAGACTACTTAACCAATACTAAAATAGCTGATGCAGTACACACATTCATTTATTATTAATAGTAAGCGATTTGATACGTAGTATGCTACTGAACGACTCTCAAACGTATTTTCCCTTGCACCAAACAAATCTTTCAAAATTTCTTTCTTTTTCCCCAAACTTCTGACTACTTTTATATCTGCAACACCTTTCAAATGTCAACCCATTTCATGCACTTGACGAATGAAACTCTATACTCGGAGTTTCTCTCTTTTTTTGCCGTACTTTTATTAGTGTTTAATCATCTAAAAACCAATTATGTTCGTCTGTCAACATGTAACTGAATGTATACTGAGGGAGAAGAACTATATAAGACTTTGTCTTTCGTTCCAATCCCATTCGAACATGTACATATTATAAATGTTGTATGAAATTCTATGTATAACAATGTTTGTTTGTTTGAAATAAATATGTTTAAACTAACACGATTGCTGTTTAATATATAATAAATACCAAATAATTTAGTGTTTATTTTTGCTTAATCGAGGAATGAACCCCCAGAGCTTAACTATATCACAAAAGGGTGTATCAAAAGCATGCCGAAGGAACATATATATGTAGGGAGTTTCAAAGCATAAACACAAAATGCTGTTGCGTTATCACAGTCAACACATCCACTGAAACATTTAGATCTGCATGTCTGCCAACAATATTCTGCCTTACACTGACAAGACCCATCTTCATGATCACAGGTATCAACACAATAGTTATAACATTTCTGAGTACAATATTGAACACAATATCCCTCTACACATGAGCATTTTCTATCTTGGAAATCGCGTGTCGACTTTAAACATCCAACGCCACATGGAAGCGCGCATTCTGAACTCCAGTAGCCATGTACACATGAAGTGCATGTTATTCCATCATGTAGACAGTTGGAAATTGCAAAAGGAACACACTTTTTGTCAAATATATAGTATATATCAACACAGCTAGTACATGCATTGTTTTAATCGCAGGTGAGACAATGCTAAGAACACGTTTGAGCTATTAAAACAATCAAAAAAACAAGAGCACATAATTAAAATATATCTTAATAATGAATGGTCATGTGAAATGTGCATTATTTACCTTAATATTACAATATATTATGCATGCATATTGTATATTTAATGAGACTATATTTATTGAAACAAACAAATACGATTGTGTATTGATTTATAGGGACATTTTAAGTGAACAACTTGTGCAAGTGAATGTATATATTATTTTTACAGAAACTAATATTGTACCTGTAGATAGCGATCTCTGTCCGATGTAGCATAGCACAATTGCAATATACATGTACATATTCCATCTCTGTTCGTACCTCAGATTTAAAAGACAATATAGCAAACTCATCTTCAACTTTTACATTAAATTACTCGACTAATTAAATCTTATATTTAACACTTTTATATCTTCCAGTCAGAATTTGGTGACTTTAAAGATATTTTATTTCCAAAAATAATGACATACAAATACAAATTACATTTTACAATAAATAATGGAAAAAGGTTTGGACCTAAATTTCTACAACATTATCGAGGGTCTTTCCATAGAAGTTGAAATGATCTGTTATACTGGTGACAATTTGGCATAGTTTGAACACTAGTTGTAATTTGGAAACTAAACAATACTAATGCTAAAACTAATATAACTGAAAATACTAATACTACTAATAATAATAAATAAGTATAAAATAAATAAATAAATAAATAAATAAATGAATGAATGAATGAATGAATGAATGAATGAATGAATGAATAAATAAATAATAAATAAATAAATAAATAAATAAAAATAACGTTTTGGGTAAATGATATGAGCACATTGATGAGAAAAAGTTATTAAAACGAGTATAAGCATGATAGATTATTATACATTTTTATAGCAATTGGTTAAACCTATTCAAATCAGTTGTTTAAATATGTCATATTGTATAATAGTTGAAAAGCGAGTATAATTCCATTCGATTGCTTGATTAAAACGTACGATTTGCAAACTTATAAAGAACGTTAGATATATTTATCCGAGTTTTTAACTTTCTAAAATACTCATTCTTTACCAAATTTTAAACTTCGGTACAAAACTGCTACTTACTTTTGACTATTTTTCTTTCAATGAATACATGTCAATATACAAAACGTTTCTTTTATTTGTGGGTTAGTAGCTACACCGAAGTTTTAAATGTACCATGTATTTAATATTGAGACGTTTACAATGTCGTTCATAAGCTGCTAATGTCCGTGATGAATTGCATTTAAACATAATTAGTAAATTTAAAATATGAAAACATGAACATGTAGTACAATGTAGATACATTATATACATATTTTTGGACAATGACATTTATTCGTTTGGATATTTTACAAACATCTTTTACTTCACGTTTAGTATACTTTACGTACATAAACGTATAATTATAATACTTTATTATAACATTTTCTGCATTATTATGATACTGAAATTACGCATTCAACCATGCTGTTGAACATTGATGTTATCTCGTAGTTATGACCGTTTAATAACGTATTTATATATATAGTTTCGGAAACATTTTATGATATGCATGTTAGAA
Source organism: Congeria kusceri (assembly GCA_027627225.1). NCBI lineage: Eukaryota > Metazoa > Mollusca > Bivalvia > Myida > Dreissenidae > Congeria > Congeria kusceri. Next base: position 38,883,355 of record CM051039.1, on the reverse strand, counting down.
TGCAATTATATCCACGTCCATGAAAAGACTGTGCCTGACCTGCTGCATGACGCTCAGATTTCAATGCCACTTATGTAACCGCACTTTTGGACCCTTATTGTTGAATTGTTATTTGTATTCATATCTTGTTACAACAGGAAATATTTGTGTTGTTGTATGCTGTTTAATATACACTGATCCTGCACAGTATACCGATGAATATTAACAAAATAAAACTCTGGCTGCATCAGCAGGAGAGAACTCTTTTTAGGAGCACAAGGTCCTGTATGTATGGCAATTGACTAAAACAACAAAGCACAATACACAAACAATTTACAAACACAAAACACACGTATGCGTAAAACTAGGGTAGCCGCATTTGAACGTTCAATGCAAAGAATTGAGGGTTTAAATCTCGCCCAGAATAATTCATAATACATGAAAATGTAAGGAAAGATTAACATCGCAATTCAAATTAAACAACAATAATAGATAATACCAATTTCAAGTTAATTACCATTTAATTACTCGATGGTTGGATGTAACCCAGAGTAGCAGAATTGCAACTTTTCTGGGGCACTATGAAATGAAAGGAAAACAAGTATCAACTACATCTCGTCTTGTTAAAATGATTTAAGTCAAGTCAAGTCAAGTCAACTTTATTGGTATATACCATTGTACATAACCAAAACAATCAAGAAAGAACATGATGAACATAATAACAGTGTAAATCAAGATGAAAAGTATGTTACAAAGCGGATATGAGAAACTCATAAATAATATTCCAAACAAATTAGGTAGGTAATACACTCGTGTCACTCAGTTGTCAATAATCGGTGTTCTGTATGGCAAAGTCAGTTTTTCAGAAGTAATCATATGTTATTCTAAAATGTTAAAAAGATTGAAAGATAACGCGTCGTATAGTTCATTTTTCAGATCATCATCATGCAATGCATGAAGAAGCCGTAACGTTGGGTGTTAAAAACCAGATTACATAGCATGATTGTATATGATAATATACATAATATAGTTCTACGTAGAGATTAAATATAATAAATAACGCATGTTTAAAGTACTATATTCTTTTTTGTCTAACAGAAAAATAAAACACTTAATAAACGTGAATCCGATCTAAAAAAACGACTGTTAAAATACATGAAATGATTCCCAATAATCATAGTACTAAATAGTTCATTTACCAGAAAAAATGTCTAACTTAATGAACGTGAATCCGATTTAAAAAAATGTTTATAAAAAATAGTAATATGTTTCTGAATAAGTAAGTATGTTTTTTTTCAATTTTGTATATAGTTATAGTTGTATACAGATAGAAAATTGAAAAAAAAGCATACTTACCTATTCATGAAACATATTGCTATCCCTATAAAAATATTAATGATTATTGCGCCGACGCCGACGTTAGTAATAACTAATGGTATCTTGCTTGTTTGAACAAATATATGTGTTTATTATATAATACTTACTTGTACGTATAATATATTGCTTTAACGGACTACGAAAAGGCCCCACAATTAAAACTGCAGTTAAATTAATCTGAATTCCGTACATCAATATTGATATATGATAAAGGCAAACAATATACGTGTAACGGAAAAAGAGCTAACGCAATCTTAAAAAAAAAGTCTTTATATTATTTAGGTCGTGCTTGTGTGGTCGTTTTCTTGTTTACATTTTGACGGCAGATTTGTGCGTAGCTTGTTTAACCACTGAATGCAGTTGTATTGTCACAAAACAGAACAGCGCAGATGGTTCATGCACTGTCCAATAGACTCCTTTATTGCGTCTTTCTATGACATAATAACAAGATCACATTTTCGTTAACTTAGTCTTTTTTTACTGATTAGTGTGCACATAGCGTTTTGTGTTACTTCTATGTTATAATTCAAATAATGCACCTTTGAGAAAATAAAACAAAACCGCTTTATTAAAGCTGAGATAGACTCTCCACGAATAATAGGAAACTCACTCACCGTCAAAGTGTGAGTAAAGTGCTTGAGGAAAATAATGGTAGGGAATTTGTGGGAATTAATGGTTTAACAAATACGGAATGAACCCAGGCTATGACAAGATGATTATAAATACGATGATTTAATCCTCTATGTATTTCGACTCCAAGTTGAACAATGTATCCGGACGAAAATTAACGGTATACATTCAATCACTTTCGACGAATATGAAATTCAGTTCATATTAGTTTGGTTATTGCATAACATGTCTATATTTGTGAATAATACATTTATTTAATATTATAAGTAAATGCAGTTTCCGAACGATCAACATTTCAACTGAATTGTCTGTGTTTTTAAAATGAGACCATAATCAAAATTGTTGTCAAATATGTTTGTACGTTCGGATTCAAGTTACATTAGATGTCAATAATAATTAGTTGTCCTTAATTCATTGTATACGCAGAGTTATTTCGTCCCCAAAGTAGGGCATTGTTTCTTTGCCAGTGTGAGTGTGTCTGTTTGCTAATTAGCAACTTAAACGAAGAAAAAAAAGAAACATAAGACTAACGGAATACCATAAAATGTTTGGGAAAGTTGGAAATAGCTCAGTAAATAAATGATAACATTTTGTTGGTGATCTGAATCACATCTGAATACCGCAATTAAAGAATTCTATATTATTTCTAGATATAGAAAAGTGGCTGTTTTGGCTGCAGACTGCGTTCTCAAAGTGCTTCTAGTTTGCTTAATGTGATAATGTACATGGCATTATGCCTGTCTTTCATACTACTACCCTTATAAAACGTGTTAACGACACCTGTACATTACATGTATGATGGACAATGGGTATAATAACATTTTCCAACATACAAGACGTGTAAATATTTCAATATTATGTCAAGAATACTTATTTCCCAAACGTTTCCAACAGATATATATTTAAAAGAGTAAGCATCTCACAAATAATATTGAACGTGTCAGTAGGCGATTCAAATATGAGTATATTAGCTATGTACAAAGCTTACATGACTTTGTTTTCAAAATATATTTGACTTGCCAATTGCAACAATCATGTTTACATTGACGAGTTCATTGCTGGAACGGTACGTACGTCATAATGGCGTAATTGAAGTAGACCAACTCGAATGACAAACTTGGTCAAGTAATTGCATGTGACGTATTCTGAAATTGCTTCTATACATAATTTGGACTCATTCGCACACCGTTTGTCCACGTTTTTTCTTGAAATTCCTGATGAATTCACTCGCAAGTTTACACAGACTTTGGGTCATCAGAACTCATGTATGGTCATGCGCAAGAAATTGAACGTACCGTGCATTGTATTGAAATCAATAACATTTGCCTAACGATCGAATATTTGGAAGGAATTATACATTACGCCCTGTGTTTATTTTCAATGGCTATTCTAGTCTGGGAGGCTTTTTCATGAAACATTTAGAACATCATTACTTGTAAAAGCTTCGCGAGTATTTGCTACGAGATTTGTATGCGAAGACTATTATCCGACATATACACTGTAAAGCGCAATGTAATTAAAACATACTTTTTGCCAGTATGAAAGCATATAGGATTCAGCTATAATGACCAGTCAGTACGAACTTCAGTCCATATTTCGTTTCCGCTCCTTAACTGTTATTTCCCGCAGGTTTTTTCATGTTACTGCAGAACATTATTTAACATGACCAGATGTGTCGTGCTTGGTGGCAAAAGGTCACTGCCAGAATAAAAAATATCGACACAATTGTTTCCGATTCATAATAACTAAATATTTTTTTCAGATTTTCTTATAACTGCAGATTGCTATTCCCCTCGACCAGTTTATGTGACTACTCAGACAAAGAGCATTTGCAATATTAAAGATCAAGACAAACTCTTTTCTGCTCTATAACTTCTGTATGCATGGATGATGATGATGATGTCAAGTTGTTTACCCTCGAGACTTCGGTTTTAAACCACTGCCCGAGCACACTGCTTAATATAGTATCACAGTTATTATAATTATTCCACTATGGGAATTCACAAAAAGACAAGGAAATCGGTCGGCCGATCGAAATTGGCGAATGCGCGTGACGTCACAGTCAAGTTAATGCCATGATGTTAAAGTTTATCAAAAGTTTTATGAGTTTGGGGGCTAAAATAAAAGTTAATAAATCACTTTTTTGATTGGAATTTCAATTATCATATACCTTAGGGGTCATTTTATAGCATATTTAAACATAAATTGATTTGGAGAAATGATAAAATGTTTACTTTATATGTGGTAAAGTCGTTGAGAATTGAGATCTGCTTACGCGGTGACTGTTTACAAAAAGTGTCCAAGTGTGTTCTTCAATAAGTATTATGATACAGTATATTTTGGTGAACCAACACACTCTATAGGTAGTAAATACCTAAGATACTTAAGTTAGAAAGAATAAAGGGACTATGAATATGCTAAACGGAGGAAAGAGCAGTTTGAAATCGAAAAATACGACGAATTTACCAAACACGGATTGACCTACTTCAATTGGGCGTTAGTGGCTGTTGACCAATCAGAAACAAGCATGATTCTGAAGGTCACAGCACATTTATAATGTGCTTTTTACTATAGAAAAGGGTGTGGTTCACCATTATTTAATGAACATAGGGTAGTTTATGCAGGGTTCTTCATCAAGTTATTGAACCATATGAATCTATTTAATAATTCATAGTGTTTGTTGGAGTCTTTAGACATAGGTATCTGGACCTATGCCGTAAATAGTGTTATAAGGCAAGTTAAATTATTTAAGGGAGGTATATCAAAGAAATATAACAACTGAGTCAAGGTGGTATTTACTTAATTAAAATTTATAGTATTTTATATACAAAAATAAGGTGCTGATACCTAAGCGGTGAACAATGTCCAGACAAAATATGTCTATGAAATGTCATATACTTGTTCCATGTAGTGAATATGGAACTTTATAGAAGTAATCTTATGCCTATGAGATAGGCTACAGTACATTAAGAAACAAATTTCACTATTGCATCATGTAGATGTAGGCTTTAATGAAAATGTGCATGTAAAGACATATTGATGTAAATAATAAAGAATTTATCATTCTCTGTTTAAAAGAGCTAATAATAGTTAAAACTTAGATATTTCGCAATATATACATCACGAATGGTATTAATATGTACATGTGTACTGCACAATATCGGTGTTGTGCAATAATAGAGATGAAAATTAGATTTTGACAATTGTTCACACTTGCCGACAGGGCATATAGGCTTCAATGCTCCAACTTGAGACCCTGTCGGTTAATGTATGTATAAAAGAAGGTTTTAGGCAACTTTCCTAACAATATCCAATGTGATTTAAGATTTCTAGTTTCCCCACCTCGGTGGCTGTTAAAAAGAACAATGGCAAAAAGTATTATGCGCTACTGCCACCTTTTTAAAGCCACAGTAAAGTACTAAACTGTTAAAAATAACCAAACAATATATTTACACCATAAATATGTATAAGGTATTTATACTGACATAGTAAAAGGGTAGTTAGCCAACGGGCGGGGTAAAACACTTAAATGGCGGATAAGAATATAGGATGTTAGGCGGATTTGAGGAGTGTGGAGGGACGCAAGCTGGGGCGGCGGCTGTAGGACCCGGGTTTAAAGGGGATGCCATGGGGATAAAACGAAATAAAATCAAGAATCAGGTCTGGGTGTGGTAGTGGTTCTATGGTATAAGGTCCACACAAATTGAATGCACGATAAGCAAGGCACATTAGTATCACAAAATCTAAAAACTAAAGTATCGATTTCATTCAGAATAATAAACAATCGATACGATTAATAATTTATATATGCCGTGTCACCCTAATTTCGTGGGTCTTATTTACGATTGTGACGCATGCGCGTCAATATATTCTGTTATCTCACCACTGAGTTGGATAAAACACACTTTGCAATGTCCTCTTTGCAAACAAAGTAATTAGAAGACCGATTTGCGTTGCTATTTCATGTATATATTAAGTTATTTTACCTGACCCTACTGATCTGTATCGTTTGGAAGCTTATAATACTATAGCCAACACATATACATATGAAGATAAATCCCGTGTTTACAAAACATACCACACTATACGAGTCCATTTATTGTAACAAATTAATGGCATGCTGGTGGGACTAAACAACATTGTACTTTACGTCAGTAGCACAAATATAAACGATTGCGAACGAATGCTGCATTATCAGCAGTAGGACAAGTCATGTAAACAATAGACAGCACAGTACACACCACATGAAACAAACCGGAAATTAAAAGGCACGGTTAATACATCAGATTGGTGGATTAAACCAATTTAATGTCAAACTACACACTTACTAGTACATAAGTAATCAGAATCAATTAATATAGAGGGGAAGGTAAATACACAATGCAATTTCCGAACGGTTAGACGTCAATCAGAGGAATATATAAAAGGATATCAACTTTTTAAGTCAAGCGTCGATGAAATGAAAAGTGCTCAACACTTTTTGCTATAAATGGAGCTACCCTGTCTTTACAGGTGACCTTTGACAGACACTCGTTGGTTTGTACGCGACACATCATCTGGTAATGGTTAAATGAAAATCTGTCCATGCATTCACATGCGACGAAGGGAAATAGTGAAGTGCTTATGGGCATTGTATGCATTGTTCTTATTTTTCCTTGTATTTATATCATGTCATGTGCCCTGGTGGCACTTCATTTCGTAGTAAATTCGTCTCAGTGAATATATTATATTAACATAAATGTTTGCATCTTGTGCATTTAACATTGAATGTGAGTATCCGTCAATGACGTAAGTGAATTCTTATTAGCATATACTGTATATGTATTAGATATTATGGACTAGTTTAATTCTGTATATATTGAAAGATATTGATTTAATTTAATTAAATTAAAATCTAACTGAATAAACTAAGCCATTTTCATATAACACGTGCAAATTATTATATATTTTTACAAATGTTAATTCCTTTTATTCTATATGTATGGTTTTTTTTCCTGAGAAATGCGATAACACACCAACATTGCTGCGTACTGCAAATTGTGTTTTCACATTTGTGTTTATTTCAGTAATTAGTCTTTCAATATTATTGAAATGCAATAAACAATAAATTCAATTAAATGTTCGTCCAAATAGATTGCAATAGTTGCACGCAAACTAGTTTGTATGTTTCATTTCAAAGTCAACATTTTGACAAACCATTAACAATACTATCATGCTTGTTAAATTAAGTTCAATGGGTTACAAGAAAAACTATTTCGCGAACGTTTTTATTTATTTGTGCGAAAGTTTTTCAAATGTTCGTGATTTTTTTAAAAACTGTTATAAACCTTAACTGGTTAACGTATGCATATATATGTATACCACAATAATACACTACGTATTAATATTCGCAAAGATTGGACGGTATATGCTACAATCAAGGTACAGAGGAGTTCATCCATAGGCAAAAATGCAGGTACTAACCCATAACATTGCTCTCAACTGAACTTCCAACAAGACAGTAGTTAAAGTATGTCTTACCCTAATATTTGGTGAGTTAACCTTTTACTAAAATCACTACTTAAAACGTGATCGAATTGAAGAATATAAACTCCTAACATACTGAACGGATATGTTTTCCTAGGCATTTCGGGAAGTCGTCTTGCGTATGAATAATAATCAGCCTGTCTGTATTTCTCTTTTTAATCAAAACCACATGTTTTCTATGATATTTCAATCTGGGGACTGTGTTGGCAATTCTGTGCAATTTATGTATATATCAGTTGCTTTGACAACCACCCACTTCAATGAAACCCTTCGTTTATAACATTTATCAGAAGGTATTCTTTGTTTGAACTTAAAGTACTATCCATGCCTACATTTAAAATACTAGTTATATCATTCAAAGATCTTCTTCTGTTTTCTTTAGCAAACCATGATATTGTTTTTATTTCTGGAGATAAACAAATAGTTCCTAGTTTCTTAGCGTGCCTGGTCTGTTTCATACTGTTCCACATTTCTTAAATTTCTTTAAACACTCTATATTTTAGCCCTAGGGACGTTCAATATTTCTGCCAATTCATATGGTGCTTTTACATAATTATGACATTCACATATATAACTAAGTAGCTTTCTACATGGTTCTTTCTTTCAAGTAGCCACGGAAATCTATATCATATCAAAAATATCTACAATGACGTCATAAGTGAGCTTCAAAATATTTAGTGACATTGTTGGCTGCAATTTGTAAATTGCACTGGGTGAATGAACAATTATGTCACTTCCTATTTAAACATACAACATATAATTATACTATTTTCCATAACGTGTTCGTTCCAGATGCGTCAGATGCCAATATGTATTTAACAGCGTTAGTGTGTGTTATAATTACTAGCAGTGTAGAAGCAAGTAAGTAAAAACTATTGGCACGTAGAGTAGATATAAAGGCACTAAAAACTAGCATTTAATACTATAATGTCTCAATACCAATAGGTCTAAATACCCATTATGACTGTTTGCTTTAAAATAATTACAAAACTTGTACAGCAAAAAAAAATTTCAGAACAATTTTGAAGCCGTTTCCTTGTCCGTGTTACAAAATAATATAATATACTTTATTCTGAATTATACGCATTCCTAATAAGTGCTAAATTATTGCATAAAAATATAGTTAAGTTTTATTTTGGCACGTTTTCTTTTGCAAATATATTTAACAACCGTATAACTTTGTTGTGCTGTTATTTTTCAGATTCATATTAACATTATGTCAATATCAATTTTTATCAAACCTACTTTCACTGTCAATGTCAGGGGGCACGCCACCAAAGATCTCCCTCCCGCAGGGTTACAACTGGCCTAAACCCCTCGAGTACATCCGTAAGGGAGACAACCGCACATTCTCGTGTGTGGCCACCGGATCTGCACCTCTCAAGTACGTTATCCACATTTGAGCTTTCCCCTATCAGATCTGTATGGGCGAAAGATACGTAAATAAACATACATATATGTATAGTGTGATGATAAAAAGAAACCGTGTGTGTGTGGTTGTGTGCGTGCGTGTGTGCGTGCGTGTGTGCGCATTCGTGCTTGCGTGTTAAAATATTCTAGTAATTTGTCTTCGAACTGATGTTTTCTACATTTAATTTGAATTGTATCCTACGTTCCCATATGTGTTAAGGTTATATCTATTTATTTAAGCTCGACTGTGTCGATAGCCAGAGGCTTATTAAGACATGTTTGAGTCAATTTCCCGGGTAGAAGCATTATTTAGTGTCCTTTGATAAATATCTTTCGAATGCTTCCCCAGTTGGGATCGATCTCACGACCGATCGCACGGCGGACACCATATCCATAACACCACTGCATTTGTGTTTGTAGTGCTCTCTTGTGACAGTGGTCTAATTTATTTACAACAAAACAACAAGTAAATGCTGTTTTCTTTAATTGGAACCATTTTTAAAGGGAAAACCAAATAAACACCAAAGAACATTGTAAATGGGTGTTTATTACGGATCTATACTTTTTATCTTAAAATGTATCCCTGCTTTTGTAGATATGAGTGGCGGTTCAATGGAGAAAAGTTAAATGCTCGCGAAAAAGAAGCTAAATGTGACGCCAATACAGGAACGCTGTATATTGGCGTATATTTCAATGAACAACTAACAGGCGAATATCAATGCGTTGTAAGCAATGACTACGGAACAGCTATGACACCGTACTTACGTATTGCTGCAACAGGTTTGTCTACTTTCTTCCGAACATATTTTCGGTCAATTGTTGTGAAACATATATTCATAAGTTCTAATATTGTTATGAAAATATAATATAAAAATGGTTCAATTGTTATCACCGTGTAACTGATTTTGCCTTGATCATCGCTGACCAGATCTTGTCTGTATCTGTTCATAGCCTCGTACGCTTTGTTCGCTCTTTCAGCGGCCAATGCCTTTCCTGGCAAGGGTACCGCTTTCCCCGACAATGTTGAAGCCTACGAGACTAATTACCTTAAGATGGACTGTATCAACGTACCCAAAAGTATGCCAACGTGGACCTTTAACTGGCGGCGCGGGAAAATGGTCAGTAGCAATAGAAACGACAACGACAAGTGTTATTGATATTGAATTACTGAAGTTTTAAGACAGAAAATAAAGAAACTATGCGTATTTCTTGATAGTGATTTTTGTCATTAAGTCCTTATTTTTAGATCATATGAACTTAAAAACCTTTATTATCCAAAATTAAAGCTGTTGGGGATGATTATGCTAATAATCATAATTATATAGGGTCATGAAAGAATTAAATGGATGGAACATTACTCTATGTTATATATAAGATATATTTACCGGTTTCACTTTCAGATTGACAATATCATAACAGATGTTAAACCAGTTCAAGTTGGTGACCGATTAATCATTGATCCTAGTGGTAAGTTTTAATTAACAAATATTTGCAATATCAGAATTGTTATGGGCTAAGTAAAGTAGTGGGCATTTGCACGTACGTTATATCGGTTAGTTATGCTGTATATTTTATGAGCACATGGTGTTGTTTATATTCAAAACTGAGACAATGCTAACGGTACTGTCATTTGAAAATAAAATGTAGATTTTCGTTACAAACAAAATATTTGCCAATATTGCAGGATCTCTGCACTTTATGTGGGTGGAGATGTCGGACAGTGCCTATGTGTATTCCTGCGGGACGGAGAACGAGATATTGTCTATGAAAGTCTGGAACACTCACACCATGAAGCTGAATGTGGAATTAGGTTCGTTTAGAAAATACGGCGTTTCTTCTAAATACGTTTTTTGATTCACATTAAAACAAGAGGGCCACCTGAGTCTAATGAATCATCATGGCACATTTCTGTAGAATTATAACACAATCCATACAGTGATTATACAATATTTTGTTTAGTTTTCAATACAGCCATATAAGGACAACTACTCTGTCCCCTGGCAGGCATGACTTTTTTAATAAATCATAATAAATTGAATGAATTTGGTTGAGGGTCATCCAAGAAACATTTTTGTGAAATCATTCCCAAATCCATCGAGTGGTTTCTGACAAGAAGATTTTTTGAAGTTTTTTTTATAGGCATATAATGATAAAAGCCCCGACCCCAGAGTGGCCAGGTATTTTACATTTCAAAATAATTTGAGGTATTTTAGTAGAGGACCAACCAAGGAAAATTTCTGAGAATTTATTTTGAGATCTAACAAGTGGATACTGACAAGCAGACTTTTTAAGTTGCCAATAACAGCCAGTAAATAAAATGCCCCGCCCCTGATGGCCAGGATTTTTAACGAATCACAGTAATTTGAAGACGTTTGCTAAAGGATCTCCCAAGGAACATTGCTGTCAAATTATTTCGACATCCAACAAGTGTTTTCCGACAAAAAGGTTTTTAAAGTTTTCAATGTAGGCATATAGGGATAAAGGTCCCGCCACCAAATCAAAATCATTTGAAATATAATGGTCGAGGACTACCTTAACAACATTGATGTAAAATTATTTTAAAATCTAGCCATTGGCTTCTGACAAGAAGATTTTAAAAGTTGTCTATATAGTCATATAAGAAATAAGACCCAGTCCATTGGCGTTCATGTACTTAATGAATCAATATAATTAGAAGTATTATTGAAGAGGGCCACCCAATTAACGTTTGTGTGAAATTATTTTGAAATCCAACCATTGGTTACTGACAGGAGGATTTTTAAAGTTTTCAAAATAACCATATAAAGAAAAAGCCCCTGGCAGCCATTTTTTCTACCGAATCAAAATCATTTGAAGTATTTTGTTAGAGGACCACCATGGAAACATATGCGTGGAAATAGTTCGAAATAAAGCCACTGGTTTCTGACAAGACAATTTTGAATTTTTTAAAATATAGTCATATAAAGAAAAATGTCCCGCTCCGTGGCTGTCATGTTTTTTTTTAACTTATCAATACTAAGAAGTATTTTGATAGTGACCAACCAAGGAACATCCATACCAAGTTTGGTTACTTTTCACCAAGCGGTTTCAGAGTAGAAGATTTTTTAAATGTTCAATATAGCCATATAAGGACAAAAGGCTCTGCTCCCTGGCGCCCATGTTTTTTAACGAATCAATATCATTTGAAGTGTTTTGGTAAAGGACCACCCAAGGAACATTCATACTAAGTTCAGTTAATTTCCGCCAAGCCGTTTCAGAGAAGATTTGTTGACGACGGACGACGACGACGACAGTCGACGACGGACGACGACGACAGACGACGACGACGGACGACCGACATTCACTGACCACAACAGTTCACCCTTGAGCACTTCGCGCTCAGGTGAACTATTTTAAAACGTTTATAGTTTCCGCTAACGACTTGAAAAAAAAGAGGTATGTATGCATGACACATGTTTTCCTTAACTTTTGTTTTCCTTCGTGACCCAATATTTTTCCAACAAGCACGGCAAAAACAGTTAATGGTGGGTGGCAAAAAATTATGATCGGTCGAGTAATTGGAAACAAAACAGTTTTTACGCATTAAGAACATCCACAAGATAAAAGCAATGAAAGACATGTCTTAAAATTAAAGTCATGCAATAAGCAAATGTGAAATTTGGAACGTTTGTGTCGATTCTTATCTGTCGATTATTGGAAAACTTGACGATGCATTTTTTAAATGGTACATATTGCGCAAACAAATCGTTAAAATCACCACACCAAAACTGACTGTAACATTGAATGCACAAAATGTTATAATCTCAATTATATCCTGGTGTACTTGTGAAACTATATCATAATGACGCGCTATACAATTCTGAAACCAACTTTCAAATCTTGATTGTTTTGATAGCCAGACTGACAGCAGTTGATTGATAGATTAATAATAATGAATTGGAAGGAGATCTGTCAAGTCACATGCAATGATTATGCAAAGCATTTACTACTTTTATTATTATCATGGTACACAGCAATTACAAAATCATTTTTACACATTAAAATAATAAAATTAAAAAAGGAAGAATGTTACGAAAATACAAAGCTTTTGCCCTTAGATTTAACTTGAAAATACTGTTGGTTTCCTTATCTTGCAACCACTGAAGATGTCGAAAGCGTGAATATTGAGATTTTTGAGGGGAAATATACTCTATGCCTGAGGGAAAAGGGCCCTATTTCGGCCCCAATTGGCCTGAAATGTTGCTTTTTTCTCTACCAGGATCAGAACGTGACAGGCCACCAGTGCTCAAGTACATAAGCGATGTGACCGTGATGGCCGGGGACACTGCTAGGCTCACCTGTATCTTCACCTATTACTCTTCTATAGGGTAAATATGACTAGTACTTATGTTGCCATATTCCAGAAACATCTTTAGTTAAATATTTTCATTAGCCTTAAAATTATCGCTTTCTTTACCATTTTATTCCATGTTTACATGACATTCTGCTTAGTGTTGATTAAATATCAACTTATTATTAACTACTATTAACCTACACGTGTAACTGTAATTTAATTCACAAACTGTTGCGAAGTCTTACAAATATAATCTTCTTAAAATCAGAATTGACATGAAAATGTTTTAAGAGGGATAGCAACGAATATTCGATTTATCAAAACTATCCGAATATGTTTTAGGTATTAATTAAATTAATTAAATTTTAATAAGCATACAAAATATAGTATATTTCAATGTTAGCATCTAAACATCAAGCATTTATGTCGCCTTAGCTTCACTAGTACGCAGCTTTGGTGTCCAAGTCGACCTAGCACACTGTTGGTAAGTAGATGACAGTTTGCTTTTAATGCATGTTAATCCCATTATGTGGAACATTGTCTCTTTATCATTATTAGATCAAGCGTCTTGTGGATACATATTGGTGTTGCTGCGTATTTGTGCTCTGAAATAACTTATCGCGTCCCTAGAGGTATATCCGATGACTTGCTTTACTCTGAACACATCCGTGAAAGTCAGGGGAACAGGCAGCATAGTTGTCAACAAAGCATGATATTAATTGAGGGCTAAGTTTTTTTCAAATGTAATACAAAACGTAGTTCTAAAATGTAGCGCTTTGTCCGTGTATTGGCCGCGGTTTTCTAGCCGTACGTTTGTAGTAACTACAAATCGCATAATGTTGATGTAATCCTCATGAAGTACACATTGAAATGTATTGTTAGAGTTGCTCTATTCCTAATGAAGTACGTCTTGAAATGTATTGCTCAAGTTGTATTCCTGAGCTCATATCCACAAAGCTCCTAAATGAAAACTTAAGGAAATTTCTTCAAATATACAAATTCCTTAAATCTGTGGCTGGTTCGTTTCAAGTTTATTTTGTAAAAAACGGTTTTAATCTGGTAAAGAATTATTATGTGTTTCATATATTACCTTATTCAATAATAAAACAATACTTTTCACAAGGAAAATTTTAATTGAATTATTCACTTTAATTTCACTTAATTTAAGATTTCCCAAAGTAGCTTTGTGGATATGGCCCCTTATGAACCTTTGCCCCGTTCAGCTCCACCTGACTTCCTGAGGAACAAAGCCCCTGCCTTGACATCAGTACCAGTAGGGCAGAACGCAGTGTTCCACTGTGGGGCGAGCTCACACAAGTCCTACATGAAGCCTCCCGTCTGGATGGTGAATAGCAAGCCCCTAATTGGTGAGTGGGAAATGTGAGGACAAGGCTGATATTGATGTTAGTGTTGTTTTTAAAGAGAGTATGTGATATGACAGCAGAAATTATGGTAAAGAATAAAATCAATATACAATTTGGCTTGCTTATAAATTAAGTGAACTTAACTTAAAGACCTTGACTTGAATTGTTATATATTTTTTAAATTTGAAAAGTATACATTTCTTGTCGATATAAATATCAATATTTCATTTTATTTTTACTGGGTGCCCTCCAAATAACTTTGACTGCGGTGTGCCACGCCAGGACGGCTATTCGACGTGCATCCCTTCCAAGGAGGTCTGCAACGCCAATCCAGAATGCCCCAACCAAAGTGATGAACAGAATTGCAGTGGTATGTGCTCATTTTTGAATAAGAATAAAGAAGCAATTGTTGATTTATCATTGTTTATTGGCTAATAAAACACAGTTAGGAGCTCTGATGCATAGGAATTAATTCAGAAAAATGTTTGCCTGTTTGGTTTAATAACTGTGGATGAGGATGACAAACTGTTGTTTATTTGCAGATAAACAATAATAATGTGAAAATTAAATTTAGTCAATTCTAACACAATCTGACATTATATTCTGCAATTACAATACAATACAAGCTATATTTTATAACTTTTCGCGTTGTTTATTGGATATTTAACAACAGGAAATTTTGTTCTTTATAGAAAAATCTGGACATGTCATGTAAGAATGCTAAACTGGCACCATGACTATGAAAGTTCTTAATCTCAAATGTAGTCGTTACTTTAATAGTTGGCCAATGAAATTGCTTGTTTGAATTTGTATTGGCTACATGATAAAATTGCAGTTAAAGTTTGCTCATATTCATTAGCACCTTTCTACTTAACTATTTTGAAAATTGTTTAAAAACTATTTATTAAAATTACATATACTATTTCAGTTTTTCTTTGACATATAAGTAGGGAGAAATCGAATCACAAAATCATTATTTGATTATTCGTTTTTTTATTCAATAGAATATTCGCATAGATTCGTATTAAGTACTTTGAGCTTTGTAACCTAATCAACATAATATATTTTTGTATGACGTTTTAGTTCCGATTAGCGAGTAGATCTTCTGTCGTATTTAATTTACAAACTGCACTTTCCAATTAATGCATAAATTACGCTGTATTCAGCATAAGCAACTTTATGTCCCATGTTTATTGTTCTTTTAATCAAACAGTTTTTAATAAACCACACATTTTTATCAATATGGAAATGCCCCGATAAGAAATAGTTTATCAACAAATTCTAGCACCTTTTCACAGTTATTCTTACTGATAAATGTGTGATCTCACTTCTGTGATTATTTTGATATTACTCCTTTAATATTTCTAAACGCTAGTTATAATAACCATTTAACAGTTTTGGCTTCATACTGTCTGATGTAATCGGGAATTACTCCGACTAGACGAGTAGCGACTGACACTGACTCGTGTATTCAATATCTCTCAGTCTGACACGTGACACGGGGCCATTCTTTTGAAAACGCGGTATTAGGAATATATTGGTAAAATACTGTCTTTATTATGACACAAACTACATCAATAATCAGGCAATTATTGGTGTTTAGTTGACAATACAAATTTGCGAATATTCAAATGACGTTTTAACTAATATAATAGCGATCATTCAATCGAATATTCTGATAGTTTTGCCATCACTAGATATAAATATTTTCATCTGCAAGGAACATCTTCACCGCAGTGATTTCTTTCCTTATTTAACAAGGTCAAGCCAGAGGACGAATTCCGTATTCCAAATATGATTTGTTTTTCCCAATTGGAATTGAAAACATTCCCAAATAAGAAGTGACCTGATCCTAAATACATTGCAAATGTGATTCTAAGTTGTAAATGATTAAATCACTTGTATGGTTATGGATAAAAACGATTAAAATTCAATTTAATCCAATATAATACTTGTTTTATTAATAAAATTGCATTCTTTAATATTTCCCAATTTGCAAGATTCCACGACAAGAAATTACCTATTGCCAAAGCAGTGAATAAAATTGCTGCACTGGCAACAGTGCATAAATATGATATTTGATATCCAAGTGATTTGTTCCCTATAGCGACATGTGGTGATTAAATTACGTGTATGGTTATGGATTAAAACTATTAAAATACAAAGTTCAATCCAATATAACACTTTTTTAACTAATTTAATTGAATTCTTTATCAATTAATCAATTAACGAGATTCCACGACACGAAATTCCCAATTTGATGGGTATTCGGACCTATTCTCATGTTAGTGAATGAAATCGCTGCACTAGCAACAGTGCATTAATCTAATATTTGATATGCAAGTGATTTGTTCCCTATAGCGACATGTGGTGATGGTACGAAGGCATGTAAAGGATTTTGTATTCCGGTGGCGAGCAAGTGTGAAGATGTCTTGTCTACGTGCACCTTCCCCGGCTTCCTGTGCTATAACAAGCAGTCCTGTGTCCAGGGTAGCAAAGTCTGTGACGGCAACAAAGACTGCGGAGATGGCTCTGACGAGTTGGGATGTCGTAAGTTGATTCGTCTTGCCAATTTATTTGTTTCTTTACATATCCTTAACTGTTATGACTGTTACGAGGAAAACAATAGTAAATTGGCTTAAATAAAATATTTGTAATTAGCATTTCTCTTTTGCTGCGGCCGTCAACTTTCGTAAATGTATTCATATAATTGTTCAGCAGTTAATTGTTGTTCTTATAGCTCATTATTAGTTTACAACTGGATCAGACAATGACACAATGAATCTGTGCCTATTATTGTTTTGCTCCTTTTATCGGCTGCGTCTGGCTAGAGTTGATGTTTACATGTATTGTGATGACAATAAGGGTTACCTTTTACATAAAAATCAATTTGAAATATCTTAACTTATTTTCCCAAGCAGTTGGTGGGTCAGTGATAGAGCGAGGCAGATTTCGACTGAACAGTCAGCGTACGGAATTGACGCTTCCTAATGTGATGATGCAGGATGTCATGTGTTTCCAGTGCTTGGTGCAGAACGAGTATGGTGTGCTCTTCGGAGATGGTTGTCTTACTCCAATAGGTTAGGCCAAACCTGTATTTATTACGTGGCATTCACTAATTGTAACCCACGTCCTTTAGTGTCTACAAATATACTGCATCCAGGCATTGACTAAAGTATCATTATTCTAGAAATTTATGGTTCGGTAAATAGTGAAACGCATTTCAAAGAAACCAACACTTTTGGTGAAACGCAGGTTTATAAAATATTTTAAATTATTCCAATAGGTAAACTTGCTTTTAACGAATCCACATGCAGGTGCTGTTGCACATTGAACTTAATTATATGTTACATAGTTATGTTTGTATCGTATGCATATACAAATATCAACAATGTATTTATTTTTATATAACTTAAGTTTATGTTGTTATTAAAACAAGGTGATACTAGTTTTTTAGTAATTTGTTTACCTTGTCGCAGTCAACCACAAGTATATAAAAAAATATATGAATTCAGTTTAATACAGTGTAATTGATCGCGATAACATAAAGAAACAAACAATTATGTAAACCTGCTTAAAAGGAATCCACTTTAGGAACTGTAGCACATTAAACTTAATAATAAGCATAACACATGAAATATGCCGTCATACAGTGTGTTGTGCATATACAAATACCGAATAAGTCATCTAATTGCTTATGTAACTTAAGTTTTAAATATCATTGAAATAAGGTGATGATAGTTTGCTAATAATATGTTTTCCTTGTTGCAATCAACCATTATTTCATTTATGAATTTAGTTGAATACTCAAACTATTACAAAGTATTTAACAAAACAATCGAATCGGTAGTTAAACGTATCGTAACGTATTACAGTCTTATATATAACAGTAACGATTATACACAAAAGGCAAAAAGTGCCTATGCGATGGCTGTACAAATGTAAATCGAAAATTATGAAATTCAGAATAACAAATTAACAGTGTTTAATTTAGTTGTATTTGTATTTACAAAAGTCTGAAATAAATAAGATGTGAGACTGTATTATAGATATTTGTATACACGAATGATGGTAATGTAAATGTTTAAAATATTTTATCAAAAAACTAAATTGTATAAAACTGTGCATGTTTAAAGTTACAAAATACGCCGTTTTGTAGATTCAATTGAGCTGACAGTTGCACCAATGGACAGGTATTTTACGAGGCCAGACAGTGTGATTATTGTTGACGTTGACGCGATAACCGACGCAGAGTGGATTAACCAACTGGACTTCCGATGGTACTGGTACCGACCCAAGGTCATACAGAGTGGACGCAACCAAGATCAAGAGGTTATAGGTAGGTGTCAATGTTTGTTTGATTATACGGAATGTTGAAAAAACATACGATCATAAAACGAAATCAAGTTGAAAGTATAATATTATAACTATGAATGTTACAATATCGAACAAACGATGATTTGCCTATATAGAGTACATGTATTATCATCCAAGTACTACATAAAAACAATATGCAAATCAGTTGTGAAGAGTAACTATTTGTAGTCAGCATAAGATCTTGTTGTAATTGTAACTGAAAGCTGCGTTATTAAACCTCCATTGGCTAAGCACATAATTTCATCTTTCGTGTGTCAGACTTTGCATTTGTCGACATGTAATTGTGTTTCTTTAAACATTTGTATTCATCGTTTTTCCAGTCAGAGAGATGCTTCCCCCAATGGATATGTACAAGACATATTTTTTCGTTTCACTTACGGGGAAGAGTTTGACCATCACCATACCCAAGGTGGAGCGTGGGGATTCTTACACCACCCAGTATAGCCTGTATAATGTCCTGACTAAGGATCGGATATTTCAAGTGGTGGTGGAACACAAATACGGCTCCATCGAGCGGAATTTTACCGTAACTGGTGAGAGGCGTGTGGAGTCTGAAAGTGAGTTATTGAATCTTACACAGGGTTAAAATTGTTTGTGTGCATTTCAATTGATTTTGTCTCTAATTAATGACAGGTTCAGGTATTTGAGATTGTTGAGAACATAATTTTGAATCGGTGGTGGTGAATTTTATCACCCAAGTGAGTATAATTATACATAATGGTATGCACTGTTTTGTATAGTATGGATATTCGCTTTATAGACAATTAATAAAACAACTGCTCATGTTTTAGTGTGTCAATCATACAAATAAGCACCATTATGTATGCGTTTTGATTACAGCTAGAGAAGATGCTCCTAATATTCATATCGATGATTGGGTGATCGCTGGCAGCTGTCTGGCGGCCCTTGTGGTTTTAGCAGCCATCATTGGACTTGGAGTATATTATCGAAGACGGTGCAAGTTAGTGAAATGAAATGTCAAATGCTGAAATGACATATTGTTTAATTGTTTAGATCAAATATTTTATATCGATGTTCAGTGTATATGTTATTGTATCAAAAGTAGGATCAATATGTTGATATTCCTCGCAGTAATGTCTTGATTACAACCGTTTGTTTAGTTATTGCTGTTTTATTGAATCATGTTTATATTTTTATGAACTTTTTGTGAAATCATGTACTTTTTAAACATTATTAAATGTTTCATATTTGTGTGAAACATTCAGAGTCATCAAGAGTGAAACTATACAACACGAACTGAACGAGGAAGACAATTATAGCACCATACCTTTACAAGGTAAAATGAACGTATTTCAAATGTATGGTGATAACTACACTAGAAACAATGTGTTGGTGTGCATATTATGTCATAACTATTTAATACTTACACAAGTGACACAATATGCTTATAAAGAAACATTGCCTTAAGTGTTCGTTTATAGGACTTTCACGGCTATAGGCCGGATTGCAATTTATATTGCAACAAACACATTCCCATGTTTACTGATACTTGAATACATATCTAGGAGAGTTATGTGTATGTCTGATTGGATTTTTTTCAAGAGGTCCCTTGTATGCGAGGACAGGCTGAGAGCAGGCCGGTATACACGTCGTTGGGTGACAGGCGCGGTACGAGTCATACATATTCAACAACAACTCTCAGCACCGTGTGAATATTGGCGTTTACTATGTTATAAAAATACAATGGACATATTAATAACTGATTTTTACAATTTTTACGTTTAATGGCTTACGATGTTTAGCTTTCGATAATGAAAACGTGTTGTGTATATATTTATTCTTGCAACAAGATTTCTATTTCGTAGATTTGTGTATACCAATTGCATGATATACACGCCTTTTACCAATCTGGACAATACTCATCACCAAACAAAAATGCCATGCTTATGCTATCGTCATATAGATCAAAATACATTATGTTTCTATATTTTAGTAATTCTTAAAAGGAAGTGTTTTTTATCATCACCATTGAAAGAATCTTACTGAATGACAGTAAACAACAATGTTGAGTACCAAGTTGACAAGTACAATATTGTTAGCAAGATATGATCGATGTTTTGTTATAATGCTTCATAAAATAGTTCGTATATAGCCCACGATTCAGTTATACTGTTTAGTGAGATCTGTAGACCATTCGTGTATATGTTTCAAATTTGATGGATGTTTAGTTTATACACTGTAAATTATATTAAATATTCTGGTAACTTTTGTCCAGTAAGGGGCTTATTCTTATATTGGCAAATTGATAATTTATTATGTGTTGCCATGTACTCATTACAAAAAGGAACATTATAAATGATACAAAAGAACACTCCTAACTCTGAACTGCATTGTAAATAATTGGTCGTGTATGAGTAAACATCAAATGAAACGGATAAATTGTTCACCATGAATTATTGCCATTGCATACGAGCAAGTTATGAGAGATGAAATATAAACTTATGATAATAATCGTTGTTCAAATAATGGCTATTTGGTTGTTGATTGTCCACCCATATTATATGTAAAGTAAAATGTTTGATTATTATAGTGTCACCCCTAGCAATTAATGGCCAAACGGTTTTGACTTATGAGACACCTTTACTGATGAACATATCGGTACCCCTCAATTTAACTACATTATAGTTGCTGGGTAGGCAATCGGCCATATCAGAACAAGCCCTGTGTAAGACTCGAACCTTCGACATCTCGCTCCGTAGGCGAACGCCCGAACCAGTAGCCTCGGAGACGGTGTATATTAGTGCTTCTTGTGATCAGAGTTGAGTTATTCCATAATGGCATCAAATGACATGAATATGTGTTACACAATGAGAAATTCCATTATGAAACTATGATTAAGTGTCGTTTGTGTTTAAATTGGAGTAATTATGAGCTACGAATTTAGAGCACACGTATTAAAATTGCTAGGGAAAATGATGTTATTACTTCAGATCCAGTTTCATTCTAAATGTTGATTTTGTAGTACCGTTGTAACAACTATTGCCGCATTTTGATGTTTACAATGCAAAACGTACATTGTCCTCAACTACGAAAATGTGAAAAGAATAATAAAATGGCTCAAGATGAACCATGATATTAGACGTATTTCTTGGTACTTACATGGAGAAAGCACAATAGCTGCCATTCATTAGACACCATTGAGCGGTTGTACTTAAATACGTTTTATTGTTCAGTTTCGGAGTGAGTCTGAGTTTGCAATTAAAACTATGCAACATACCTAACCCAATACATACCGTACGATAGCTATGTACCCTGTAGCCCATTTGTACTCCATCAAGGTCGCCTATTATTTAGTTTCGAATAGGGGGTCTAATATGGACAAGTACACCAATTTAACAATCATTGAATTAATTTATAATAACTTATGGAAATCTATCCAATATATGTGACTCTCCAGTTACCAGATTAATCTGTGTATCTGCACTTGCATACCTAGTAATTCTGTTCCCATGCATATTATTGACAATGTTGTGTTTCTTTCCTTTCTACTGCCAACTATTGTATTGTATACTTCATGTGCCATGTTTAATGGTATGAATTAATAAACGGTGCTTGACTTGACTTGGCTTGTAATGCTAAACAATGACATGATCAATAAGTTTAACAGATAATGAATGAAATAAGTATATGTTCGTCCTTCTGTATTGTTAGTAGTGAAATCAAAAGATGTTGTCGGCGAAATACAATCACAGCTTCATGCAAACTTAAGTGTTCAGTCATTCAAACATGAATGTCCATAACTTCATAAAACATTCTCGTACATGTACTTATCGTATGCTGACCTTGATTTCTTTGTTATATACAGCCTTAGGCAATTTCCATGAAGGTTCTAAATCTTTAGTTAAGTTGGTTTCTTATTAATATGCCATTGCTTAATTGAAAACCAAATCATGGACATAAACATTACCTTTATCTACAGTACAATTGAAGTAACTCCCAATGTATGCGATTAATAAGCCTGTATCTGATGAAATCACAAACTGTAAACCAAACTTGTTTGGGTAAATATCTTAATTATTTGGATATTTTGCTTGTATTCCAAATGAGCTTTCATCAATCAAACAATAAGACATTAATTAAACCATATCACTTCATACACAACATTAATTCGCTCCAGTTTGCCGAATCAATAATTCTGGGTATGTTGACGACAGGAAAATACGAATTATCTTTTGAACGCAATCAGATGTTGATTAGGTTTCAACGGTTTCAGGAAATTAGATACGTTAACGATATACATGCACTGACTTTTTCCAAACAAATATTGCAACAAACATAATGGTCCTTTTTTTTAAAGTAAAAAACGCTCGCCCCCTGTAATATAAATAAAGAACAAAGTCAAGGAAATTTTCGGTGGGTTGTGTCATTGTTTCTTGACTTGTATCGTTACTGATACATATATCGCATAGGTTCCAACGGATCTGGGGTGGTATTCTGAAACTTTCTTAGAAATATTGTTCACTTAGATACTAATATTTTTCTAAATTTTTAATCTCTGAAATTTTCTTTAGTTTCTGTCTAAGAACTGTGAATTCCTCTTAGATTTTTCTTAATGTGGCTGTTTTTGTCTAAAAAGGTTAGAAACCTTTTCATCAGTCTTAAACTTATAGAATTTTCTAAAAGAAGATTTTTTATCCGCCATTTGTGTTGATATTCGAACACAAGCCTCAAATTTCGCGACAAACTATCGCAGGCAAGTAATAAATAACGTTTTTGAAACAACTTGTACACTTTAAATGGGTTTTGCAACACCTCTTATGTACATACAAAAAATCTTTGTTGCTGATTTCAGCTATCTAGTGTTCGATATTGATTTAGCCAAAATGTAACCACTGATTAAAATGGACATCTTAATAACTCATTATCGTAAAACATGTAGGCTAGATACAAATGTACAAGTAAATATTATATTTGCACTTACACGTTTATTTATGTTTTCACTTTACGTGGATATGAACCTTGTATATTTACTTTTTGAAGATATGAACGAAAGACTGAATACATTTGAAAATATCACAAACATTGAGGTTGTCAGACGATATCGTCTGGACAGGGATGGCATCGACCGCCTTAATGTACCATACGGTAAAAGATTATCACCGAGAACTCTTGGGCCAAGAAATGTCTCTTTCTAGAGAAGATTCTAGTCACACTACTCTATTTTGCGTCGGGTGACTTTCAAATCAACGACGGAGACATTCACAGTCTGTCACAGGCATCAGTGTCGAGGGCAGTGACACAGTGCACTGAGTTGCTCGCGAGTAGAGAGACAACATCAAGATATATATCTTTCCCACTCAACATGCGTGACTTAGTCAGGATCCAGACGGATTTCCGAGGCAAAGCCAACTTCCCAACAGTAGTAAGGGTTATTGAAGGCACACATTTTGCAAATTCAGGCTCCGCATCTTAACGAGGATGCATATGTGAACATAATGGGATACCATTCTATCAATACTCAGGTATAAAGTAACAGGATGAATTTATTGTACCTAAAATAAGGGAGAAAGCCAAACAGCTGCATTAGTCTATATAGATTCACTTTTCAGTGTTAACTAACATTTATGTCACGTATCTAACTACGATTAATGGAACCTCGCCTGTAAATCGCCCTTGTACTCATCGTTGAACATAATGGGAGTGAGTTAGAAAACTGCATTATGTTTGCATGTGTTAATATACAGGGTTGCATATAATAAATAGGTCTATGTTTGCATGAATGACGTTGCATTTGACAATGACTAACATAGAATCACTAGCATGTATACAAGACAAACATCTTCCTTAATTGTTTCATTATATATTATATTTGATGGCCAAGATAGACTAATAAACTTAGTGGCACGATGGTCTGGCTCGAAAAAACGACAGTCGTATACTGAGAGAAAGTGGAGTGTTCCAACATGTGGCGGG
This sequence comes from Congeria kusceri, assembly GCA_027627225.1. Lineage (NCBI taxonomy): Eukaryota > Metazoa > Mollusca > Bivalvia > Myida > Dreissenidae > Congeria > Congeria kusceri. Next base: position 38,858,446 of record CM051039.1, on the reverse strand, counting down.
TGAACACAACTATCTGCTTGGTGACAGCGGGTATCCGTGCAAGCAGTGGCTCCTTACCCGTTATTTGCACAAGGCGCATTCACCGCGGGTGAACAACAACAGGTACCTAAAAAATGACAAGTTGTTTTCATTTGTATGAGAAATTTGCAACCACGGTCTACATTTATCACAAAAGTATAAGAAATACTCTTAAAATAACCCATATTTATATAAAATAAAAAAGTAATACAGCAATAAGTGCACTAACACAAACATAGAGTATGCTTAACGTGTGGTTTGTATATGTTCAATATTGAAATCCATTTCATGCTACTAAAATCTGATTGTATGGGGTATAACAATAACAAACATTCACTAAGATAATTACAAATGTATTTATATTGCGATATTATCACAAAACATTAAATATATAATACAAATTTAACTGAATCTTATTAAATGTAACATTAATATCACTGGGCTCACAAGATAACAAGGGCCAAAGTGGACAATCGGGCAATTAAAACGAAGATGGGGCGTATTACATGGCGAAATTCGTCTGAAACCCGAAAAGGCTTGCCAGTAATAATTATTAATTTATTTATTATTGTGAAAATGTAACTAGTTACATAGTGAAAAAAAACCATACAAATTAAAGACAGGATTTCATTTATAATTAATTATAATAAGTTATAACAATGTCAGATTTAATCATAATAAAACAAAATTCATTTAGTAGTGTTAACATTTGTATTTAAGAATAAATATTACTAATAATGATTATCCTACATGCAAATCAAATTTACCAAAAACAGAAAAAAATGGACAAGGTAATGAATTAGATTCAATGTCAATTTACAGAGTTATTATGGCATGTGGTGTGTTGCATAATATATGCAAATACATGAATATCCCCATGATTGGTGAAGACAGGGCGGAAAAACAGGCAACATGATCCTCCATATCATGGAATTCAAAATGGGCTGCGCTACAGGGACTTTGTGGCCATATAGTATTTTAGTTAAGATTTCAACAAACAAATCAAGTAAATGATATGAGCAATTCAATACAAACATTACAGTGTGTCATACATTGTTTACAAACATGTTAATGTAAATGATTTATATTGTCAATGATTCTCTTGATTGACAGTTTACAATGAAAAAGAAATAAAACATTCACAAAATTATCATTTTTTATAATATGACATAGAGCTATTTAAAAATCAACATTATACATCTTATACATTTAATAACAGTAACGTAAAATTTAATTAAATATACAAACTTAAATGATTAACATCTTTTAATACTTTTGAATTACAATAGTGCTAATGCATTAACCTTTTTTCAATAGTTGCACATGTAAGTGTTAATTGAATGCCATATTTCATTTCAGAGAAAAGATACAGTTTCTTATACTGTGTGCTTGGAAAAATACAAACATGTAATGGTAATTTATATTAATTACTAAAATAACAACAAATATGTACATGGTAAATACTCATGTATGGTTAATGAAGCCTATTCAAGTTTTTTTGACAAATACTGTATCTCAAGGATCAGCTTCCTTTTTGTCAGCTCCTCTACTGACATCCCTCAAGAACTGCATCGCTGTGACAGCTGCATTGGCATCTGACAAACATAACTCGTTTTACACAGGTACTACATGGACAAAATATAGCCTTATTGGATTTAGAGTAAATTTTAATAAAGTATGGACATGTTGCAATGTGGAAAAAGAATAATGTGTACAGTAATAGTGCTTATAGTTTCATACCTAACATTGAGAAAGCTTACATAAAGATGAATGAATTCACATACTGTTAAAGCGTTTATATGTGATATACGTGTATGCTACAATAAAGTAGTTTATGTATTTCGAATATTTACATTTTTAATTCACAAATAAGTTTGTACATATGTCTTGATCACGGGCCAATATTTGACATGAAATAAGTTTGATACTAATTAGTGTTTTCCACTAATTACCTAATAATCTGTAGGCGCTGTATTTAAAAATTATTGTGGATTACCGCTTGATTTTCCAAAAATAAACTTGTGTTAACTGTGTATAATTTGTTGGCCTTTGAATTACAGTACATATATTGGTTGGGTGTAAAAAAAATAGTTACCGGTATCATTAGCAGTTTAGGGGTATGGTAAAAATTGCCCCCTTGAAGAGTAATGTCAACCTCGGACTCGGGGTGCAATATGTACTATACCCCTCAACTGCCTATGATATGTATGTACTATAAACTGTTGATGGTATTAAGTATGTAATCTTTATTATACTATTTACATTTGTATAATTCCTTCTGATATCGCCAGATGGATACGGAAATGCAATGACGTCGAGGAAATGTGTACTGGGGGTAGGTGCTTCCCTGAAAATAACAATGTATAATATATATTGTGTATTTTACAAATAATTTTGGTACCAAACAAACAATCAATGAATGCTAGCAATAAATGGAACACTTAAAATATACTATGTTATGCAGCATTTACTGGTATATACATGGCACTTTGGATAAAATAATAATGTTTTATAAGTATCTATTAAATGTACTATGCATTTGTATGCATGTTGTTGTTTTTTGGTTTTGTTTTTAAGTTGTATTGCTTGTTACATTATTACCAGTAATATCATTAAAGTACACACTCAGATAAAAGTGTTGGGAACACAGTAAGGTACATATAATTTGTTTCTAACATAACTACAATATAATCAATTTGTGTCATACACAGCTGATAACGATTCCACTTGGCTGAAGCTCGTGACACTGCGGCAGCTCAAACTATTGCGGGCGACTCTTTCCCAATGACATTCATCACTGACTATGTCAGGACGTCTAGGCTTTTGCTGGTACAGCCGCCTTCTAAAATGAACAATTTCGTGTATTTGCATTCATGTAATAATAACTGTCATAATGCGTAAAAATATTTTATTAAGTAATGTTGGAGATTCATTATTGCTTGCTATGAATTTAACTTGGCCGATTTATCAGAACTTGTCTCATTAATGTTTTGCAGTTGGATTTTGTCTACTGTACAGTTACATTATTAATGATAGAGATCATATTGGCTACATTATCCAAAATTATTTACTTAAATTTCTCAATTTGGTTTGTACACAACTACATTGAAAATGGAAAAATATGTAAACAAAATCAAATGTTTGAATTTCAGACATTTTGCGAAAGGAAAACTCCCTGCATTATTTGACATGTAGTTTTTGTTTACATATTTTTCCATTTTCAATCATTGAAAGGGCGATTTCAATGATAATATACGTAAATTAAGTGCCCTGTGGCCACAGTAAATGGCCATTTATATGTGAATATACGCACATCCAGTGGACTATGGCCGCAGTCAATGATCATTTCTATGATAATATACGAAAATCCAGTGGCCTATGGCCACAGCAAAGGACAATTTATATGATAATATACTTAAATTAAGTGACATATGGCCACAAAACATTGAAATTGCTATTTGAATATAAGCACATCCAGTGGCCTATGGTAACAATAAATGGCCATTTCTATGATAATATACACACATCCAGCGCCCTATGGCCACAGTAAATGGCCTTTTCTATGTGTTTATACACACACCCAGTGGCCTATGACCAAAATAAATGGTCATTTATATGATAATATATGCACCTCTAGTGGCCTTTGGACACAGTGGCCATTTTTATGATCATATATGCACATCTGGTGGCCTATGGCCACAGTAAATGGCCTTTCCTATGTGAATATGCGCACATCCAGCGGCCTATGGCCACAGTTAATGGCCTTTTCTATGTGAATATACGCACATCCAGTGGTCTATGATCACAGTTAATGGCATTTTCCATGCGAATATGCGCACATCCAGTGGCCTATGGCCACAGTAAATGGCCATTTCTATGTGAATATGCGCACATCCAGTGGCCTATGGCCACAGCAAATGGCCATTTCTATGATAATATACGCACATTCAGTGACCAATGGCCACAGTAAATGGCCATTTCTATGACAATATGCGCACATCCAGTGGCCTATAGCCACAGTAAACGGCATTTTCTATGACAATATACGCACATCCAGTGGCCTATGGCCACAGTAAATGGCATTTTCTATGATAATATTTGCACATCCAGTGGCCTATGGCCACAGTAAATGGCCTTTTCTATGATAATATACGCACATCCAGTGGCCTATGCCCACAGTAAATGGCCTTTTCTATTATTATATACGAACATCCAATTGCCTATGGCCACAGTAAATGTCCTTTTCTATGTTAATATACGCACATCCAGTGGGCTATGTTCACAGCAAAGGCCTTATTTTATTATAGTATACGCACATCCAGTGACCTATGATTACAGAAAGTGGCCATTTCTATGATAATATACGCACATCCAGTGGCTTATGGCCACAGTAAATGGTCATTTCTTTGATAATATACGCACATCCAGTGGTACATGGCCACAGTAAATGGCATTTTCTATGTGAATATACGCACATCCAGTGGTATATGGCCACAGTAAATGGCATTTTCTATGTGAATATACGCACATCCTGTGGCCTATGGCCACAGTAAATGGCCATTTCTATGTGAATATATGCACATCCAGTGACTTATGGCCACAGTAAATGGCCCATTCTATGATAATATACGCACATCCAGTGGCTTATGGCCACAGTAAATGGCCATTTCTATTATAATATACACACGTCCCGTGGCCTATGGCCACATTAAATGGCCTTTTCTATGTGAATATACGAACATCCATTGGCCTATGGCCACAGTAAAAAAAAAATTCTATGTGAATATACGCACATCCATTGGCCTATGGCCACAGTAAATGGACTTTTCTATGTGAATATACGCACATTCAGTGGCCTATGGCCACAGTAAATGGCCTTTTGTATTTGAATATACGCACATCCAGTGGCCTGTGGTCACAGTAAATGGCCTTGTATATGTGAATATACGCTCATCTAGTGGCCTATGGCCACAGTAAATGGCCTTTACCATATGAATATACGCTCATCCAGTGGCCTATGGCCACATTAAATGGTCATCAGGGCTCCAATAGTGTTTTTTTGGTAAAGATTGATATAGTATTGATGTTTTTGTTTTTCTCATTAAGCAACAATACAAATAATCCAAATTAACACACCTGTTCCGATTATTTTCACATTTGCATTCGTTTCCGTGGTTGTCTGAAACATAATTCATGTTTTGGAAGTTAAAATTCTTCTTGATTCATAATGTTAGTTACATAACTGGTTTTCTATAAACCCGAAACAGAGGTACATATATGAGACACGCAGGTTAAACCATTCAAACCAATCATTGATACGAATACTGCACAGTCGAAATTAAGTATAACCGAATATACTAAAATAGATATAGATACAGTACGGGGCATTAAAACATAATTATTTAATGCTGTTAATTAATAGTATAGTATGGTTTTATTAATGTGCATTAATATTGATTACGATTTAATATGTATCATGTAAATGTATACATTTTCAACAACAAAAACAACAACAACAACAACATGATTTAGAAAGTACATGCGTAAGTTTTAAAAAATGTGGTTAGCATTATTATGTAACATTATATAAGGTATACATTTTGTTTTTACAACATAGTATCAACAAACATGTACTTACTTGGTTAACAGATGTTAGAATTGTTCCATGCGCAAGGAGATTTTTGAAGTTCTGTAGTAAAATCGTCTACGCAGGTCTGTATATCAGCGCAATGATTTCGGTGATCATCCATTATCTTAGTATGTTTCTGTTCAATGGCATATAATGTCTCAAATCTGTCGTTAAGAGATTTCACTGCTTCCTCTTCTTCAGCGCTCAATACCTTTTTGGACGAAGCTGTGTCTGATGATGAACCTTGTTCAATATCATCTATCGACTTTATTACTTCTTTTATTTCGGTAATGGCTTTCTCCAAATTGTCTTTGTGCATAAAGATGGTATACCTCAAAGTGATAACGAAAGTTACATCTCTCATCTGTGATAGACAAACTATAAATATGTGAATGCCGAAATAGTGTTTATCTTTCGCATAATTATATTTCTGTTTCAAATTACACGGATTTCCTATTGAGATATTACAAAATACTAGTAGCAATGTCAAAACCACCTAACAGATACAACAACAATGCATATACACAAATAGACGTGGTTTTTACATTTCAAAGTGTTAGTAGCTGCAGAATGTATTGCAAAATTTTGACAGTACAAGAAAGGTGCATAATTATAATTCAGAATAGTATAGTTAATATAAACTTCTTGTCCACGATATGTTGACCTGAGAAGAAAATAATATGCCTGCAATGCATGTTTATGTAACAGTCAATCTCATTCAAATCATCTCCAGTCTGACACTACTATATTATCCGCTGACTGGATCTCATGACTTCGCATTAGGGGTCACGTTCAGATGACCTTTTTAGAAGCCAATCAAACTGTTGCCTTCAAAATCTTGCGGTATAACTTCATATATAAACCCCAAATACTATGCACGAAATTTACGTGAAGTTTGGATGTTAACTCGGCTATGGTACCACTATATCCATTGTTGTCCCCGTAACTGTAAATGAGTTATTCCCGAGGAACAGCTGGAAATGCATCACTTTTCCAAAACTGAGGCCAAATATTTCTGTGCAAAAGGCAATGTCATTGGGCTCAGCAGGGCTGATGTTCGGAAGGTCATCTGAACGTGACCTGTTATACAATATCTTCAGATCCTAACAAATTTAGGATTTTAATGAGATTGATGTAACAGTATAAATGATGTGTATGTCGAATACACAAATTAGATGGTATTGGTCAGAAGATTTAATTGTTTTCTGATATTACATATTACCTTTTTTGATACATTTATCATACTTCTAGTACACACATAACTTAAATAGATACCTACTGACGCAAGTTTCATAATAGCCTCTTTTTTGTTGGATAGAGTAGAGTGGTGGTTGTTTCAATACAGCCACAAAAACGTTCATGTGTCTTTCAACTACGTCTTTTTGCACCTGCTGTGTACCCGAATGGAATAAGTTATTTCTTACTTTGATAGCCTGAAATAGGTTGTTGAAATTTAATTCTAAATATAATGTCAAATCTCTGCAAATGTCAAACGCCAATAACAAAACTAGTACTGCCACCACCAAGCACGATCACCAACAACAAACACAATATGTGACTTAGTCAGACGCTTTTACATAATAAAATAAATAAATATTGAATATGAAGCTATAATGTTACTAAAAGAGTTTAAAACGCTAGCTACGTATGATTAGGCTCTAGGTAGTTTGTATACTGAGTTGATAATGGACATAATTAGTATTAGTCTGTACACTTTTGAATAATAAATCAATGCAGTCCAGGTATGCATTAACTGTCGCTGTGATACTTAATTGCAATTGGGTTATGTAAACTGAGCATGTTTCTGTTGGGTTGTCAATAGTTACCTCAAATCTGTTTTTGAAATCTGAAACACAAATTATAAGCATGTACTTACCTCCTCTAAAACTCCGACGTCTAACAGTCTTCGCATGGGGCTGTTATTCAGACAAATGCTTAGCAAACCTGCAGCGTCAGTATCAAACACGTCTGTGAAGCCAGTTTTTCGTGATCCAGATATAAAGCATTTCGCATACTCCCAATAATTGTTGGACCACTTGCTTAAATCTGCGTTTTGGAATGATGGTGATGCCGAACGTGTTCCTTGACAACTAAGTCATAGAAAAGGCTGCACGCGCCCCTTGTGGACATTTGCGCTTTCCACGTTGTTTGGAGCAATTGCACATATTGGATGTTTTTTGAATACACGTTTGAGATTCCCTTTTTGAGCCAGCGTGGAATGGCAAAATGTTATGTATATTGATTTTCTATTTCCGATTGCACAAATTGTGCTAGTCCATATCGCACTTCAGAGTTGGTAACTTAGTGTAACGACATATCAACTGTCTTCGTATTTTTCTGGAAAGTAATATAGCCTAATAAATACAAACATATGTATGAAAGTTAACAAGGTCATGAGTCTCAAATCAGAAATCGTCAAGATATACTGTAATTTGAATTGTATATTCTTTCTCGCAAACCGATATTTGTTAATCCATTAAAGAGATTCTTATCCATATTCATTTAAAAGTTACAGTTACCAAGAACAGCATCAGCAAAAACTACTAGCAAGAAGAGAAGAATCGCATTCTTAGTAACTATCTATCATGCTGAATTAACTTCTAGGCCGGTATTCACAAAACTCCTAAGGGAAATCATAACTTAAGTAAAAAAACATTCAGATTACATTTTTTAAATTTGCAATCCAATCATTTATGTATACAACAGAGTACAATACTACACATCCAATCCATATTTATTAGTTTAAACCATATACATTTTCAAAGACCTATTCAAGAAAGAGTAAGAGACTAAATTAATTTAAGGCATTTAAGAAATATAGCTAAGGAGCTTTGTGAATACGGGTCAGTGTCTTAAGCGATATTACAAATACACATATACTAAATACTTTGATCTTGGGACATAGCTACAACGTCTGAAAGCAAAGACGGAAATATATTCAGTACAAACCAATATAGGCAATATTAAACTGAATATAAAAATCACTGGATGTAATTAAATAAATGTACTAAACCATACTGTTCCTATCTTCCTATGACTAGTGGTATATTTATGTAACCGATAAACTAGACTAGCGAATACAAATGTATTGTTTAAAATGCATAATTTAATAATATTAAATTTACAATAGAAGATTATCACACGATGTTTATACAAACAGCAAAAGCAGCACAGGCACATTTAAATTATGACTCACCAATATATCGGTCAGGATCCTTTATTTCCTATGCCTTGTGTCCCTTGAATATTGTTTCATATATCTGTATAAAAATAACGTGTTGATGGATTTGCAAACATGTGTTCAACGACTTTGGCACTGAAACTGTCATAATGTGCAGTCACAAATTGTCAAACGTAAATATATCAGGTGTTCAAGACGTAAAGAAATCGAAAATATAGATGTAATAGACAATACACATTGACAACAAAGTCATTCGACCAGCTGCATACCCTTTCTTGCCCTGTGTGTCTCGCGCTTTTAAATTTCCCGTGTACAATCCTCTCAACATAACTATCTACCTTATGGTACAAGGTTACATGCTACTATAAAATCTGTCTGAAGACCGGTGTTGCCACACTTATAAAAAGGCTTAAGCTGACAGTGTTTTAATTAGTATTTAATAACTCAACAGTATAAAACATACTTAGTTACTCGTACATATCGTATATGTTTCAACATGTAGTAAATAAGATCTAGGTATTCTCACAAATGGATTCTATATACATATATTTGTAAATGGATATGTAAACATACCATATTGGCAGATTACGTTTTGAAAGTTGTAAGTAATCAATTCAAAGCCTTGATAATGCTATCTATACTAGCGTGTACAAAACAGAAGTGAAACATTGATTTATAATTACTAAGATATTTACTTTAATAACTTTATCGCATCATATGCATTAGGCCAGACAAATTTGATTCCATGCTTAGCGACTCCATGATTTTTCGACACCGACCAACCAGGCAGGTAAAAACAAACAACAAGTTGATAAAACATTTGTCTAGTCACAACTTATTCATGGCAGTGGTCCAAGCCAAAGCTAATGTTTACATGTAAAACTCCTATGTATCATCTTCATATTGGGAGCATACTTTTACACAGTATTTTAACTGTGTAAATTGGCTAGTTGCACACTGTTGTTTGTACAAATATTGGTAAAAAAATAAACAAACATAAAAGTCTTTGTTTTTTCGTTTTTTTAATTTTTTTTTATTTACGCACTCCGAATTTGTTTTTCGTTTAGGCATCCAAAATCTAAACAAAGACGATAAACATAGGACCAAATTGGTACGGCATTATGTTATAACGAGCGCGTTTGATTTACACCTTAAGATAAATTTACCCCTGTAGTTTATTATGGTATGTAAGCGTTTCCGCTTGGTAATTATTTACGATAAGTACATGAAACAATGCTTTAACTTGCAACGTAAATACGTTTATACACAAAGTTAAAGTAAGAACTGACTTTGCTTAAGCGATTTTTAAAGCATATTAAGATCAGAAATTGGTTACATAGTGCACGATTAACGCAAGATAAGAAACATGATTGTTTTGAATTTGAAATTGAAACCACTTTCAGTGTATTATTTTCGTGTTATATGCATACTCTATTGTGTTCAAGTGTTTGGTCTATTTGTTTATGTCTAAACTCTCAAATATATTCTAATCTTTGAAAAGTTGTGAAACGAAATTGAATGTAAACGACACCGGTTACAAAAGAGCTTATTATAAATACAATAATTTTCCCTTTCAAAATGGATATTTTTAATAATATTATATACTAGACGCATAGCATAGACGTTGAAATGTTTTATTTTCTACCAAATAAGAAACGATATAATAAAGGGAAACCTAACTTACCTTTTACCAATAATTCTGCAGTATTTGCTATGCTTCATATGCTGAGAAGATCAATGCGATCCGTAATAAAACACTGGGTTTTTCCACGGTTTTTCCAAACACCGTCTCAATGATGTTGCATCACAATACAATGCTTAAACTATGGAGTAGGTCAACACGTCCGCGAAAGAAAACTCATTGCAGTGTTCCCCCCTGCTAAGCGTTGTTGATCAAGTAGGGGAGTTCACCGTATATTTTGCTGCGAAAAAAAAATGTTGCTTTTGTTCAGTTTTTAAACACCGTCTCCATATATAATGTTGTATCCGTTTGTCATGTTTAAGCTGTTAAATAGGTCAATACGTCTGGGAGAGACCACGGCGTTTTTTCTTAATTTGTATTTATTGTTACCGCTTTGTATGGGTGTCAAATACCTTCAAGTCAAAAAGAAATTCATCGAGCGTCACTCTCCCACTACAGTAGTGCTGATTGCCGTACGGATGAACGTTTTTATGAAATAAGATATCATCATTGTGATTAACTTTCAGACGAGTGTCATTTTGTGTAAGAATGCCTACTGTTTAATGATATTAGAAAATTGCAATCTTATTAAAATCATCTCCAGTTTGACGCTACTATATTATCCGCTGACTGGATCTGATGACTGCGCATTAGGGGTCACGTTCAGATGACCTTTGCAGGAGCCAATAAACTGTTGCCTTCAAAATGTGGTGGTATTGCTTCATATATAAACTCCAAGTACTATGCACGAAATTAACGTGAACTTTGGATGTTTACTCGCCGAAGGTACCACTATAGCCATTGTTATCCGCGTGGAAATTAGCTGTCAATGATTTATTCCCGAGGATCAGCTGGTAATGCATCACTTGTCAAAAACCGTGGCCCAGCATTGCTGTGCGAAAGGCAATTTCATTGGGCGCAGCAGCAGGGCTGAGATTTTATTTTTCGGAAGGTCATTTAAACGTGACCTGTTATAAGATGTCTTCAGATCCTAACAATGTTAGGGTTTTATTCTAATGGGATTGAGAAAAGAGTTAACTAAGGAGTTTTACTGGAAAATACCAACTGTACAAAATGTTGAATTTTGTGTACAAAAAAGTAAGTTTTACTTTTATTTTTTTTATTTGGTAAATGGTCAACTGTAAGACTATAAGACTAAATGAATATTCAAAACATATCGGTAACATCCTTAAACATTGTTTTGAAGTGGATGCTATCAAAACAAAACACTTATATATTATAAATAAAAAAACTTTTATTATTGGAAAAACGTTATTAAATCAAAAAAATATCTGAAAAACTAAATAAAATGTTCTATGCTCGGGACATTTTTTTAGGGTAGGTCGGGTACCTGAAACAAACATAATTTTGGTACACATTGATGCAATCTGATAATGCAATTATTAATAGAAACGTATCTATATTATTATGTATGTCCATAGAGCAGTATTCAACGAAACAAAGCAACAAGTGTATTAAATTACTATTAATAAATATTAAATATATGCACACTTGACCACTTGCTACGCATTTGTTTTGTGTTATCATTCTCACATATATTAACGTGTATGCTGTTGTTTTCATAGCCTTGTTAGTACTTGTATTTATATACTAGATTTATTGTAATTTATTCATGTTCATTTCACTTGAGAATTAATTCGTACACGTATGGCCACTACACGTGCATTTATCTACCGGTATTGAACTGTTGCATGTTAACTCATGGACTGTATGTCTAATGTATACTGGAGTACACCACTTGACCAAAAGGGAACCAATCAAAACGTTAGTTTGATCCTTAGTGCGACGGGAGTAACTTATTTTCACACAAATAACATTGACATGGATGGTAAAACCGGTGAAATATTAAGATAAGCAAAATGGAATCCCAAACAAGTGTTCACATCTATTGTCCATACAATGAAGTTTAGTTTTAGAACAGTAAATCTCGAGTGAACTGTAACAATACCGATAATAATGAATCACTCATGAATACCTCTGAATATGATATCTAGTTTACCAAGTGTATATATACTAAATGCATCTTAATGGTTTCAACATGTTTTAAAGTTAACGTGATGGTATACAAAGAATATATGATACAACAAGTTTCGGCTTCATTCGGCTGTAACATTATAATGTAGGCCAGACACCTTGTTAAAATTGTATTGACAATAATCCAACACAATGGCCTGGGAAATCTAACCTGTTTATTAAAATTAAAAAATGTGTACAAAAAGTTGCAGTTGTAATGGCCTTAACTATATCACATGTATGCTGCTTTGATACATTTTTACGTATAAACAGTAAATGCATATTGAAAGTTTTCTGTATATCATGTATTAAGCAGATATAAATTATTATGTTTAAATCCACAATAAATGTGGTGTAAGTAGGTGATTACATAGTTTGATGGACTATAAAGACGTAGTACTCTTACTAATTAATCATAGTAAATCTACTGCATACTTGCATGTTGCCCATAACACTTTGATTCCATAATATGATCAGACTAGACGTAAGTAACTTGCTAACATATGCTTTTTATAAACGTTTCCAGGTTAACTGTTAACACGGGATTTTCGAGTTCATGGATGTGATAAAACACCAGATTGATTTGCATATGATTTACATTTGTGGAAACTTCTATTGTATATTGCATTAAACTACTTTTCGCATTGGTAAAACTACCAGAAACAGCAATTACAAGTCATATATTAAGGACATTTCTAATAATGTTTCAAAAATACAAAAGTGATAGCACAGCGTTGTAAACATATAACGATTCTAATTCAATTCAATATAGGTGTGCATATCTCTGGAGTCACTCAGCTGGTTGTATTGTGATCTTGTCGCAGGAGATTCAGTCCGGTTGTCTGCAAAATATGTACATTAACAGTAAAACAATTTATGCGACATACACACATTACTTGCGATATTTGGTGCCCCCATCCCCAGTTTGTAGCATGTTTATGTTTCGTGTTGTGTTGTGCTTATTTTCCTGTATTGTATAGGCAAGTGGTCACATGCCTCAAATAGAAGACCAGTGGGTGTTAATAAGGGTGTCTCTCATGGGCCCGTATTCACAAAGCTCCTTAGGAAAAACAAAACATTCCTTAAATTCCTTAAATTCATAAAATTCCTTAAGTCTCTGGCTGTTTAATGTATAGGACGTTTAACATTAAACAATAAAATGTTGCAAACTTGTAAATAGTGTTTATATGTTTAGTATTACAGCCTTCTGTCTACAGAAATCAGTTAATTTCACATAGAAAATTTGATCTGAAATTTTCACTTAAGTATAACTAAAGTTAAGATTTCCATTAAGAGCTTTGTGAATACCAGCCCCGGTGATATGTCTGGAGTTTAATTATTCTTATATCTGGTATTTATTAACAAAAGTATATAAAATTGGCCCGTATTATTTATTTAGCTCCTTAATAAAACATTACATAATATTCAGCTTTATTCTGTAGCTGTTTAATGAACAGTTATATTCACAACAAACATCATAGGATGTGTCCGTATTATTCCGTAACACGAATATAATCCATTCACAAGTATTTTCTTATAGAAAAATAAATTGATCTGGATATTTCAGTTTAACTTTCCTCACTCGTATTTTGTAAATACGAATGCTTTATAAGGTTTTGAATGCGTTATTACTTTGAGACTAAAATTTTCACGACACATTCCTAGATTCCAATACACACCCCTTGCAACGTTCCCTGCTATTACAGTGTAACCGTCATTTTCTTTTGCTGGTCTTTGTCCGCTGTTCTGTCTGATCCTGATTTACAATTATACATGAATTGTAAATTTCCATGGTGCATATGTATGTAATATTAAGCAATGCCAGTTAATAAGTCACATTTTGAAACAATTTATCATATCATCAGGCTTACATGCATTGGCGAAATAAATTCCCGTTGAATTATTCAAAATGATCATCGAAAAGGAGAGAATGAATAGCTACAAAGTAGATAAGTGTTGAAAAATATACGTTTATCTGCTCGGTTTTAGCGTATCTAATCCACGCTAAAATAACCCACTATTTATTCAACACTAACCTAGCATTCTTAATGTTCAACGCATGAATGTCCTTACCTGAAATACACCAGTAACACTATGCTCAGAAATAGTATCGCAATGCCGATGATAACAGCCAAGGCAATCACTGTAATCTTTATGCCGGCAAAGGTATCATCATCATCCGCCCCAGAGTCTGAAAGACCGTCCTTACTGTGCTTGTTTAAATGAATCAGGAAATAAATACAATCATAATGCAATAAAATAGAACAAACACCCAATCACAAATGCGCACAGAATGAATAGCTCTTAAATTAAGACGATTTTACGAAACCCATAAATGTTTTGTTTAGCGCAACATCGCGCCTCCTTTTAAAGAAAATGAATCTATTAAAGTTTTATACCTCATGTACTCTTGTTGGAATATTGTAGATGTACCGCAAATAACGATAACATAAGCTGACAAACTTAATACCCAGGTTGTAATACGAACTGATCTTCTTCCCATTTGAAGTTCGCCGTGCAGGCAGCACATTCTGGTATATTTTGTACATCACACACAATTCACATTCTGGTATATTTTGTACATTATACACCTATCACATTCTGATATATTTAGTACATCATACACCTTTCACATTCTGGTATATTGTGTACATCATACACCTTCCACATTCTGGTATATTTGTTACATCATTCACATGTCACAGTCTGCTTTATTTTGTACATCATATACATTTCATTTACACGTACAGCAATGTTATTAACCTTGCTCTATAAAGTACAAAATAAGATTTACTTACTGGTTGCAGCCATTGTCACTTCATACATCTGTGTATACATTTTGTTAGATATACATGTACTAAACGTTTAAACAAAACAGAGTTTTTTTTAAATAATCCTACACTTCGTTAATGCGTAAAAGCAAAACAATTACTCATTGTAAGTCTCATTACAATTGCGATGAAACTGCAAGGAAATTTTTGTACTGTTGACGTTGCCACAATAACATTCAAATCCGGAGCGAATATTGTTTAAGACGAACTTTCTGTGAGTAGTACGACACGATGCTTTCTCGATGTCCATTTATATCGATATAAATGGACATCAAGAAAGCATCGTGTGGTACTACTCACAGAAAGTTCTGCAATACAAAGTTATGTTGACACCGTGTTAGATCCATTTGGGAAGGACAAGTTTAATCTCCCTATGCTTAGCTTCCTCACCATACGGGAAGACTGTATTATTCGATATAATATCAGATTAGGATAATTTTTCGCTTTTGCGTATAATAGTTGTTTTTAATTAATGCACAATTAAAAACTATGTTGGTGCAATTTTAAAGTATTCAACAACCCATTCTTAGAAGAAAGAAAAATGAATATTTTATCATATGCTATACCTTGTCTCCCGTGTAATACAACCATTACGAATATTTCTATCTTACACCATCTGTAAGATAACATTTTGAGTGTTTCGTTTTTATTGGCTACATATTCTTTCACTGACCAATTGCATGACGTTATTTTGGTGAAATAACGTCGTCAACATGAAATGACGTCACGCCAATACACAGTTTTTAGGATTTATCAACATGTTTTGGTAAAATCATAGGTTTTTTTTTCGTTTAAAAGCATGTGTAAAAAAGATCTGACACTCGTTGTTATTTCATACCAAAGGATCGCCTACTAACAATATTCCGGAACTTGTTTAATAAAATATGGTATGAAATGACGACGAGTGTCAGATCCTATATTTTCGACCGTTCTGTTCTAAGAAAGCTGTTAAAGGCATCTTACTTTGTACGTATTTTACTAAGTCTGAGTATATGCTATATTCTATACTCATAATAGTCTAAGAATGGGTTGGTGAATACGGGCTCAGGCCACAAACAATGCAGTATGTAATGCATCACGACAACTTGAGCCATTTCGTTTGCAGATGTTTGCTTTCGTGTTATATGTGATGTACCTTTCTAGTTGTTGACACCAGTCATTTCAATTCATCATCGGCTAATGCTAGATGATTATTAACCTTTCCTTGTTTTGGAAAATGTATTACAATATATGTATACTTTTTTTTTTTTTTTTTTTTAAAACCTAGTTATTTTAGCTAGATAATGTCGAAAGCGTAAGGTTGATTGATACACACTCGAGTCCGTTTCATGATTACAAGATGGACACCATCACCACTGCGACGGTACCCTAGGTTAAAAGTAAATCAGGTAATACATTATTTCTGTGGTAAGATGACATGCATAAAACGTTGAATATTTTTGACATTTGCAGACACAGCTCCTACATTTAAATGAGGTCCACTGAAATATGTGCCACTCCAGTCGGTACCCGACCTTATGCGCAAACAGGCTAGTAGTTAAACGTTCCTTTTAAGTTAACATGGTTCGTTTAAACCTGTTTATTTAAGCTCGATTACGTCGAAATCCTGAGGCGTACTGAGACACTCTCGAGTCCTTTTCCTGGGTAGAACCAGTCCTTGGTGTCTTTTGCGAAAAAATCATGTGAACGCTCCCCGAGTAGCAACCAAACTCACGACCTTCAGATCGGAAGGCGGACACTATATCCATTACACCGCTGCGACTTTTAACACGGCTTGTTTCTTACATTATGATCGACCGTTATTAAATGTGTATACACATCTGCACATGGTTATGAAGCTAAACAGGTTTTTAATTTATGCCATATTTCTAAGTAAGGTTGCCTTGTAGTACTATGTTTGCCAGATGGTCGCACACAGAGTCCAATTCTTTATATACTGGAAAATTTATTAACACAATGTCATGCTGTATATTTGTCAACTGGTTTCTGATGTTAAGTAACACCGTTGACAGTATATCAATGTTTTTACATGTCCGTAAAATAATTAAGTCCAAGCTTCCTGAATGGTTAAACATGTAATCTCGTAGTAAGGTTAATTGGTCATTGCTTTTGTAAGAGTATTATTGCCATTTATTCTTTTGGACAATGGACCGCAAGGATTACCGTGTGGACTACTATCTCTTCTGCAATCGACACTCGGGTATGTTACTCGACAGTGTCATTTGATAAACATAATAAACACATATGTATTAAATCCATTTAATTTATTAATGTCACATTATACCATCGAGCATTTTCGCTAAAATTCAGAACAATATTAATGAATGTTGTCAAACTGTAACAAATACATCGCACTTTTTGAACTTATCAAATCAACACCAATTACAATACAATAAGATTGACGGGGCTAAACAAAATAGTATACGTTATCTTTTACATGACTTTTAAACATATAATAAGATCTTTATTGCAATGCTATGAGGTTCGATTTTATTCAAAATTAATTGTTTTGTGATTAATTCTTGGCCAAGTGTGAGATTCGCCATGCCTTTAAATCAGTTAAAAAACCCCACTGCTTTGCTTTGACCATTCCAAGGCGGTGACCCCAGTTTTAATTAAGTCAGTTTTGTGCTGTGCGTATTGTACACAGTTGTATTGACAAGTGGCCAATTGCCTCAAATAAAGGACCTATGGATGTCAATACGGATAATGTTTCCAGGGATTTATTTATCTTATAAGTAATCAATATAACTCAACATAACATTTTCAATATCCAGATTAGCAAAACGTGCAAAACGACAAATTCCTGTTCGTCATAAAAGCTGAACGGAAATTATGATTTACTTACTAGTGTCAAATGTCTCAAGTAATTTACCTACTGACTAACCAGAGCTCCCGATATGTGTTTGTACTGGTTGTAAATATACGCTTACTTCTGAAAATTTGGGAGTAAAGGTATACTTACTTAAGAAATGTTGTGTGTAAATGTACACTCTATGTAGGATATGTGGGGTAAATTTACATCCAACAATACATTACAACGAGTGCAGAAGACCAGATTATTAGAATAATAATCCTTTAAAATGCGGTCATGTGTATGCAATAATGTAACAAGTAAGAATTGTGAGCATTTTAAGACATATTGGTAACTACTGAACATATCAACTGCACATTCAGGACTTGGACTGTCTGTTTCTGTTTTCCAGTCACTTATCTACGCGAAAATCGGAAAAAATGTGCGTAAATGTACACGCAAATTTTTATTTTTAACAAATAATAATAGCTATATAGTATGGTTTTTAACTATGAGATTACAATGGAAAAATACCAGAAATATATAATCATACACGTGTTTAATGTATTTATTTCAACAAGTTTGGAATGTATATTGAGACTTTATAGAAATGCAAACCCGATTTCGTAATGTGAGCATGCAATTAAATATATATATCGTGACTGTGCAAAGCTATAAATTATACGGGAAAACTATTTGAAAGTAAGGAAAAACAGGGGTTGAGATTAAACCTTTGTGAACGTTATTTGACTACTTAATTGGTAGTTGAGAAAAAGACACACAAAATACCAGGTCTGAATTGTAAGCGTATTAAATGTATACATTAGCAGAATGGAAATGTTATCCTTGCAGCAGAGGGTTTAATCTTTAATAACTTTCGGTTTTAGTTTCTTGTTCTTTTGTACAATATGTTACAAAAACTACTTTTTGGAAATGTGAATGTTTAACAAATTTACAATTTATAAGAAAGCAGCACCTAAGCTCTATAGAGGTATTTTTGTACACACGGATGATTTTCAGAAAAGTATTAATAAACACTGGTTATTTTACAAATTTAACATTCTTATGCCAATATCGTTTACTTGACGAACTGACATTTATTCATATATTATTCTTTGTTCGCCGTACTTTCATTCGTTAGAATCGACCATTCGAACATAGAACGGATGCAAAGATAAGCACTCGTTACAATAATTCTTTGCTTTTTGACAAAAATAAAGGAAAACGTGTTCAAATGTAACGAAATAAATATACAATTCGCTTTGCTGATAATGTTTTTTTGTATAGATAAGGACTATCGATCGGATCCTATAATTCAGCTATAACGGTCGTAAAAATGCGAAAACATTCTACAACTCAAAGAAGACAAACATCACAAAATTCACAGAACCTGAACTTTAATTGGAAGTGCGAATACAAAAACAGTTTACAAAAAAGAATTAATTTATGGAATGTCGAACGTAAGGCACTTTAAGCATTGGTCTGCGTAGTGCTTCTCTTATCGAAATGTCTCCTAGTTAGTCTAAAGACAATTCAAAACTAACGATATGCTACTGGCTTAATGCCTACTTATGTCAAACTCCAACAAACGCAATTGGCAGTATACGAACGTTTTCACAAGACATGTCCATCAAACAAGTAAGCCCTATCTTTCTAAATGGATAAAACAGTGTCAATAAAAACTCATCGTCAGGTCAATTGTATCAAAGAGACCGGTTTCGTAAAGCCAATGTAGTTGTAGATGCGTATAGGCATGATCCACATTCTGCTTGTTTCTGAGAACGCAGTACTTTGGTGTGGAAGACGCTAGACAATGTGACAGTGGTGGCGATGCTGAAACAAAATTGGTAATTCTAAGCCTCGAGCAAACCTTCAGCACTCGTTTTCTAAGGTGTTTGTTGGAATATCTGATTGAAATGGCTCTTCTGATGTTCGTAATATAGTATTGAATATTACAGCTAATTAAAGTTGGCATTTAGACTATATCCGTGGTGATATACGCAATTTAGCAGTATTCCCGCGACAATGGAGTATGTCAGTAGATTAATTTAGTAGTTATATTATCATGCACAAAAGGTAAACTGTGTGCTTAAAGGAACAATCTTTGATTTATTATGCAATATACATGTACATACATGAATCTTATGTTCACTATATATGGTCTAGTAAGTTAACCAAATCATCCCGTCTCTTGCTATCGATTACCATATGTGTGTACGCTTTTGAAAGCAGTCATTTTCAATCCATTTGCAACGTTATATAAAAGTGTATAGTTCTTTAAACATTTGAACCAAATTGCCAACGCACGGCGTACTTACCCATCTGGCTCCGAAGTTCGTTTATAACAGCGTCAATATGTCTCTCCATTGCTAGTTGATATGTTTGTGAGAAGTTGCCATAATTTGGATTGTGAGCATTTGCTTCTCTCCTTGGACGACCATTGTCTGCTGGTATTCTTACCAAATCTAAAAGACACCGATTTCATTTACAAGCGTGCACAATTATCAGCTAAGTTAAGAAATTGGTTACAACGTGTTTTCCATAAGGGAGCTTCAAACTACTATACTAGCCAAGTAACACAACGCTTTTGATAGAACTTATTGTAAAATTGTAGATGACAATGACATACCCAAGCTGTCGACATAGGATGCTACGGTTTCAATTGTATCTTGGCACTCTTTCTTGTTTGTATCACTGGTTGAGCTTGTGCGCCTTCTACAAAATAATTTAGAAATTGGAAATGTATCATCGGTGTTTTATAAATAATAATTGTTTTTTTTGGTTTTGTTGAATGTTTGCATAGAACTGCTACAAACACACTTGTCGTGATCGTCAAAATAACAAACTATTTACTTCTTTATCAATTTATAAAACTACAAATAAATTTTAAAAATATAATAAATACAACTTTATTGTGGCTCAATGTGTTTTCTTCGTGTGGTATATATATACGTACATATAACGTTCGACAATTAAGTTGGACATATCATTGAATATGCAGTTGCAATATTGAAGGAAATATTACCTTTGGGAGCACAGAAAACATATCATACAGGAACATGCATTGTGACATAAACACATACCGACGTTTCACCACCACAATCACACACGCGGCAACCAACATTGCACAGCCACACGTCACACAAGCTATGGATGTTGTCAATGCCCTACTTATGCCTCCTTTAACAGTAACCACCTCACTCTTCTTGTCGGCATTTATTATGATTGAACTTTCACTAGAAGGAGGTCTTGATATCAATGTCTCTAACAGCTGTTGATCACAAGAAGGCCCAAAATACCCTGCCTTACATCCGTCTAGACATATGCCCAATGTTTGATTGCAGGCATCATCTTTGCGGTTTTGACTGCACGAAACACTGAGCGTAGATTCATTACCAACATTTCCAGTCGAGTTTTCACATAAACCGGTATTGATGTTACAGCCGTTGTATGTACAGTTGCTCCCACACGGTATTTGACAGATTTGCCCGTGGTACCCTTTAATGCATTCGGCGCATTGTGTACCATTCATGCACGCTAAACAATTTGCGGGGCAATGTATTTCCTCGCAGAAATTTCCTCTAAATCCTAACTTGCACTTAATGCACATTTCACTTGCTGCCATGCATATATTTACAATGCAATGTTGTGAATAAACCAATTCACACTGTTGTCCACAATGTCCGCTTAAACATTCAGCACAATACCCGTTGGATTTATCGCAACCCTTCAAACAATAGACTGGACATCGATCTCTGCACCTTGGACCAAAGTAGCCATCTACACACGCTGCACACTGACCAGTTAGCATATCACAACCCCCTCTGCAATCTCGCGGGCATGTAATATCACATATTGATCCATAAAACCCTGTTATACATTCTTGGCACTCACCATTAACATCGCAGCCTCCTTTACAATTAACAGGACAGTTTTTATTGCATAGAGTCCCGTAGTTTCCTTCCGCACAGGACGTGCACGATACGCCGTTGACACATGTTGTACAGTTCGGGTTTTGGCATTTAAGGCAAGTTGCACTGTTCAGGTAGAATCATTTATCACAGCTGGTACAGGTCAGACTTGGGGTGCAGGCGACGCACGGTGAAGAACATGATGCTTCAGCTTTTAGAACAGGAAACACACATAAGTTGAAACAAGCTAGTAGTACCGATTTAATTATGCACTTATACTACGACACCACCACTACCACCACTGCCTCCACAACAACAACAACGACAAAAACAAATACTACTACTTCTACTATTATTACTACAACCACTACTACTACTACTACTACTACTACTTCTACTACTACTACTACTTCTACTACTACTACTACTACTACTACTACTACAACTACTACTACTACAATTTAATATAATAATAATAATAATAATAATAATAATACTAATAATGATAATAATAATAATAATAATAATAATAATAATAATAATAATAACAACAATAAATAAATAAATAAATAAATAAAAAAAATATATATATATAAATAAAAATAAATAAATAAATAAATAAATAAAATTGCTTACTTTCTGTAAATATCGATTTCAAAAGCATGTGAACTAACGTGAGCCTGTGTAATGGCATTTTTATTGACTTAACAACACTGATTTGAACTTCATCTGATTCAAACAATTTACTACCTCTACGACTGAAATGCTTTAAATGCTTGAGGATAAACGGTCTACTTCCGTGTAATAGCATTTATGGAATTTAATACAAAATAAGTAGCAAATCTAAATACCATTTCCTTATTTAAATTTAGCATGAGTCAGCGAATACCATTAGTTTCTGTTATTAAATTTCATACAAACTATAAAACATCGTTTGCGGTTTAAACTCCATTCGTTACTTGCACAGTTCATTGTCATGCACCAGGATATCGAGTGTAACTTAAACTGAACTTTAATATTAAAGGGACCTATTCACATTTGGCAAATTGACAATTTTAAATAATCTTAATTATAAACCTTTTGTAGTGCTTTACGTCAATATTTATCACATCACGTGTATCCTTTACATAGTTTTGATTACCGGTGTAAAGGGTGTGGACTTTTGTAGACCAGGGCCCGTATCCACAAAGCTCCTTAGGAAAATCTTAACTTAAGTGAAATTTAAGTGCAAAATTCAAATATAATTCTCCATGTGAAAATCAATATTTTACATTTGAAATATGGTAAAATGAGAAGTATCTGTTGATTCTTTACATGATTATGTCCATTATTGACAAAATTAGCTGTAAAATAAGCAGCCACAGACTTAAGGAATTTAATGATTTTAAGAAATTTCCTTAAGTTTTCACTAAGGAGATTTGTGGATATGGGCCCAGAGCCCGTATCAACAAAGCTCCTTAGGGAAATTTGAAGTAAATTTCTTAAAATTATAAAACTCCTTCAGTCTCTGGCTGTTTCATTTAAAGTTTATTTTGTGTTAAATTGTTAATTTCTGGTAAAGAATCAGCAGATGCTTCTAAAAGTACCATATTTAAATAAGAAAATAAAGATTTTCACATAGAAAATGGTATTTGAAATTTTGACATAGGTATAACTTAAGTTAAGATTTTACTTAGGAGCTTTGTGGATATGGGTCCTGCGTTCTAATACTACTGGAACCGTGTAGACAAATTGTTTTTATCTTTGTTAATACTTTTCTTAACGATTCCATCATTATTGTCGCTACTCCAACAATATATTTGTTGTATATAGGAAAGTATCTTGTTCTTATAGCTGCCCATATTTCTGCACAAAACCGTCGAAATGCCCCGTCAAACATACACAATGCAGTGTTTTACTAGGGCCAATTTGGGGCCGAAATCGGCACCATTCTTCTGCTTAAAAGTATATATTTTCCCCCTATATTTACCTTAAAATGTCCCTATAAATATGAGCATTATATTTAAAAAATCGGACACAAATAGATAAAGATAGAGGAATTTTCATCAAATCAAGTTAGTGGATAATCTTATTTATTATTTGTAGTAAAACAATTCATTTATGTTTTATGACAAACTATCATATAAACATGCTAATAATGCTTTCCCCTCCCCCATCCCCCCAAAAAATCCCCTTTCGGCGCAAAAATTCCCCATCTGAAGGGCCTCGCCACCTTTCCCCAAAGGTGAAAAAAACACTGCAATGATTAAAGGTGGTGACAGGGCCTTCTAACCGTCCATGCAATGAAATAGGTCGTTTACGTTATTTTACAAGTGCATAAAACGGAACTGCAAATGGTCATACATATTACATCATACTGTTTAATATATTTATATATAGTAAACTCAATACGAAGGAGAACGCCGTGGAATTCGATGAGAAAACAGGAACATTCGTTCTCGGCGAGAAGTTTGATCCCAAACACGCTCAGTATTATTAATGCGCAGTCAGCATCGACTATGGTACCACGAAGACTTCGTATCTTCATATCGTAGTTACTGGTGATTTTGAAAGCTTGCTTTATTATTGTATTACAGGTTAGTATGTTAGGAAATATGTCAACTAGTGACCCAGTACTAAATGATCGTATATACAGGATAGTATTTTTGAAAGCATGTATACTAATGACCCCGTAATTTCATATCGTAGACAGCTTTATTAAGACAATGTAAAATATTAACCACTGTGATAACTTCATAACCTAGTGACAAGTCAGTTTTCTTTGGAAGTATATACATTAGTGGGTCGCACGTGTTTGTCTTTTTGCAGAGTTAAGTGCGAAATAAAATACATTGGTTTGTTAAAAATGTATTTTTCTACTGCCGGGTTAGCTGTAATTACTTAATGTAACATTCAGTAGATAATGTAATTTATTTCCAAATCTGGACTGAACATGACGTACGTGCATTATTTTTTCTCCTTATTGGTTAAACTGAAACATCGCTGCGACTATACCAACTTAACCGATTGAATTAAAATAAATTTGTTGTGAATACTCATTTTGTAGTAACAATTAAGGTCTGTTGTAAAGATCGGTTGAACTTTTATTCCTGTTTTATCATTTGCATCAGTCATGAGTGAATGCATTTCTGAAGTGGATTTTCACTGTGTCAATTGTTTAGTTGCGCATGCCGTTCGTCATAGTATAATTAATTGTATTACCACATAATATGTCATTTCTGCACAATGTAATGAAATCTACTGAAACTACCATATTTAGTTAAAAGTTATGACCACAACTTTATTTATGTGACCACACGTATGCATTATTTACATATAAACTATGTGAGGCGTGTCGTGGGAAAACCGGTCTTAATGCACGTCCCATATTAGCTTGTTAAATCCGCACAGGCTTATCCAGGACAGCACTTTCCGCTTTTATGGTATTTTCGGTTTCAAAGAAGTCTTTTCTATAAATAAATCCACTTTAGGCGGAAAGTGCCGTCCTGGATTGGCCTGTGCGGACTGCACAGGCTAATTCGAGACGACGCTTTACGCACATGCATTAAGTCAGGTTTTCCCACGACACGCCTCATATAGACTTTCAAGGCTTCCAATCTCAAAATCCTCCGTGTCTGTTATTGCATTGATAAATGGACCATTATATCCTATATGTTTATTCTCGATTGCAAACAAATGGCAATTCACTTGCTATACTGACAGATAGCTATTATTTTCGTGTATACTTAGTTGAATCTCCGACCAACACGATTACCAAATAAACATAAAAATGGGGACATTTAGTCGGTTATGCGATGTGAACATGTTTATTTTGTAACCGTGTTGGTCGGAGATTTAAACTAAGTATACACGAAAAAAATATCTATCCGTCAGTATAGCAAGTGATTTGCCATTTGTTTGCAATGGAGAGATCAGAATAAACATATAGGATTTCGCAAACCATATTGATAACAAGGTTTACTACTGCAGGAGAACGTGCGAAGTCTTTCGCAAACATCAAAATAAACAAATACCTATTTGCATTTTGTCCTACATAATATATTGTATTGCATATACATGTTTGAGTACATAATAAAATATATAGCTAAAATGGATTCAGAAAAATATAATAAGCATACAATATTGGCAGTAAATATAAAATCAAGCTTTTAAAGTCCAAATTTATCAGAACGTTTGTATAAACACACAATTACTTCACAGTGTTACGTTGTATCTCCATTATTGGTTTGGTAATGCTTGTTAAAAGTCCGTCTTGTGAGTGCAATTTTGTAAGACTGCGGCGACAGCCGTCTTCTTTAATACAAACAATCGAATGCATGTACACTCACAGTGGTCTCCCCTGGATCGATGATTGCATTAAAAACATTATATAGCGTAAGTTTAACAATGTCATATTGACTCAGTGCACGTTTCGGAAACTCGTGATCTTTTAGCTTTTGTTGTTTACACCCTCTACGTTCCATTGTCCTCACTCGAACATGTTCCAGAAAGCGACGAGCTGTTTTCGTTACAAGTGTCACAGAAAGTCATGTACAGTATTTACATTTTGAGATTCAGCCATAAATGAGCAGTGAAAATCTTGCGGTTTAGTTCACTCCAAAGTTACAGTAAGTGTTGAAGGAACTTATGTATTGCAGGACGCACTCGTAACAGAAGTTGAACTGTTCCTGAAAAAGACAATATTATATTGTTCATGTTAAATATCGATTTTGTTTAAGTGAAATATTTTCATATAAGACATGAAATATGGAACCACATTTCTTGCCCTGTGTCTAAGGTTAAAGATACAATTTATGATGCATCTAATCATTAGAAAAAAACAAAAACAACAGAAATTGAGCTTAATATATAAGTCAATATTAGTTTCTCACTTGTAAATATGAAAATAAGTACATGTTTATACTAGTACACAGCTTCAAAACATAAACATAAGCGGTGTCCGTATGTAACTGTAAGGGCAAAAACAACAACATTGACAAGCATCGCAACACATTAATGAATAAGCTTGAGCTAACTACGTGTTTGATTGATCTGCATTCTGACAATCTAGATAAGGTTTACAATGGTGATAACATACCACGCTTGCAATTGCCTTCCGCCTCCTTGTCTGTACCCTTCGAACCTCGTTCACCACGCTGACTTCGTGCTCTAGCTCCATCTTTTGAAGAAAGTTGGACACGGTACAAAACAAGCCGCATTTGTTGGCGCCGTCGCTGAAAACAGACATACATAAGGTTTACTTACTGTATTCTGTAAACTTACCGTTCTAATATTTTTCAAAGGAGGCGTCGGCCCGTTACTAATAAAATAAATGTCTTTCAACTTTGCTTTATAAATACTTAGTTACAATTAATTCACAATAAACTGAATTCTTTAGGAGAGCGTTTTCCATAAAAACCGTTGGCAACACTTTAATTGAGTGTTGGCTTATTTGAACCGTATAGGTGTGAGCTACTGGGCAGGTATTCACAAAGCTCCTAAGGGAAATCTTAACTTTAGTTGTACTGAAGTGGAAATTTCAGATCAAATGTTCTATGTGACATGCAATGATTTCTGTACACAGAAGGCTGAAATACTGAATTTATAAGCAATATTTACAAGTTTACAATATTTTAATGTTAAAAGTTCTATACATGAAACAGCCAGAGACTTAACGAATTTTATTAATGTAAGGAATTTACTTAACTTTTTCCCTAAGGAGCTTTCTGAATACGGGCCCTGGAAACTTATGCATGCTTATCAACATACAGGCAATGGAGAACGATGGCTCCACTCGAAGCATCTGTTAGCTGTCCAACAAACTGGATGAAGTGGAGGAAACTAACTGGAGAGTTTGGAACTTTGTTGCCGTCTGTCCAGTCAGTGTACTACACGTGTGTTATCGCCTTCTCCCTGCCATGCTATGGTGGTAACATCACAACAATAAACCAAGGTCCGTATTTACCAACCTATTCTTAGACTAAAGATAAGACTAAGAATAAATACTATTTTATAACTGTTATGTTTGAAGTGTACTGTTATTTTGAATCGTACATGGTATTCCTCCACGCACATTACAGCATTCTGTATTTAGAACGATTTTCAAACGCCATAAGCAACATTTGAACCCGGCTTAATTGCGAACAAAAACACATTATTTGTTGAGTCTAAGTCTGTTCTTCTTTATTCTTAAGTCTAAGAACGTGTGTAATGCAACGATACATCCTGCGACGGGTATTATTTACACTGATACTGTATTATATTGTATAAACTTTCTTCAATATGGTTAATGTGTTTGCCATTTAATATGTTCTTCTCAAGATGAACTTACTTACTGAACAAAATGCTCATAGTTTGTGTTGTTTTCTTGTGTGCATGTGTTTACCATTAAATACTTCCTAATTAATTTGGCCTTAATACATAAACATAATTCTTTTGATTATTACTAAAACAGTGGATATGATTCGCGAATATGTCATTGGGTTACGTACCTTCTTGTACTTAACCGATAGTCGTCTCAGCACACAGTAGTCTCCCTTGTCGTCCATCTTTTGAGTCGTGACCTGGAAATCGCCCACCTTCAAAACCTGGTTGTCCGCTGGATAGAAGACCCCCACCTGTAACATGGTTACTGTCATGTTAACTATATCAATTTGGCCTTCCGGAACAATGTTATCAAAATATGTAGTTTAACAATGCAACTCTATACAAATAGTCGATTAATTAAAGGCAAATAAATTGAAATTAATGGTATTTGACAAGTTTTAATTCAACAGTATTGTTGACATTTTAAACACGACGAAACTAAATGAAGTTCCTAATTGGTATTAGTTTATCATGCATCTCGTCGAAAGGTAACGGTGAATATTCGGATTAAAACTGCGTCGCCACGATGATTAGCAAATAAACAACGCTAGTGTTTATAAACAGTTTAATTGGTGGATCAGAGTTTTTATTTTAAACGGTATCCAAAAACCGGAAAGTTTCCTGACCCAGGGTATAACTGAAGCTCAACACACAATAATACAATTGTACCTGACATTTAACTGGCTGTTTTAAAAAATGGGCTACATCTGGGCAAATATACCATATAGGCCCTATGTGGGTCCCAAAAATGTTTGTTGCTCATATCAGACCCACATGGGACCCAGAAAGCAAGTATTCCCCTATGTTTTGCCGCTATCAAACCCAGGTAGGCCCAAGTCAAACAAACCCATATGGGCTATAGTTGAGAAAATATACCATATGGGCCCAATGTGGGTCCCAAATGATATTTTGGCCGATATCAGTTCGATTTGTGATCAAAATGTTCAGTTAAAATGTATTTTAAATTTAAGAATGCTAATGGATTGTTACAAGTTTGCAAGTAACGGTTCATTTAGTGGTTTTAGTATTTTGGACTCTATAATATAACGCTATTTCTTTTGGACCATTAAATTCCTTTTGTACCTGTTAGACCGCTGTGTCTCATTGTGATCCGTTGACAGATGTTTTAAAAAATGAAAACTAAACCAGGAATCATGTTTGGCGGTTTTTATATAAAAGTATTATAGGTAAGTTATACAAACTGTTAATAATATATATTATATTTATAAAGCAACTTAAATTTACGCTGTTAATTTTTCTAGTATTGTGAAAGAGTTTCGTTTTCCTAAACCGGATTTGAATTTGTCACACAATTTCGCGTGATAGAACATGAATTTTTGCTATTGTGCAATCAAAAATTGCTATAATTTTGATATTATTATAGGCACAATATCACATTGTTTGCTGCTTTGGTGGTACCAGGGTTGAAGAGAGAGCAAGTAGGCAAATGAAGAACATGTCTAATCAAGTCCCACATACAATCCCTGCCCTTGGTCGAAATGCAAACTTTTTTTCAGCAACCATCCAATACTGAGCATTCTTTACGGTGAGTTAATTTGCTATATAATTTATAATAATTGGCATAAATGTAATGTCTTGATTCGCATGCATATCATATTGCCAGACCTGGTCTCGCGTACAATATCAAATATTTTAGCTTCTATAATCAAAATAAATGTTAACTTTATTGTAGCATTTTCTCTGTCAACTTTTCTAAGGTATGGTTTAAACAGAAATTGGTTGGTGTTCTGTTATATGAGGTTGGTGTAAAACGCTTGGTAATCACCATACATCGAGGATATAATAATATTATGCACATGAACTTTATTTCATAACTAACTAATCAAATTAGGTACTGGTATGTGTCTTCGTATTATTGCGGCATGCTAAACATTGTCAATTCCCAACACAAACAACCATTTAAATATGTATGTCTATATAGGAGCATTTTGCAAACTGATATGGCTGTTGTTGTTGTTTTTTTTTAACGTGAAATTTTGGCCTGATGTTTAGTTAAAATAACAACTAAGCACGTATAGTTTTACAAAAAAAATGTGTGTTTTAAGTTCACTTAATGTACATGTAAAGCAGCCGCAGGATTTTTTGAGCTGAAATATATGTTGTAGTTTTTTCCTTCAGAAGCAGTCCAAAGAAATGTGTTCGCTACAAGTCGAGGATTGCTACAATTAATGGCGCTAGAAGGAAAGAAATGGAGTTTGTAGTATTAAATTAATGACTATATTGTTGTCACCTACCGAGATAAATTTAGGGCATAAGTAACATGTGTTAATGGTGAAGTTCATGAAAAATACAACAGTGCAAGAACAACAGTGCGGGCATTCCAGAGATGAGAGGAAGTTCAGTCAATTCGTGATAATCACAGATTGCATGTAGTGTTGTGCCAGAGTGTGTGAATTCGGGATTTAAAAAAATACTCTAGCTGTGCGACTATTTTGACCTTATTTCTAATAATAATGCTTCCATTAATTACTTGAATTAATTTACAGAAGAATGTGACCGCAAAAGAGAAACGAAACAATGGACCTTGTTACAATACAACATGTATTGAGAATCTTCTACACAAGTAGAAATAGTGATCATTCTGATTTGTATGGGGAAACATTTATGAGATATATGAATAATTTCCCTTTGCCAGTAAATAACTTTCGCCAACTGAAGATTAAACCAGTTCTCTGAATGAGGTCAACATTTTCAATATTTGAAGAAATTTGCTTACTTTCTGTATCAATGGATATGACATTGTTTGATTTTTTTTATATTAGTCAGAGTAATTTACTTTTCCGGAATAATTAATAAATTTTGTATTGTAGAATAATTTCAAGTGTAATGAGAGACAATAACAAATGATACTTTCTTTTAATTGTTTCATTTAAATGCATTAAAGTTATAAGTTGTTCTTTGTGGATAAATACACACAAAATGAACAAAACTGGTTACTGCTCTAAATATGACATTGAAATATCTATTTCAGCAGCTGCCCGTATAACTGCCCGTAAGGCCCCCAAAATAATTGTGTGTTTCGGACAACGGTCTCAAAAAAAAAAGGTAGGGTCGGGATTGAGTTTTTTTAATGCATTTTGTTAAAGACACATTTCGGTCGAAACACATTGAAAATAACAAAAATCTGACGAATACGGCTTTCACGGAAAACAATTGTCGCTAAAGACTTTAAGGGTCGGAGGGTTTTCGTAAGGTAGGGTCGGGTTTGCCCGAAACACATATTGTTTTCTTTTTGCCTTACGTTTTTAAACGCTAGTGTAGTACTAAAAATAATTGATATGTGCCCGAGGTCTCCCGCAGTATCTTGCTAACGCGAACATTATCATGATAATTATCTTGCAACGCAAATCTTAACAAGTTAATATTCCTGATACCACATAAGTTTTTATTAACTGAAATTCTGATGTCAGTTTTGGGCACTTTCAGGTCTGTTTTTCGTTAAGCAGATAAATATCTAACGAAGAAAAAATTCGCAAACGCTATCACGATATAAGATAAATAACACGAAACTTAAGTGGTGACACGAACATTTTTGCGAACCTTCAGTAGTTATCATAAGGCAGTTCTATGCCACCATTTGATTCAATACATAAATTAAAATGTTTGCTTAATCAGCCCAAGACATCTACTGTGCCAAACAAATTTTGTTTTATTGTTCTGGATTGGGTTCTGACTTTTAACTGTTATTATTGTTGTTGTTTTTTAATTAAAGGGACCTGTTCACAGATTGACGAAATGACTATTTTTCAACTTTTTTTTACCGATTCCAAAAATGAAAGAACAGTGCATAGAAGGGAGGAAAATAACATAACGGACCAAGAAATATACTGTAAAAACCGTTTCGTTTATGAGTAATCATCAGTTGAAATTGACAAAATTATAAAATCGTTTGTAACGCTAAACGATGGAATAATTTGGAGTGTTTCTGTTGTTTTCGTTGTAACTGTTGACATCACGTGGAACACTTTCATACAGTAAATAATTCAGGGTGAAATACATAAGTCGGAATGGCCGAGTGGTTAAGGCAATAGCCTTTTAATACGCATCCCGGGTTCGAACCCCGGTTGGACCAATTTTTTTATTTTCTTTATTTTTTCTAAATACTTTTCTTGTTATTATACTTGATCTTTTAGTTCCGATGCGTAAATCTGTCAAGTTAATTCATTTAATGGCATACCTAAAAAAATGCGAAAATCTTTTAACAAGTCCCTTTAAAACTTCAGGGAATACCAGCTGGATCTAGACAATGTTGTATGCCAGTTTAGTTGTTGACTCAAATACTTATTGTAATGTTTTAAAACCGCATTGAGTTATGTTTATAACCATACTTAAAAGTAATGTTAACTTGCTTTTAATATTTACAAAGCAATGCTTTGTAGATAAATTACTATGCACACTTTCATGTTGATTTTAACATTATATTAGATACATTAACACATACTTATTTGTTTTAAGTAATTTGCCATTACTTAAGTTTGTATTAAGCTCTATCTTTATTTTAATACGCACCATTTTTAATCGCAAATAAGGACATGGATATAATAAAGACAAGTATATTATGCAAAGTACATTAGACATACATGTAGATCTCGATACGCTTATTTGAACATCTGTCTCACATGATGCATTTTATGTTCTTGTACTATTATTAAAATATTCTGTTTAGTCAAGTTTACGGACTAGGATAAATAGCTTGTTTGAAAACATGATGTTAAATGTTTTATTATCAATACATTAATAACTAACACCAACTTAAAGCTTTGATGATATAGTCCAACGTACACTCCAAATAATATGTCATCTGGTAAGTGTTGGTTGTTGTAAAGCTGTGTCTGACAGACATGTGATCGTCAAGAAGAATACATTGTTTGCAGGGCTACATACAAGAAAGCTACTTGTGGCCATTAACAGCTTATATTTATATTGTCCTGTCTATGAAGTTTGACAGCCATAGAATGTTACACACAGCTTCGCAACAACTGCCTCTGTATAAGTGACAAATTATGAAGAGAATCATGTTTTGACTTTTTCAGTAAAGCTTTTATTCAGGGTTTCCAATCAGGACGAATCTGTGTTGCAACCAATATTGAACATATGCAAATCCCGGTTGCACTTTGTGGGGTGGGGCCCATGAGGGTATCCCATCAAGGTCCCATCTGTGTTTGCCCATTATGGTCCCATATTGCGACCACATGGATCCCATTCAAGACCCATATTGTAACCCATATGGGACCCACGTAAATCCCGGTTGCACTTTCTGGTGTGGGGCCCATATCGGTAACCCTCATGGCACCCATATGTAAACCTCAAGGGGCCCATATGGGTCTTATCTGGGCTTGCTTGCTGGGCATTACATGTATGATGGGCAATGGGAATAATAACTTGTTTTTTTCTCTAACATTTTAAACGTGTAAATATTTCAATATTATATCAAGAATACTTATTTCCCAAACGTTGCCGACGGAAATATATTTAGAAGAGTAAGCAGCCAACAAATAATATTGAACGTGTCACTGTAGGCGAGTGAAATATGAATACATCAGCTATGTACAAGTTTACATATATTTGACTTGCCAATTGCAACAATCGTGTTTACATGGACGAGCATATTGCTGGAACGGTACGTGCGTCATAATGGCGTAACATTGCAGTTGTTATGGCCACCTCAAATTACAAACTTGGTTAAGTGATTGCAGGTGACGTATTCTGAAATTGTCTTTATACAGAATTTGGACTCATTCACACACTGTTTGTCCACGTTTCTTCTTGAAATTCCTGATGTGTTCACTCGCAAGTTTACACAGACTTTGGGTTATCAGACCTCATTTATGGTCACGCGCAAGAAATTGAACGTACCGTGCAATGTATCGAAACCAATATCATTTGCCTAACAAGGAATTACACATTACGTTCTGTGTTTATTTACAATGGCTATGCTAGCCTGGCTGGCTTTGTCCTGAAACATTTAGAAGAACATTACTTGTTAAAGCTTCGCGAATATTTGCTACAAGATTTGTATACGAGAACTATTATCTGACATATACACTGTGAAGCGCAATGTAATTAAAACCATACTTTGTGCCAACTTGAAAGCATATAGGATTCAGGTGTGTTGACCAGTCAGTACGAACTTCAGTCCATATTTCGTTTCCGCTTCTTAACTTTTTATTTCTCGCAGGGTTTTTCATGTTACTGCAGAAAATTATTTAACATGACCAGAAGATGAGTTGTGTAAATGACTCGTGCTTGTTGGCAAAAGGCCAAGGCCAAAATAAAAAGTATCGACAAAATTGTTTCCGCTCCATAATATCTAAATATTTTTTTAAGATTTTCATGTAACTTCAGATTGCTATTCCCCTTGACCGGTTTATGCGTCGCGTACATGACAAGTCAGTCAAAGGGGATTTGCAAGATTGAAGGTCAAGACAAAATCGTTTCTGCTCTATAACTTCTGAATGCATGGACGGATTTTCATTTAACCATGACCAGATAATGTGTCGCATACAAAACCAATGAGTGTCTGTCAAAGGTCACCTGTAATTATAGAGTATAGCAATAAGTGTTGCGCACTTTTTATTTCATCACCTCTAGACTTAGACAGTTGATATTCTATTGAATTCCTCTGGCGTCAAACCAGTACGGAAGTTACATTTTGTATTTAGCTTTTCCTGTATATTAATTGATTCTGATTATTTATGGACTAGTAAGTGTGCTGTGCGACATTTAACAGGTTTAATCCACCAATCTGATGTATTCGCCGTGCCGTTTAATTTCCGGTCTGTTTCACGTGTTGTGTACTGTGCTGTCTATGAAATGTGTCATTTGTTTCTGTTGTCCTACTGCTGATGCAGCTTTCGTTCGCAATCGTTTATATTTGTGCTACTGACGTAACGTAAGATGTTGTTTTGTCCCATCACCATGCCATTAATGTGTTAAATACATGTAATGGACTCGTATTATGTTGTATGTTACGTAGAATACGTGATTTATCTTTTTAATGTTGGAAAAAACATTGTTGGCTATACTATTACATAAATTATTAACCGTATCGATTGTTTATGATTCTCAATGAAATCGATACTAGAGTTTTGTGGTTTTGTGATATTTTTTAAACTTTCTTCAATGATAACAACGTCGCGTAAGAAAAGTACCACAAGAAGTCCGTTTTGGGTTCTGGGGAAGATAAGCTGATATAGTTTCAATGACGTGTTTAATTACAGCTTTATTGTATTATATGTATATTAATCAAATTAACCATCTCCCACGCATCCATTGTGTTTTTTTAATCAAGATTTTTCTTGTTTTTCGTTTTTAACATTTGCTTGTGAATCGCTTGTAGATTCGGTACCACTATCTTGTTTTCTTAAAACAATTAATTCTAGTTTCACAAAACACCGTGGTATCATACTGTTATGTGTGGTTAATTATTTCAAATAAAGTCTATATGTTCTGCACAATTAGATTCATTTACGTTCATGCGACAATGATAAATATGAATTATTGATTTGCAGTATGAACAGATTACCTATATTTTGAAACATTCGGGTGCAAAATCGAAACAGTTGGTCAAATAATATTAAAAATATTACAAATTATTTTTATTTGAAGCCCCGTTTTTGCTCCATTCTTGTAATGTTTGAACTATTGAAGAGGAATAAGGATTTAAATACGTGTTCATTAAATGATTGACATCTACATACACATTGATAATGTCACAATATACCCAAACTCCTTACAGTGGTCTCTCCCTGCTTTTACCACTGCCCCCACAAGCTGCTCATCCAAATATTGAAGATTTATAAATATATAATAATCCTTTTTTTTTTTCATGTTTTCATATGTATTGAATTCAAATGAAACAGAAGTCTTGTGTTTTGATACAAACTTAAAACATATATCACTTAAATATTCAGGCATGAGGAAGTGAAAGTAGCAAGCAACACTGATATCTTTTCTTTTTATACCTTTTATCTGAAAATAATAACCGTTACCACTAATGAACATACTATATTATTCATTGTGGACAATATTAATTGATATCTTTTTTAAAGCCACTATGGTTACGTGATATTTGTTCCGACAGTGCTTAATCCCCAAAGAAGGGAAAGCACGGTGATGAGTTTACAATATACCTTATAAGGAAAATATTGAAGTGCTTATGGGCATTGTATGCATTGGTCTTATTTTTCCTTGTAGCTATATTATGTCGTGTGGCCTGGTGGCTCTTCATTTTGTAGTAAATTCATCTCAGTGAATATATTATCTTAACATAATTGTTTGAAGCTTGTGCATTGAACATTGAATGTGAGTATACGTCAATGACGTAAGTGCATTCTTATTAGCATATACTGTATATGTATTAGATAATATGGACTAGTTTAATTCTGCATATATCGAATGATATTGACTTAATTTAGTTAACATATGACTGAACAAACTAAGCCATTTTCATATAACACATGCAAATTATTATATATTTCTACAAATATGCCTTCCTTTTATTCCTATGTATGTTGTGTTTTTTTTTCTTAGAAATGAGATAACACACCAGCAATGCTGCTTCGTGTGTTTTCATATTCGTCTATATTTCTGTAATTAGTCTTTCAATATTATTGGAATGCAATAAACATTAAATTCAATTAAATTTTTGTCCAAATAGAGTTTAGAGTTTATTTCAACATACATTAGGCTTTAAAGCCCATGAGAACACATATATTACAACAGAATATAGTCAAAACGTGGTCAGTGACGTACAGGCATATAAACAACTGTTTTATGCAATACCAATTTTATCATTTATATAGTATGAATAACAAAACGTTAATCGTTTTACATAAAAGGTTTTTAACATGCTAGTACAACAAATTATTGTATATTTAGTTATAATGCTATGAAAAATAACATTGTAAGCAGAGACATACAATAGTTATTTGGAGAGAAACTATTGATAATATAATTCTGTTCTCAATTTAAAAGCATTAAAAATAAATGTGGCAAGGTTTCATGCAAACTCCTTTATAATGTTGCATTTCAATGTCAACATTTCGACAAACCATTAACAATAATATCATGCTTGTTTACTTTAGCGAAATGGGTTACAGGACAATTTTGCACGCAAAACATTCTGAATATACGGTCTGTCTTTCAATACATATTTTTAATTCATGCCTAAACACATTGCAGAAACACTGACAATTAAAAATGTGTGTAATCAATTAAGTAGAAGTGACTACTTAATGTGCAATAAACATTGTCAAAACGAATATATAACACACATCTTAATCATTTCTCAAATAAAAAATCAACAACATAACAAACAAGTAAATACTGTAAGGCAAGTTTTGCCACAATCTACCCAGTTTATATATTGACGCATGCGCAAGAAGCCCTTATACACTCCCGCTGCAGATTGTCACGTAATCGTCATTTGGCAGAATGTTCTTTGCTTGGGCTAAATGGTCCTGTCCGCATGACAGTACGAATTCGTCAAAATATTTTGCGAACGTTTTTTTTTTTGTTTAATTTGTTCGAAAGTTTATCACATTTTCTTGAAGTTCTTTTTAACTGTTATAAAACTTATCTGGTTATCTTATACATATGTATACCACAATAATACAATACGTAGTAATATTCGCAAAGATTTGACGGTATTTGTTACAAACAAGGCGCATAGGAGTTCATCCATAGGCAAAAATGCATAACATTGCTCTAAACTAAACTTCCAATAAGTCAGTAATTAAAGTATGTCTTACCCTAATATTTGGTGAGTTAATCTTTTACTAAAATCACTACGTAATGGAATTTAAGAATATAAATTCCTAACATACTTAAAGGATATGTTTTCCCGGGCATTTCTGGAAGTCGTCTTGCGAATGAATAATAATCACGCCTAACTTTATGTCTCTTTTTAATCAAAACCACGTGTTTTCTATGATATTTCAATCTGGGGACTGTGTTGGCAATCCTGTGTAATTTATGTTGCTATCAGTTGCTTTGATAACCACCCACTTCTATGAAACCCATCGTTTATAACCTTAAGCAGAAGGTAATCTTTGTTTGAACTAAAAGTACGATCCATGCCTTCATTTAAAATACTAGTTATATCATTCACCGATCATCTTCTGTTTTCTTTAGCAACACATAATATTGTTTCTATCTCTAGACATAAACACATAGTTCCTAGTTCCTTACCGTGCCTGGTCTGTTTTCTACTGTTCCACATTTCTTAAATTTCTTTAAAACACTCTGAATTGTAGCCCTAGGTATGCTGAATATTTCTACCAATTCATACTGTGATTTTATAACATTTAACTTTATAATTAATCAGCTTACTACTTGGTTCTTTCTTTCTGGTAGCCTTGGAAATATATATATATCATAAATATCTACGATGACGTCATCAGTGAACTTTAAAATATTTAGTGACCTTGTTGACTGCAATTGGTAAATTGTACTTTGTTAATGAACAATTATGTCCCTTTCTATTAAAACATAACACGTATAATTATATTATTTTCCATAACTTATTTCTTTAAGAGGCATCAGATGCCAATATGTATTTTACAGCGTTAGTGTGTGTTATTTTTACTAGCAGTGTAGAAGCCAGTAAGTAAAAACTTTTGTAATGTATAGTAGATTTAAAGGCACTAAAAATAGCATTTACAACTATAATGTCTCAATACCAATAGGTGTAAATACTCAATATGACTGTTTGCTTTTAAATAATTACACAGCTTTGAATACGATTCCATGTCCGTGTTACAACAAAATATAATATACTTAATTCTGAATTATACGCCTTCCTTATTAGTGCTAAATTATTTTATAAATATATAGTTAAGTGTTGGATAATGAAACATTAAAAAAAATTATGAAAAATATCTCAATCTTTATTTTGGTACGTTTTCTTTTGCAAATATATTTAATAACGGCATAACTTTGTTTCATTTTAACATGATGTCAATATCAATTTTCATCAAAGCTACTATCACTGTCAATGTCAGGGGGCACGCCACCAAAGATCTCCCTCCCGCAGGGTAACAACTGGCCTAAACCCCTCGAGTACATCCGTAAGGAAAACAACCGCACATTTTCATGTGTGGCCACCGGATCTGCACCTCTCAAGTACGTTATCCACATTTGAGCTTTCCACTATCAGATCTGTATGGGCGAACGATACATAAATAAACATACATATATGTATATTGTGATGATTAAAAGAAACCTTTTGTGTGATTGTGTGCGTGCGTGTGTGCGCATTCGTGCTTGTTTGCGTGTTAAAATATTATAGTAATTTTTCTTCGAACTGATGTTTTCTACATTTAATTTAAATTGTATCTTACGTTCCCATATGTGTGTAGTTTAAACCTATTTATTAAAGCTCGACTGTGTCGATAGCCAGAGGCTTATTGAGACATGTTTGAGTCAATTTCCCGGGTAGAAGCATTATTTATTGTCCTTTGATAAATATCTTTTGAACGCTTCCCCAGTTGGGATCGATCTCTCGACCGATCGCACGGAGGACACCATATCCATAACACCACTGCATTTGTGTTTGGAGGGCTGTCTTGTGAAAGTTATTTTCTTTCTAATTTATTTAAAAAAAAAACAAGTATATGCTGTTTCCTTTAATTGGACCCAATTTTAAAGGGAAAAAAACAACACCACACAACATTGTAAATGGGTGTTTTTCACGGATCCAATTTTTATCTTAAAATGTATCCCTGCTGTTGTAGATATGAGTGGCGGTTCAATGGAGAAAAGTTAAATGCTCGCGACAAAGAAGCTAAATTTGACGCCAATACAGGAACGCTGTATATTGGAGAATATTTCAATGAACAACTAACAGGCGAATATCAATGCGTTGTAAGCAATGATTACGGAACAGCTATGACACCGTACTTACGTATTGCTGCAACAGGTTTGTCTACTTTCTTCCGAACATATTTTTTGGTCAATTGTTATGAAACATTTATTCATAAGTTCTAATATTGTTATGAAACTATAATATAAAATATGGTTCAAGTGTAATCACCGTGTAAATTATTTTGCCTTGATCATCGCTGACCAGACCTTGTCTGTATCTGTTCATAGTCTCGTCCGCTTTGCTCGCTCTTTCAGTGGCATATGCCTTT
Organism: Congeria kusceri; assembly: GCA_027627225.1. Classification (NCBI taxonomy): domain Eukaryota; kingdom Metazoa; phylum Mollusca; class Bivalvia; order Myida; family Dreissenidae; genus Congeria; species Congeria kusceri. Next base: position 38,817,867 of record CM051039.1, on the reverse strand, counting down.
CCTGCCGGGGATTCCGCTTTCCCCCAGGATGTTGTAGCCTACAAGAATAACTACCTGAAGATGGACTGTATCAACGTACCCAAAAGTGTGCCACCGTGGACATTTAACTGGCACCGCGGGAAAATGGTAGTAGCTATGGAAACGACAGAGACAAGTTTTATTGATATTGAATTACTGAAGTTTACAGACATAAAATAAAGAAACTATGTGTATTCTTGATAGTGATTGTTGCCATTAGGTCCTTATTTTTAGATCATATGAACTTAAAAACCTTTATTAACCAAAATTAAAGCTTTTGGGGATGATTATGTTAATAATCATAATTATATAGGGTCACGAAAGAATTCAATGGATTGAACATTACTCTATGTTATATATAAGATATATTTACCGGATTCATTTTCAGATTGACAATATCATAATAGATGTTAAACCAGTTCAAGTTGGTGACCGATTAATAATTGATCCTAGTGGTAAGTTTTAAATAACACATGTTTGTAATGTCAGAATGTTTATGGGCTAAGTAAAGTAGTGGGCATTTGCACGTACGTTATATCGGTTAGTTATGCTGTATATTTTATGAGCACATGCTGTCTTTTATATTCAAAACTGACACAACGCTAACGGTAGTGTTTTCAAAATAAAAAGTAGATGATCGTTACAACAAAATATTGCTTATATTGCAGGATCTCTGCACTTTCTGTTTGTGCAGATGTCGGACTATGCATATGTGTATTCCTGTGGGACGGAAAACGATATCCTGTCTATGAAAGTCTGGAACGCTCACACCATGAGGCTGAATGTGTTGTCGGGTTCGTCTGGAAAATACGGCGTTTCTTCTGAATACCTTTTTAGATGCACATTTAAACAAGAGAGCCAGAATGGCCCTTGGTCGCTTGCCTGAGTGTAATGAATCATCATGGCACATTTCTATGGAATTATTTCAAATTCCAGAAAGTGGTTATAGAATACTTCTTAAGTTTTCAATAAAGCAATATAAGGACAACTACTCTGTCCCCTGGCATGCATGACTTTCTTAACAAATAATAATACATTAGAGGAATTTGGTAGAGGGTAACCCAAGAAACATTTCTTTGAAATCATTTCCAAATCCATCGAGTGGTTTCTTACGAGAAGATTTTGTGAAGTTTTTATTACAGGCATATAATGAAAAAAGTCCGATCCCTGAGTGTCCAGGTTTTTTACATTTCAAAATAATTTGAGGTATTTTGGTAGAGGACCAACCAAGGAAAATTTCTAAGAAATTATTTCGAGATCTAACAAGTGGATACTAACAAGCAGACTTTTTAAGTTTTCAATAATATCTAGTAAATAAAATGTCCCGCCCCTGATGGCCATGTTTTTAACGAATAACAATAATTTGAATTATTTTGCTAAAGGACCACCCAATTCGGACATGTTTTTCAACAACAAAAATATTTGAAGTATAATGGTCGAGGACCACCCAAAGAACATGTTTGTGAAATAATTTTGAAATCTAGCCATTGGCTTCTGACAAGAAGATAGTTAAAGTTGTCCATATAGTCATATAAGAAATAAAAAAAAGCCCCTTGGCGTTCATGTTTTTAATGAATCAATATAATTTGAAGTATTATAGAAGAGTTCCACCCAAGGAAAATTTCTGTGAAATTATTTTGAAATCCGACCATTGGTTACTGACAAGAAGATTTTTAAAGTTTTCAAAATAGCCATAGAAGGAAAAATGCCCCTGGCAGCCATGTTTTCTACTGAGTCAAAATCGTTAGTATTTTGGTAGAGGACCACCCAGGAAACATTTCTGTGAAAATATTTTGAAATCAAGCTATTGGTTTCTGACAAAAAAGGAACACTTATACTAAGTTAAGTTAATATCCACCAAGCCGTTTCAGAGAAGATTTGTTGACGACGGACGAAGACAGATGACGACGGACGACGACGACAGACGACGACGATGGACGACCGACATTCACTGACCACAAAAGTTAAGCCTTGAGCACTTCGTGCTCAGGTGAGCTAATTAAAAACGTTTATAGTTTCCGCTAACGTCTTTAAAAAAGGTGGGTATTTAGGCATGACACTTGTTTTCCTTAACTTTTTTTTCCTTCATGATCAAATATTTTTCCAAGAAGCACGGCAAAAACAGTTAATGGTGGGTGGCAAAACATATGATAGGTCGGGTTATTGGAAAGAAAACAGTTTTTACGCCTTAAGAACATCCACAAGATAAAAGCAATCAAAGAAAAGTCTTAACATTTAAGTTATGCAATACGCGTTTGTGTCGATTTTTGTCTGTCGATTATTGGAAAACTTGACGATGCATTTTTTTAAATGGCACATATTGCGCAAATAAATCGTTATAACCCCCACACCAAAACTGACTGTAACATTTAATGCACAAAATGTTATAATCTATATTATATCCTGGTGCACTTGTGAAACAATGTCATAATGACGCGCTATACAATTCTGAAACCAACTTTCAAATGATCATTGTTTTGATAGCCAGACTGACAGCAGTTGATTGAAAGACTAATTGTGACTTGGAAGGAGATCTGGCAAGTCACATGCATTTATTACGCAAAGCATTTACGACGTTTATTATTAAATTTATCATGTCACACAGCAATTAAAAAATCATTTTTACACATTAAAATAATTAATAAAAAAGTAAGTCTGTTGCGAAAATACAAGGCTTTTCCACTTAGATTTAACTTGAAAATACTGTTGGTTTCCTTATCTTGCTACCACCGAAGATGTCGAAAGCGGGAATATTAAGATTTTGGAGGGAAATATACTCCAGAGTTGGGGTAATGGGGCCCTATTTCGGCCCCAAATTGGCCTATACAAAAATGACTGCAACTTTGTTTTTCTCTACCAGGATCAGAACGTGACCAGCCGCCAGAGCTCAAGTACAGCAGCGATGTGACCGTTATGGCCGGGGACACTGCTAGGCTCACCTGTATCTTCGCCTATTACTTTGCTAGAGGGTAAATATGACTAGCACTTCTGTTGCCATATTCCAGCAACATGTTTAGTAAAATCTTATCCTTAGCCTTAAAATCATCGCTTTCTTTACCATTTTATTCCATGTTTACATGAAAGTCTGCTTAGTGTTCATTAAATATCAACTTATTATTAACTACTATTAACCTGCATGTGTAACTGTAATTTAATTCACAAATTGTTACGAAGTCTTACAAATATAATCTTTTTAAAATCAGAATTTACATGAAAATGTTTTTAGTAGGAATATCAACGAATATTCGAATATTAAAAAATATCCGAATATGTTTTTGGTATTCGAATACTTACCTGTCCGATTAATTAAATTTTAATAAGCATACAAAATATTGTATATTTAAATTTTAGCATCGCCTAAGCTTCACTAGTACGCAGGTTAGGTGTCCAAGTCGGCCTAGCACACTGTTGTTAAGTAGATGACAGTTTGTTGTTACTGCATGTTAGTCCCATTATGTGGACCATTGTCTCTTTATCAGTAGTAGATTAAGCGTCTTGTGGATACTAATTGGTATCGCTGCGTATTTGTGCTCTGAAATAACGCATCGCGTCCCTAGAGGTATATCCGATGGCTTGCTTCACTCTGAACACATTCGTGAAAGTCAGGGGAACAGGCAGCATAGTTGTCAACAAAGAATGAGATTAATCGAGGTCTAAGTATTTTTCAAATGTAATACAAAACGTAGTTCTAATATGTAGCGCTTTGTCCGTGTATTGGCCGCGGTTTTATAGCCGTACGTTTGTAGTAACTACAAATCGCACAAATAAGTAGTTTTAACATTACCATAATAATAAAAATTACTGCATCCAACGATCGAATATTCGAATACTTTTATCAATCGAATATTCGAATATCAATTTTGGTATTCGTTGCCATCCCTAGTTTTAGGGTAAACTTCAGATGTTTCTGGAATATGGCCCCTGCTATGTTGGCGCTACCACTAGCCAAATTCCCCGAAGGCTACTAAACATTTTTAAATTATTTGGAAATATGGTTTTTTTCACATGTTCTTTAACAAGTTTACAAATCGACATATATTTTCAGTTCTTTGTGCAAATTCTAAAATTGTAGCTACAAACTTTTATTTCTTAACGCCTACAAAGTTCTGGTCCATACATCATCATGTTTGCATAGAATAAAAAAATGTGTGATTCTTCCTCCTTACTTCCTTTCTGCTGATTTCCTCATTTGAATGCCAAGTTTTATATACATAAAGTGCTTAAATTTGCTGCATATGATTGAAAACCATGGGTGTAGGTGAACCCTTAAAGGGGGATTAGGATATTTTCCTAACAATAGTACGATTTTATAGTTCTATTCAGTGATATATATTTTGGTAGGTACATGAGTTGTATTTATTAATAGATATCATGGTGCCTTTTTTCAGTGAAAAGCTGGACATTGTTTGGATCTTTGACAACAAGGAGGTCGGTCAGGGTTCTACACTGGTGTTTCCAAATGTCAAGGTACCAGACCAGAACCAAAACAAAGAAGGGGAGTATGTGTGTGAGGCCAGACTGGGACAGATGCAGCCAGTGCGAGGAAAGGTCAACTTGAAAATCACAGGTACAGATTTCAGTTACATGCAAGTATAGACATGTTTGCTTGTGGAGGATGTTGTAATCTAATAAAGGCCTATCACTTGGAACTAAGAACATCAGTTACATCAGCAATAAAAAGATTTCACCCCTGAAATTCACCAAACAAAAGCGAATGGCTATACATAATGAGACATTAACATTATTACCCAAATACAATTATGTTTGGCTACAACATATTGTTTTTAATATTAATTTGCAAAAGTTTACAGTTATCAATAAAATGTTAGGTATAATTTACTAAAGTAAATTTTCAGCAGGAGGAAGCCTTGAATGTATTGTTCGAGTATCTGTATTCCTCATGAAGTACGCCTTGAAATGTATAGTCCGAGTTGCTGTATTCCTCATGACGTATGCCTTGAAATGTATTGTTCGAGTTGCTGTATTCCTCATGAAGTATGCCTTGAAATGTATTGTAAGAGTTCCTGTATTCGTCATGAAGTATGCCTTGACATGTATTGTTATAGTTGTTGTATTCCTCATGAAAAACGCATTGAAATGTATTGTTCGAGTTGCTGTTCCCTCACGAAGTACGCCTTGAAATGCAGTGCTCGAGTTGCTGTATTCCTCATGAAGTACGCCTTGAAATGTATTGTTACAGTTGCTGTATTCCTCGTGAAGTACGCCTTGAAATATATTATAAAAGTTGCAGTATTCCTCATGAAGTACGCCTTGAAATGTATTGTTAGAGTCGCTGTAGTCCTCATGAAGTACGCCTTGAAATGTATTGTTATATTTGCTCTATTCCTCCTGAAGTACGCCTTGAAATGTATTGTTTGAGCTGTTGTATTCCTCATGAAATACGCCTTGAAATATATGGTTAGAGTTGCTATATTCCTCATGAAGTACGCCTTGAAATGTACTGTTAGAGTTGCTGTATTCGTCATGAAGTACGCCTTGAAATGTATTGTTCGAGTTGATGTATTCCTCATGAAGTACACATTGAAATTATTGTTAGAGTTGTTGTATTCCTCATGAAGTACGTCTTGAAACGTATTGTTAGAGTTGTTGTATTTCTCATGAAGTACACATTGAAATGTACTTTTAGATTTGTTGTATTCTTCATGAAGTACACATTTAAATGTATTGTTACAGTTGTTGTATTCCTCATGAAGTACGCCTTGAAATGTATTGCTGAAGTTGTATTCCTGAGCTCATATCCACAAAGCTCCTAAATGAAAACTTAAGTAAATTTCTTAAAATTAAAAAAATTCCTTAGATCTGTGGCTGGTTCGTTTCAAGTTTATTTTGTAAAAATAGTTTTAATCTGGTAAATAATTATTATATGCTTCATATATTACCTTATTCAATTATAAAACATTAAGTTGTACGATGAAACTTTTAATTGAATTATTCACTTTAATTTGACTTAAGTTAAGATTTCCCTAAGTAGCTTTGTGGATATGGCCCCTTATGAACCTTTGCCCCTTTCAGCTCCACCTGTCTTCCTGAGGAACAAAGCCCCTGCATTGACATCAATACCAGTAGGGCAGAGCGCAGTGTTCCACTGTGTGGCCAGCTCACACAAGTCCTACATGAAGCCTCCCGTCTGGATGGTGAATGGCAAGCCCCTAATTGGTGAGTGGGAGATGTGAGGTCAAGGTTGACAATGATGCTAGTGATGTTTTTAAAGAGAGTATGTGATCTGACAGCAGCAAAAATGGTAAAGAATAAAATCAATATACAATTTGGCTTGTTTATAAATTAAGTGAACTTAAATAAAAGACATTGACTTGAATTGTTATATATATTTTTTTAATTTGAAAAGTATGCATTCAATCCTGCTTCAGAGCAATCATGTATTTCTTGTCAATATAAATATCAATATTTCATTTTATTTTAACAGGGTGCCCTCCGAATAACTTTGACTGCGGTGTGCCACCCTGGAACGGCTATTCGACGTGCATCCCTTCTAAGCAGGTGTGCGACAGAAATCCAGACTGCCCCAACAAAAGAGATGAACAGAATTGCGGTGGTATGTACTCATTTTGGAATTAGCATTAAGAAACAATTTATCATTGTTTATTGCTTAATAAACCACAGTTTGGAGTTCTGATTCATAGGAATTAATTTAAAAAGGTGTTAGTCTGTGTGGTTTTATAACCGTGGAAGAGGATGACACACCGTTGTTTATTTGTAGATAAACAATAATTATGTGAAAATTATTTCAATTCAAACAGTTATGGCTTCATACTGTCTGCTTTAATCGGGTATTACTGCCGACTAGAGGAGAGTCGACTGACACTAACTCGTGTATTAAATATTTTTCAGTCTGACAGGTGACACGGGGCCATTCTTTTGAAAACACGGTATTCGGAATCTTTTGGTGAAATACTGCCTTTATTTTGACAAAAAAAACTACATCATTAATAGGAAAATTTAGGTTTTTAATAATGTCGGAATATTCGAATGACTTTTTAACTATTCAAATAGCGATCATTCAATCGAATATTCGAATAGTTTTGCCATCCCTTAATCTAAGGTATTTTCATCTGCAAGGAAAATCTTCACTGCTGTGATTTCTTTCCTTATTTAACACGTCCAGTCAGAGCACGAATTCCCTATTCCAAATATGATTATTTTTTTTCAATTAGAAATGAAAAAATTCCTAAATAAGAAGTGACCAGATCCTAAATACATTGAAAATGTGATTCTAAGTTGTAAATGATTAAATCACTTGTATGGTTATGGATTATAACTATTAAAATACAGAGTTTAATCCAATATAACACTTTTTATAACTAATTTAATTACATTCTTTAATGTTTCCCAATTTAACGAGATTCCACGACACGAAATTCCCAATTTGATGGGTATCCGGACATATTCTCAAATTAGTGAATAAAATCCCTGCACTAGCAACAGTGTATAACTCTAATATTTGATATGCAAGTGATTTGTTTCCTACAGCAACATGTGATAAGGGTACGAAGGCATGCAAAGGATTGTGTATTCCGGTGGCGAGCAAGTGTGAAGATGTCCTGTCCACATGCACCTTCCCCGGCTTCCTGTGCTATAACAAGCAGTCCTGTGTCCAGGGCAGCAAAGTCTGTGACGGCAACAAAGACTGCGGAGATGGCTCTGACGAGTTGGGATGTCGTAAGTTGATTCGTCTTGCCAATTTATTTGTTTCTTTGCATATCCTTAACTGCTATGACTGTTATGAGGAAAACAATAGTAAATGGACTTAAATAAAAGATTAGTAATTAGCATTTCTCTTTTGCTGCGGCAGTCAACTTTCGTAAATGTATTCATATACTAGTTCAGTGGTTAATTGTTGTTCTTATAGTTCATTATTAGTTTACAACTGGATCGGACAATGACACAATGAATCTGTGCCTATTATTGTTTTGCTCCTTTTATCGGCCGCGTCTTGCTAGAGTTGATGTTTACATGTATTGTGATGACAATATAGGTTACCTTTTACATAAAAATCAAATTGAAATATCTTAACTTATTTTCCCATGCAGCTGGTGGGTCAGTGATAGAGCGAGGCAGTTTTCGACTGAACAGTCAGCGTACGGAATTGACGCTTCCTAATGTGATGATGCAGGATGTCATGTGTTTCCAGTGCTTGGTCCAGAACGAGTATGGTGTGCTCTTCGGAGATGGATGTCTTACTCCAATGGGTTAGGCCAAACCTGTATTTATTACGTGGCATTCACTAATTGTCACCCACATCCGTTAGTGTCTACAAATATACTGCATCCAGGCTTTAACTAACGTATCATTATTGTAGAAATGTATGGTTCGTCCAATAGTCAAACGCATTTCAAAGAAACCAACACTTTTGGTGAAACGCATGTTTATAAAATATTGTAAATTATTCCAATAGGTAAACTTGCTTTTAACGAATCCACATGCAGGTACTGTTGCACATTGAACTTTATTATATGCATAAAACATAGTTATGTTTGTATCTTATGCATATACAAATATCAACAAAGTAATTTGTTTATATAACTTAAGTTTATGTTGTTATTGAAACAATGTGATACTAGTTTGTTAGTAATTTGTTTATCTTGTCGCAGTCAACCACAATTTTATACAAAAAAATATATGAATTCAGATTAATACAGTGGAATTGATCGCGAAAACATACAGAAATATAGAAACAAACAATTATGTAAAGCTGCTTCAAAGGAATCCACTTTAGGAACTGTAGCACATTAAACTTAATAATATGCATAAAACATGAAATATGCATAGTCATACCGTTTGTTGTGCATATACAAATACCAAATAAGTAATATTATTGTTTATGTAACTAAAGCGTTTACTGTTATTGAAATAAGGTGATAATAGTTTGCTAGTAATATGTTTACCTTGTTGCAATCAACCATTATTTCATGTATGAATTTAGTTAAATACACAAACTATTACAAAGTATTTAACAAAACAATATAGACATTCAGAATAACAAATTAACAGTGTTCAATTTAGTTGTATTTTTATTTACAAAAGTCTGAAATAAATAAGATGTGAGACTGTACAATAGATATTTGTATACACGAATGATGGTAATGTAAATTTTAAAAATATTTTATCAAATAACTAAATTGTCTAAAACTGTGCATGTTTAAAGTTACAAAATACGCCGTTTTGTAGATACAATTGAGCTGACAGTTGCACCAATGGACAGGTATTTCACGAGGCCAGACAGTGTGATTATTGTCGACGTTGACGCGATAACCGACGCGGAGTGGATTAACCAACTGGACTTCCGATGGTACTGGTACCGACCCAAGGTCATAGAGAGTGGACGCAACCAAGGTCAAGAGGTTATAGGTAGGTGTCAATGTTTGTTTGATTATAAGGAATGTTGAAAAAACATACGATCACAAAACGAAATCAATTCGAAAATATAATATTATAACTAAGAATGTTACAAAATCGAACAAACGATGATTTGCGTGTATAAAGTACATGTATTATTATCATAGTACTACAAACAACAACAATATGCAAATCAGTTTTGAAGAGTAACTATGTGTAGTCAGCATAAGATCTTGTTGTACGTTTTGTAATTGTAACTTAAAGCTGCGTTATCAAACCTCCCTTGGCTAAGCACATAATTTCATCTTTCATGTGTCAGAGTTTAGACCGTTTAGAGTCCCGTATTTCATTACAACGTCTGTTATATCCTAATTATTCGCCTTTGTCGTTTTATTTTTCGACATGTAATTGTTGTTTCTTTAAACATTTGTATTCATCGTTTTTCCAGTCAGAGAGATGCTTCCCCCAATGGATATGTACAGGACATATTTTTTCGTTTCACTTACGGGGAAGGGTTTGACCATCACCATACCCAAGGTGGAGCGTGGGGATTCTTACACCACCCAGTATAGCCTGTATAATGTCCTGACTAAGGATCGGATATTTCAAGTTGTGGTGCAACACAAATACGACTCTATCGAGCGGAATTTTACCGTAACTGGTGAGAGGCGAGTGGAGTCTCAAAGTGAGTTATTGAATCTTACACAGGGTTAAAATTGTTTTTGTACATTTCAATTGATTTTGTCTATATTTCATGACAGGTTCAGGTATTTGAGAGAACATAATTTTGAATCGGTGGCGGTGAATTTTATCACCCAAGTGAGTATAATTATACATAATGGTATGCACTGTTTTGTATAGTATGGATATTCGCTTTATAGACAATTAATAAAACAACTGCTCATGTTTTAGTGTGTCAATCATACAAATAAGCACCATTATGTATGCATTTTGATTACAGCTAGAGAAGATGCTCCCAATATTCATATCGATGGTTGGGTGATCACTGGCAGCTGTCTGGCGGCCCCTGTGGTTTCAGCAGCCATCATTGGACTTGGAGTATATTATCGAAGACGGTGCAAGTTAGTGAAATGAAATGTCAAATGCTGAAATGACATATTGTTTAATTGTTTAGATCAAATATTTTATATCGATGTTCAGTGTATATGTTATTGTATCAAAAGTAAGATCAATATGTTGATATACCTCGCAGTAATGTCTTGATTACCACCCGTTTGTTTAGTTATGGCAGTTTTATTGAATCATGTTTATATTTTTATGAACTTTTTGTGAAATCATGTACTTTTTAAACATTATTACATGTTTCATATTTGTGTGAAACATTCAGAGTCATCAAGAGTGAAACAATACAACACGAACTGAACGAGGAAGACCATTATAGCACCATACCTTTACAAGGTAAAATGAACGCTTTTCAAATGTATGATGATAACTACACTAGAAACAATGTGTTGGTCTGCATATTATGTCATAACTCTTTAAATACTTACAAAAGTGACAAAATGTGCTTGTAAAGAAACATTGCCTTACGTGTTCGTTTATAGGACTTTCACGGCTATAGGCCGGATTGCAATTTATATTGCAACAAACACATTCCCATGTTTACTGGTACTGGAATACATATCTAGGAGAGTTATCTATATGTCTGATTGGATTTTTTTCAAGAGGTCCCTTGTATGCGAGGACAGGCTGAGAGCAGGCCGGTATACACGTCGTTGGGTGACAGGCGCGATACGAGTCATACATATTCAACACCAACTCTCAGCACCGTGTGAATATTGGCGTTTACTAAGTTATATAAATACGATGGAAAAAATTTATAACTGATTTTTACAATTTTTACGTTTAATGGCTTACGATTTTTAGTTTTCGATAATGAAAACGTGTTGTGTATATATTTATTCTTGCAACAAGATTTCTATTTCGTAGATTTGTTTATACCAATTGCATGATATACACGCCTTTTACCAATATGGACTATACTCATCACCAAATAAAAATGCCATGCTTATGCTATCGTTATATAGATCAAAATACATTATGTTTCTATATTTTAGTAATTCTTAAAAGGACGTGTTTGTTATCATCACCATTGAAAGAATCTTACTGAATTCCAGTAAACAACAATGTTGAGTACCAAGTTGACAAGTACAATATTGTTAACAAGATATGAACGATGTTTTGCTATAATGCTTCATAGTTCGTATGTAGCCCACGATTCAGTTATACTGTTTAGTGAGATTTATAGACCATTTGTGTTTATGTTTCAAATTTGATGCATGTTTAGTTTATACACTGTAAATTATATTAAATATTCTGGTAACTTTTGTCCATTAAGGGGCTTATTCTTATATTGGCAAATTGATAATTTATTATGTGTTGCCATGTATTCATTACATAAAGGAACGTTATAAATGATACAAAAGAACACTCCTAACTCGGAACTGCATTGTAAATAATTGGTCGTGTATGAGTAAACATCAAATGAAACGGATAAACTGTTCACCATGAATTATTGCAATTGCATATGTGCAAGTTATGAGAGATGAAATATAAACTTATGATAATAATCGTTGTTCAAATAATGGCTATTTGGTTGATGATTGTCCACCCATATTATATGTAAAAGTAAAATGTTTGATTATTATAGTGTCACCCCTAGCAATTAATGGCCAACCGGCTTTGACTTATGAGACACCTTTACTGATGAACATCTTTACTCCCGATTCATATCCTACATTGTATATCCCAGGAGCCCTGCAGGAAGGCAATCGGTACCCCTGAATTTAACTACATTATAGCTGCTGGGTAGGCAATCGGCCATATCAGAACAAGCCCTGTGTAAAACTCGAACCTTCGACCTCCCGCTCCGTAGGCGAAAGCCCTAACCAGTAGGCCACGGAGACGGTGTATATATAGTGCTTCTTGTGATCAGAGTTGAGTTATTCCATAATAGCATCAAATGACACGAATATGTGTTACACAATGAGAAATTCCATCATGAAACTATGATTAACTGTCTTTTGTGTTTAAATTGGAGTAATTATGAGCCACGAATTTAGGGCACACGTATTAAAATTGCTAGGGAAAATTATGTTATTACTTCAGATCCAGTTTCATTCTAAATGTTGATTTTGTAGTACCGTTGTAACAACTATTGTCTTATTTTGATGTTTAGAATGCAAAACATACATTGTCCTCAACTACGAAAATGTGAAAAGAATAATAAAATGGCTCAAGATGAACCATGATATTAGACGTATTTCTTGGTACTTACATGGAGAAAGCACAATAGCTGCCATTCATTAGACATCATTGAGCGGTTGTACTTAAATACGTTTTATTGTTCAGTTTCGGAGTGAGTCTGAGTTTGCAATTAAAACTATGCAACATACCTAACCGAATATATACCGTACGATAGCTATGTACCCTGTAGCCCGTTTGTACTCCATCAAGGTCGCCTATTATTTAGTTTCGAATATGGTGTCTAATATGGAAAAGTACACCAATTTAACAATCATTGAATTACTTTATAATAACTTATGGAAATCTACCCGATATATGTGACTCTCCAGTTACCAGATTAAACTGTGTATCTGCACTTATATACCTAGTAATTCTGTTCCCATGCATATTATTGACAATGTTGTGTTTCTTTCCTTTCTACTGCCAATTATTGTATTGTATACTTCATTTGCCATGTTTAATGGTATGAATTAATAAACGGTGCTTGACTTGACTTGACTTGTAATGCTAAACAATGGCATGATCAATACGTTTAACAGATAATGGATGAAATAAGTATATGTTCGTCCTTCTGTATTGTTAGTAGTGAAATCAAAAGATGTTGTCGGCGAAATACAATCACAGCTTCATGCATACAATCACAGCTTCATGCAAACTTAGTGTTCAGTCATTCAAACATGAATGTCAATAACTTCATAAAACATTCTCGTACATGTACTTATCGTATGTTGACCTTGATTTCTTTGTTATATACAGCCTTAGGCAATATCCATGAAGGTTCTAAATCTTTAGTTAAGTTGGTTTCTTATTAATATGCCATTGCTTAATTGAAAACCGAATCATGGACATGAACATTGCCTTTATCTACAGTACAATTGAAGTAACACCCAATGTATGCGATTAATAAGCCTGTATCTGATGAAATCACAAACTGTAAACCAAGCTTGTTTGGGTAAATATCTTAATTATTTGGACATTGTGTTTGTATTCCAAATGAGCTTTCATCAATCAAACAATAAGACATTAATTAACCATATCACTTCATACACAACATTAATCCGCTCCAGTTTGCCGAATCAATAATTCTGGGTATGTTGACGACAGGAAAATACGAATTATCTTTTGAACGCAATCAGATGTTGATTAGGTTTCAACGGTTTCAGGAAATTAGATACGTTAACGATATACATGCACTGACTTTTTCCAAACAAATATTGCAACAAACATATCGTCACCTTAGAGCAAGAACTGATTAAGTGCAAATTTTCACATTTTCACTTTGTTTGCATAAAATGATCCACAATGATGTAACACATGTCTAGAAAAGTATTAGAAATAAAAATCTGCCATAAAAGAGATATTTAGTATTGGAAACAAAAACTGAATATCTGCAATGTTCGGTAGAAAAAGTCAATACTGGCACTTATTGACTTTTTACACCAAAATATTTTTGTACATTCTAAAAATAAATTGGTGCAACAAGTAAATATTGGCAGATATTTACTTCTTGCTCCAAAATATTTTCATCTATTTTTAGATATTTGAGTGTAAGAAGTCAAAATATTAAGCTCATTATGACATAATATATGATATCATCATTTTGTAAAACAATCTATTTTTAACTGGAATATGCAGACAATTCTTGGAACTCAAGATCAACTTGAAGATCTTGGTTATTCATATTTTGGGCAGTTTGTTTGAGATTTGAGATATCCAAGTAAGTGTATCACAATATACTACTTTTTAATAGTATTTTGTCAATAAATAAGGCTATTAGCTTTTGTTATAAATAAATTAAATAAATACATAAATATAATTACAACAAGAAAGAAAGAATTTTGTAAAAAAAATCTGACTGGTATTACATAAATGTATTTTGTAATTGTGGAAAAAGTAAAATGAAAATGTTCCTTTAAATTCCACACTTAGCCTTGTAACAGTTACTGTTGTCTTTCTTTTTCTTATTTCTCATTTAATCTATATGTAAATAGAACGTTAACAGTCACCGAGCTTACATAGTTTGTTTGAATATGTAGTGCTAGGTATCTTATCAAACAATTCAAATTAGCAGGCAACGCTTGGGAAATGCGGGCATTCATGTTCTTGCAAATCTCTTTGTAGGTAAAAATGATACACGCCACTTCACACCAAGGAAATTCAAAATTCCAGTCAAATGGCAGAAGCTGCATGGCAAATTCAGTAGCTGCAATTATTGAGTCAATGATAACCCCTATTCACTCATCGACAGGAGAGACATTTGACCATATTCTTGAAAGGGGGCATTAACTTTATAATGAACAGAATCATACCGCTCATAATTATTTTATGTTAGAAGATTTTAAACATGGTTTTTATCATTCTCTTTGTTTTGGGGATGTTTCGACGGGAAGGACTGTCGATTTTCAAGCCAGCAATCCTCCTTATTATACTTTAGAGGAATCCTTGAGTAGAACACTTTCTAATCATACAGCATGTATGTTTACAATGGGAAGCAGGACACCCAGTTACAGTATGGCAATAATCCATGATGGGTCTTGTTACTATGTATTTGATCCCCATTCACGAAATGAATCGGGGATGCCATCACCAGATGGTTACTCCATCATGACTACTCACAAGAACTTACGCACATTGTGCTTGTTTATTCGACACCTGTCTGCTGTACTTGATAAGACAAAAGACATTCTTTTTGAAGTCGCCAAAGTTTCTATTATTGTTGATACCTCAGGAACCATTCAGTCAGATTTCGAGGGATTTTCAGAAGTGATGGTGACTTTGCCTGCCGTCTCTTCTTAATTGATGAAACAATGTCAGAATTATCCAGTGTCAGTAGTGTTTCAACTGAATTAATGAATGATGACAGTGACAGCAACAGTAACATTACAGATATATCAGTTTTGTATGCAGAAGTTGAACAACAGTTCTGCATTTCTTGATTCTATCAACATCGATATATTTGATGATTTTGACAAGTATGATGTTGATGTAAACATGCCTAAAGCTGTCTTTCAGGATCAGTCACAATTGGTATCATTAGTTAAAAACCAGTCTATTGTAGAGCAGTCTAGTGTTGACCAGGCTAGTGTCTACCAATCTAATGCTGACAAGTCTAATGATGACCATACTGTTGTAAACCAAGCAAATGCTGATCAGTATAGTGCTGAACAATGTAGTGCTGATCAGTCCATTGTTAACCAGGCTTGTGCTGAAAAGTCTATTGTTGTTAGGCCTAGTGATGATCAGTCTTTTGTAAACAAGTCTAATGCTGATCAGTCTGTTGTTAACCAGAATAATGCTGTTCAGTCTATTGTTAACCAGGTTTGTGCTGATCAGTCTATGGTTAACCAGGTTAATGTTGATCAGTCTATTGTTAACCACACTAGTGTTGATCAGTCTATTGTTAACCACACTAGTGCTGATCAGTCTATTGTTAACCAGGCTAGTGCTGATCAGTCTATTTTTAACCAGGCTAGTGCTGATCAGTATACTGTTAACCACACTATTGTTGATCAGTCTACTGTTAACCACACTAGTGCTTATCAGGCTATTGTCAAGCAGGCTAGTGCTGTCCAGTCCATTGTTACCCAGGCTAGTGTTGTTCAGTCTATTGTTGTCCAGGCTGGTGGTGATCAGTCTAATGTTGCCCAGTCCAGTGCTGATCAGTCTATTGTTGCCCAGGCTAGTGCTGATCAGTCTATTGTTGCCCAGGCCAATACTGATCAGTTTATTGTTGCCCAGGCTAATACTGATCAGTCTATTGTTGCACAGGCTAACACTGATCAGTCTATTATTGCCCAGGCTAGTACTGATCAGTCTATTATTGCCCAGGCTAGTGCTGATCAGTCTATTGTTGCCCAGGCTAGTACTGATCAGTCTATTGTTGCACAGGCTAATACTGATCAGTCTATTATTGCCTAGGCTAGTGCTGATCAGTCTATTATTGTCCAGGCTAGTACTGATCAGTCTTTTGTTGCACAGTCTAGTACTGATCAGTCTATTATTGCCCAGGCTAGTACTGATCAGTCTATGGTTGCCCAGGCTAGTGCTGATCAGTCTATTATTGCCCAGGCTTGTACTGATCAGTCTATTATTGCCCAGACTAGTGCTGATCAGTCTATTATTGCCCAGACTAGTACTGATCAGTCTATTGATGCCCAGGCTAGTGCTGATCAGTGTATTGTTGCCCAGACTAGTGCTGATCAGTTTATCAATGCCCAGGCTAGTGCTAATCAGTCTATTATTGCCCAGGCTAATGCTGAGCAATCAAGCATTGACCCTTCTAGCGTTGACCAAACTAATGTTACACATCAGTCTGGGAAACGATGCAGAAAGCGTATCAGAAGAGTGGAAACTTGGAAAAGAAACATGAAGCAGAAAAATAAAAATTCTGGTCAGAGTTATGTAACTTCCTCAGGAAAAGTCAAAAGAGCGAGGTTGCTTAAAAATGGATGTGGGAAAAAATGTAAAAGGCAATGTCATAGCAAGATAAATAAAGAACAAAGAGAATTAATATTTCATGAATTTTGGAGAGCAGCCAGCTATACTAAACAAAAGGAATTTATATTCAATACAGTTAAGATGTCACGGGTTAAGCGGGTTACCATAAGGGACAAAATTATTAAAGAACGGAACAGTTCTAGGCAATACACAATTATTGTTGATGGCGAAGAAATTTCTGTTTGCCAGCGATTCTATGTTGACACTCTTGACATTTCTCCTGCTGCTGTAACAGTAGCAGTAATTGCAGAATCGTACCATGTAAGTAGTCAAGACCGGAGGGGTAAACATACCGTTAGGCCAAAGAAAATTCCAGATACAGTTATTCAAGATGTTAAGGACCATATTTCAAGTTTCCCACTTGTTGAATCCCATTACTGCAGAGCGTCAACTTCCAAAGAATATTTGGAGGGTCAGCTCAATTTATCTACAATGTATAAATTATACGTTGAACAATGTGACAGCAATAATGTTTGCCCTGTAAAGAAATCCATGGATAGAGAGGTTTTTAATACTCAGTTTAATATTGCCTTTAATAAGCCTCTTAAAGACATGTGTGATTTCTGCAAACAATATCAGAATATGAGGTCTAAAGACAAAATTGAGAGACATCTTAAAAACAAATCCTTAGCAAGAAATGCTAAGCAAACTGCAAAAGAAGCTTCTCAGCATGAAGAATCTGTTTGTGCAGCTTGCTTTGATTTGCAGAAAGTTATGACACTGCCCAATTCTTTTGAGTCCTGTATGTATTACAGCAGGAAATTAAATAATTACAACTTGTCAATATATTGTCTAGGTACGAATGAGGCATGAAACTGTTGCAAGCCGGGGATCATGTGAGGTAGCCTCATGTGTATTTAATTTCCTAAAGACTATGGCAGGCAAAAATAAAAAGTCTGTTACTACATTTTCAGATAATTGTTCTGGGCAAAATCGCAATAGATTTTTTTTGACAATGCTGTGGTACAGTGTTAAAGCACCGAAATTTGATAACTTGTGCCATCAGTACCTTGAACGTGGACACACACAGAATGAAAACGATTCAGTTCATTCTACTATTGAAAGGGCTTGTAAAAATATATCAATTTACAGCACTTCCCAATGGGTAACATGTATACAAATGGCTAGACGCTCCAAACCATACTTTGTAACTGAGATGGATGATGCTCAGTTGTATGACTTCAAAGATCGCAGTTACAAAGTACGCAACCTAGACACTGACAGTCAAAGGTTAAAAATAAAATGGTTAGAAATTAAGACAGTTTCATTTAGCAGTGCGTCTCCAGACACAGTATGACTATGAAGGTCCGTTTACATACTTGAATGTTCAGCCTAGCCTGAGAAACAACGACAAACCATTGCCAACTCTCAAAACTCTCTTTACAAATGGAAACCAGTCCAAAATTTCCAAATCTAAATATGAGATCTCAAAAAGTTGTGTGACAAGGACATTATTCCTAAAGCATATCACTCGTTCTACAAGAATTTGCCAGTTGATATGTAAATGTGGAAACCCCAGAAATGATGGGTTGTAATTGAAACAAACATAACATGTAATATAAGTTACAGTTCATTAATTGTTAATGTAGTTTGGAGAACATTACTGTGTTTAATGCTTAAAAAATATGTTTTTACAATATATTGCTGAAATTGCAGCAGTTTTAATGAGTTTGTCAAATATGAAATGAAACTGCCAAGAATAATTAAAAGGCAACACTGTAGACTTTCATACGGCTTTGCTGTGATGAAATTTAAAAAAAATCAAAATGCGGGTTATATTGTTTTAACTAATCAAAACTTTCTTTAGGGTTTCTTTCGGATCATACGTACTATAAAATTTAATATGGTGTGTGAAGGTCCATATAAATAACACTGTAGACCAACATTAATTTTATGATAGCTTAATATTGTTGAATATACTAAAATTTGGAAATGTATAATAGTATTATATACTACATAATTATTGCATTATATCGTATTTTAGCAAATATTGTATAAAATTATTTATTATAATAATAATTTGTGTTATGTTTGTTCCATATTTGTGAAATAAAACTGTAGTATTTTACGACTTGTTATTCACTTATTGTTCAATTGCAGTGAATTTATTTTTCAAATACAATCAATTTATGTTTGTATTTTACACTAAATGCAAGAACTAAGATACTTTTGGAGTAATAAAATAATTTATTTTTTTATTCAGACGATTACCAGTCTTATCGAAATATATATTGAGGAATTTCTATTAATGTGACAGTCATAATATTGGTAACAGTGTTCTTTAAAAAGAGTAACCTATATCACTTGGTACCATTTATGATGATGTGTTATTTCACAATAATAATTTAACAAGTTAAATGCATAAAATAATTGTTTATTATTTGAAATAATGATCATAACTGGTTCTTGCACCCAAAATACTTATTGCAAAAATATGATAAGAGCACTTATGCAGTTTTTCCACCAAAAAATGTCAGCGTCAAAAACTGGTAAGTGCTAATTATCAAAATATCTCTTTCCTTTGTTGCATTTAATAACATTAAATGTTTAAGAATACATAATTTTTTTGTTTGATTTAAGAAAATACAATGTTTATGGAAAACAATATATTTTTTTAAAACAATATTCAGTTTTTGTCATCTCCTGTAAAATTAGAAAATAGCAGATAATCAGTTCTTGCTCTAAGGTGACGATATGGTCCTTTTTAAAGTAAAAAACGCTCGTCCCCTGTAATATAAATAAAGAACAAAGTCAAGGAAATTTTCGGTGGGTTGTGTCATTGTTTCTTGACTTGTATCGTTACTGATACATATATCGCATATGTTCCAACGGATCTGGGGTGGTATTCTGAAACTTTCTTATAAATATTTTTCACTTAGATTTTAATATTTTTCTAAATTTTCTATCTCTGAAATTTTCTTAGTTTCTGTCTAAGAACTGTGAATTCCTCTTAGAATTTTCTTAATGTGGCTGTTTTTGTCTAAAAAGTTTAGAAACTTTTACATCAGTCTTAAACTTATAGAATTTTCTAAAAGAAGATTTTTTATCCGCCATTTGTGTTGATATTCGAACACAAGCCTCAAATTTCGCGACAAACTATCGCAGGCAAGTAATAAATAACGTTTGTGAAACAACTTGTACACTTTAAATGGGTTTTGCAACACCTCTTATGTACATACAAAAAATCTTTGTTGCTGATTTTATTGATTTAGCCAAAATGTAACCACTGATTAAAATGGACATCTTAATAACTCATTATCGTAAAACATGTAGGCTAGATAAAAACGTACAAGTAAATATTATATTTGCACTGACACGATTATTTATGTTTTCGCTTACGGGACAAATTAAGTGGATATGAACCCAGTTTATTTACTTTTTGAAGATATGATCGAAAGACTGAATACATTTGAAAATATCACAAACATTGACGTTGTCAGACGATATCGTCTGGACAGGGATGGCATCGACCGCCTTAATGTACAATACGGTGAAAGATTATCACCGAGAACTCTTGGGCCAAGAAATGTCTCTTTCTTAGAGAAGATTCTAGTCACACTACGCCATTTTGCGTCGGGTGACTTTCAAATCAACGACGGAGACATTCACAGTCTGTCACAGCCATCAGTGTCGAGGGCAGTGACACAGTTCACTGAGATGCACGCGAGTAGAGAGACAACATCAAGATATATATCTTTCCAATTCAAAAGGCGTGACTTAGTCAGGATCCAGACGGATTTCCAAGGCAAAGCCAACTTCCCAAAAGTAGTAATGGTTATTGACGGCACACATTTGCAAATTCAGGCTCCGCATCTTAACGAGGATGCATATGTGAACAGAATGGGATACCATTCTATCAATACTCAGGTATATACCCAAGATAACAAGGTCCAAAGTGGAGAATAGGCCAATTAAAACGAAGATGGGGCGTATTACATGGCGAAATTCGTCTGAAACCCGAAAAGGCTTGCCAGTAATAATTGTTAATTAATTTATTATTGTGAAAATGTAATTAGTTACATAGTGCAAATAAAACATACAAATTAAAGACAGGATTTCATTTATAATTAATTATAATAAGTTATAACAATGTCAGATTTAATCATAATAAAACACAATTCATTTAGTAGTGTTAAAATTTGTATTTAAGAATAAATATTAGTAATAATGATAATCCTACATACAAATCAAATTTACCCAAAACAGCAAAAAAATGGACAAGGTAATGAATTGGATTCAATGTCAATTTACAGAGTTATCATGGCATGTGGTGTGTTGCATGATATGCAAAGACATGAATATCCCCATGATTTGTGAAGACAGGGAGGAAAACAGGCAACATGATCCTCCATATCATGGAATTCAAAATGGGCTGCGCTACAGGGACTTTGTGGCCATACAGTATCTTAGTTAAGATTTCAACAAACAAATCAAGTAAATGATATGAGCAATTCAATAGAAACATTACAGTGTGTCATACGTTGTTTACAAACATGTTAATGTAAATGATTTATGTTGTCAATGATTCTCTTGATTGACAGTTTACAATGAAAAAGAAATAAGACATTCACAAAATTATCAATTTTTATAATATGACATAGAACTATTTAAAAATCAATACATTATACATCTTATACATTTAATAACAGTAACGTAAAATTTAATTAAATATACAAACTTAAATGATTAACATCTTTTAATACTTTTGAGTTACAATAGTGCTAATGCATTAACCTTTTAAGTGTTAATTGAATGCCATATTTCATTTCAGAGAAAAGATACAGTTTCTTATACTGTGTACTTGGAAAAATACAATGAGTAATGGTAATTTATATTAATTACTAAAATAACAACAAATATGTACATGGTAAATACTCATGTATGGTTAATGAAGCTATTCAAGTTTTTTTTACAAATACTGTATCTCAAGGATCAGCTTCCTTTTTGTGAGCTCCTCTAATGACATCCCTCAAGAACTGCATCGCTGTGACAGCTGCATTGGCATCTGACAAATATAACTCATTTTACACAGGTACTACATGGACAAAATATAGCCTTATTGGATTTAGAGTAAATTTAAATAAAGTATGGACATGTTGCAATGTGGAAAAAGAATAATTTGTACAGTAATAGTTTCATACCTAACATTGAGAAAGCTTACATAAAGATGAATGAATTCACATACTGTTAAAGCGTTTATATGTGATATACGTGTATGCTACAATAAAGTAGTTTATGCATTTCGAATATTTACATTTTTAATTTACAAATAAGTGTGTACATATGTCTTGATCACGGGCCAATATTTGACATGAAATAAGTTTGATACTAGTTAGTGTTTTCCACTAATTACCCAATAATCTGTAGGCGCTGTATTTAAAAATTATTGTGGATTACCGCTTGATTTTCCAAAAATAAACTTGTGTTAACTATGTATGATTTGTTGGCCTTTGAATTACAGTACATATATTGGTTGGGTGTAAAAAAATAATTACCGGTATCATTGGCAGTTTAGGGGTATGGTAAATATTGCCCCCTTGAGGAGTAATGTCAACCTCGGACTCGGGGTGCAATATGTACTATACCTCTCAACTGCCTATGATATGAATGTACTATAAACTGTTGATGGTATTAAGTATGTAAATCTTTATTATACTATTTACATTTTTATCATACATTCTGATATCGCCAGATGGATTCGGAAATGTGTACTGGGGGTAGGTGCTTCCCTGAAAAGAACAATATATAATATATATTGTGTATTTTACAAATAATTTTGGTACCAAACAAACAATCAATGAATGCTACCAATAAATGGAACACTTAAAATATACTATGTTATGCAGCATTTACTGGTATATACATGGCACTTTGGATCAAATAATGTTTTATAAGTATATATTAAATGTACTATGAATTTGTATGCATGTTGTTGTTTTTTTTGTTTTTTTTTTTAAGTTGTGTTGCTTGTTACATTATTACCAGTAATATCATTAAAGTACACACTCAGATAAAAGTGTTGGGAACACAGTAAGGTACATATAATTTGTTTCTAACATAACTACAATATAATCAATTTGTGTCATACACAGCTGATAACGACTCCACTTGGCTGAAGCTCGTGTCCAGTGACACTGCGGCAGCTCAAACTATAGCGGGCGACTCTTTCCCAATGACATTCATCACTGACTATGTCAGGACGTCTAGGCTTTTGCTGGTACAGCCGCCTCCTAAAATGAACAATTTCGTGTATTTGCATTCATGTAATAATAACTGTCATAATGCGTAAAAATTTTTAATTAAGTAATGTTGGAGATTTATTATTGCTTGCTATGAATTTAACTTGGCCGATTTGTCAGAACTTGTCTCATTAATGTTTTGAAGTTGGATTTTGTCTACTGTACAGTTACATTATTACTGATATGGATCAAATTGGCTACATTATCCAAAATTATTTACTTAAATTTCTCAATTTGGTTTGTACAAAACTACATTGACAATTTAAAAAATATGTTAACAAAATCAAATGTTTGAATTTCAGACATTTTGCAAAGGAAAACTCCCTGCATTATTTGACATGTAGTGCATTGTTTCATTTGCAAATTATTGGAAACTACCAGTCAGTGCCCGGTCTCTTATAAAGTCTGTGTATCTAAGACGGTGCTTTGGCACCATGTTTAGCCACTATTTTTCTAGTTTTTCTGCGGTCCTTCGTGCACTTGCCCTTTCATTAAAGGATATCTTCAGTCTTGCCCACATCTCTTTTTTCGTGCGGTTGGTAATTCATGTTATTAGATAAAAATATATATTAATCCTTCATATAAGTGCATGTTGCCTAACATGCCATGCCTTTGTATGTTCAAATAAATTAGTACTTTGTAAAGCATCTTTTGTTTATTATGATAATGTTAGACCCCAAACACTTACAAATTGCTGAATTCATTTTAGCTTCACTGAAAATATGTTGTTTGTAATAGTTATACACTCAATTTGAAATATTCAATGGAAAAAAACATTAATTGCCGTCTCGGACACTTATAATTTGACTTGGCTGAATGTATTTAGCCTGGCTGAACTATTTTTAAGTTGTACCCGGCTTTGGAAAAGTGGGATATTTGTGATACAAAGATGTTATTATCATTTATAAATATTAATATTATATAATTGTCTTTTTAAATTAAATATTTATTCACCCATCTAAATTTCAAAACAATAGAGTGAACCCGGATCACAGGGTTAAATAAATTTGTGTGTTAAATATTAATTTTATTATACTGTAAAGACTGTTCATAACTAGATCCAACTTTTCTTTAAAACTTAAGATATTTTTTTATTATTTTATCACAATTAATATTAATTAACATGTAAACATACCTTAAAAATGACATAACGATCATCTGTTTATTTAGCCGAGCCATCTATAAAGTAAACTTCCTAATAACATAAAATGGGCGGATGTGCTTTAGGTAAAATGACAAAAACAAGAAATTGTACATGTACAATTAATGGGAACGACTCTTTTCCATTGTCGAGATAGTCACTGTGGCCATAAGCGACTTTTATTCCATACTTCGATTGCATGATTTTAGGCTTAATACTACTAAATTATAAAATAACGTTGATTTGGAAGAAAGACTATAATTTATATTAAATCTACGAATCAATATCAATCCACTAATAGTAGTTGACACATTGGCATTATTTATTTTCAAATAAACACCTAAATGAATAAATGCTTCAAATATGTATAACTAGAGTTGATTGCTAGTTTTATGGGAGTATTTGCACATCAGGTGACCTATGGCGATTTTTATGAGAAAAGAAGCACATCAAGTAACCTATGGCTACAGAAAAGGGCGATTTCAATGATAATATACGTAAATTAAGTGCCCTGTGGCCACAGTAAATGGCCATTTATATGTGAATATACGCACATCCAGTGGACTATGGCCGCAGTCAATGATCATTTCTATGATAATATACGAAAATCCAGTGGCCTATGGCCACAGCAAAGGACAATTTCTATGAAAATATACTTAAATTAAGTGACATATGGCCACAAAACATTGAAATTGCTATTTGAATATAAGCACATCCAGTGGCCTATGGCAACAATAAATGGCCATTTCTATGATAATATACACACATCCAGCGCCCTATGGCCACAGTAAATGGCCTTTTCTATGTGTTTATACACACACCCAGTGGCCTATGACCAAAATAAATGGTCATTTATATGATAATATATGCACCTCTAGTGGCCTTTGGCCACACTGGCCATTTTTATGATAATATATGCACATCTAGTGGCCTATGGCCACAGTAAATGGCCTTTCCTATGTGAATATGCGCACATCCAGCGGCCTATGGCCACAGTTAATGGCCTTTTCTATGTGAATATACGCACATCCAGTGGTCTATGATCACAGTTAATGGCATTTTCCATGCGAATATGCGCACATCCAGTGGCCTATGGCCACAGTAAATGGCCATTTCTATGTGAATATGCGCACATCCAGTGGCCTATGGCCACAGCAAATGGCCATTTCTATGATAATATACACACATCCAGCGCCCTATGGCCACAGTAAATGGCCTTTTCTATGTGTTTATACACACACCCAGTGGCCTATGACCAAAATAAATGGTCATTTATATGATAATATATGCACCTCTAGTGGCCTTTGGCCACACTGGCCATTTTTATGATAATATATGCACATCTAGTGGCCTATGGCCACAGTAAATGGCCTTTCCTATGTGAATATGCGCACATCCAGCGGCCTATGGCCACAGTTAATGGCCTTTTCTATGTGAATATACGCACATCCAGTGGTCTATGATCACAGTTAATGGCATTTTCCATGCGAATATGCGCACATCCAGTGGCCTATGGCCACAGTAAATGGCCATTTCTATGTGAATATGCGCACATCCAGTGGCCTATGGCCACAGCAAATGGCCATTTCTATGATAATATACACACATCCAGCGCCCTATGGCCACAGTAAATGGCCTTTTCTATGTGTTTATACACACACCCAGTGGCCTATGACCAAAATAAATGGTCATTTATATGATAATATATGCACCTCTAGTGGCCTTTGGCCACACTGGCCATTTTTATGATAATATATGCACATCTAGTGGCCTATGGCCACAGTAAATGGCCTTTCCTATGTGAATATGCGCACATCCAGCGGCCTATGGCCACAGTTAATGGCCTTTTCTATGTGAATATACGCACATCCAGTGGTCTATGATCACAGTTAATGGCATTTTCCATGCGAATATGCGCACATCCAGTGGCCTATGGCCACCGTAAATGGCAATTTCTATGTGAATATGCGCACATCCAGTGGCCTATGGCCACAGCAAATGGCCATTTCTATGATAATATACGCACATTCAGTGACCAATGGCCACAGTAAATGGCCATTTCTATGACAATATGCGCGCATCCAGTGGCCTATAGCCACAGTAAACTGCCTTTTCTATGACAATATACGCACATCCAGTGGCCTATGGCCACAGTAAATGGCATTTTCTATGATAATATTTGCACATCCAGTGGCCTATGGCCACAGTAAATGGCCTTTTCTATGATAATATATGCACATCCAGTGGCCTATGCCCACAGTAAATGGCCTTTTCTATTATTATATACGAACATCCAATTGCCTATGGCCACAGTAAATGTCCTTTTCTATGTTAATATACGCACATCCAGTGGTCTATGACCAGAGTTAATGGCATTTTCCATGTGAATATGCGCACATCCAGTGGCCTATGGCCACAGCAAATGGCCATTTCTATGATAATATACGCACATTCAGTGACCAATGGCCACAGTAAATGGCCATTTCAATGACAATATGCGCACATCCAGTGGCCTATAGCCACAGTAAACGGCCTTTTCTATGACAATATACGCACATCCAGTGGCCTATGGCCACAGTAAATGGCATTTTCTATGATAATATTTGCACATCCAGTGGCCTATGGCCACAGTAAATGGCATTTTCTATGATAATATTTGCACATCCAGTGGCCTATGGCCACAGTAAATTGCATTTTCTATGATAATATACTCACATCCAGTGGCCTATGCCCACAGTAAATGGCCTTTTCTATTATTATATACGAACATCCAATTGCCTATGGCCACAGTAAATGTCCTTTTCTATTTTAATATACGCACATCCAGTGGGCTATGTTCACAGCAAAGGCCTTATTTTATTATAGTATACGCACATCCAGTGACCTATGATTACAGAAAATGGCCATTTCTATGATAATATACGCACATCCAGTGGCTTATGGCCACAGTAAATGGTAATTTCTATGATAATTTACGCACATCCAGTGGTACATGGCCACAGTAAATGGCATTTTCTATGTGAATATACGCACATCCTGTGGCCTATGGCCACAGTAAATGGCCATTTATATGTGAATATATGCACATCCAGTGACATATGGCCACAGTAAATGGCCTATTCTATGATAATATACGCACATCCAGTGGCTTATGGCCACAGTAAATGGCCATTTCTATTATAATATACGCACGTCCCGTGGCCTATGGCCACATTAAATGGCCTTTTCTATGTGAATATACGAACATCCATTAGCCTATGGCTACAGTAAATGTTGTTTTTTTCTATGTGAATATATGCACATCCATTGGCCTATGGCCACAGTAAATGGCATTTTGTATGTGAATATACGCACATTCAGTGGCCTATGGCCACAGTAAATGGCCTTTTTTATGTGAATATACGCACATCCAGTGGCCTGTGGTCACAGTAAATGGCCGTGTATATGTGAATATACGCTCATCTAGTGGCCTATGGCCACAGTAAATGGCCTTTACCATATGAATATACGCTCATCCAGTGGCCTATGGCCACATTAAATGGCCATCAGTGCTCCAATAGTGTTTTGTTGGTAAAGATTGATATAGTATTGATGTTTTTGTTTTTCTCATTAAGCAACAATACAAATAATCCAAATTAACACACCTGTTCCGATTATTTTCACATTTGCATTCGTTTCTGTGGTTGTCTGAAACATAACACATGTTTTGGAAGTTAAAATATTTCTTGCTTCATAATGTCAGTTACATAACTGGTTTTCTATAAACCCGAAACAGAGGTCCATATATGAGACATGCAGGTTAAACCATTCAAACCAATCATTGATACGAATACTGCACAGTCGAAATTAGGTATAACCGAATACACTAAAATAGATAGAGATACAGTATGGGGCATTAAAACATAATTATTTAATGCTGTTAATAGTATGGTTTTATTAATGTTCATTTATATTGATTACGGGTTAATATATATCATGTAAATGTATACATTTTCAACAACAAAAACAACAACAACTACAACATGATTTAGAAAGTACATGCGTAAGTTTTAAAAAATGTGGTTAGCATTATTATGTAACATTATATAAGGTATACATGTTGTTATCACAACATAGAATCAACAAACATGTACTTACTTGGTTAACAGATATTAGAATTGTTCCATGCTCAAGGAGATTTGAAGTTCTGTAGTAAAATCGTCTACGCAGGCCTGTATATCAGCACAATGATTTCGGTGATCATCCATCATCTTAGTATGTTTCTGTTCAATGGCATATAATGTCTCAAGTCTGTAGATAAGAGATATCACTGTTTCCTCTTCTTCAGCGCTCAATACCTTTTTGGACGAAGCTGTGTCTGATGATGAACCTTGTTCAATATCATCTATCGACTTTATTACTTCTTTTATTTCGGCAATGGCTTTCTCCAAATTGTCTTTGTGCATAAAGATGGTATCCCTCAAAGTGCTAACGAAAGTTTCATCTCTCATCTGTAATAGACAAACAATAAATTTGTGAATGCCGAAATAGTGTTTATCTTTCGCATAATTATATTTCTGTTTCAAATTACACGGATTTCCTATTGAGATATTACAAAATACTAGTAGCAATGTCAAAACCACCTAACAGATACAACAACAATGCATATACACAAATAGACGTGGTTTTTACATTTCAAAGTGTTAGTAACTGCAGAATGTATTGCAAATTTGGACAGTGCAAGAAAGGTGCATGATTATAATTCAGAATAGTATAGTTAATATAAACTTCTTGTCCACGATATGTTGACCTGAGAAGAAAATAATATGCCTGCAATGCATGTTTATGTAACAGTCAATCTCATTCAAATCATCTCCAGTCTGACACTACTATATTATCCGCTGACTGGATCTCATGACGCATTAGGGGTCACGTTCAGATGACCTTTTTAGAAGCCAATAAAACTGTCGCCTTCAAAATCTTGCGGTATAACTTCATATATAAACCCCAAATACTATGCACGAAATTTACGTGAAGTTTGGATGTTAACTCGGCTAAGGTACCACTATATCCATTGTTGTCCCCGTGAACATATACTGTAAATGAGTTATTCCCGAGGAACAGCTGGAAATGCATCACTTTTCCAAAACTGTGGCCAAATATTTCTGTGCAAAAGGCAATGTCATTGGGCGCAGCAGGGCTGATGTTCGGAAGGTCATCTGAACGTGACCTGTTATACGATGTCTTCAGATCCTAACAAATTTAGGATTTTAATAAGATGGATGTAACAGTATAAATGATGTGTATGTCGAATACACAAATTAGATGGTATTGGTCAGAAGTTTTAATTGTTTTCTGATATTCAAAGTTCATCTGAAATTTACATATTACTTTTTTTGATACATTTATCATACTTCTAGTACACACATAACTTAAATAGATACCTACTGACGCAAGTTTCATAATATCCTCTTTTTTGTTGGATAGAGTGGAGTGGTGGTTGTTTCAATACAGCCACAAAAACGTCTATGTGTCTTTCAACTACGTCTTTTTGCACCCGAATGGAATAAGTCATTTCTTACTTTGATAGCCTGAAATAGGTTGTTGAAATTTAATTCTAAATAAAATGTCAAATCTCTGCAAATGTCAAACGCCAATAACAAAACTAGTACTGCCACCACCAAGCACGATCACCAACAACAAACACAATATGTGACTTAGTAAGACGCTTTTACATAATAAAATAAATAAATATTGAATATGAAGCTATAGTGTTACTTAAAGAGTTTAAAACGCTAGCTACGTATGATTAGGCTCTAGATAGTTTGTTTACTGAGTTGCTAATGGACATAATTAGTATTAGTCTGTACACTTTTGAATAATCAATCAATGCAGTCCAGGTATGCATTAACTGTCGCTGTGATACTTAATTGCAATTGGGTTATGTAAACTGAGCATGTTTCTGTTGGGTTGTCAATAGTTTACCTCAAATCTGTTTTTGAAATCTGAAATACAAATTATAAGCATGTACTTACCTCCTCTAAAACTCCGACGTCAAACAGTCTTCGCATGTGGCTGTTATTCAGACAAATGCTTAGCAAACCTGCAGCGTCAGTATCAAACACGTCTGTGAAGCCAGTTTTTCCTGATCCAGATATAAAGCATTTCGCATACTCCCAATAATTGTTGGACCACTTGCTTAAATCTGCGTTTTGGAATGTTGGTGATGCGAAACGTGTTCCTTGAGAACTAAGTCATAAAAAAGGCTGCACGCGCCCCCTTGTGGACATTTGCGCTTTCCACGTTGTTTGGAGCAATTGCACATATTGGATGCTTTTTGAATACACGTTTGAGATTCCCTTTTTGAGCCAGCGTGGAATGGCAAAATGTTATGTTCAGTACAATTTGAACAAGAAAATGCAGGGATTTTGCATCTTCTTTGAATAGTCTTGATTATTACGACATATTGATTTTCTATTTCCGATTGCACAAATTGTGCTAGTCCATATTTTACATGGCCTATTGCCAAACATCCTTTCGTCCAATGTCGCACTTCAGAGTTGGTAACTTGGTGTAACGACATATCAACTGTCTTCGTATTTTTAAGGACAGTAATATAGCCTAATAAATACAAACATATGTATGAAAGTTAACAAGATAATGAGTCTCAAATCAGAAATCGTCAAGATATACTGTAATTTGAATTGTATATTCTTTCTCGCAAACCGATATTTGTTAATCCATTAAAGAGATTCTTATCCATATTCATTTAAAAGTTACAGTTACCAAGAACAACATCAGCAAAAACTACTAGCAAGAAGAGAAGAAGCGCATTCTTAGTAACTATCTAACATGCTGAAATAACTTCTAGGCCGGTATTCACAAAACTCCTAAGGGAAATCATAACTTAAGTAAAAAAGTAAATCAGATTACATTTTTTAAATTTGCAATCCAATCATTTATGTATACAACAGAGTACAATACTACACATACTAGTTTAAAACATATACGTTTTCAAAGACTTATTCAAGAAAGAGTAAGAGACTAAATGAATTTAAGGCATTTAAGAAATATAGCTAAGGAGCTTTGTGAATACGGGTCAAGGTCTTAAGCGATATTACAATACACATATACTAAATACTTTAATCTTGGGACATAGCTACAACGTCTGAAAGAAAGACGGAAATATATTCAGTACAAACCAATATGCTTACGAGAAAGAAATTAGTTCAAGGCAATATTAAACTGAATATAAAATTCACTGGATGTAATTAAATAAATGTACTAAACCATGCCGTTCCTATCTTCCTAATACTAGTGGTATATTTATGTAACCGATAAACTAGACTAGCGAATACAAATGATGTATTGTTTAAAATGCATAATTTAATAATATTTAATTTACAATAAAAGATTATCACACGATGTTTATACAAACAGCAAAAGCAGCACAGGCACATTTAAATTATGACTCACCAATATGTCGGTCAGGATCCTTTATTTCCTACGCCTTGTGTCCCTTGAATACTGTTTCATATATCTGCATAAAAAGAACTTGTTGATGGATTTGCAAACATGTATTCAACGACTTTGGCACTGAAACTGTCATAATGTGCAGTCACAAATTGTCAAACGTAAATATATCAGGTGTTCAAGACTTAAACAAATCGAAAATATAGATGTAATAGACAATACGCATTGACAACAGAGTCATTCGACCAGCTGCATACCCTTTCTTGCCCAATTTGTCTCGCGCTTTTAAATTTCCCGTGTACAAATCCTCTCAACATAACTACCTACCTTATAGTACAAGGTTACATGCTACTATAAAATCTGTCTGAACACCGGTCCTGCAACACTTATAAAAAGGCATAAGCTGACAGTGTTTTAATTAGTATTTAATAACTCAATAGTATAAAACATACTTAGTTACTCGTACATATCGTATATGTTTCAACATGTAGTAAATAAGATCTAGGTATTCTCACAAATGGATTCTATATACATATATTTGTAAATAGATATGTAAACATACCATAGTGGCAGACTACGTTTTGAAAGTTGTAAGTAATCAATTCAAAGCCTTGATAATGCTATCTATACTAGCATGCACCAAACAGAAGTGAAACATTGATTTATAATTACTAAGATATTTACTTTAATAACTTTATCGCATCATAAGCATTAGGCCAGACAAATTTGATTCTATGCTTAGCGTCTCCATGATTTTTCGAAACCGACCAACCAGGAAGGTAAAAACAAACAACAAGTTGATAAAAAACATTTGTCTAGTCACAACTTATTCATGGCAGTGGTCCAAGCCAAAGCTAATGTTTACATGTAAAACTCCTATATATCAGCTTCATATTGGGAACATACTTTTACACAGTATTTTAACTGTGTAAATTGGCTAGTTGCACACTGTTGTTTGTACAAATATTGGTAAAAAATATTTATTTTCTCGTTATTTTTTTTATTTTTTTATTTACGCACTCCGATTTTGTTTTCGTTTAGGCATCCAAAATCTAAACAAAGACGACAAACATAGAACCAAATTGGTACGGCATTATGCTATAACGAGCGCGTTTGATTTACACCTTCAGGTAAATTTACCCCTGTAGTTTATTATGGTATGTAAGCGTTTCCGCTTGGTTATTATTTACGATAAGTACATGAAACAATGCTTTAACTTGCAACATAATACGTTTATACACAAAGTTAAAGTAAGAACTGACTTTGCTTAAGCGATTTTTAAAGCATATTAAGATCAGAAATTGGTTACGTAGTGCACGATTAACGCAAGATAAGAAACATGATTGTTTTGAATTTGAAATTGAAACCACTTTCAGTGTATTATTTTCGTGTTATATGCATACTCTATTGTGTTCAAGTGTTTGGTCTATTTGTTTATGTCTAAACTCTCAAATATATTCTAATCTTTGAAAAGTTGTGAAACGAAATTGAATGTAAAACGACACCGGTTACAAAAAAGCTTATTATAAATACAATAATTTTCCCTTTCAAAATGGATATTTTTAATAATATTATATACTAGACGCATAGCATAGACGTTGAAATGTTTTATTTTCTACCAAATAAGAAACGATATAATAAAGGGAAAACTAACTTACCTTTTACCAATAATTCTGCAGTATTTGCTATGCTTCATATGCTGAGAAGATCAATGCGATCCGTAATAAAACACTGGGTTTTTCCACGGTTTTTCCAAACACCGTCTCAATGATGTTGCATCACAATACAATGCTTAAACTATGGAGTAGGTCAACACGTCCGCGAAAGAAAACTCATTGCAGTGATCCCCCCTGCTAAGCGTTGTTGATCAAGTAGGGGAGTCCACCGTATATTTTGCTGCGAAAAAAAATTGTTACTTTTGTTCAGTTTTTAAACACCGTCTCCATATATAATGTTGTATCACTTTGTCATGTTTAAGCTGTTAAATAGGTCAATACGTCTAGGAGAAACCACGGCGTTTTTCTTAATTTGTATTTATTGTTACCGCTTTGTATGGGTGTCAAATACCTTCAAGTCAAAAAGAAATTCATCGAGCGTCACACTTCTACTCACTTGTAGCTACAGTCGTGCTGATTGCAGTACGGATTAACGTTTTTATGAAATAAGATATCATCATTGTGATTAACTTTCAGACGAGTTTCATTTTGTGTAAGAATGCCTACTGTTTAATGATATTAGAAAATTGCAATCTTATTAAAATCATCTCCAGTTTGACGCTACTATATTATCCGCTGACTAGATCTGATGATTGCGCATTAGGGGTCACGTTCAGATGACCTTTTCAGGAGCCAATCAAACTGTTGCCTTCAAAATGTGGTGGTATTGCTTCATATATAAACTACAAGTACTATGCACGAAATTAACGTGAACTTTGGATGTTTACTCGCCGAAGGTACCACTATAGCCATTGTTATCCGCGTGGAAATGATTTATTCCCGAGGATCAGCTAGTAGTGCATCACTTGTCAAAAACCGTGGCCCAGCATTGCTGTTCGAAAGGCAATTTCATTGGGCGCAGCAAGCAGGGTTGAGATTTTATTTTTCGGAAGGTCATTTAAAAGTGACCAGTTATAAGATGTCTTCAGATCCTAACAATGTTAGTGTCATAGGGTTATTATTTAATATTTTCTCTGTGGTGGCTGTAGGTTTCAATGTCGCTAGTATCTTTCTAGGTTTTCCACCAATAGCGTTTCTAATGGCTTGTCTCAAAATTTCCTTGTGGTAAATGTTTGAGCACAGCATGCTTTCTATTTCAATTTTCCATTCTGGAAAACTAGTAGAGTCCGTCAATTTCGGAACATTTGGTTTGATTAACAGTGTTTCTTTTGTACCGGAACCATCCCTTTTGTATTCATTCGATCTCTGTTTCGGTGGGTACATTGCCGACAAATCCGCATCTAGTGAGTTGAGAACACTCTGTTTTTCTAATGAACTTTGTTCCAACTCATATTTCTGTTGCATTAATAGTCTTATCCTCTCCTCCTCATGCTTCATTTCTTCTGCTTTCATCCGTTCCTTTTCCTTTTCTTCCCGGAACTGTTCCTTTACTTGAATCTGTCTGTGCTATTACATTTCAAATAATTCAACACTAATGATTTAATGAATCACTGATAAAGTGTCAATGCACTTTTACTAAGATCGACAGTCCGGTCTTCTATGCAGCGACGAAAAAACGTTATCCTCGGGACAAGTGCACTCGTAGTAATTGGTAGTAGATTGAGCGTATTGATTTAAAGCATGCTAATTCACAACACTGTTTTGTAAACACACCCGGGTGTAAAATTTATATGGGTCCATGGACAATTCAACAAAATATGGCCATGCAGAATACCTTCGTAGAAGTGTTTATTCTTCTCTGTGTTCAAGTCATCGGTGTCTGGGGAAGTCAAATCAGCACGTTGGGCGCCATTGTTGCCGGCCTACTCAGCCCATGCGCGGGTGATTAACAAGCAACAACTTTATCAAGGAAATGACTTTAATGCCTTCAGACTGATGACTGATGGAATGACTTATCTGTAATAATAACAACGTATTAAAATAGGAATAAAATATAACATTATACAATTTAGATAGTGTACACAAATAACAAAGGAAACAATGCAAACAATACAAAATGCATTGAAGTCAAGATATGATTTCAATAATAATAATAATAATATAGACATAATTACCTGCAGTTATATGTATAAATTACTGCGTACAATGTTCACACAACGAATGGCGTCTGAGCGTGTCAGTGGCGTGAAGCAAAAGTGAGGAAAGGCGGTAAGTCGTCACGTGCACGGTGTTAGTGTATTCTAACAACGGTTACATACAACCAATACTACATAACACAACTACCAAGACTGAACTAAACTAGCTAACTAGTGATACGTGGCATTTGAAGAAACGTTAAATGAAAACAAATATATTATGAATATTTATGAAAATATTAAATAATAACCCTATGACATTAGGATTTTATTCTAATGGGATTGAGAAAAGTGTTAACTAAGCAGTTTTACTGGAAAATACCAACTGTACAAAATGTTGAATTTTGTGTACAAAAAAGTCAGTTTTATTTTTATTTTTTTATTTGGTAAATGGTCAACAGTAAGATTATAAAACTAAATGAATATTCAAAACATATTGGTAACATCCTTAAACATTGTTTTGAAATGGATGCTATCAAAACAAAACACTTATATATTATAAATAAAAAAACACTTTTATTACTGGAAAAAGGTTAATAAAACAAAAAAATATCTGAAAAACTAAATAAAATGTTCTATGGTCGAGACATTTTTTTAGGGTAGGTCGGGTACCTGAAACAAACATAATTTTGTTACACCTTGATGCAATCTGATAATGCAATTATTAATAGAAGCGTATCTATATTATTATGTATGTCCATAGAGCATGTATTCAACGAAACAAAGCAACAAGTGTATTAAATTACTATTAATAAATATTAAATATATGCACACTTGACCACTTGCTACGCATTTGTTTTGTGTTTTCATTCTCACATATATTAACGTGTATGCTGTTGTTTTCATATCCTTGTTAGTACTTGTATTTATGTACTAGATTTATTGTAATTTATTCATGTTCATTTCACTTGAGAATTCATTCGTTCACGTATGGCCACTACACATGCATTTATCTACATGTATTGAACTGTTGCATGTTAACTCATGGACTGTATGTCTAATGTATACTGGAATACACCACTTCACCAAAAGGGAACCAATCAAAGCGTTATTTTGATCCTTAGTACGACGGGAGTAACTTATTGTCACACAAATAACATTGACATGGATGGTAAAACCGGTGAAATATTAAGATAAGCAAAATGGACTCCCAAACAATTGTTCACATCTATTGGCCATACAATGAAGTTTAGTTTTAGAACAGTAAATCTCGAGCGAACTGTAACAATACCGATAGTAATGAATCACTCATTAATACCTCTGAATATGATATCTAGTTTACCAAGTGTATATATACTAAATGCATCTTAATGGTTTCAACATGTTTTAAAGTTAACGTGATGGTTACAAAGAATATATGATACAACAAGTTTCGGCTTCATTCGGCTGTAACATTATAATAAAGGCCAGTCACCTTGTTAAAATTGTATTAACAATAATCCAACACAATTACATGGGAAATCTAACCTGTTTATTAAAATTAAAAAAATGTGTACAAAAAGTTGCAGTTTTAATGGCCTTAACTATATCACGTGATTGATGCTTTGATACATTTTTACGTATAAACAGTAAATGCATATTGAAAGTTTTATGTATATCATGTATTAAGCAGATATAAATTATTATGTTTAAATCCACAATAAATGTGGTGTAAGTAGGTGATTACACAGTTTGATGGACTATAAAGACGTAACATATGCTTTTTATAAACGTTTCCAGGTTAACTGTTAACACCGGATTTTCGAGTTCATGGATTTGATAAAACACCAGATTGATTTGCATATGATTGACATTTGTGGAAACTTCTATTGTATATTGCATTAAACTACTTTTCGCATTGGTAAAACTATCAGAAACAGCAATTACAAGTCATATATTAAGGACATTTCTAATAATGTTGCAAAAATACAAAAGTGATAGCACAGCGTTGTAAACATAATGCGATTCTAGTTTAATTCAATATAGGTGTGCATATCTCTTGAGTCACTCAGCTGGTTGTATTGTGATCTTGTCGCAGGAGATTCAGTCCGGTTGTCTGCATAATATGTACATTAACAGTAAAACAATTTATGCGACATACACACATTACTTGCGATATTTGGTGCCCCCATCCCCAGTTTGTAGCATGTTTATGTTTCGTGTTGTGTTGTGCTTATGTTCCTGTATTGTATAGGCAAGTGGTCACGTGGCTCAAATAGAAGACCAGTGGGTGTTAATAAGGGTTTCTCTCATGGGCCCGTATTCACAAAGCTTCATACGAAAAACAAAACGTTCCTAAAATTCCTTAAATTCATAAAATTCCTTAAGTCTCTGGCTGTTTCACGTATAGAACGTTTAACATTAAACATTAAAATGTTGCAAACTTGTAAATAGTGTTTATATGTTTAGTATTACAGCCTTCTGTGTACAGAAATCATTTGATTTCACATAGAGCATTTGATCTGAAATGTTCACTTCAGTATAACTAAAGTTAAGATTTCCATTAAGAGCTTTGTGAATACCAGCCCTGGTGATATGTCTGGAGTTTCATTATTCTTATATCTGGTATTTATTAACAAAAGTATATAAAATTGGCCCGTATTATTTATTTAGCTCCTTAATAAAACATTACATAATATCCAGCTTTATTCTGTAGCTGTTTAATGAACAGTTATATTCACAACAAACATCATAGGATGTGTCCGTATTATTCCGTAACACGAATATAATCCATTCACATGTATTTGCTTATAGAAAAATAAATTGATCTGGATATTTCAGTTTAACTTTCCTCACTCGTATTTTGTAAATACGAATGCTTTATAAGGTTTTCGATGCGTTATTAATTTGAGTCTAACATTTTCACGACATATTCCTAGATTCCAATACACACCCCTTGCAACGTTCCCTGCTATCACAGTGTAACCGTCATTTTCTTTTGCTGGTCTTTGTCCGCTGTTCTGTCTAATCCTGATTTACAAGTATACATGAATTGTACATTTCCATGGTGCATATGTATGTAATATTAAGCAATGCCAGTTAATAAGTCACATTTTGAAACAATTTATCATATAATCAGGCTCACATGCATTGGCGAAATAAATTCCCGTTGAATTATTCAAAATGATCATCGAAAAGGAGAGAATGAATAGCTTCAAAGTAGATAAGTGTTGAAAAAGATACGTTTATCTGCTCGGTCTAAAAACACTCCAACTACTCGTCCAGCTTCGTTTTTAGCGTATCTAGTCCACGCTAAAATAACCCAATATGTATTCAACACTAACCTAGCATTCTTAATGTTCAACGCATGAATGTCCTTACCTGAAATACACCAGTAACACTATGCTTAGAAATATTATCGCAATGCCGATGATAACAGCCAAGGCAATCGCAGTAATCTTTATGCCGGCAACGGTATCAGCATCATCCGCCCCAGAGTCTGAAAGACCGTCCTTACTGTGCTTGTTTAAATCAATCAGGAAATAAACACAATCATAATGCAATAGAATTGAACAAACACCCAATCACAAATGCGCACAGAATGAATAGCTCTTAAATTAAGACGATTTTACGAAACCCATATATGTTTTGTTTAGCGCAACATCGCGCCTCGTTTTAAAGAAAATGAATCTATTAAAGTTTTATACCTCATGTACTCTTGTTGGAATATTGTAGATGTACCGCAAACAACGATCAAAACGATAACATAAGCTGACAAACTTAATACCCAGGTTGTAATACAAACTGACCTTCCCATTTGAAGTTCGCCTTGCAGGCAGCACATTCTGGTATATTTTGTACATCATACACAATTCACATTCTGGTATATTTTGTACATCATACACCTTTCACATTCTGGTATATTGTGTACATCATACACCTTTCACATTCTGGTATATTTTGTACATCATTCACATTTCACAGTCTGGTATATTTTGTACATCAGATACATTTCATTTACACGTACAGCAATGTTATTAACCTTGCTCTATAAAGTACAAAATAAGATTTACTTACTGGTTGCAACCATTGTCACTTCATACATCTGTGTATACATTTTGTTAGATATACATGTACTAAACGTTTAAACAAAACAGGGTTTATTAAATAATCCTACACTTCGTTAATGTGTAAAAGCAAAACAATTACTCATTGTAAGTCTCATTACAATTGCGATGAAACTGCAAGGAAATTATTGTACAGTTGACGTTGCCACAATAACTTTCAAATCCGGAGCGAATATTGTTTAAGACGAACTTTCTGTGAGTAGTACGACACGAAGCTTTCTCGATGTCCATTTATATCGATATAAATGGACATCAAGAAAGCATCGTGTCGTACTACTCACAGAAAGTTCTTCAATACAAAGTTATGCTGACACCGTGTTAGATCCATTTGGGAAGGACAAGTTTAATCTCCCTATGCTTAGCTTCCTTACCATACGGGAAGACTGTATTATTTAATATAATATCAGATTAGGATAATTTTTCGCTTTTGTGTTTAATAGTTGTTTTTAATTAATGCACAATTAAAAGCTATGTTGGTGCAATTTTAAAGTATTCAAGTATTCTTAGAAGAAAGAAAAAAGAATATTTTATCACATGCTATACCTTGTCTCCTGTGTAATACAACCATGACGAATATATCAAGCATGCATACACCTCTATTGTGAGGAACAACTACATAGAATTTCTTTTTTGGAAATACTTACATTTCATGCATAACATAATGTTTTGCAGTATAATGACTTTAATTATCACATGCTATACCTTGTCTACCGTGTAATACAGCCATTACGAATATTTCTATATTACACATCTGTAAGATAACAATTTGAGCGTTTTCATTGGCTACATATTCTTTGACTGACCAATTGCATGACGTTATTTTGGTGAAATGACGTCGTCAACATGAAATGACGTCACGCCAATACACAGTTTTTAGGATTTATCAACATGTTTTGGTAAAATTATACGGTTTTTTTTCGTTTAAAAGCATGTGTAAAAAAGATCTGACACTCGTTGTCATTTCATTCCAAAGGCTCGCCTACTAACAAAATTCCGGAACTCGTTTAATAAAATATGGTATGAAATGACGACGAGTGTCAGATCCTATCTATTCGACCGTTCTGTTCTAAGAAAGCTGTTAAAGGCATCTTACTTTGTACGTATTTTACTAAGTCTGAGTATATGCTATATTCTATACTCATAATAGTCTCAGAATGGGTTGGCGAATACGGGCTCAGGCCACATACAATGCAAAATGTAATGCATCAAGACAACTTGAGTCATTTCGTTTGCAGATGTTTGCTTTCGTGTTATATGTGATGTACCTTTCTAGTTGTTGACACCAGTCATTTCAATTCATCATCGGCTAATGCTAGATGATTATTAACCTTTCCTTGTTTTGGAAAATGTATTACAAAATATGTATACTATTATCTTTGTTTTATAAAACCTAGTTATTTTAGCTAGATAATGTCGAAAGCGTAAGGTTGATTGATACACATTCGAGTCCGTTTCATGGTTACAAGAGGACACCATCACCACTGCGACGGTACCCTAGGTTAAAAGTAAATCAGGTAATAAATTATTTCTGTTGTAAGATGGCATGCATAAAACGTTGAATATTTTTGACATTTGCTGTCACAGCTCCTACATTTAAATGATGTCCACTGAAATCTGTGCCACTCCAGTCGGTACCATACCTTATGCGCAAAAAGGTTCGTAGTTAAACGTTCCTTTTAAGTTAACATGGTTAGTTTAAACCTGTTTATTTAAGCTTGATTACCTCGAAATCCTGAGCCGTACTGAGACACTCTCGAGTCCTTTTCATGGGTAGAACCAGTCCTTCGTGTCTTTTTGCGAAAAAATAATGTGAACGCTCCCCGAGTAGCAACCAAACTCACGACCTTCAGATCGGAAGGCGGACACCATATCCATTACACCGCTGCGACTTGTAACACGGATCGTTTCTTACATTATGATCGACCGTTATTAAGTGTGTATACACATCTGTACATGGTTATGAAGCTATAAAGGTTTTTAATTTCTGCCACATTTCTAAGTAATGTTGCCTTGTAGTACTATGTTTGCCAGATGGTCGCACACAGAGTCCAATTATTTATATACCGGAACATTTATTAACACAATGTCATGCTGTATATTTGTCAACTGGTTTCTGATGTTCTGACAGTATATCAATGTTTTTACATGTCCGTAAAATAATTAAGTCCAAGCGTCCTGAATGGTTAAACATGTAATATCGTCGTTAGGCTAATTGGTCATTGCTTTTGTAAGAATATTATTGCCATTTATTCTTTTGGAAAATGGACCGCAAGGATTACCGTGAGGACTACTATCTCTTCTGCAATCGACACTCGGGTATGTTACTCGACAGTGTCATTTAATAGACATAATAAACACATATGTATTAAATCCATTTAAAAATTTATTAATCTCACATTATACCATGGAGCACTTTCGCTAAAATTCAGAACTATTGAATCACTGTTGTCAAACTGTAACAAATACATCGCACTTTTTAAACGTATCAAATCAACACCAAATACAATACAATAAGATTGACGGGGTTAAACAAAATAGTATATGTTATCTTTTACATGACTTTTAAACATACAATAAGATCTGTATTGCAATGCTATGAGGTTCGATTTTATTCAAAATTATTTGTTTTGTGTTGTGATTAATTCTTGGACAAGTGTGATATTCGCCATGCTTTTAAATCAGTTTAAAACCCCACTGCTTTGCCTTGACCGTTCCAAGGCGGTGACCCCAGTTTTAATTAATTCAGTTTTGTGCTGTGCGTATTGTACACAGTTTTATTGACAAGTGGCCAATTGTCTCAAATAAAGGACCTATGGATGTCAATACGGATAATGTTTCCAGGGATTTATTTATTTTATAAGTATTCAATATAACTCAACATAATATTTTCAATATCCAGATTAGCAAAACGTGCAAAACGACAAATTCCTGTTCGTCCTAACAGTTGAACGGAAAAATTATAATTTACTTACTAGTGTTAAATGTCTCAAGTAATTTACCTACTGACTAACCAGAGCTCCAGATATGTGTTTGTACTTGTTGTAAATATATGCTTACTTCTGAAAATTTGGGAGTAAAGGTACACTTACTTAAGAATTTTCGGGTGTAAATGTACACTCTATGTAGGATATGTGGGGTAAATTTACATCCAACAATACATAACAACGAGTGCAGAAGACCAGAGTATTAGAATAATAATCCTTTAAATGCGGTCATGTGTATGCAATAATGTAACAAGTAAGAATTGTGAGCATTTTAAGACATATTGCTAACTACTGAACATATCGACTGCACATTCAGGACTTGGACTGTCTGTTTCTGTTTTCCAGTCACTAATCTACGCGAAAATCGGAAAAAATGTGCGTAAATGTACACCCAACTTTTTATTTTATCTGCGTATCTTCCAATTATGTGTGCGTAATTTACACAAGTACGCGGCTTATCTGGGCCTCTGCCAGACTAACCATTACTTGCACGAAACAATATACTGGTTTAATACGTATATATAAATAGAAAACAAGTATCATTTATTCAGCCATAACGCTGAGATTATCCTTATCGAAAGTACGAACCAATTTATCAGTGGTTTAACATCTTTAACAGACATGGCGAATATGTAAATTTCCTCATACAAATATTTGCATTTCAAATTATGTACACATTACGAATTACGATTTTGATTTATGATTTTAAATTGTATTCCATGTTAAAAAATTAGCAACAACAAAAGACCAACAAACAAATAAGATTAGATGTAATATAATATACATGTATAGAAAACAATTATAAACAATTCAACACAAAAAAATCCTAAATAGAACATTTTAACAAATAATAATAGCTATATAGTGTGGTTTTTAACTATGAGATTAGAATGGAAAAATAGCAGAAATATATAACAATACACGTGTTTAATGTATTTATCTCAACAAGTTTGGAATGTATTGAGACTTTATTAGAAATGCAAACCCGATTTCGTAATGTGAGCATGCAATTAAATAGATATATCGTGACTGTGCAAAGCTATAAATTATACGGGTAAACTATTTGAAAGTAAGGAAAAACAGGGGTTGAGATTAAAACTTTGTGAACGTTATTTGACTACTTAATTGGTAGTTGAGAAAAATACACACAAAATACCAGGTCTGAATAGTAAGCGTATTAAATGTACACATTAGCAGAATGAAATGTTACCCTTGCAGCAGAGGGTTTAATCTTTAATAACTTTTGGTTTTAGTTCCTTGTTCTTTTGTACAAATATGTTACAAAAACTACTTTTTGGAAATGTGAATGTTTAACAAATTTACAATTTATAAGAAAGCAGCACCTAAGCTCTAGAGATGTATTTTTGTACACACGGATGATTTTCTAAAAAGTATTAATAAAAACTGATTATGTTACAAATTTAACATTCTTATGCCAATATCTTTTACTTGACGAACTGACATTTATTCATATATTATTCTCTGTTCGCCGTACTTTCATTCGTTAAAATCGACCCTTCGAACATAGAACGGATGCAAAGATAAGCACTCGTTACAATAATTCTTTGCTTTTTGACAAAAATAAAGGAAAACGTGTTCAAAATGTAACGAAATAAATATACAATTCGCTTTTGCTGATAATGTTTTTATTTTGTATAGATAAGGACTATCGATCGGATCCTATAATTCAGCTATAACGGTCGTAAAAATGCGAAAACATTCTACATACAACTCAAAGAAGACAAACATCACACAATTCACAGAACCTGAACTTTAATTGGAAGTGTGAATACAAAAACAGTTTACAAAAAAGAATTAATTTATGAAATGTCGAACGTAAGGCACTTTAAGCATTGGTCTGCGTAGTGCTTCTATTATCGCAATGTCTCCTAGATCACAAGA
The DNA here is from genome assembly GCA_027627225.1 of Congeria kusceri. Taxonomy (NCBI): domain Eukaryota; kingdom Metazoa; phylum Mollusca; class Bivalvia; order Myida; family Dreissenidae; genus Congeria; species Congeria kusceri. The sequence goes on along the minus strand of CM051039.1, from coordinate 38,773,195 downwards.
AGGCCCAAAATACCCTGCCTTACATCCGTCTAGACATATGCCCAATGTTTGATTGCAGGCATCATCTTTGCAGTTTTGACTGCACGAAACACTGAGCGTAGATTCATTACCAACATTTCCAGTCGAGTTTTCACATAAACAGGTATTGATGTTACAGCCGTTGTCTGCACAGTTGCTCTCACACGGTATTTGACAGATTTGCCCGTGGTACCCTTTAATGCATTCTGTGCATTGTGTACCATTCATGCACGTTAAACAATTGGCGGGACAATGTATTTCCTCGCAGAAATTTCCTCTAAATCCTAACTTGCACTTAGTGCACATTTCACTTGCTGCCATGCATATATTTACAATGCAATGTTGTGAATAAACCAATCCACACTTTGTCCACAATGTCCGCTTAAACATTCAGTACAATACCCGTTGGATTTATCGCAACCCTTCAAACAATAGACTGGACATCGATCTCTGCACCTTGGACCAAAGTAGCCATCTTCACACGCTGCACACTGACCAGTTAGTATATCACAACCCCCTCTGCAATCTTGCGGGCATGTAATATCACATATTGATCCATAAAACCCTGTTATACATTCTTGGCACTCACCATTAACATCACAGCCTCCTTTACAATTAGCAGGACAGTTTTTATTGCATAGAGTCCCGTAGTTTCCTTCCGCACAGGACGTGCACGATACGCCGTTGACACATGTTGTACAGTTCGGGTTTTGGCATTTAAGGCAAGTTGCACTGTTCAGGTAGAATCCTTTATCACAGCTGGTACAGGTCAGACTTGGGGTGCAGGCGACGCACGGTGAAGAACATGATGCTTAAGCTTTTAGAACAGGAAACACACATAAGTTGAAACAAGCTAGTAGTACCGATCTAATTATGCACTTACACTACGACACCACCACTACCACCACTGCCTCCACAACAACAACAACAACAACAACAACAACAACGACGACGACAAAAACAAATACTACTACTTCTACTATTATTACTACCACCACTACTACTACTACTACTACTACTTCTACTACTACTACTACTTCTACTACTACTACTACTACTACTACTACTACTACTACTACTACTACTACTACTACTACTACTACTACTACTACTACTACTACTACTACTACTTAATATAATAATAATAATAATAATAATAATAATAATAATAATAATAATAATAATAATAATAATAACAACAATAAATAGATAGATAAATAAATAAATAAATAAAATTGCTTACTTTCTGTAAATATCAATTTCAAAAGCATGTGAACTAACGTGAGCCTGTGTAATGACATTTTTATTGACTTAACAACACTGATTTGAACTTCATCTGATTCAAGCAATTTACTACCTCTACGACTGAAATGAAAACTGAAAGTTGGCTTTAAATGCTTGAGGATAAACGGTCTACTTCCGTGTAATAGCATTTATGGAATTTAATACAAAATAAGTAGCAAATCTAAACACCATTCCCTTATTTAAATTTAGCATGAGTCAGCAAATATCATTAGTTTCTGTTATCAAATTTCATACAAACTATAAAATATCGTTTGCGGTTTAAACTCCATTCGTTACTTGCACAGTTCATTGTCATGCACCAGGATATCGAGTGTAACTTAAACTGAACTTGAATATAAAAGGGACCTATTCACATTTGGCAAATTGGCAATTTTAAATAATCTTAATTATACACCTTTTGTAGTGCTTTACGTCAATATTTTTCACATCACGTGTATCCTTTACGTAGTTTTGATTACCGTTGTAAAGGGTGTTTTGGAATTTTGTAGACCAGGGCCCGTATCAACAAACCTCCTTAGGGAAATTTGAAGTAAATTTCTTAAAATTATAAAATTCCTTAAGTCTCTGGCTGTTTCATTTAAAGTTTATTTTGTGTTAAATTGTTAATTTCTGGTAAAGAATCAACAAATGCTTCTAAAAGTACCATATTTAAATAAGAAAATAAAGATTTTCACATAGAAAATGGTATTTGAAATTTTGACTTATGTATAACTTAAGTTAAGATTTTACTTAGGAGCTTTGTGGATATGGGTCCTGCGTTCTAATCCTACTGGAACCGTGTAGCCAAATTGTTTTTGTCTTTGTTAATACTTTTCTTAACGATTCCATCATTATTGTCGTTACTCCAACAATATATTTGTTGTAAATAGGAAAGTATCTTGTTCTAATTGCTGCCCATATTTCTGCACAAAACCGTCGAAATGCCCCGTCATACATACACAATGCAGTGTTTTACTAGGGCCAATTTGGGGCCGAAATCGGCACCATTCTCCTGCTTAAAAAGTATATATTTTCCCCCTATATTTGCCTTAAAATTTCCCTATAAAATTTAAAAAATCGGACACAAATAGATAAAGATAGAGGAATTTCCGTAAACGCTGCCAGAAATTTTTCATCAAATCAAGTTAGTGGATAATCTTAGTTATTATTTGTAGTCAAACAATTAATTTATGTTTTGTAATAAACTATCATATAAACATGCTAATAATGCTTTCCCCCCCCCCCAAAAAAAAAATCCCCTTTCGGCGCAAAAATTCCCCATCTGAAGGGCCCCGCCACCTTTCCCCAAAGATGAAAAAAACACTGCAATGATTAAAGGTGGTGACAGGGCCTTCTAACCGTCCATGCAATGAAATAGGTCGTTTACGTTATTTTACAAGTGCATAAAACGGAACTGCAAATGGTCATGCATATTACATCATACTGTTTAATATATTTATATATAGTAAACTCAATACGAAGGAGAACGCCGTGGAATTCGATGAGAAAACAGGAACATTCGTTCTCGGCGAGAAGTTTGATCCCAAACACGCTCCGTATTATCAATGCGAAGTCAGCATCGAGTATGGTACCACGATGACTTCGTATCTTCATATCGTAGTTACTGGTTAGTGATTTTGAAAGCTTGCTTTATTATCGTATTACAGGTTAGTATGTTAGGAAATATGTAAACTAGTGACCCAGTACTAAATGATCGTATATACAGGTTAGTATTTTTGAAAGCATGTATACTAGTGACCCCGTAATTTCATATCGTAGACAGCTTTATTAAGACAATGTAAAATATTAACCACTGTGATAACTTCATAACCTAGTGACACGTCAGTTTTCTGTTATGGAAGTTATGGAAGCATATACATTAGTGGGTCGTACGTGTTTGTGTTTTTGCAGAGTTAAGTGCGAAATAAAATACACCGGTTTGTTAAAAATGAATTTTTCTACTGCCGGGGTAGCTGTAGTTACTTAATGTAACATTCAGTAGATAATGTAATTTATTTCCAAATATGGACTGAACATGACGTACGTGCATTATTTTTTCTCCTTATTGGTTAAACTGAAACATCACTGCGACTATACCAACTTAACCTATTGAATTAAAATACATTTGTTGTGAATACTCCTTATTAGTAACAAACTTAACCTATTGAATTAAAATACATTTGTTGTGAATACTCATTTTGTAGTAACAATTAAGGTCTGTTGTAAAGATCGGTTGAACTTTTATTCCTGTTTTATCATTTGCATCAGTCATGAGTGAATGCATTTCTGAAGTGGATTTTCACTGTGTCGATTGTTTAGTTGCGCATGCCGTTCGTCATAGTATAATTAATTGTATTACCACATAATATGTCATTTCTGCACAATGTAATGAAATCTACTGCAACTACCATATTTGGTTAAAAGTTATGACCATAACTTTATTTATGTGACAATACGTATGCATTATTAATATATAAACTATATGAGGTGTGTCGTGGGAAAACCGGTCTTAATGCACGTGCGTAAAGTGTCGCCCCATATTAGCCTGTGAATAAAAAAAAATTCGCACAGGCTTATCCAGGACAGCACTTTTCGCTTTTATGGTATTTTCGGTTTCAAAGAAGTCTTTTCTATAAATAAATCCACTTTAGGCGGGGAAAGTGCCGTCATGGATTGGCCTGTGCGGATTGCACAGGCTAATTCGAGACGACGCTTTTCGCACATGCATTAAGTCAGGTTTTTCCACGACACGCCTCATATAGACTTTCAAGGCTTCCAATCTCAAATCCTCCATGTGTGTTATTGCATTGATAAATGGACCATTATATCCTATATGTTTATTTCGACCTCACGATTGCAAACAAATGGCAATTCACTTGCTATACTGACTGATAGCTGTTATTTTCGTGTATTCTTAGTTGTATCTCCGACCAACACGGTTACCAAATAAACATAAAAATGGGGACATTTAGTCGGTTATGCGATGTGAACATGTTTATTTGGTAACCGTGTTGGTCGGAGATTCAACCAAGTATACACGAAAATAATAGTTATCCGTCAGTATAGCAAGTGAATTACCATTTGTTTGCAATAGAGAGATCGGAATAAACATATAGGATTTCGCAAAACATATTGATAACAAGGTTTACTACTGCAGGAGAACGTGCGAAGTCTATCGCAAACATCAAAATAAACAAATACCTATTTCCTACATAATATATTGTATTGCATATACATGTTTGAGTACATAATAAAATATATAGCTAAACTGGATTCAGAAAAATATAATAAGCATACAATATTGGCAGTAAATATAAAATCAAGCTTTTAAAGTCCAAATTTATCAGAACGTTTGTATAAACACACAATTACTTCACAGTGTTACGTTGTATCTCCATTATTGGTTTGGTAATGCTTGTTAAAAGTCCGTCTTGTGAGTGCAATTTTGTAAGACTGCGGCGACAGCCGTCTTCTTTAATACAAACAATCGAATGCATCTAAACTCACAGTGGTCTCCCCTGGATCGCTGATTGCATTATAAACATGTTTCTGTTTACAAGTGCTGTTTACCGGGTTGTTGCGCATAACATTATATCGCGTAAGTTTAACATTATATAGCGTAAGTTTAACAATGTCATATTGACTCAGTGCACGTCTCGGAAACTCGTGATCTTTTAGCTTTTGTTGTTTACACCCTCTACGTTCCATTGTTCTCACTCGAACATGTTTCAGAAAGCGACGAGCTGTTTTCGTTACAAGTGTCACAGAAAGTCATGTACAGTATTTACATTTTGCGATTCAGCCATAAATGAGCAGTGAAAATCTTGCGGTTTAGTTCACTCCAAAGTTACAGTAAGTGTTGAAGGAACTTATGTATTGCAGGACGCACTCGTAACAGAAGTTGAACTGTTCCTGAAAAAGACAATATTATATTGTTTATGTTAAAAATCTATTTTGTTTAAGTGAACTATTTTCATATAAGACATGAAATATGGAACCACCTTTCTTGCCTTGTGTCTAAGATTAAAGATACAATTTATTATGCATCTAAACATTAGAAAAAACAAAAACAACACAAATTGAGCTTAATATATAAGTCAATATTAGTTTATCACGTGTAAATATAAACATAAGTATATGTGCATACTAGTACACAGCTTCAAAACATAAACATAAGCGGTGTTCGTATGTCACTGTAAGGGCAAAAACAACAACATTGAAAAGCATCGCAACACATTAATGAATAAGCTTGAGCTAACTGCATGCTTGATTGATCTGCATTCTGACAATCTATATAAGGTTTACAATGGTGATAACATACCATGCTTGCAATTGCCTTCCGCCTCCTTGTCTGTACCCTTCGAACCTCGTTCACCACGCTGACTTCGTGCTCTAGCTCCATCTTTTGAAGCAAGTTGGACACGGTACAAAACAAGCCGCATTTGTTGGCGCCGTCGCTGAAAACAGACATACATAAGGCTTACTTACTGTATACTATAAACTTATCGTTCTAATTTTTTTTTTATTGTAATGAACACGTGTTAAAAATAAATATACTATCTGAAAATTGTTAACAATATGGTTGCATTGTACAAAAAAATTATATTTAAGAATATAATCAGGGCAGCATATGATCATTTTTACAGCGTTATTTCTTTTCTAAATCTGGGTCTTTTTGTTCAAAACCTTCCTCATCAGTGAAGGCGTCGGCCCATTACTAATAAAATAAATGTCTTTCAACTTTGCTTAATAAATACTTTATAACATACAGGCACTGGTGAACGATGGCTCCACTCGAAGCATCTGTTAGCTGTCCAACAAACTGGATTAAGTGGAGGAAACTAGCTGGAGAGTTCGGAACTTTGTTGCCGTCTGTCCAATCAGTGTACTGGACGTGTGTTATCGCCTTCTCCCTGCCATCCTATGGTGGTAACATCACAACAATAAACAAAGGTCCGTATTTACCAACCTATTCTTAGACTTAAGTTAAGACTAAGAATAAATACTACTTTATAACTGTTATGTTTGAAGTGTACTGTGATTTTGAATCGCACATGATATTCCTCCACTCTCATTACAGCATTCTGTATTTAGAACGATTTATAAACGTCATATACAACATTTTATCTCGGCATAATTAGAACAAAATCACATTATTTATTGAGTCTAAGTCTGTTCTTCTTTATTCTTAAGTCTAAGAACTTGTGTAATGCGACGATACATCCTGCGACGGGTATTATTTACACTGATACTGTATTATATTGTATAAACTTTCTTCAATATAGTTAATTTGTTTGCCATTTAATATGTCCTTCTCAATATGAACTTACTTATTGAACAAAATGCTCATAATTTGTATTGTTTTCTTGTGTGCATGTGTTTACCATTCAATACTTCTTACGCACCTTCTTGTACTTAACCGATAGTCGTCTCAGCACACAGTTGTCTCCCTTGTCGTCCATCTTTTGAGTCGTGACCTGGAAGTCACCCACCTTCAAAACCTGATTGTCCGCTGGATAGAAGACCCCCACCTGTAACATGGTTACTACCATGTAAGCTATAGCAATTTGGCCTTCCGGAACAGTGTTATCAAAATATGTACTTTAACAATGCATCTTTTTTATACAAACAATCGATTAAAGGCAAATAAATTGAAATTAATGGTATTTGACAAGTTTTAATTCAACAGTATTGTTGAAATTTTGAACACGACGAAACAAAACGAAGTTCATAATTTGTTATTAGTTTATCATTCATCTCGTTGAAAGGTAACGGTGAATATTTGGATTAAGACTGCGTCGCCACGATTATTAGCAAATAAACAACGCTAGTGTTTATAAACAGTTCACTTGGAGGATCAGAGTTTTTATTTTAAACGGTATCCAAAAACCGAACAGTTTCCTGACCCAGGGTGTAACTGAAGCTCAACACACAATAATACAACTATACCAGATATTTAAATGGCTGTTTTAATCGTTTATTATGAAACCATCTCCACCTTTAATGCGGCTTTAACAAAATGTTAAATATTATGAAATTCCAGATGCATTCACCGGAGAGATACTCATATTGCTATATCGATGTCCATTATATAAATCCTCTGACCGCATGCGTATATAGCACATTTCACAAACTGTACAACACGAAATAAGCACAGAATAACTGGGGTAATCAATTAAAACGTAAATGTTGATTCTACAAACTGAACTATATATATTGTATACAAACGATTCATATAAAACATTAGCTATCAATACATTGTCTGTAATGCGGTCTTCAAAGCTGACGATAACTGTGCAGTTTTCTTGGAAGACGAGAGTTAGAAAGTCTTGCACTGTCCCTGGTAATGGTGACTGCGCTGTGATGTACCGCTGTCTGACCTTGAAACTCTGTAACAATCAATAAGGATCATATTAAATATACACATTAACACATACGATGAGAATAAGTGCTGTAATTAGTATTAACAACAATATTCATATAACGTGGTACTTTATTTCTACTCAAGTACCATTCAGTCCTAACTTGTGACACAACTATAATTTATTGTAATAATTATACTTCAAAGTAACAGTATTTAATTTATCAAATCTGAAGTAATAGGAAAATACTGAAGGAAGGAACACTGAATAATAAAACTAATAGTCTTACGGTATAGGATAATTGAAGTATACATACATCCATGTACACCGCATTGATATAGTCACTCGTTTCCGAGCGACCAGGCACATATAGGCGTGGTCTGTGTTCGTTAACTAAGTAAATTAAAAGGTACATTATTTAATTCAAATATTATATCAAACACACCGGATTACGTTTATAAAATGTACACCGCAAAGCCGCTGTAAATACGTTATGTTTATCAGCAATATAATACAAATATACAGGAAACCAATGTTTAAAAACAGGTCCCCGGTACACGACTTTAACAATTAAGCGATCATGCACTTGTAATTCTATTGTATCCTTCTTATTAACTATATCTTAGCACAAGATAAAAACGCCGCTTAGGAGAAACATAAGGCTAATTGTAAAGCATGTTTAATTACTAACCCGGAATGTCTGCACCTTCTCTGTTTTTGTTGTTCAGTGTTTCATTACGTGTCAACGTTTTCATCTCGTCGTTGGTGAAATGGTTGGCAACAGAGACCAGTTGCTGAATATTCATGAAAGGTTTTGGCATGAATGTGATTAATTAATTTAAATACATTCTCATAGTAAAGCATTTTCAAAGATTCGGTTGATTTATAAGAAGCCGTAATAAAAGCATCTGGACTATATTTAACGACTCAATTTGTGTTATTCTGATTTATCTTTTGACAATGGTGAACTGATGTTAAGAATTTTGTATACGATGATTGTCATTCGATGGCATTACTTTTTATGCATTTGTTATACATTTGTCAAAACGTCAGTTTGTCTGTAACTATACTTTTCCTAGTTTACATCACCTTAAATTGCTTTTGCCTGTGGTCTTGACCCATTTTAGTCGCGGATTTTTGGAACTGGTCAGCAGAGATTGGCAAACATTCCATTGTCAGCGCATGCGCTAAAGCCTTGTGTAGGAACACGTATTGCTCCTGAAAATCGTTTTTACAATGGTGTTCAAGCCATGTGTTACACTTCACATACTTTCCGGTACGTATACGTAGAATTGCACAACAACAAACGTTGGCGTATGAATAAATTGGTTGAGGCTATTGTGGGATCATATTTTTTGAAAATCATATTTTTCACATCTTTGAAAAAAAACACATCTTATTCTTCACAGGTGTGAACATTGAGATCTTTTTTTCACACATCACAATCTTATTCTTCACAATTTCTGTGAAATTGTGTGCTCGCATCCAGTTTGTGATATGCAATGAAATTATATTCTTCGTTGATCCTCGCGCTTTCCGCGTTTGGACCAATCGCATTTTTCACACTTAAAACTGTGACAAATAAGATCCTTTTCTTCACAGTTATGTGAAAAATACGATTTGAGAAAAACATGATTCTACAAGGCTATGGACATAACAATACCACTATGATTTTCGTGTTTGAAAGATCATTACCCAGTTTGAATGTTCGAATTTGAGTTACGGTAATAATTGTATGACACATACATTTAATGGTTCAATATATATGTACGCTGAAACATGGATAATATGTTTTCCTATTTAATGTATATAATATTTGTTGTAGCTAATACTTGAAAGATGCCACTTTATTATGCTTAAATAATCTTATGATATTCCAGACGAACGCTTTGTTCATAAAACTTATAACATACCGCTGTCTGGACCATGTTGACCCTGTTTCTCCTCATGTTCAGCACACATCCATGTATCTCCACAGCTCCCTCCGCCTCGCCCTCTTGTATCAGAATGTCCAGAGCAATGTAGGTACCCGTACGGCCTATACCAGCACTGAAGTCAGATCAAACATGACTTAGATATTGATATGTCCTCGCGTATCAGCATGTCCATAGCAATGTAGGTCCCAGTACGTCCTATACCAGCACTGAAGTCAGATCAAACAAGACTTATAGATTGATATTGTCCTCGTGTATCAGCATGTCCAGAGCAATGTAGGTCCCAGTACGTCCTATACCAGCACTGAAGTCAGATCAAACAAGACTTATAGATTGATATTGTCCTCGTGTATCAACATGTCCAGAGCAATGTAGGTCCCTGTACGGCCTATACCAGTACTGAAGTCTGATCAAACAAGACGTATAGACTGATATGTCCTCGTGTATCCGCATGTCCAGGGCAATGTAGGTCCCTGTACGGCCTATACCAGCACTGAAGTCTGATCAAACAAAACTTATAGATTGACAATGTCCTCGTGTATCAGAATGTCCAGGGCAATGTAGGTCCCCGTACGACCGATACCAGCACTGAAGTCAGATCAAATAAGAGTTATGGATTAATATGTCCTCGTGAACCAGAATGTTCAATGTTGGTCCCCGTCCAACCTATACCGACAGCGGAACATTAGAATATATAGTTGGATCAACCGGAATATATAATATCACATTTACATTTGTCAAATAAAACATAAAATAAGAAAAAAACATTTGAGTGTTCAAGCAATTGAAATGCAAATGTTTCAGGTATGTTAAATATATGTTTAGACGAAAAGCTATAAAAGAATATTATCATCAGTTGATATACACTCAGAAATTATGTATTTTTAGAATATCTTAAAACACATATACAATTAGTGTTGAATAGTGTGTTGTAGTTGAATTTCTTTCAAATACACTGAGATAGTACTGAAATATATATGCACAGGCACGACATGCAATTTATTTATACAGTTTCTCTCAAATAAAGATACAATGTACCTGCAATGTACAAGGGTAGGTCCGTCCAACTTGGCGTTAATCTTCAACACTCTGTGTCGTAGTTCCAGTATTGCAGTAACATCCTCAGGAATTCCACTATCTGGCCAGGTCGTAAAGTGCAGATGGTGAAGTGTACGGGAGCTTGAGCACTGGTTAATGCCAACATCACACAGGTTTTATGTTTCACAGTTTGAAAATCACACTGAACCCCACTGCGTCAGCATTACAGCATAGTTCAAAATAATAATATAATCAATCGGGATGGTAGGCGACCAAAAGAGATACCTTAACGACCACATATAATTCCTCAACGATGTTCAAGACAAATATCCCGATTTCTACTCGATCAACACGTCATGCCGAGCGCTAGATGATCTATATTCAATAAACACAACCAGCTCGACAACCATCAGGCATCGAACAGACCAAATTGATTTGGCCGAACAGGGGTTGTCAGACAGCAATCAGGTATCTTGCGAGTAGAGGTCCCGTCAGTCAGGTTCTGACTTGCTCTTTATACCACCCAAATTATGTTACACGTGTCGCGTAAAAATCGGGCTTAATGCACAGTCCACACAGGCTATTCCGGGACGACACTGTCCACCTACAGTTGATATATGTTTAGAAGAGAGACTTCCTTGAAAGAAAATACGATAAAAGCGGAAAGTTTCGTCCCGGTTTTTGAACGTCACCCCTCGTTTCAACATGATTGCTTCCCATACAATTGCATAGCAATAACAATGTATAGTAATCTACACTCGATTTATTTACATGTAGACGGGGTAGAAAGCCGGATGCATGACGAGCAAGAGTAAAAACACCAGCTGACAACTGCAGCAAAGCAAGCCTTATCAGCTCTTGACTGCTTAGTCGACCGACCGATAGTTTGAACATGATATTCGGTAATACAAGAGGATACAGTTTTAATATATATATTTATTTATTTACTTACGCTGGTTAAATTAAACGTTCGCCGTGTAAATTCAGCATACACGTCTTCACTAAGCATCTGAACTGTCACCGATCCATACAGCTTTGTTGCTCCCAAATCCGGCCAGTATTTCTCACACTTTGTCTTCTATAAACACAAGAGTCTGACATTAATATAATCAATATTTAATACATTAATCGATACTTTTGTAAGCGTACGTATAGGTTATGTTTTCAAAGGAAAACGTGTATCACAGTGCGGATTTGTTATATACGACTAAAAAGTAGCACCATAACCCAGCAGAGTAGCATCGTATATAACGGAATATATACACATGCAGTTAAGCAATATTATTCCCTGAAACGTGTATTTCTACCGAAATCGTCGTTAGAGTAACTTTGGTGTTTATAAAACATATGTTTAATGTTCATATATATCATTGAAATACAATAAAACATGTCACATTTTGGTAAATATATTATAAATTGTAATAATTAATGTTAATTATTAATATAATTATAATACATAATTTTATGCACATAATGACATCATAGCTGATTGGTACCTCTTCCTCCTCGAGATTAGTCACCATGACTACCCTCTCCACCTTTTGTTGCCAGATCATGTTCCAGAACACACTGAAATCGCCCATCTGCTTCGACATTGGACCTGGATATTTTTTTAGTTTACTTGCAGCTATAACCAGTTAGTTTTCTTTTGCAATTGCAATTATCAACAAAAAATGTTACTACAATAAGCGTACGTCTTTACATATGTTCAGAGCGGCATGAAAATCTATTTGAGGCGTGTCGTGGGCTTAATGCATGTGCGTAAAGTGTCGTCCCGGATTATCCTGTGCAGTCCGCTTAGGCTAATCTAGGACGGCACTTTCCGCTTTTATGGTATTTTCTGTTTCAAAGAAGTCTCATCTAAACATAAACCAACTGTAAGCGGAAAGTGCCGTCCCATATTAGCCTGTGCAGTTCGCACAGGCTAATCAGGGACGATACTTTACGCTCATGCATTAAGCCCGGTTTTCCACGATACGCCTCATTTGTAGTAGATAAAAGGTTCCGATGATATATAAAACATCTGCATGACAATAAATGATAACAAGGTTTGTCTTTTGTCTACATTTAAGACAATTGGTAAGATTATTTCAACGTTTCAACCTTGACATTTTATTTGGAGTCCAACGGTGTCATTCTCATTTGTTTGAAAGAGACATTTACTGTATTCTTTGCCAAACCTAAAACAGTTTGGCTTGCTACAAACACAATTATTTATATACAGAAAAATAAATTAAAAGATGTATCTTGGGACTTGAACCTACGACCGCCGGGATGAAAAGTCTGTCGTTCTAACCTTTTGGCCATTCTGACTTACAATGACAGTAGTGAATATTTAACGCTATGTACGTGTTACATGTTTTCTAAAATACCGATGAAAAGCGTAACAAACGATTTATAATTTTACACATTTCAGTTAATGATTTTTCACAAACGATACTATATTTCCAATATATTTCTTTGTCAGTAGTCTTATATCTCTTGCTTATATATACTGTAATTTTCTTTTTGTGATCTATGACAAAAGGTTTAAAAGTTTCAATAAGCCAATCTGTGAACAGGCCCCTTTCGAATTAAAGGCGTACTAAATATTTGGGGCCAGCATTGCCACGAAAGCTGTGTTACCGTCTTACAGATCAGGGCCCGTATTCACCATCCCATTCATAGGCATAACATGTAAGAATAAAGAATATTCTTGAAACTGTTCTGTTCGTTGAACGATGTTAATTTGATACTTACTTGGTAGGCACCAACACAATTTTAGATTTTTTTATTTAGAATGATTAATTAATGACATAAGCAACATTGGTGCTCGAAATATTTGCAAATGCACACGTATTTTGCTTGAGAGTACGACTATTCTTTATTGCTAGATCTAAGAATGGGTTGTTGAATAAGGACCCAGAAAGCAAATGTTGCAAAATGGGAGGAATACACGTTGAAATATATTTGTCATTGTATGATATGTCCTGGTTAATACGCATAGTACTATCCGTTAATCAGTATGCTTCGTTTTGTAGACTTACCAAGTGAAGCGATATACGCATTCCTCTTCTTATAACCCTATAAATAAATACAAGTAAACTGTACAGGATGTAAATCATTAAAACCAAACTGCTTTTCGCTAGTTGTAAGGCTTTAATAACATACGAATCATTAATTTAATGCAGGCACGCACATTTATAAGACATAGTAACCAAATACATGAATTTTATTGACAGTCAAAACGTGAAGACTTTACATGACATTAACTTTCTATAACTTGAGGCAAATAAATGATGTGTGCAAAATACACATTCATGCTTCATTCTGTCTACAAATAATTGCACACAATTAGTATGTTTTCTACTTGGTCATAGACCGTGCATATAATTCAGTGCTACTTTTTATTTACGCTAAATTTGTGGCAACATATTCTCGTTTAAATATAATTTAAACTAAATATAAATTTGACATTTTCACTAGTTCCCAATATGTGTAATAATTACGATAACAGTCAATATAGTTTTGGTACATATCAACTTAACCGTCTCATATATACATTATCTTGGCAGGTATGAAACATATCAATCATACCTTTGCAGGTCATAAGTTTGCGAATAAAAGTTGCTACGGAAATTATACGAATAAAGAAAATATGTGCTATAACGCAAACCTTCCCACTACATAAATGATCTTTTATGCGTGAAGTTCAAGAGTCAATATTTAACCAGAATTTCACAAGTTAGCTAGTTGTCAACTCACGTCAATATAATTTGCATTGATGTAATCAGAGTCGCCTCCATTTACTTTCACTCTGGTCTCGTCATCTGAAATCACCCGAGCATACACAACAGTGTTAGCAATACAACACGTGGTGCAATTACCAGTTCACCCTAGAACCCATTGAGTTTTTAATGGGCAAGGCAGGTTTAATCACAGTGTTAAATACAGTCAAGTTGTTAAATAGGATTTTGTCGTTCATGAATGTATTTGCAATAACGCTGTGATTTATGTTAACCATGCATGAAGTTTTAAAGTTGTGGTTGAATTTTGCTTCAAAATTCAAATTATGTTTAAAGCTTCAGTACTGCCGCACAAGTACACAGGTAAATACAATTGCAAGGAAATAAAAAAAATACATAGGTTATGATCAACGTTATTGGTTTTTCTGTCGTGTCGTTTTTGCATCAGTGTGAACGTTTTGACTATGAATTACTTACATTACTTAACTTGCCCATTTTTCATACATTCCACATACATGTACTTACATGCATATATACCCTGGTATCTATTTTTCGCCACGTTTTCCTTTCTCCTCGCTACATCATAGCTTCTGGTAAGGCCGTATGGAAATTTCTATAGGATAATAAAACACATAATAATTACATGGGAATGCAAGATATATTTGTCTACAAATATTTTAAATTATAGTGCAATAAGGAAATCACTTGTAAATCATATATATGTTGCTATTGTCGGGGATAAATTAGAGAATACACCGGCTGTTTGGAAATATCGAATGAATCAATTTCAACGCGAATATAATGTTTAATTAGTGGCGTTATTTAACTTGATTCTACCAGAATACACCTGTTGTTTGGATATGAATAGTCTTCAACGCGAACAGCATGTTTAATTAGCGGCGTTATTTGACATAATTCTCCCTCAATAAACTCCTAGTTATTCAGAAAATATCAGTATTGCGCAACTACATGTACACATCAAAGCGGAGCTCAAAAGAAATAGTACTTTAAAGGAATACAAAACCAATTACATCAAAATCTTCCTCGAAATATTCACACGATTTAGAAGTGACGATTTCCATTAGTTGGTCCACAGCAATCTTCCTGTTCTTGATATCATCCAGCCCTATGTAGTAGACGTTTTCTTCCGGCTGTGCATGTTTGTTAGGGTTGCCTTGGTGTTTAGCAAGAATCCGCCTATCATCGTCATCTAAAAGTAAAAGGAATTTAAAACTTAATGACATTCCATCAGCAATAATTGTAGTGTAACACTTGTGAAAACAGGTACAATTCAACAAAAACAATGTCCAACACAAATAATTTGCGGCTAATCTTGAGCTCTTCTTCACTAGCGCACACTCAGTTTGCGACATTAACACACTTTCCTAGATGTGTGTCAACTTAGCAATAATGGCCCTACCCCTTTATTCTGGTGATTAAGATATTATTAACAGAGCAAAAAGTAGATGTTATTACGCTTCACCTTTCGAAGCAGCGTGGACATATTTCTTTCAAGTATCGGTCCATCGGTGAGTCCGTCCTTATGTCTGTTTGTTCGTCGGTATGTCGGTAGACCAAACGTTGTCTGGACAATACCTAGAGGACCCTTGGGTTTAGATTCTTCAAACTTCGTAGGATGGTTAGTTTTGATTAATATTAGATTCTTAGTGATTTTTGGGTCGTTGTGTCAAAAGCAAAGGTCAAACCAACCATACAATTGAGAAGAAATCATCAAATAATTGATAAACCTTGTCTTGGTACTTCGGCTGGTCACGACTTACAGGGGATCCCTTATGCCTTTGGGGTCCTTAAGTCTAGGTCAAGGTCAAACTGCCAAAACATGACATAAAAACACCAAATAATTATAAAGCCTTAACAGGGAAAAAACAACCATTAGGTACATTTTCTTTAAACTTGATAGGTTGGTAATGACTAGTAGAGGATCCCTATAGATTGTGAAGTTCTTGGGTCAAAGGTCAATATCAAACCAAGCAGGAGTTATAAACAAATAACCAATTTTGAATAACTGTAAAACCTTGTACACACCATAACTGTGCGTCCGTGGGCTTAGGTACGTCAAACTTGGTAGGTAGGATTGCTATGGCATGTATAGAATGCCTAATGATGTTGGGGTCTTTAAGTCAAAATTCAAGGTCAAACCGACAAACCGGTAAGTTGATTGGTAATTATAGGCAGAAGATCCAAAATGACTACTGGGTAAAATGCCTAGGTCAGAATGACTAAATGATGTAAAAACTGACATAAAGATGCAAAACCGTGTCCTGGCAATTACTACAAAACCCTTATGCCTCGGTTGTTCAAACATGGTAGGTAGGTTGGCCACGACTATTCAAGGTTCGCTATTGATTATTGAGTCCTTGGGTCAAAATTCATATTCAAATTGACACAAAAATTGACCCTAAGGTCTCGAGTTGTTAGATTTGGTTGGTAGGATGGTTATGTCTACAAGTAGATTCTTATTGATTTTTGAGTCATAATGTAAACGTACAAGGTCAAACTGACCAAAAGTTAAAGAAAACTTGTTTCATTTTAGTTGTCTTCCTTGCAATTTTGTTCAGAGGTTACTCTGGACCTAAGCGGGCATACCTGTTTTACAAACAGTTCCTGTTCTATAAGCATAGTTAGACAACAACATATTTAAAATTATATTAACGGTATGTGAGGCATTGGTAAAACGGACTATTCATCAAATAAGAATAGACTTGAAAACGCCATAATTTTAAAATCATAATGTTTATGATCGAAACTAGCAACATGTGTTTTTTTGACGTGGTCAATTTTATCTGCGTATATATAATACATAACACAGTTGAAAGAGCTAAAATATTAAATGTGTATAAGCCCAAGCAGTTAATCGCTTTGTGTTTATCCGAAAATCTTACTTCCTCCTTGCAAGGATGATCAGTAGCGACATATTGATATAATTCATATCCACTTATACTAGAAGTGACAACTAGTATAATTACACTGTAGAAAAAAGGGAAGCATTTTGATATCAATATCCGTTATCGCTTTAAAGGAGGCGTTTCGTTTACATTTAAAGAGTACGGTGACTAAATGTAGGTGCTTGACATGGATATAAAGTTCAGCTTAAGTCCTTGACTCCAATTTACCATTCAGTAAGGTCTATACAAATATCCATTGTAACTTGATTATGTTATTTTCATGTCATTGCAAATGCAACAAACATTACTGAAAGTGCAGTCTAATTGTGTCAAATAAATATCCGCCACCTGAAATGTCTCAATGTCGTGTGCACTTAGCATTATGAAGTTATCTGTTTCGATTAAAAATCATGAACGGCAACGGAGCTAAAAGCTAATTCATAATAATAATTATCGATAGAGAACTGACACAACACTGTAGTTTCAATGAAATAATTTTAAAATATATGTGCTATATGCGTATGCGCTGAAGAGAAGGTTAGTGTTAAATAAATATAATTCTAATAAGGTAAGCTTTAGAAAACCCGCACCGCGTATTGGCGCATACATGTAAATACACATATTGATAATTTTACTTAATAGTGTAAGCATAAGAAGGCAGACATGTGCCTAAACTCCTAAAATTTGAACGTAGGTCCCCTACACTTTAAATTTAAAAAGGTTAACCATCCATTTTAACAATAATGCAAACAATACCTATTTCAAGAACAGTTTCGTCGTTGTCAATCCTAACAGACACAGCTGATTTCGGAACAGCACCGCTTCGTCTGTTGCTTTGGTTGATCATTGAATTGTTGGTAAAACCAGATGTACACGTCCTCTCGATCGGTGCATCTGCTTTACATAATATCAATCAAAACTACAACTTTATCAGGATTCAGTTTAATATAGATGAATTAAATTACATATGAACCAATGAATACAAGACAACAATTGTACATATGAAAGCATACCTGGATGTGTTTTTTTTTTGAAAAGACCAATATACAAAAAATTTATTTCCTTTTTTTTTTGTCATTGGACTTTAGACTGCTGGCAGAACCCTAAGGATTTTAGTAGAGCTCATTTGAGAATTTACATCGTATGACCTACGTTTTGACTAGACAGTAAACAGTCTACGAAGCAATACACGCGTTACACCCAACGTATGTATACGTCCCGTTGGCTATTTTGGCCCGTTCTTGGTTATTAAACAGACTAGTTGTATTCACACTCCAGAACTGGGCATACAATACCTTGTACACGCTCCTCTATTCCGTCGATGGCGTGATAGTCGTTCGCATACCCTGGATGACTGCCGCTCTCAGCCTTTCTTCGCCTAACACCCAGAGCAAAATGTCGGTACTTTATATATAACTATTTCTGTTGTAGTTTAACTTATTAAAACTAATTAAGGCGTGTGTGTTAGACAGCACGTTAAATGAGTTGAAAGGAAATAGTTCAAACAAAAGCAATACAGTATTTATACTGTAGTCTCTGACATAATGCATTCTAGCTGTTTGAATTATAAGTCCCATTGGAATAATAAAACTGCTTCATCCGAGATCGCTATCATCTTAATGTGCACATATCTTAAATCTATGAAAGTAAGTACCTTTTTTTCAGAACGACCACGATAACCACTATTATCACGATAAGCGCCACGCCCCCTCCTATTGCACCAGCAATAATCAGAACAGGTGGATCACTCTTGCTGCCACTCCCACCAAAGTCTCCTACTTTCTTTTCTGTATAATTCGAAAATCTCATAAGTATTTAAATGCAACAGGCAATATTTTCGTTGAACAGACATTATTTGGTTAAACATGTAATTTTGAATTCGACATATTACAAGCCATTTACAATTCCGTGTGAAATTTACGGTTAAAATTGTTGATACAAAATTTTGTTTAGTTTACTGCTCTTAAATGATTAAAGTCTTTTTTTTAATTCGTTGTCTAATAAATCATGTTAGTCAATGCTTGTATTTCATTCGTAATTAAGGACTACTGTACACGCAAACAAATCCTTTTACATACCGCATTTAGTTCCAGTGAACCCATTAACACATTCACCACTACAGCTACCATCAGCATTACACACGGTAATCGAGCTATTTGTAAGGGTTGTACACGTTTCAGGACATTTCTGATCACACGTTTCACCATAATACCCAGGAATGCATCCTTTCTTACAAGCACCGCTGTTGTGGTGGCATGCACTGTCCACACAATTGTCACTACACTTATCCGAACACGTGCTACCATAGAACTTGGAAGACAAACATTCCATGCAGGCGCCTGTTTGGTTACATAAACTAGTTGAACAATTAAGACTGCATGATATGTTGCATGAGGCTCCATAGTACGTCTTGTTTGCACATTCGCTACATTCTCCAGTTTGTATTTCACATACATTTTCAAGGCAGTTATTAGCACATGGTATTTGACACAGTTGACCATGATGACCCTTTTGGCATAATGTGCAATATGTGGAATTCAAGCATGTAACGCACTGTTGTGGACATGAACTATTTTCGCAATAGTTTCCTTGAAATCCTGCAAGGCAACCAACACATTGTCCCGTATTTCTGTCGCAACCACCTGCGCAATTACTAGCACATGACTCACGGCACAAATCTCCGTAGTAACCCTCCTTGCATTGCAAACATCTATCCGTGGATTCGCAACCATTTATACAATTTGCAGAGCAGCTGTTATTACAATATGGTCCAAACCATCCTGTAGTACAATTATCACAGTGACCGGTGTATTGGTTACACTCAGAATTACACTGTTGATTGCAAAGTTCTTCACACTTATTTCCGCGATATCCTTTTTCACACTGGTCGCAATTCCCGGTTAGATTATTGCAGTCTACACATCTTACAGGACATTCTGATAAAAGAATGCAATGTCCAGTGTTTATTTCACACGATCCATTACATTTACAGTGATTCTCACACAGCCTTCCATATCTTCCGGGTGGACATTGGGTGCAATTTTCTGCGTTATCACAGTTAAAACATACACTTAAACACCTAGATCTGCATGTAACCCCGTAATATCCAATCTTACACTGACATGAACCATTGTCCTTAGAACATATATCACGACAATTCTCAGAACAATTATTTGTGCAATGACTGCTAAAATATCCATCAATACATGGGCATTCTGCTGTTTGAAAATTGCACGTGCCGTTCAAACACCCATCGCCACAAGGATTCGCACAGGTAGTAAGGTATTTACCTGGCACACACGATGTACACAGAACGGCATCTGTACAAGTGGCACAGTTTGAATATGAACAAGGTAAGCATGCTGTACCAAATAGATAATATCCATCAATGCAGCTGCCGCATTTATTTCCTGAGTCGCAACTATGACAAGGCTTTGTACATTGTCCGGCTGCTAAAACATAAACACATATATTTTATCAAAATGTACAACACGACTCACGCGAAACAGACATAGTTCGAAGAGTTTCGGCGATCGAACCAGAGGCGTGTCGACGGTGTAAAAAGAGTAGCCAGGTGTAACTATCAAAATAATTAAAACGCGTATTCAGTTGTACGCGCACTAGCCAGGGCATTGAAACAGTCGACAATTCATGATCAGGAACAAAGTAGTTTGATTCTTACATATCTATACGGTACGCGTCATTGTATCAAATTGTACATGTACGTGATGTTATTTTATATATGCCGTAAAGTGGAACAAACATACTTAAATTCAAATTTCAAACCAAACTCGAAATCTAAATATAATATTACCGAATTACGAAATAAAGTATCTATTAATTGAATTTATTGAAAGGTGCGTATGTACATGTTGGTGTATTCATACCTGCAGAAAGCGACCACTGTAATATGTAGCATAACACCACAGAGTATATATTCCACCGAATGTCGTGCCTAGGTACTTCCTTGTAACGAAACAACCTCATTTTGAGTTGTTACACTACTACACAACTGATATGTATCCCTTTGACCAATGAAGTCCAGCAAGAAATATACAATACAAGTTATGCAACATATTTTGCTTAAATATCACTGCAATTTATATAAGTGTGTATACTTTCATTCGAACAGTTTAAACAAGTGTACGGTTTGAAAACATGCATCACGTTAAATATCCGATACAAAAGCTGCCTAAAACGTTCTCGCTTCACTGCAATTTAAACCATTATTCAATAGTCCTACTTCATGTATGACTGAGTTTCTTTCAATAAACCAATTGTATACAACGCGGGTTTCTGAAGTGTGGGTTGTTAGCTATACGGAAGTTTTAAATGTACCACGCATTTAATAGAGAGGCGCCTACAATCTCGAATATAAGCTGTTGTAGGCTTAACCGAATAGTTAGTTCATTAGTGAATTAATAAAATATTCTGACATCACATACAATGAGTAAAAGTGTTTATAATTATGTTCAGTTCTAGAATGTATGTTGAAGATATGTTTATAACTTAATTTTAACCGCTTATGTTAGCAATTATGTAAATTGTAATCCCCAAAAGTATGCAACAGTTACTGGTATACATTCAACCATTGGTGCAAGTTTGCATTCCATAAAATTAGAAAATTTGGCAACTTCTATTGGCATTCAAATTTCCCGATGCATAATAATCTTAGCAGCTATGCCAAAAAAGGCATTTATGAAAATATATTGTGCATAAACTTCCATTAAGTATTTGCAACATTACCAAACATAATCCCACAACACTTTTGTTAATACGGTTACAATCATGTTACACTGTCTAAAATTCATAAAATGAATAATATTTTAATTTATAGCATCTTGTTTGTTTTGTATATTTTAAATTGAGTTTTGTTAAAAGGCAAAGCTTTTTCGCTCCGATAGATTAGTCTGCTGTCTTCCACAGAGAGTCCCTGGTAATAAAACTGATAACCATCATTTTTCACTGTATAGGTATATTCGGAGAATGTGTCACTGGTTATGCACATTTATTGTTAGAATGTCGGAATGGCATTAATATGTTTGTAGCCAAAAGCACGATATTAAAAGCTGGACAAAAGCATGCTTTGTCAATCCGGTTTCTTGCCAGACATATTTTGTTTTCATTTTCAGTTGAAAGTTGTTTTGACATTCCTAATATACTTAACTCGTACACTGTAGAAAGGGGCTGTTAGTAACTCTGTCTTGTTTTCACACATTTTAGCGTTTTTATTAGTGGCGTACGTTATATAATGGGGCTCAATTCATCAGCTGCACATTTGATAACAGATACAATTTAAAACTGCATGAATGAGAGTCAAAACCTAACACAACTACGCAATGTCGGTGTATACTTAAACAATTCATTTTTTTACGAAGCAACGTTGTCACATGTATTAGTAAATTATTGGATGCAGGATGCATAAAAATGAAGTTATGGGAATAATATTGTTTAACGTTTGACATTGTGTGAAGAAAAAAAAACATTATGATGTAACCATCTGTGTTTGATGGTTCTTGCTTGTTAACAAGAATTGACTTCAGTGACTTCATTTTTTTCACATAAGAACACGGAATGAGCGTAACTATCGTAATTTTCCAATAAAACAGATTGACCACTGTATCTCAGGTGGCATATGGTATCCCGTTCTAATTGCCCAGATTGTCAATGATTACGGGTCGGGTATTTCATTTGAAAGATGTTACATGGCAAAGAAGGTGCCGCATACAGTTTAATTTGATTTACTGGTTCTAATATACAATTTTAAATCTATTCTATATTCAACATATTTGCGAAATATTCTGCAAAACATGCCATAACGGGTCTCATGTACCAATATGGATATGTTATTTGGACGAATCGATATGTTTCATCTGATGTTATTACATTTTGATATGTACAACATTTTGCTTTTTTTTCGTAAACGCTGCATTCTGATTTGATAATCCGCCCACGTGACCTGTCATTCATACCCCGATGAACCGACAGCGTATGCAAATTACCTCTTAATTATTCATGCCCGTACTACTTTGTCATTCTTTATTTGTTAAAAGATGTCATTGTTTTCCGCGAACCTTTACGATGTTAACTTTCATTAGCTATTCGAAATGACATCATTGTTGTGCGCGAACATTAACGATGTATACACCATCTTTCCTAAACAAAATTACTGATTGTTTAGGATTTGTTGTTGATATTGCTTGAAGCCACATAATCTCGAATGGGCTATTCAAAGTGAATTGTTGCAAATGTAAGGTTTTGTTCCGTGGTTATGGTAAGGATAACGGGACTCTTAATGTTTAATCATAATTAATATAAATTTGATGCTGATATACAGGTAAACATGTACCTTGTACTGGCGCAGTGCCTAAATCCACCACATTGGGGGAGGGGGGTATTTTTACGACATTTTCAAAAGTAGTTTACCGATTGACATAAAAATTCACATAAATAAAGTTAGGTTAAAGTGCATTTGCTGGCGTGTTTTGGTTACATTCAAATATTTGGCAAATGAAAAATATTTATGTGATTGAAAACCTAAACAGTGTAAAAATGAGCGTGGGAATGCCTAAATGCGCCACCCCTCTTTAAAATATTCAAATTGTTCGAATTTGTATTTCTAAAAATAGCTCTGAAACTGAGGCCCTGCGTGCACGTGGGACAAATACATGTAATGAGGGTTTTGAGTAGCAATTCATTTTCGCTCTTAATATGCATTTTTTCCGAATTGTATTGTATGTAAATGCAAATGAGTAATGCTTATTGTTATGACGCACATGCTCACATGGACAAAATATTAAAAACACGCTAATTTAATTTTATCATGGACACTATACGGGACCTCAAAAGTCCGCAGTTTGAAATAGATATTCCGCATGCAGTTTGTTTGCATTTAGGGGTTATGTTCACAATGTTTCGATCAAATATTCATTTATGCACAAATCAAGATGAAAACTCGTCAGCGTTGTGAAGGGAAAGTATCAGATTTATCGAGATCAACAAAATAGAAAACGCTTATTCGGATGGGGGGCCGGTTTAGACACTGCGCTAGTAGGTATGTTAGTTTATTATACTATTATACGGATTTCAGACTGATACACGGCTGTCTGATATATTTTGCTACTCAAGCAACTATCATCAATATTAGTCCATGTTTGCATAAACGTGAATTTACTCGGAACTAAAGAGTCAATAATTAAAGTGAACATGAATCATACTCAACAGAACAAACAAAGTGATACAAAGAACGTGTATACTTATTCCTTGTTATCCGAATAAATCACAAAAACGTATTTTCAATGTATTTGCATCAACACAAACTTTGCTTTCGCGATGACGTCTTCAACGGAAAAATAAACCATCCTTACTCAATTATTGAAAATATATCTAAATGAATGCACTTAAAACTATGCAAAATCAGTTTATGCTTAGTTACAATCACATATACCAAATGTTAATTACCCTATACGCGATATTGACACGACATTGAAAATGTCAATTGCATTACACAACTCCAAAATGGCGTCTTAAATCGATTCATGCACTCTCCGACAAAATTGATCACTATGATTCATTTACATGTACTTTTTAATTACTCGAATATTTGAACGAACATGTGTGCAATGTGTATATTCGCAGTGACAAAACCCATGCATTTTTAAGAAATTAATCGAGTCATTTTTCAGAAAACAATAACTACATGTACATAAGCTTGTGTAAAAGCCATCTCAGCAAAATCAGCACTACATGTACTTCGGGAGAGGGGTGTACGGTGTCTAACACACAGATTGCAACTTGTGTTGTTTGACCATGGATCATTTAAGGTCAAACGACATAATAACCTACAAAAAAGGTTCATATGAAACAAGATTTTATATCACTGAAAAATGCCAAACTGTGACAGGGTCCAGGGTTTCCCGCAGGACTTCTTAAAGGCATGTCAGCATATCGGACACTCCCGCCTCGCAAAAATAATCGGATAGACGCCTCCACCGAGATCGTTTCTATTCGCCCCCCTTAGATACCCCCTCCCCCCGAAATAAGTCTAACCGTTTGACCCCGTCTCGAAATTGGCCGCATCAAACACATTTTTGTTGTAAGTAACTAAAAATCGCCGTATCTGATTGGGATCGTAGTTGGACGGACTACACTGTTCATTCACTTGTCAATCATATTATTAGAAGTGAGACCTTATCGACCAATATGGCGTTCGTATATGGCCTTTCGATTAGAGATAGAAGTAATTAGATAAAGGATTAAGGGTGGTCGCTGTGAAAATTAAGACACGTCGGCGTAATTTAAGCATGTCGGCAAATGACTAACTGCTATGAAGGCATGTCGGGTTTGACAAGCGAAACAGGCCTGCGGGTAACCATGCGGCCAATATTTATTAAAGTCCTTAACAGTTTTCATATGTCAAAATGTGAGGCTAGGTGCGTGTGCCAATCATAAAAATGTCCTGTGTAGCTTCAGTATTGTATTTAAAGCTCATACATATTCCTGTTTGTGTTTACGAGTCAGCGCGTCGTGCTGCTTAATAATCTTGTGGACATTCAATTATCTTAGAAAATAATACATCAAATTATATTTTTATTTCCCTGAATAACCTTAATATTTATGTAGTATATAGTTTAGTATATACTATTAACTTCTTGATTCATTATTAAACATAAGACTGTAAGAAACTTTAAATACCATCCATAACCTTCATTGGACTACTCTTGTTTTCCCTTCAAATGTAAAAACGTGTTGCTACTTTTGTATTAATAGACATGCAATTATAACTGCTATACCACCTGAAAAGCAATACTATTGGTCGAATGTATATTATGTATACAGCTTGGCCAAAAATTAATAATTATGAAGCTTTAATCATGTCTGCTCTAAGATGGTGTTTGTACGGTCAATATCATTCATCTAATACTTTAATAAATGTAAGGTGTTCTTACATAGATTTTGTGGTTGGCATATTGTTATAATTTTTGTCCGTCCCTTCAGGACTCTTACTTACCACATTGTTAGACCTGTGTTTGTATGCAAATAGAACTACACAAGTTAGATAGAGCATTACTGGATAGAACATTTAAAACATAGATACATCAGTGTACCAAATTGAAAATAAACAACAACAAACAAGAACATTAAAATAAAAAAGAGGCTCAGTGATTTAACAAATGTATGAATGAGTATAAAACATACTTTGTCAGATTTTGTCCCTTATTACATAATACCATTTCCTAACAATTATATTTAAAAAAATAACTCACCACGCGTGCAGCAGAAATAATGCCGCACAACTTTTCAATTGTGTTTTTTTTTCATGTCAATTAAGTTGAGCATGTTACCCATAGCCATTGTGAAGATTAATTTGCTGTATCGTTTTTCTTTCTTCACAAAACCTTCCTTGAAACTCGTTACATAAATCTCTGTAGTAACCCAACTTAAATTGCAAATATCTATCAGAGGAATCACATTCATTCATACAGTTTGAGGAGCAGCTGCTGTTACAGTAAAGTCCATAGCAGACTGTAGTGCAATTATAACAGTGACCATGGTATTGGTTACATCCTAAGAAAAATTGCCCAGGTCATACGTTTTCACAAACGTTTATGCCGTCCTAAGACAAATTTTTAAATACTTCAGGAAAAACTTGCTTGAACCCGATGGTTCAATACAACGTTATGTTTGACTGGTTAAAACTAAATGATGCCCATGTACCAAGCGGATCTCTAAAGCGAATGTTGGTGCTTGCGCAAAGGTTTATTTTCTCCAGGCTTTAAGTATCGAGGTGTCTACAAAACGTATATGTTTAACGTCTCGACTGTTGACATATGAGATAATTATTGAACATTATTATTGCCTAATATCATCATTGTTAGAAAATAATAACACATTTAAGGTAAAACTAAGCTCAAAACAAAATATAATTATATATAATAATGCCATCGAAGAGCCATTTATGTGTCCTTCCACACCTTGGAGAAAATATATCAGTAATTCTTTGCTTAGACACAGAAAATAAACCATTAAGATCTCTGTAATGGCTGTAATGGTTGTTCTTTACATTTCAATTATTTTAGCGGATTTTTAACACGATATTTTCAGTTTTATGTCAGAACTATTTTCTGTACAATGCGTAGTAATCGATGTTAGTCATAAACATTCCTGCTTCATGTTAGATTATGATAAAATGTGCCGTGGATTAGTTAAACTATTTAAACCGAAAACTGTTTGAATCTAGGCATTATCATGACAACGTGTTTACAGTACAACAATTTACTATGCTATTCGGTATATTCATGAGCAACGCAAAATCCAGGTTTTTAAAGTTGTTTAAGTTTAACTACAACTGGATACACCTAGTCGTTGAATAATGTTCAGCTTCTCAAAAAGTAAACACTCACTGCTAGATTTAAAGACGATTTTGGTAGTTTCTTTCTGCGCATCTTTTCGCGCATCAGTGGAGTTTATTTAAATCTTCCAAATGTGAAGTTTCTTGACAGATAATAATATTTATGAAATATTGTTTACACTGTAATTATCAACTGGAATCAAATATAATCATACTAATTACCATGATGATAGTAGAAGTGTTTTGTGACTCGATTTTTTGTGAATGTTTGTTAATACACTAAAAACGAAAGTAGGAACACGCAGCCTGAATATTTAACTCGCACATAGCTGTGAACTTGGTAGCGATGAATGTGAAACAGTTTTGACTGTAATCACTTTTAGTACATCGTTATAATTAACTCTTGTTACTAAAAAATTAAATATAAATATAATATATATCTATGAATTGTTATAAGTGTATTGACATAAATAATGACTGTCATTCCATCCTGTTTTACAGAAAATATCCAATACGCACATGTAAACTATTTATTATTTCTTAAAAAGAAGCACGGTGACAACTGTGTTTTCCTTTTTTCAGTCTATTAAGCATATAATGATGTATTAAACATAAAAAAATTTGGACATTTCACGGAACATATTTTTTGCTACAGTCAAAACGCTTTTATGTGATTACAAAATAAAGATTCTTTTTCGCAAAAAATGAATAAAAAAGCATTTTTGGCATGCATTATATCTTTTCTTCACCATGTAACGGATTGCTTTCTTACAATAAGCCATTTTAACCAAAACAATGTCGTCATCTTTGACAAATAAATGGTCAATACTATTTTTTTGCTAAAACAATATAAAAAAATGCATTTACGGGTAGGTCATTTACATGCATTTTCCAAAAAAATCTAATTCGGTGAACCCCATTTTTTATGGCTTTATTGTATTAGGTATTGAGCGGTCTGCAAAATATGCGAAAATAAAAAAAATAATGGAAGAGTAAAAAATGTAGAAATCGTATTTAAATTCGCGTATATTTATGATAAAAGTACGTATTGAAAATGAAAGTGCGTTCAGTTTTCCGAAACATTTTCTAAAAACATCATGTGCATACGTGTTATGATGTAAATAATAGTTAACACAGTCAAGACATTCAAACGCACATGTGTTTTCGTAAGCAATTCAAGATGATGTAAACTCGTAGATGCGCGTTTAAAGATCTACAGTGAAAAAGTGTTCTGAACTGGATTACTTATACTTATAAAGTATTTTCTATATCAATTATTCGGATTTAACAACACAATTGGATTAAAAGTCCGACACAATTTTGAAGAAAACGAGATGGCGAAGAATTAAACGCTAAACACTTCTTACAATAACACATTGGATACTTAAATACATAAGCGTGATTACTGGATATAAAGACTTTATATACACATAACAATATATAAGTATTTGATAAATGAACACAAGTTATTACTTAAATGTAATATATTGGATTCTTGTTGGATTTTGGAATAGGAGAACCGGCAATACATCAATTATGTAAACAATTGGAGACTACTGTTCATAGCAACAGTTAACAACAAGTGCATGTGTAATATGCTGGAATTAATAAAGAGCAAAGGATAAAATAAGTACTTAGGATGCTAAAATTAAGTTTGGACCTAGATGACAAGCTCCAGTGCATTGTAGGTAAAACTTGTACCCGCAGGGCATGGCTCTGTTCTAGTCTTATTGGCTCAATACGACTGCGGAAATTCCAAGCGAAAATAAGAGATAACACACCTCAATATATCAGAGAGGTATTCTTAACATTCGCTGTTATTAATCGTTACTACTTTTGTCTTTGGTAATTCGGTATGATAAATGGTGACAACACCTACATTTAAATATTGTTCAAATCGAACAATATTTAAAAATAAGTAGTTCCTCGCTGTGAGTGATTTAGAGATAAATTCAATTTATTTATTTGAAATGAGTGAAATAGAGAAAAATATCAGTGAGATATATCCCTATATCACTAACAGTGATGGACTTCATTTTTTGGTCCCGATTTAGTACAGTAAATGAAACGGAGCGTCATCGATGCCGGGTTCACAACAGTGAAATGACGTAATTATTTTAACGTCCCGACGTTATGATTCCGACGGTATTTTCCAATAAAATATAAAACAAAAGTTAATCAAGTATACAATAGAAAGAAAATATAAGGCGTGTTGTGGGAAAACTGGGCGTAATGCATGTGCGTAAAGTGTCGTTGTGATTATTTAGGACCGCACTTTGCGCTTGTATTGTATTTTCTGTTTCCATGAAGTCTCTTCTAAACATAAATCCACTGTAGGCGGAAAGTGTCGTCCTGGATTAGCCTGTGTGGACTGCACACGCTAATCCTGGACGACACTTTACGCACATCCACTAAGACCGGTGTTCCCACGACACGCATCATACGTACTTTTATACACAAATATTCTAGATTAATGTAGGTGTATAGTTGGTTTAAAGTGTGTTGATAACGAGGGCATAAACCATTTAATGAATATAGGAGGAATCGTGATTTTCTGTTTATAAATACGCTGCAATCGTCAATCATTATATATTGTCTGATTTACCAGTATCGACTCGCCAATGTTTATAACTGTTCTCAATTGCATTTGTACCGACTGTAAACTGAACAGCAGTATGACAACCAAAACGAGAAAAGTTAAGAAATTCTCTGTTACAAAGCTGTAAGTTATGTTGTTACAAGATTGTGGTGTGGGAAATGATGAACATTAAAAAACAGGGAATAAATCGGGGTCATAACTTTGTAAAGGACAATGAAACCACCCATGGTCCAGAATGAATCAAAGTAAAAGAACTGACGAATAAGATTAGACTCGCGCTTTCAAGAAATACATATTATACACTTTCTTTTCTCGGTTTAGACTCTTAACAGAAAAAAAATCTAAATGTCAACGGAACAACAAAACAGTTTCGACTATGTAAACCATTTGATCTTTTAAAGACGACTGCAAGCCAAGACATGGTGCGTTTAGTTAAAGTGACACAGCAAGCAATATAAATAATATTACACTGCTACTAAACGTCGTTATGTCCTAATGAGAATTGTGTGTATAACATTTAAGATAAGCTATATTTCCGATAATTGGACTCGAATGGGACATTAAATTAGTTACAATATTCACACTACGTTGGTAGCCAGGGTAGAATACGTATGGGACATATCCGGTGTAGCATCTAGGCAACAGTAGTCTGAGGTAGATTCTTGGCGTTTGCAGATCGAAATGAATTGAACATTTCTCATAATGCAATGTATTCATTCGCGATGTTAGCACAATCATCTATACAATTTCTGAATATACTCACAGGTAGATATATATAGATCATTTAAATATTAGCCCAATGAGATCGGGATAACTCTGTGACATTCCACTATTGGATGATGATGATGAGAAGGAGTATAATGAGGAGGAGGATGAGCATGATGATGAGCATGGTGATTATGGTGACGATGGAGATGCTTTTGATGAAAATGATGTTAACAATATCGACAACAATGAGGATGGCAGAAGAGTTACAATCGTATTGTATATTATGAAATATGTGTTGCATGTTTTTCTATTGTACTATTTTTATAAATGCATGTTTCAAGTGAAAGAGTTATAAGCTCTTTTACAATATGCAAAAGCATAATTTATTAAAGTACGTTACACCGCCATATGTAAACTACCTTTTTCAGTGACATTCTCCGCTACTCCAACAAACGACCTATTCTCGAACACATTCCCCCGAGAGTTGATATCTGCTTGAGGTCGCCTAGTGAGATTGCAAAACATGATTATTGTTTAATGCCATTACCAAACCAAATACCGGTAGTTGTTGGTGTGTGTTATTCAAACAGAGTTGTCGTACGTAAAAATTAATCAATTGACAAATACAATTAATGTATATATGCTTGAATCCAATTTCGTCCAGTATGCTGTTGTGTGGTCATGATAATTAAATGACATGATGACAGATCTTAACTAGTCGAGTCTTATACTACCTCATGTTCAGAACGACCAGGATGAACACGATTACAACATTTAGCGCCACGCCCTCGCCTACAGCACCCGCAATGATCGGCACAGGTGAATCACTCTTGCCGTCGTCCCCATCAAGGGCCTTCTAACTTCCTCTCTGTATAAATGGCAAATTTCACAGGTTGTTAACTGCAACAGACACTATTACCGTTAAACCGACATTAATACTGTCAACAATATAACTTTGAATTCGACAAACATCATTACATGCAATTCACAATAATGTACGAATTTCATTTTTACAATTGTTGTTTTACAATTCGTTTTACTGCGCTAAAATGATAAAAGTCTTCGTCTTGATCCGTTGTCTAAAATATAACTGAATACACTTTTTCTTAAATGATAAACGTCTTCGTCTTGATCCGTTGTCTAATACATAACTGTATACACTTTTTCTATTTTATACGTAATGTAGGACTACTGTACATACGCATACAAAATCCTTTAACATACCGCATTTCGTTCCAGTAAACCCATTAACACATTCACCACTACAGCTACCGTCAGCATTACAAACAGTAATTGTGCTATTTGTAGGGATTGTGCACGTTTCAGGACATTTCTGATCACACGTTACACCATAATATCAAGGAATGCACCCTCTCTTACAAGCACCGCTGTTGTGGTGACATGCACTGTCCACACAATTGTCACTACACTTATCCGAACACGTGCTACCATAGAACTTGGAAGACAAACATTCCTTGCAGGCGCCTGTTTGGTTACATAAACTACTTGAACAATTAGGACTGCATGATACGTTGCATGAGGCTCCATAGTACGTCATGTTTGCACATTCGCTACATTCTCCAGTTTGTATGTCACATACATTTTCAAGGCAGTTATTAGCACATGACACATCTGACCATGATAACACTTTTTGCATAATGTGCATGTGTAATTCAAGCATGTTTCGCACTGTTGTGGACATGAACTATTTTCGCAATAGTTACCTGAAAAACCTGCAAGGCAACCAACACATTGTCCCGTAATTCTTTCGCATCCACCAGCGCATTTACTTGCACATGACTCGTGTCACAAATCTCCGTAGTAAGCCGCCTTGCATTGCCAACGTCTACCTGTCGACTCGCACCCACTCATACAGTTTGCAGAACAGGTGCTGTTACAATATAGTCCATACAATCCTGTGGTATAATTATAACAGTGACCGGTGTCTTGGTAACACTCGGAATTACAATGTTGATTGCAAAGTTATTCAAACTTATTTCCACGATATCCTGTTTTACACCGGTTGCAATTCCCGGTTAGATTATTGCAGCCTACACAGCTTACAGGACATTGTGTTGAAATAATGCAATTTCCAGTGTTAATATCACACGATCCATTACAATGTTCTGCACAGTAATTCACACACAGCCTTCCATATTTTTCGGGTGGACATAACACATACAATTTAAAACTGTATGACTGAGAGTCAAAACATAACACAACTACGCAATGTCGGTGTATATGTAAACCATGTGTGTTTGATGGCTCTGGCTCGTTAACAAGAATTGACTTCAGTGACATCCATTTTTTTTACATAAGAACACTGAATGTGAATAACTATAATAATTTTCCAATAAAACATGTATGACCACTGTATCTCAGGTGGCATATGTCATCCGGCTCTAATTGCCCAGATTGTCAATGATTACGGGTCGGGTATTTCATTTGAAAGATATCACATGGCAAAAGAGGTGCCGCATACAGTTTAATTTGAATTACTGGTTATATTATACAATTTTAATTCTATTCTATATTCAACATATTTGCGAAATATTCTGCAAAACATGCCATAACGTGTCTCATGTACCAAATTGGATATGTTATTTGGACGAGTTGATAAGTTTTATCTGATGCTATGTTATTGCATCTTGATAATTACAACTTTTTGCTTTTTTTCGAAAACGCTTCATTCTGAGTATAATCCGCCCACGTGACCTGTCATTCATACCCCGATGAACCGACTGCGTATGCAAAGTACCCCTTAATTATTCATGCCCGTACTACTTTGTCATTCTTTATTTGTTAAAAGATGTCATTGTTTTCCGCGAACCTTTACGATATTTACTTTCATTAACTATTCGAAATGACGTCATTGTTGTGCGCGAACGTTAACGATGTATACACCACTTTCCTAAATGAAATTACTGATTGTTTCGGATTTATTGTTAATAATGATTGAAGCCACATAATCTCGAATGGGCTACTCAAAGCGAATTGTTGCAAATGTAAGGTTTTTTTCCGTAGTTATGGTAATGATAACGGGACTCTTAATGTTTAATCATAATTAGAATAAATGTGATGTTAATATACAGGTAAACATATACCTTGTACTGGCGTAGTGACTAAATCCGCCACATTTGGGGGGTATTTTTACGACATTTTCAAATGTTGTTTACCGATTGTCATAAAAATTCACATAAATAAAGTTAGGTTAGTGTGCATTTGCTGGCGTGTTTTGGTTACATTCAAATATTCGGCAAATGAAAAATAATTATTAAGATTGAAATCCTAAACAGTGTAAAAATGAGCGTGGGAATGCCTAAATGCGCTACCCTTCTTTACAATGTTAAAATTGTTCGAAAATGAATTTTTTTATGAATTCTGTTTTCAAAACAACTTCTCTAGACAAAGCTCCCACTTTTGTTTGTTTAAGATTCCTTTTCTAGTGCTAAAAAACACGGTGTCCGAAGTTGCATGAGGAAAATCGTAGATCAGGGACCGTCACATTCTTATTCGCATTTGACTATTGTTCTTATTTAATTTTCTTTACTACACACCTCGTTGTCTGTTGTTAATAAAATGTTTCAGTTTAGTTTAATACTCATTTGTATTTCTAAAAATAGCTCTGAAACTGAGGCCCTGCATGCACGTGGGACAAATACATGTAATGAGGGTTTTGAGTACCAATACATTTGCGCTCTTAATATGCATTTTTTTCGCATTGTGTTGTATGTAATGCAAATGAATAATGGTCATTGTTATGACGCACATGCTCACATGGACACAATATTAAAAACACGATAATTTAATTTTATCATGGACACAATACGGGAACTCAAAATTGCGCATGCGCTCTTTGAAATAGATTCTATGCATGCAGTTTGTTTGCATTTAGGGGTTATGTACACCATATTTCGATCAAATATTTATTTATGCACATATCAAGATGAAAACTCGTCAGCGTTGTTAAGGGAAAGTATCTGATTTATCGAGATCAACAAAATAGAAAACGCTTATTCGGATGGGGTGGTGGATTTAGGCAAGTGGCAGATTTAGGCACTGCGCTAGTAGGTATGTTAGTTTATTATATTATTATTCGGATTTCAGACTGAAACACAGCTGTCTGATATATTTTGCTATATCAGGCAACTATCATCATTATCAGTCCATGTTTGGATAAACGTGAATTTACTCGGAACTAAAGCGTCAACAATTTAAGTTAATATGCATCATACTGAACAGAACAAACAAACGGATACAAAGAACGTGTATATTTATTCTTTGTAATCCGAATAAATCACAAAAACGTATTTTCAATGTATTTGCATAAACACAAACTTTGCTTTTGCGATGACGTCTTCAATGGAAAAAAT
Organism: Congeria kusceri; assembly: GCA_027627225.1. Taxonomy (NCBI): domain Eukaryota; kingdom Metazoa; phylum Mollusca; class Bivalvia; order Myida; family Dreissenidae; genus Congeria; species Congeria kusceri. The sequence goes on along the minus strand of CM051039.1, from coordinate 38,737,897 downwards.
TAACCATCCTTACTCAATTATTGAAAATTTATATTTAAATAAATGCACTTAAAACTATGCAAAATCAGTTTATGCTTAGTTGCCATCAATTAAACCAAATGTTAATTACCCTATACGCGATATTGACACGACATTGAAAATGTCAATTGCATTACACAACTCCAAAATGGCGTCTGAAATCGATTCATGCACTCTCCGACAAAATTGATCACTGTGATTCATTTACATGTACTTTTTAATTACTCGAATATATGAACGAACATGTGTGCAATGTGTATATTCGCAGTACCAAAAACCCATGCATTTTTAAGAAATTAATCGAGTCATTTTAACAATAACTATATGTATATAAGCTTGTGTAAAAGCCATCTCAGCAAAATCACCACTACATGTACTTCGGGAGAGGGGTGTACGGTGTCTAACACCCAGATTGCAACTTGTGTTGTTTGACCATGGATCATTTAAGGTCAAACGGCATAATAACCAACAACGTAGGTTCATATGAAACAAGATTTATATCACTGAAAATGCCAAACTGTGACAGGGTCCACGGTTTCCCGCAGGACTTCTTAAAGGCATGTCAGCATCCCGGACACTCCCGCCTCGCGAAAATAATCGGCTAGAACCCTTCCCCGAGATCGTTCCAATCCGCCCCCTTAGACACCCACTCCGAAATAAGTCTGACCGTTTGACCCCATCTCGAAATCGGCCGCATCGCCTCACCCCACCTCCCTGAAATCGGCCGCAACGCTCGACTCCCACCTGCCTGAAAGCGGCTGTAACGCTCAACCCCACCTGCCTGAAATAGCCCGCATCACCCGACCCCACCTCCCCGAAATCGGCTACAACGATCGACCCCACCTCCCTGAAATCAGCTACAGCGCTCGCCCCCTACCCCCTTACAGAAATAAGCCGCATTGCCCGACCCCGCTTCCCCGAAATCGGCAGTACCGCTGGACCCAGCCTAAACCTTGAACAGCATCTCTCCCAACATAGGCTGCTGCAATACAGCTTCAAAAGCTCTCTTATTCATTTTCTTATTTCTAAAAAATAATCCAAAGCTCATTAAGAATAATCACCATCTGAATCGAGTAATAGTACATGTATTATGGATCCGTCCTGATTCGCGGGTGATTTAATGTCTAATTATGCAGTAATGGAGAAATGCATTATCTTAAATAGGGATTGTTTTCAAAGACTTTTTCCTATTTCATTAATCGTTTTCGGATGCGAACAAATCAATCATTATCTTTTATACTTCAAATGCAAAAACTTGTTGCTACTTTTGTATTAATAGACATGCAATTATGACTGCAAAACCACCTGTAAAGCAATAATATTGGTCGAATGTATATTATGTATACAGCATGGCCAAAGTTTAATATTATGAATGCTTTAATCATGTCTGTTCTATGATGGTGTTTGTACGGTCAATAACATTCATCTAATACTTTAATAAATGTAAGGTTTTCTTACATACGTTTTGTGGTTGGCATATTTTTATAATTTTTGTCCGTCCCTACAGGATTCTTATTTACCACATTGTTAGACCTGTGTTTGTATGCAAATAAAACTACAAAAGTTAGATAGAGCATTACTTTATACAAAATTTAAAACATAGATAAATCAGTGTACCAAACTGAAAAAAAATTCAAAAACAAATAAGAACTTTAAAATAAAAAAAGAGGCTCAGTGATTTAACAAATGTATGAATGAGTAATAATGATACTTTGTCAGATTTTGTCCCTTATTAGCTAATAGCATTTCCGAACAATTATATAAAATAAATAAATCGGCACGTGTCCAGCAGAAATAATGCCGCACAACTTTTCAATTGTGGTTTCAATCGTGTCAAATAAGTTGAGCATTTTACCCATAGCCATTGTGCAGATTAATGTGCTGTATCTTTTTTTTCACAAAACCTTCCTTGAAATCCTGGAAGACATCTTCCGCACTTCCCAGTAACGTTATCATAGCCACCTGCGCAATTACTAGAACATAACTCGTTTTATAAATCTCTGTAGTAAGGCAACTTAAATTGCAAATATCTATCAGAGGAATCACATTCATTAATACTGTTTGAGGAGCAGCTGCTGTTACAGCATAGTCCATAGCAGACTGTGGTGCAATTATAACAGTGACCATAGTATTGGCTACATACTAAGAAACATTGCCCAGGTCATACGTTTTCACAAAAGTGTATGCCTTCCTAAGACAAATGTTCAAATACTTCAGGAACCCGATGGTTCAATACAACTTTACGTTTGACTGGTTTACATTAAATGATGCCCATGTACCACGCGGATCTCTAAAGTGAGTGTTGGTGCTTGCGCAAAGGTTTATTTTCGCCGAGCTTTAACTATCGATGTGTCTACAAAACGTATAAGTTTAACGTCTCGACTGTTGACATATGAGACAATTATTGAACATTATTATTGCCTAATATTATGCATGCTAGAAAATAATAACACATTTAAGGTAAAACTAAGTTCAAAACAAAATATAATTCTATATAATAATGCCATTGAAGAGCCATTTATGTGTCCCTCCACACCTTGAACAAAGATGTCAGTATTCTTTGCTAAGACACAGAAAATACACCATTAAGATATCTTTGCTACAAGGTAATGGTTGTTCTGGTGTAACATAGTGGGCAATGCCACAGACAAGTGCAAACGATTTATATAATAAAAAGAGGATATTCTGTTGCTGTCGTTGTGATAACGCCCGATATCATCACCGGAAAGGGAGACGATTGATATTTTCACAAGCGCTTGCGCGAGTAAAAATATGTAAATTGTATCCATTTCCGGTGATGAAATCAAGCGTAATCACACCGAAACCAAACACATTTTCTTTTTATTTTAATGCTATTGAATATTCTTTACATTTCAATTATTTGAGCGGATTTTTAACACGATGTTTCCAGTTTTATGTCAAAACTATTTCTCTATAATGCGTAGTAATCGATGCTAGTCATAAAAATTCCTGCGTCATGTTAGATTATGATAAAATGTGCTGTGAATTAGTTAAACAATTTAAACCACAAATTGTTTGACTCTAGGCATTATCATGAAACCGTGTTTACAGCATAACAATCTACTATACTATTCAGTATATTCATAAAGAACGCAAAATCCAGGTTTATAAATTTGTTTAAGTTTAAATACAACTGGATATACCTAGTCGTTAAATAATGTTCAGCTTCTCAAGAAGTAAACACTCACTGGCTGATTCAAAAACAATTTCCGTAGTTTTTTTCTGACCATCTTTTCGCGCATCAGTGGAGTCTATTTTGAATCTTCCAAATGTGAAGTTTCCTGACAGATAATAATATTTATGAAATATTGTTTACACTGTAATTATCGACTAGAATCAAATATAATCATAATAATTACCATGATTATAGTAGGAGTGTCTTGTGACTCGATTATTTGTGAATGTTTGTGAATACACTGAAAAGTAGGAACACGCAGCCTGAATATTTAACTCGCACATAACTGTGAACTTACCAGCGATGAACGTGAAAGAGTTTTGACTGTAATCAAGTTTAGTACATCGTTATAATCAACTCTTTTTACTAAAAAAAGTACATATAAATATAATGTATATCGATGAATTGTTATAAGTGTATTGTTATAAATAATGACTGGCATTCCATCCTGTTTTACAGAAAATATCCAATACGCACATGTAAACTATCTATTTTTTCTCGAAAACAAGCACGGTGACCTTCTGTTTTCCTTTTTCATGTCTATTTAGCATATAATAATGTATTAAATATATAAAAAATGGGACTTTCCACGGAACTTTTTTTTTTCTACAGTCAAAACCAAGCTTTTATGTGATTGCAAAATGTAGAATCTTTTTCGCAAAAAAATGGATAAAAAAGCATTTTTGGCAAACATTATATCATTGTTTTCACCATGTAACGGATTGCTTTCTTAAAATAAGCCATTTTAACCAAAAAAAATTCGTCTTGTTTTACAAATAAATGGTTAATACTATTTTTTGCTAAAATAAAAACAACAAAAATAATGTAAAACATGCATTTACGGGTAGGTCATTTATATGTATTTTCCAAAAAATCTAATTCGGTGACCCCCATTTTTATGGTTTTATTGTATTAGGTATTGAGCGATCTGCAAAATATCCGAAAATAAAAAAAAATCATGGAAGAGGGAAAAATGCAGAAATCGTCTTTAAATACGCGTATATTCATGATAAAAGTACGTATTGAAAATGAGAAAGTGCGTTCAGTTTTCCGAAACATTTTCTAAAAATAGCATGTGCATACGTGTTATGATGTAAATAATAGTTAACACAGTCAAGACATTCAAACGCACAGGTGTTTTCGCAATCAATTCAAGATGATGTAAACTCGTAGATGCGCGTTTAAATGTAAAACAACACAATGTCTACAGTAAAAAAGTGTTCTGAACTGGATTACTTATACTTATAAGCTATTTTCTATATCAATTATTTGGATTTAACAACACAATTGGATTAAAAGTCAGTCAAAATTTTGAAGAAAACAAGATCGTGGAGAATTAAACGTTGAACACTTCTTACATTAAAACATTGGATACTTAAATACATAAGCGTGATTACTTGATATAAAAATTCAACATACACAAAACAATATATAAGTATTTGATAAATGAACACAAGTTATTACTTAAGGGTAGTATATTGGATTCTTGTTGGATTTTGGAATTGGAGAACCGGCAATACATCAATTATGTAAACTATTGGAGACTACTGTTCATAGCAACAGTTAACAACAAGTGCATGTGTAATATGCTGGAATTAATAAAGAGCAAAGGATGAAATAAGTAAATAATAAGCTAAAATAAAGTTTGGACCAAGATGACGAGCTCCAATGTCTTGTGGGTAAAACTTGTACCCGCAGGGCATTGTCTCTGTTCTAGTCTTATTGGCTCAATACGACTGAGGAATATCCCAGAGAAAATACGGGATAACACACCTCAATATATCAGAGAGGTATTCTTAACATTTGCTGTTATTAATCGTTACTACTTTTCTTTTTGGGAATTCGGTATGATAAATGGTGACAACACCTACAATTAAATATTGTTCAAATCGAACAATATTAAACAAAAAGTAGTCACTCGCTGTGAGTGATTTAGGGATAATTCAATTTATTTATTTAAAGTAGTGAAATATAGAAAAATATCAGTGAGATATATCCATATATCACTAACAGTGAGGGACTACGTTTTTTGGTCCCGATTTAGTACAGTAAATGAAACGGACCGTCATCGATGCCGGGCTCACAAGTGTGAAATGACGTAATTATTTTAACGGCCCGACGTTATGATTACGCTATATTTTCCACTAAAATGTAAAACAAAGGTTAATAAAGCATTACATAGAATGAAAATGTTTTCGGTGTGATAATGCATTATATCATCACCGGAATGGAAGACAATTTCTATATCAGGGTTTCCCGCAGGCCTGTTTCGCTTGTCGGGCCCGACATGCCTTCAAAGCAGTTAGTCATATGCCGACATGCTTAAAACACCGACATGCTTTAATTTTCAAAGCGACAACCCTTAATCCCTTTATCTACCACACTAATCTTTAAGCACATGATCGATAAGGTCTAACTTCCAACAGCGTCATTGACAGGTGACTGAACTGTGGAGTCCCGACCACAATGATCTCATTAGCCAATTAAATACGGCGATTTTTAGAGCGGAGTTAATACCCTACTAACAACCAAAACCGTGTTTGACATCAAATACTAGCGTTGGCGGGAAAGTGAACAGGCATTTTACAACATTTGATTATTATATTGAACGTTTTATTTTATCCCGGTAATTCCCTTATCCAGTTCATAAATTAAGAAGCCAAATTATGGAAAATAGCGCCTCATTTAATAATACAATTTAACGTCGTCAAATGTAATTTTGTTCTCATAAACACTGCAATAAGGCACGTGACCAGTACACGTACGTTTTTCATGAGGCGTCCGTGACCTTGTGCATGGCAATTTTCTTACGCTTTTGTAGCAGAACACGCTTTCTAAATTGACATACACGTCCGTGTTTACGTCGATTAGGAACCGCATATTCAAGTATTTAAAAACAACGGTGATTGTTTCGGCTTTAATGTCCTCATGTAGTATAACTGTTATTATTTATTGATTTATTTTGCATCAGAAAACTATTTATGAAATTTAAAAAAACAACAGTTCTTTGAAAAAAGGAGCGATCATGACAGAATTTCAAGGCGGAAACGAGCTAGGCTTTTCAACGAATCTGAATACCATGCATGATTGAAATTGAATTCCATAAAAAATGCTATCTAGTATTTTGATGTACAGTGCCTCCAAAGGAGTAAGGTCAACACGTTTTTATTCACTTTAGAAAACCGCGGTAGTTGGGAGTTTAGTAGGAGAAGTATTTTTAATAGTTTAAGTTTTATAAAAGTCAGTATCTTCAAATTATAGATAATTCAAAGAGAGGTGCTGGTCGAACAATAGGCTAGGTAGTTAAGCGATAAAGGGCGGTTGTTAAAGCGATACTGCCGATTTGACCGCCGCCGGGATTACGAACGTTGTAACCGATTTCGGAAAGGTGGGGTGGCGCGATGCGGCCAATTTTGAGGAGTTGGATTCGAGCGGTTCAGCCAATTTCGGGAAGGATGAGTCGATCGTTGAAGCCAATTTCTGTGAGCTTGGATTCGGCTATGCGGCCGATTTCGAAGAGGTGGCGGTCAAACGGAGCGGCCGATTTCAAAAGTGTGGGGGGGTGTCTAAGGGGTCGGATTGGAACGATCTCGGAGGGGGGGGGTTCGAGCCGATTTTTCTCGCGGTTCATGGTGTCCGGGATGCCGACATGCCTTAAAATAATCCTGCGGGAAACCCTGAATATTTTAACTCGCGCTAGCGTTCGTGAAAATATAAATTGTCTCCCTTTCCGGTGTTGATATCACGCGTTATCACACCGAAAACAAATAAATATCCTCTATTATCTCACTGATATTTCTATATTTCACTATTTAGCATTAAATACGTATTTTCATATAACGAAATGTTCATTCATACATAAACAATGTGACATATAGTTCATTAGATAAGCCACTCCCAATCACTGTCGTACACATTAGGTTTCTTATAGTAGAAATATAAATATAAGGCGTGTTGTGGACAACCGGACGTAAAGTGTCGTTCAGATTATATAGGACGGCACTTTGCGCTTGTATTGTATTTGCTGTCTCAATGAAGTCTCTTGTAAACATAAATCCACTGTAGGCGGAAAGTGTCGTTCTGGATTAGCCTGTGCGGACTTTACGCACATGCATTAAGACCGGTTTTCACACGACACGCCTCATACGTACTTTTATATACAAATATGCCAGATTAATGTCGGTGAATAGTCGGTTTAAAGTTTGTTGATAACGAGGGCATACACCGTTTAATGAATATAGGAGGAATCGTGATTTTCTGTTTATAAACACGCTGCAATCGTCTTTCATTATATATCGTCTGAATTACCAGTATCGACTCGTCCATGTTTATAACTGTTCTCACTTGCATTTGTTCCGACTGTAAACTGAACATTAGTATGTCAACCAAAACGAGAAAAGTTAAGAAATTCTCTGTTACAAAGCTGTAAGTTATGTTGTTACAAGATTGTGGTGTGGGAAATGAGGAACATTAAAAAGCAGGGAATAAATCGGGGACAAACCTTTGTAAATGACAATGCAACCACTCATGGTCCATAATTAATCAAAGTAAAAGAACTGACGAATAAGATTAGACTCGCGCTTTCAAGAACTACCAATTATAAACTTTCTTTTCTCGGTTTAGACAATTAACAGAAAAAAATCCAACTTTCAACGGGAGAACGAAACAGTTTCGACTATGTAAACCATTTGATCTTTTAAAGACGACTGCAAGCTAAGACATGGTGCGTTTAGTTAAAGTGACACAGCAAGCAGTATAAATAATATTACACTGCTACTAAACGTCGTTATGTCCTAATGAGAATTGTGTGTATCACATTTAAGATAAACTATATTTCCAATAATTGGAATCGGATGGCACATTAAATTAGTTTCAATATTCAAACTACGTTGGTAGCCAGGGTAGAATACGTATGGGACATATCCGATGTAGCATCTAGGCAACTGTAGTCTGAGGTGGATTCTTGGCGTTTGTTTGTAGAAGCTGTGTCACCTGCAACATTCAGATCGAAATAAATTAAACATTTCCCATAATGCAATGTATTCATACGCGATCTTACCAAAATCATCTATACAATTTCTGAATATATTCATAGGTAGATATATATAGATTATTTAAATATTAGCCCAATGGGATCGGGATAACTCTGTGACAAACCACTCTACGATGATGATGATGAGGATGATAAGCATGGTGATGAGCATGGTTATGAGCATGGTGATGATGGTGACGATGGAAATGCTTTTGATGAAAATGATGTTAACAATATCGACAACAATGAGGATGGCAAAAGAGCTAAAATCGTATTGTATATTATGAAATATGTGTTGCATGTTTTTCTACTGTACTAATTTTCTAAATGCATGTTTCAAGCGTAAGGGTTATACGCTCTTTTATAATATGCAAAAGCATAATTTATTAAAGTACGTTACATCGCCATATTTAAACTACCTTTTTCAGTGACATGCTCCGGTATTCCAACAAATGAGGTATTCTCGTACACATTCCCCCGAGAGTTGCTATCTGCTTGAGGTCGCCTAGTGAGATTGCAAAACATGATTATTGTTTAAAGCAATAACCAAACCAAATACCGATAGTTGCAGGTGTGTGTTATTCAAACAGAATTGTCGTACGTACAAATTAATCATTTGACAAATACAATTAACGTATATATGCTTGTATCTAATTCCGTCCACCGTGCTGTTGTGTTGGCATCATACTGAAATGACATGATGATTGATCTTAACTAGCCGAGTCTGATATTACCTCATTTTCAGAACGACCAGGATGACCACGATTACAACACGTAGCGCCACGCCCCCTCCTACAGCACCCGCAATGATCGGTACAGGTGGATCACTCTTGCTGTCGTCCCCATCAAGGGCTTTTACTTTCCTGTCTGTATAAATGGCAAATTTCACAGGATTTTAACTGCAACAGACAATATTACAGTTAAACCGAGATTTATACTGTTAACAATATAACTTTGAATTCGAGAGACATCATTACTGGCAATTTACAACTATGTTTGAATTTCATTTTTACAATTGTTGTTTCACAATTCTTTTTACAGCGCTTAAATAATAAAAGTATTTGTCTTGATCCGTTGTCTGATATATAACTGTATACACTTTTTATGTTTTATACGTAATTTTGAACTACTGTACATACGCATACAAAATCCTTTTACATACCGCATTTCGTTCCAGTGAACCCATTAACACATTCACCACTACAGCTGCCGTCAGCATTACAAACAGTAATCGTGCTATTTGTAGGGGTTGTGCACGTTTCAGGACATTTCTTATCACACGTTTCACCATAATACCCAGGAATGCATCCTTTCTTACAAGCACCGCTGTTGTGGTGGCATGCACTGTCCACACAATTGTCACTACACTTATCCGAACACATGCTACCATAGAACTTGGAAGACAAACATTCCAAGCAGGCGCCTGTTTGGTTACATAAACTACTTGAGCAATATGAAAGCATGATACGTTGCATGAGGCTCCATAGTACGTCTTGTTTGCACATTCGCTACATTCTCCAGTTTGTATGTCACATACATTTTCAAGGCAGTTATTAGCACATGGTGTTTGACACAGTTGACCATTATGACGCTTTTTGCATAATGTGCAATATGTGTAATTCAAGCATGTTTCGCACTGTTGTGTACATGAACTATTTTCGCAATAGTTTCCTTGAAAACCTGCAAGGCAACCAACACATTGTCCCGTATTTCTGTCGCATCCACCTGCGCATTTACTAGCACATGACTCGTGGCACAAATCTCCGTAGTAAACCTCCTTGCATTGCAAACATCTACCCGTGGATTCGCAACCATTTATACAATTTGCAGAGCAGCTGTTATTACAATATGGTCCAAACCATCCTGTAGTACAATTATCACAGTGACCGGTGAATTGGTTACACTCAGAATTACAATGTTGATTGCAAAGTTCTTCACACTTATTTCCGCGATATCCTTTTTCACACCGGTCGCAATTCCCGGTTAGATTATTGCAGTCTACATAGCTTACAGGACATTCTGATAAAAGAATGCAATTTCCAGTGCTAATATCACACGATCCATTACAATGGTTTTTACAGTGATTCTCACACAGCCTTCCATATATTCCGGGTGGACATTGCGTGCAGTTTTCTGCGTTATCACAGTTCAAACATGCACTTAAACACCGAGATCTACAATTAACCCCGTAATATCCAATCTTACACTGACAGGAACCATTGTCCTTAGTGCATATATCAAGGCAATTCTCAGAACAGTTATTTGTGCAATAACTGCCAAAATATCCATCAATACATGGGCATTGTCCTGTTTGAAAATTGCACGTGCCTTTAAAACACCCATCGCCACAGGGATTCGCACAGCTAGTAAGGTATTTTCCTGGCAAACACGATGTACACATAGAGGCATCTATACAAGTGGCACAGTTTGGTGAAGAACAATGTGAGCATGTTGTTTTAAATAGATAATATCCATCAATGCAGCTGCCGCATTTATTTCCTGAGTCGCAACTATGACAATGCTCTGTACACAGTCCGGCTGCTAAAACATAAACACAGACATTTTAGCAAAATGTACAATACGGCTCACGCGAAACAGACATAGTTCGAAGAGTTTCGGCGATCGAACCAGAGGCGTGTCGACGGTGTAAATAGAGTAGGCAGGTGTAACTATCAAAATAATTAACACGCATATTCAGTTGTACGCGCAGAAGCCAGGGCATTGAAACCGTCGAAAATTCATGATCATGAACAAAGTAGTTTGATTCTTACTGATCTATACGGTACGCATCATTGTATCAAATTGTACATGTACATGATGTTATTTTATATATGCCGTAAAGTGGAACAAACATACTTAAATTCAAATTTCAAACCCAAATTCAAATCTAAATCTAATGGTAATACCGAATTACGAAATAAAGAATCAATTGATTGAATTTAATGAAAGGTGCGTATGTACATGTAGGTGTATTCATACCTGCAGAAAGCGACCACTGTACTATGTAGCATAACACCACAGAGTATATATTCCACCGAATGTCGTGCCTCGGTACATGCTTGTAACAAAACAACCCCATTTTGAGTTGTTACACTACTACACAACTGAAATGTATCCTTTTGACCAATGAAGTCCAGCCAGCAATATACAATACAACTTATGCATTGTATTTTGCTTAAATATCACTTCACTTTTATATAAGTGTGTATACTTTCATTTGAACAGTTTAAACAAGTGTACGGTTCGAAAACATATATCAGATTAAATATCCGATACAAAAGCTGCCGAAAACGATCTCTCTTCACTGCAATTTAAACTATGATTCAATACTCTGACTTCGTGTATGACTGAGTTTCTTTCAATAAATACATGCCTATTGTATACAACGAGGGTTTCTGAAGTGTGGGTTGTTAGCTATACGAAAGTTTTAAATGTACCAAGCATTTAATAGAGAGGCGTCTACAATCTCAAATATAAGCTGTTAACGTCCACATTGAATTGCATTTAAACATAGTTAGTTGATTCAACATATAACATCAACAAATGGTAGATAAATATTTAAATTATTGAATTTTTTTTACATCCCTTTAATATAATCTACTTAAAAAGCTTATAATTATAATACTTGGAAAAATGTTATTACATACATTGTAAGTATACGATTTTATTCTCGCCCATTCGAATTAACCGCATGACCTACTTAATAAAATCAATTACGAAAATACTTTTGGACTCTCTTATTTTTAGCTGTTCTCCGAACAGCTAAATTTATCGCTATTTCACAGCCGAACAATCAAAGCACTATGATCCTAACAGCTTTAGGCCCGACAGTTTCTCCTGCGCAAAAATAAGTAGTGTCGTTTTGAATATCGTCTAATTTGTTAAAGGGTAATCATTGCTATAATGAATTTGAGAAGAACATGTTGGGCTACTTTCAATGTACGATCAAATTGTGACTTTACACTCGGAAGAAAATTAAGTAGTTGCTTATGCGTCGTTGATGAGAATTAATTAATTGGGTCACTAGGCAAGCCGAGAAGAAACATAGTCATTATAATTTATAACAGAATAATTCATCTCGTTATCGCTGATTCTTGTTGAGTGAGGCATGCTTTATTTTTGTATTACTTGTTTATTATTAACTTGACCATAATAAAAATTATACTAATAAAGAACACCATGGAAATATTAGTTTTCCGGAAATTACGCACTGATATTATCAATAGCGGTCGGTTACTCTCCAGTAATTATTTCTGAAAATTATTTTTGAAAATAATTAGACTCGATAGCTTATTTTATAAGGGTTTCACTCCTGATGATGTCTCTAGAGTTTCATTATTTTTATATTTAGGAGTCTCTGGACACTTATTGATGCGTATGTATTAACACAGCCCTACCGCGCGCTATTTTTAGAATGATTCCCTCTCCTGCTGGAGTGTGTTGTGCGCGCTATAATTATTTCACAGGGACCCAAGTATGTTACAGCGTACAATAATATTTGTACACAATGATCAAATGTTCTTATATTTTGTTGCTTATTTATAAGTAAAATACCAGAAATTTACCACTTTATATTTTGTGCTTGTCACAAAAAAAACTTAACATTATTAACTGGAGACGTGACGCGAGCTCAGAATGCAACATTTTACGTTGTCATCGACTTTAGTCCGCGAGAATTGAAGCGTTGTTTTATAAATTGCTATTTATAGAGCGCGCCGAATATGTAAGCAAAACAAAATAATTATTTCATTATGTGAATGAATATAATATTCTGATCATCACATACAATGAGTAAAATTGTTCATTATTATGTTCAGTTCTAGAGTGTATGTTGAAGATATGTTTATAACTTTATTTTAACCGCTTTTGTAAACAATTATGTAAATTGTCATCCCCAAAAGTATGCAACAGTCATTGGTATACATTCAACCATTGGGTCAAGTTTGCATTCCCAAAAATTAGAAAATTTACCAACTTCTATTGGCATACAATTTTCCCGCTGCATAATTATCGCAAGAAATCAAGGTCAAAAGTGATCTTTGCAGCTATGCCGAAAAAGGCATTTCTGAAAATATAATGTGAATAACTTCCATTTAGTATTTGAAACATTACCAAACATAATCCCACAACACTTTTGATAATACGGTTGCAATCATGTTACACTGTCTAAAATTCATAAAATGAATAATATTTTAATACACAACACAACTACACAATGTCGGTGTATATTTAAACAATTCATTTTTTACGAAGCAACGTTGACACACATGTTTTAGTAAATCATTGGATGCAGGATTCACAAAAATGAAGTTATGCGTATATATTTGTGATTAATGTTTGACATTGTAGGAAGAAAAAAAAAGACATTGTGATGTATACCATGTGTGTTTGTTGGTTCTGGCTAGTTAACAAGAATTTAATTCAGTGACTTCAATTTTTTTCACTTAAGAACACTGAAGGAGCGTAACTATCAAAATTGTCCAATAAAACATTTATGACCACTGTATCTCAGGTGGCATATGTCATCCCGCTCTAATTACCCAGATTGTCAGTGATAACGGGTCGGGTATTTCATTTAAAAAATATTACATAGCAAAAAAGGTGCCGCATACTGTTTAATTTGATTTACTGGTTATATTATACAATTTTAATACTATTCTAGATTCAACATATTTGCAAAACACTCTGCAAAACATGCCATAAAGGGTCTCATGCACCAATTTGGATATGTTATTTGTACGAATCGATAAGTTTCATCTGATGTTATGTTATAACATTTTAATAATTACAACTTTTTGCATTTTTTCGTCAACGCTGAATTCTGATTTGATAATCCGCCCACGTGACCTGTCATTTATATCCTGATGAAACGACTGCGTATGCAAATTACCTCTTTATTATTCATGACCTCACTACTTTTTTATTCTTTATTTGCGAAAGGACGTCATTGTTTTCCGCGAACCGTTACGATGTTTACTTTGATTAGCTGTTCAAAACGCAGTATACACCATCTTTCCTAAACAAAATGACTGATTGTTTCGTTGCCGGTGTTGCAGACGATTAAATTGTTGACGCATATTGGGAAATTGAAATATTGTTTTAGTAAATGTTTACCAAATAGTCAACTCCAAAATGATTCACAGCGATTTGAAATGTATGACGAGATATTAGAAATGCCGTTCGACAAAAATCAAACCGAAACTAAAACGGGGATTCCTACGCCGGAGGCTATACGTCAGTTGCGGCCCTTAGACAGTAAAAAGTAAAGTTCATATCCACTTTTGGTTGTAATTATAAGAATTGGATAGTATTTTTCTTCATTTCATCTGTGTATGAACTGTCGGGAAAATAACGCCTAATTTATGCATAAACGCCATCGGCGTTCATGCAAATTAGGCGTAATTTTGCCGACAGTTCATACACAGATAAAATGCAAATCCTATTTAATTCTTAATTGCAATACAAGCGCACAGTGCACTTTTCAATAACTACTAGTGAATATTATAAAAGCCATTGATGATATTAACAACTGTAGATAGATTTAAGTTTAAAAAAAAAATCTCAACACTTGCTTTCGAAACTGCTCTGTTAAATTTAAATTTATGTTGCTATAAACATTTGAAGACTGAGTAGTGTCCAGTGTTAGGCAATAGCGAATAACTGCAGTGCCTTCAGCGCTTTGATATTAATTGTTTGAGATGGCACCGTGATTTAAAATCTATATATACACTGTATAACACCTGCCTCAACTTTCATTTATTGAAATGTGTAAACATTATTTCTAAACAAACACTCATTCAATGCATCAGTTCGTTAATCGCCAATATCATATTCTCGGTTGAACCTGCATGATGGTGTTTTCGATAAACATTTAATTATACGAATAAGTGTTACGAAATCCTGCGAAGTTAAACATAGTATGCCTGAGAGAATATCAGCTAAGAGACGTCGAAAGTTCTAGCTAATAGTTCTATTCCATTACAAAGGCCTTTGATCATATCAGGCCTAGTCGATTCAGATTACTGGAACATATGTTTAGACTTGTTATACTGCTTGAAGCCACATAATCTCGAATGGGCAACTTAAAGTGAATTGTTGCAAATGTAAGGTTTCGTTCCGTGGTTATGGTAAGGATAACGGGACTCTTAATGTTTAATCATAATTAGTATAAATTTAATATTAATATGCAGGTAAACATATACCTTGTACTGGCGCAGTGCCTAAATCCGCCACATTTGGGGGGTATTTTTACGACATTTTCAAAAGTTGTTTACCGATTGACATAAAAATTCACCATAATAAAGTTAGGTTTAATGTGCATTTGCTGGCGTATTTTGGTTACATTTCAAATATTTGGCAAATGAAAAATATTATTTGAAATTGAAGGCCTAACCAGTGTAAAAATGAGCGTGGGAATGCCTAAATCCGCCACCCCTCTTTAAAATGTTCAAATTGTTCGAAAATAATATTTTTTATGAATTCTGTTTTCAAAACAATTTCTCTTGACTTCTATTGACAAAACTCCCACTTTCGTTTGTCAACGGTTCATTTTCTAGTGTTAAAAAAAACACACGAGGTCTGAAGTTGCTTTGTGAAAATCGTAGACCAGGGACCGTTACATTCTTATTCCACATTTGACTATTGCTCTTATTTAATTTTCTTGATTAAACACCTCGATGTCTGTTGTTAATACAATGTTTCAGTTTCTTTTAATACTCATTTGTATTTCTAAAAATAGCTATGAAAGTTAGGTCCTGCGTGCACGTGGGACAAATACATATAATGAGAGTTTTGAATAGCAATACATTTGCGCTTTTAATATGCATTTTTTTCTCATTGTATTGTATGTAATGCAAATGAGTAATGGTCATTGATATGCCGCACATGCTCACATTGACAAATATTAAAAACACGATAATTTTAATTTGATCATGGACATGCGCAGTTTGAAATAGATTCCCCGCATGCAGTTTGTTTGCATTTAGGGGTTATGTACAAAATATTTGGATCAAATATTCATTTATGCACAAATCGAGATGAAAACTCGTCAGCGGTTTTAAGGGAAAGTATCTGATTTATCGAGATCAACAAAATAGAAATCGCTGGTAAAAAAACGCTTATTCGGATAGGGTGGCTGAATTAGGCAAGTGACAGATTTAGGCACTGCTCCAGTAGGTATGTTAGTTTATCAAACTACTAAACGGATTTCAGACTGATACACAGCTGTCTGATATATTTTGCTATATCAGGCAACTATCATCATTATCAGTCAATGTTTGGATAAACGTGAATTTACTCGGAACTAAAGCGTCAACAATTTAAGTTAATATGAATCATACTGAACAGAACAAACAAACTGATACAAAGAAGAAAGAACAAAGAACCCCATATTTATTTTTTGTAATCCGAATAAATCACAAAAACGTATTTTCAATATATTTGCATAAAAACGATCTTTGCTTTTGCGATGACGTCTTCAATGGAAAAATAAATCATCCTTATTCAAATATTGAAAAAATATCTAAATACATGCACTTAAAGCTAAGCAAAATCAGTTTATGCTTAGTTACCATCACTTATACCAAATCTGATTACCCTATACGCGATATTGACACGACATTGACAATGTCAATTGAAAACACAACTCCAAAATTGCGACTGAAATCGATTCATGCACTCTCCGACAAAATTGACCACTATGATTCATTTATATGTACTTTTTAATTATATATGAATGAACATGTGTGCAATGTGTATTCGTAATGACAATAACCCATGCATTTTTAAGAAATTAATCGAGTCAATTTTTAGAAAACAATTACCATATGTACATAAGTTTGTGTAAAAGATGTCACAGCAAATCAGCACTACATGTACTTCGTGAGAGGGGTGTACGGTGTGTAACACACAGATTGAAACTTGTGTTGTTTGACCATAGATTATTTAATGTCAAACGGCATACTAACCAACAACGTAGGTTCATAAGAAACAAGAGTTTATATCACTGAATAATGTCAAACTGTGACAGGTTTCCAGGGTTTCCCACAGGACTTCTTGAAGGCAGGTCAGCATCTCGGACACTCCCGCCTCGCGAAACAAATCGACTATACTCCTTCCCCGACATCGTACCAATCCGCCCCCGTAGACCCTCCAACCGAAATAAGTCTAAGCGTTTGACCCCATCTCGAAATATGCCGCATCGCCCGACCCCACCTCCCTGAATTTGGCCGCAACGCTCGAACCCCACCTGCCTGTAAGCGGCTGTAACTCTCCACCCCACCAGCCGGAAATCAGCCGCATCACCCGACCCCACCTCCCCGACATTAGCCGCAACTCTCGAACCCCACCTGCCTATTAGCGGCAGTAACTCTCCACCCCACCAGCCTGCAATCAGCCGCATCACCCGACTCCACCTCCTTGAAATCGGCTACAACGATCGACCCCACCTCCCCGAAATCAGCGGCAGCGCTCGCCCCCGCCCCCCTAACAGAAATCAGCCGCATCGCCCGACCCCGCTTCCTCGAAATCGGCAGTATCGCTGGACCAAGTCTATCCCTTGACCAGCACCTCTCCCAACATATGCCGCTGTATTACATCTAACAGAGCTCTCTTTTTCAAGTTCTTATTTCTAAAAACAATCCAAAGTTGAATTAGAATAATCACCATCTGAATCGCGTAATGGTACATGTAATATGGATCCATAATGATTCACGGGTGATTTAGTGTATAATTATGCAGTAACGGAGAAATGCATTATCTTAAATATGGGATTTATTTCAAATTTTTTTTTTTCAATTTCATTCATTATTTTCGGATGCGAAAAAATCAATCGTTAACTGTTATACTACATGCGAAAATTAAAAGCTGAAAAACCACCTTTGTTATTAAATACATGAAACTGCGGCTAAAATCGACTATAAAATACGGTAATCTATCTCAATGTAAAAAGCGTGTTTTGTTACAAAACACACGGACGTCTCATGAAAAACGTGCGTATACCGGTCATATGGAAAATTGCAGTGTTTATGTGAACAACATTACATTTGACGACGTCAAATTGTGTTTTAAAATGCGGCTATATATTACATTATTCGTTCCCACATTTTTTATTGTATATTTGTGAAATGGTTAAGGAAATAACAGGAATAAAATAAAAAAAGGTAAAAAACAAACAAACAATTAAATGTTTTAAAATTCCTTTTTGATTATTCCGGCAATCGCTAATATTTGTTGTCAAACACATTTTTGTTGTAAGTAACGTATAAACTCCGCACTAAAAATCGCCGTATTTGATTGAGATCGTAGTGGGCGGGACTACACTGTTCAGTCACTTGTCAATCATATTGTTGGAAGTGAGACCTTATCGATCAATATGGCTTTCGTTTATGGCCCTTCGAAGAAAGATCGAAGTAATTAGTTAAAGGGATTTAGGGTGGTCGCTTTGAAGAATAAGACATGTCGGGTCCGACAAGCCAAACAGGCCTGCGGGAAACCATGCGACCAATATTTATTAAAGTCCTGATCAGTTTTTATCTGTCAAAGTGTGAGGCTAGGTGCGTGTGTCAAGCATATAAATGTCCTGTTTAGCTTCAGTATTGTATTTAAAGCTGAATTATATTCCTGTTCGTGTTAATGCGTGTGCGTGTCGTGCTGTTTAATATTCCCGTGGACATTAGGTTTGTTGGCAAAGCTGTATACATAATATACATTCGACCATTATTATTGAATGTTAAAATGTAGATTCGACTTGCAACGTCGATATTGCTTTTCATGTGGTATAGCAGTCATAATTGCATTTCTATTAATACAAAAGTAGCAACACGTATTAACATTTGAAGGGAAAACAAGAGTAGTCCTATGAAGGTTATGGATTGTATTCAACGTTTATTACATTCTTATGTTTAGATTCAAATCTATATTATGGTTCACTGACTTAAATGAGACAATGCAAATGGCCTTAGGTTATGCGCGAATAGCAAATGTGAGATACATGGATGATGCATTATTGAAACTCCAAGGTGAATGCATTTCACTACAAATAGTTTAAACTGCGTTCGTAGCTAGAGTTGAATACGTATGAGACATATCCGGTGTTTTACCGAGGCAACTGTAGTGTGACGGAGACTCTTGAAATTTGTCCGTCTGAGAGGCGCCTATAACAGTCAGTGTGATTCATGCAATAATGGTTCCAGAAGTTCATACGTTATACTAAGATATATACTACATAAATATCCAAGTTATCCAGAGAAATAAAAATATAATTTGATTTTTTATTTTCTAAGATAAGTATTTAATTATTATGAATGATTTAATCATGTCTGTTCAATGATGGTGTTTGTACGGTCAATAACATTCATCTAATACTTTAATAAATGTAAGGTTCTCGTACATACCTTTTGTGGTTAGCATATTGTAATAGTTGTTGTCCGTCCCTTCAGGATTCTTATTTACCATATTGTTAGACCTGTGTTTGTATGCAAATAGAACAACACAAGTTAGATAGAGCACTAATTTATACAAAATTTAAAACATATATACATCAGTGTACCAAATTGAAAAAACAACAACAACAAAAAAGAACATTAAAATAAAAAAGAGGCTCAATGAATTAACAAATGTATGAATGAGTATGAATCATACTTTGTCAGATTTTGTCCCTTATTACCTAATACCATTTGCTAACAATTATAAAAAATAACTCGGCACGCGTGCAGCAGAAATAATGCCGCACAACTTTTCAATTGCGTTTATGTTTTGTGTGTCAATTAAGTAGAGCATTTTACCCATAGCCATTGTGCAGATTAAGTTGCTTTATCGTTTAAATATGTGGAGAGGTCCGTCATTTTACGAACTTACATGGATCTTCTTCGGATATACATGACAATCCCAATAATGACAACATAGGCCAGGACAGAAGCAATCACCCAGCCGGCAATTCGAACACTATACATCGAAAGTGTCTTGTCGGCTGTAAAAACGAATATGTATAAATGCAACCTGGCAAAATCATGTTTTAATTATGTTATGATCTGTATTATATATTATTGACATGAATCATATCGTTGTCGAGAAACACTATGCACGTGGAACATAGAACAAGTTATTTAATTTGGTATTCGCGTATTTTACAACATTAACACAATAAAATGCAAATAGACTCACGTCATTGTAATTCCACATGTTTTCACAGCGTATTCTTCCACACAGCTTTCAATACAACTTCTGTCTATAGAACAACTTCTTTTCGAGGTACTGTTCATACGGGCGCAGGTTTCGGGATACATCCGGGTCCATAATTATCCAAAGCACAAACATAGGTACATTTTCCAGTATCCCTGCTACATGCTCTATCTAAATAGTTTTGACTGCATTTGTCGGAACATATCGTGTTAAAAGTGCGCTGAGCCGAGCATTGAATGTAAGTTCTTGTTTTTTGAACACAAAAAGTGTCATTGCAGTTCAAACTGCATGCTACAATGCAGGAGGCACCATAGAACACTAATCTTCTTGGCACATTCGTTGCATATTCCCGTATGCATGTCACAAACATTTCATTGACATTTATTTTGTACATTGCTTATTGCAAAATTGACTTTAATAACCACCAATGCACGATGTACAATAGGTGCCATTCACACGTGACATGCACTGCAAAGGTCTTTTTTCACAAAACCTTCATTGAAATCTTGCAAGACAGCTTACGCATTTCTCGGTAACGTTATCATAGCCACCTGCGCATTTACTAGAACATAACTCGTTGCATAAATCTCTGTAGTAACCAATTTTAGATTGCAAATATCCATCAGAGGAATTACATCCATTAATACAGTTTGAGCAGCATCTGTTGTTACAGTATAGTCCAACGCAGACTGTGGTGCAATTATAACAGTGACCATTGTATTGGTTACATCCTGAGAAACATTTCTCAGGTCATACGTTTTCACAAAAGTTTATGCCTTCCTAAGACACATTTTCAAAGCAAAAACGTGCTTGAACCCCTTGGTTCAGTACATCAACTTTACGTTTGACTAGCTGACATTAAATGATGCCGATGTACCAAGCGGATCTCTAAAGTGAGTGTTGGTGCTTGTCCAAAGGTTTATTTTCGCCAGGCTTTAACTATCGAGGTTTCTACAATACGTATATATGTTAAACCTCTCGACTGTTGACATATGAGACAATTATTGAACATTATTATTGCCTAATATCATGCATGTTAGAGAATAAGTTCAAACAATATATAATTCTATATAATAATGCCATTGAAGAGCCATTTATGTGTCCTTCCACACCTTGGACAAAGATGTCAGTAATTATTTGCTTAGACACAGAAAATAAACCATTAAGATCACTTCGCTACAAGGTAATGAGTGTTCTGGTGTAACACAATGGACAATGCCAAAGACAAGTGCAAACGATTTATATAATAAATAGATGATATTTGTTTGCTTTCTGTGTGATAACGCCTGATATCGTCACCTGAAAGGGAGACAGACAATTGATATTTTAAGCAGCACTTGCGCGAGTGAAAATATGTAAATTGTCTCCCTATCCGGTGATGAAATCACGTAAATTGTCTCCCTTTCCGGTGATGAAACAGTTCGACAACTCGTTGTGCCATACTCGTATCGCTTAATAGCGTGTCGGGGGTCCATGACGATGTTGGTCATCCAGGGCGCGACAAGTCATTGTGGCTTGCTCGGCAGCGTTTCTACTGGCCAGGAATCGAACAGTGCATTGACAGTCATGTCACTAACTGTAGGAGCTGTATATGCAGGAAAACACCCATTACTCCTTCTGCAAATCTTGTTCCTATTGAGACCACCAGGCCGCAACTTGTTTGTATTGATTTCCTCAAAGTAGATAAAAGCAAAGGTGGTTATGAGAATATTTTGGTTATAATGGACCACTTTACCCGTTATGCCAAGGCAATCCCTTGCCGCAACCAGAAAGCGACCACCACCGCCAAAGCCTTGTTTGAACACTTCATTGCTCATTACTCGTTCCCGGAGCAACTCCATTCTGATCAAGGCAGAAACTTAGAGAGTCAGGTCATCAAATAACTTTGTAAGCTTGCAAATGTTCTGAAGACCCGGACCACACCTTTTCATCCCATGGGTAATCCATTGGCGGAGCGGTTCAACCGTACCTTGCTCCGAATGTTGGGTACTCTGTGTGATGAGAAGATGTCAAATTGGAAAGACTACATTTACATCTTTGGTACAGGCTTACAATGCCACAAAAAGCAGTGCAACTGGGTTTTCCCCACAATGTACGGGTGGCACCCACGGTTGCCGAATGATGCCTACTTAGGCACAACCCCAGGAAACGAAGGAGAGGCAATGCACTCTGCATACATTTCCAAACTGCAGGAACGCCTCAAATTCGCATACAGAGTGGCAGGTGAATGTGCTCAAAAGCGAGCAGCACAAAATAAAGCTCTGTATGACAGTAAAGTAAAATAAAATCAGATCTGCATTTATCATATGGTACTTGTTAGGCAAGTCAATCTGCAAGGCAGACATAAATTGGCTGATAAATGGGAGAAAGAACCATATGTGGTTCTAGATATCCCATACGAAGGCCAGCCTGTGTACAGAGTACAGAGAGAGACCCGGACGGGACCTGTTCGAACTCTTCGCAGGAACATGTTGTTGCCATGTGTCTCTGTTCCAGAACCTAATGATGGCACCGCAAACTGTCCACAAGGTCAGAACGCAAACTAAGCCTATTTAGACACCTGATAGTGACAGTGACAGTAGTTCAAATTCTGATTCTGTTGTACAAATTTACAGGATTCCACAGAGGAGGAACCAATACAATAATACTGCTGTAACTCCAGGCCCAGTGACCAGCATCGGTACCCCTTCTATTCAGATCCTTCTCCGCCTCTCCGTTCAGATTCTGTTTCTCAATAAAGTCCTGTTAGTCCTACCTCCCCTTCAGTCTCAGGTAGATCTTCTACTCCCAGTCCGGTTGGTCCCCCCCCCCCTTCGCATGTGTCCACTCCTGGCCTTAGTCCTTCACAAACCCCGCCTAGGCAGAAAAGTCCACACCCCAGCAGACCTGTCCGCCAACGCCGTCCACCAGACCGGTTTGGCGATTGGCAGTTTGAACAGTCTGTTGAGCATTTTGTGCACTCATTTTATATTTTCAGCTTGGTGTTTTGTAACCGATATGGGTTGCATGTAACCTATCAGGTCTATTTTAACTATAAAATGTGTAAATAGGTGTAAATTTGTGAATTTTTCAATTTCAAGTATTATCCATTTTAGTTTGCATTTAGTGAAATGTCATGCCATGCTTTCAACCATTGTTGTAAATATTTTCAGAAAAAGGTGCAGAATATAATATCCATTTATGTTCTGAAAACATTATTGTCATAATTATGTGTCTGTTATTTTGCAAATTCTGCTCTAACAATCCAACTAAAAATTGTGTTACTGAAATGTATATACTGTAAATAAATTGTATTATTTTATATTGAAAATGAAACAGGTGAGATTTTTGTTGAGTGATTGCATATGAAACATGTAGCATTATTTTCATTTGTCTATTTGATTTAATATTAAATACGGGAAACGTTCATTAAATTTTTGTGATACCCATATTAATATTGTTTATATTGTTTATATTGTTTTGTTTGTGTATCAGGTTAATATATGTCAGTAATTTTAATAATTACTGATGTGTTTCTATTCTAAATGTCCATTAAGGCTATCTGATTAAAGGAACATGGGAGACAACTCTTGATGATAGAATATTTCATGGTTGACATAATTATTTCCCTTTGATCAAAATGCAATTGCTAGTGTAAGGACATGCATATTTAAATTGACGGTTCTTCTGTCAGTTTTTGTGTGTGTATCATTAATGTAATTGTTTATATTTGAGGGTTTTTTTCAATTTAGTCTATCTTATTGTTCCTTTATTACATTCAGAACTTTAATTAAATTGTTTTAGTTGTATTTCCAAAATATTTTTCAATTTCTTAGATTCACACAGTTTATTCTCAGATTTTAAATTCGAGGAAGAGAGGGACTGCGTAGAATAGGTCAATTTTGTATTCTATATTGTATCTATTTATATACAAGTATCATATAGTGTTTATGCCCCTTGTCTACGAGTATTTCGTTGTGTTTATGTCTCTTGTCTTGTATGTGTTCATTTGCTCCATTTGTGAGATTCAGTCCCTTGTCCTGTGTGTGTCTAGTCATGTACTGTGATGTGATTCATGTATTGTCCAGTCAGTATGCAAGGTTTATGATCAACAAGATTTTGATTGGTCAGTTTGGAAATAACATGTTTTATAGATGTGAAATAACTTACCATGCCTTTTTTTTTTTCCATTTTTCCAAACCTGAGTCGCAAGACTTATTTTTGTATTACATTTTAAATAATTATATTTTTGTGAATACTTCATCATCCAACCTGGTGAGTGTACTTATATTTGTTTTAATTTGTATTAGCATTTATTAATATATATTTTTATTGTAAATGCAATTTATTTCATTAAAATGTAATTTGTTTAATGAAATGCGTGAATATTGTAAGTTTGTATTTGTTTTGTGAATATTGTGATATATTGTAATTCTATGTTATTTGTTGTAGGTTTTTCATTGATATATATTATATATATATATATTCCGATATATTATCGGCGTCGTAATTATACAACTCGAACCTCGAGACGGTGTTGGTTTATCTACACCCCACCCCACTACACGCGTAATCACACCGAAAGCAAATTTTCATTATAATGCGTAGTTATCAATGTTAGTAATAAACATTCCTGCGTCATGTTAGATTACGATAAAATGTGCCGTGGATTAGTTAAACAATTTAAATCGCAAACTGTTTGACTTTAGGCATCATGACAACGTGTTTACAGTACAAGAGTCTACTAGTATATTCCGTATATTCATAAACAATGCAGAATCCAGGTTTCTAAATTTATTTTAGTTTAAATACAATTGGATACAACTAGTCGTTGAATAATGTTCAGCTTCTTAAGAAGTAAACACTCACTAGATTTAAAAGACGATTAGTGTTTACCAAATGGTTTACCAATAAATGGTCAATACTATTTTTTGCTAAAATATAAACAACACAAATAATGTATAAAATGCATTTACGGGTAGGTCATTTACATGCATTTTCCAAAATATCTAATTGGTGACCCCCTTTTTATGGTTTTATTTATTAGGTATTGAGTGATCTGAAAAATATGTGAAAATAACAAAAAATCATGGAAGAGTAAAAAAATGTAGAAATCGTCTTTAAATACGCGTATATTTATGATAAAAGTAAGTATTGAAAATGAAAGTGCGTTCAGTTTTCCGAAACATTTTATAAAAATAGCATGTGCATACGTGTTATGATGTAAATAATAGTTAACACAGTCAAGACATTCAAACGCACGTGTGTTTTTGCAAGCAATTCAAGATGATTTAAACTCATAGATGCGCGTTAAAATGTAAAACAACACAAGATCTACCATGTTAAAGTGTTCTGAAATGGATTACTTATACGTATAACGCGTTTTCTATATTAATTATTCGGATTTAACAACACAATTAGTAGATTAAAAGTCGGTCAAGAATTTGAAGAAAACAAGATGGCGGAGAATTAAACGCTGAACAGTTCTTACAATAACACATTGGATACTTAAATACATAAAAGTGATTACTGGATATAAAGACTTAATAAACACAGAACAAAATATGTATGTATGTGATAAATAAACACAAGTTATTACTTAATGGTAGTACATTGGTTTCTTGTTCGATTTTGGAATTGGAGAACCGGCAATATAGCAATTATGTAAACACATGGAGAGTACTGTTCATAGCAACAGTAAACAGCAAGTGCAAGTGTAATATGCTGGTATTAATAATGAGCAAATGATACAATAAATACTTTGGACGCTATAATTAAGTTTGGACCAAGATGACGAGCTCCAGTGCTTTGTGGGTAAAACTTGTACCCAGAAGGCATTGTCTCTGTTCTAGTCTCATTGGCTCAATACGACTGAGGAAAATCTAAGAGAAAATACGAGATAACCCACCTCAATATATCAGAGAGGTATTCTTAACATTTGCTGTTATTAATCTTTACTTACTAAGTTTTCTTTTTTGGTAATTCGGTATGATAAATGGTGACAACACCTACAATTGAATATTGTTCAAATCAAATAAAATTTAAAAAGGTAATCCCTCACTGTGAGTGATATAGGGATTAATGTACTTTTTGTATTTAAGGTAGTGAAATATAGAAAAATATCAGTGAGATATATCCCTATATCTTTTTGGGGTCCCGATTTATTACAGTAAATGAAACGGACCGTCATCGATGCCGGGCTCACAACAGTGAAATTACGTCATTATTTTAACGTCCCGACGTTATGATTCCCGCGATATTTTCCAATAAAAAAGTAAAACAAAGGTTAATAAAGCATAAAATAGAAAGAAAATGTGTTTGTTTTCGGTGTGATAACGCATTATGTCATGACCGGAATGGGAGACAATTTACATATTGTCACTCACGCAAGCGCTCGTGAAAATATTAATTGTTTCAATTTCCGGTGTTTATATCACGCATTATCACACCTAAAACAAATAAATAGCCTCTATATATCTCACTGAAATTTCGATATTTCACTACCTAGCATTAAATAAGTATTTTTTATTTTTTTTTCCGTTCTATATGTTTTATTTTCCTCGTCAATAGGTGTGTGAGGGTCGAGGGCATCCCCCTCCACACCGTACATCATGCGTATTTATTAGAATTCAGCATGTATAACATAGAATATTACATTGTAGACAAGTGCTCACAAGTACATAATAGGAAAAAATCATAATTGCGTAAATAGCAATATCCAAAATGATACATATTGAACTTATCAATATACAGAATGGATAAACTATGTAAATCACATTATTTACCGAAACAGACTTAACAAAATATCCTATTCTTTATTTGTAGTTATTGAGTTAGAATCTAAATTGCAGAAGTTCATTTCCTTCAAAATATGATACTGGATAGAGAAATATGATTTTGCCGCGATAATGGTAGGTAATGTTTGATTCATTTTACAATTATAAATAAACCTTTTAGTAAGAAGGAATGTAAGATTAAGAGGACCACTTGAGTTTTTATGTCCTAACATAAACGAAGGCGCATTTATGAAGTCAGCGAATACCTCAAAACCTTCAATCAAATCAGCAATAAATTTTTTAATATGTTTACATTCCCAAAAAATGTGCTCAATTGTTTCCGGCATATTATGACAGAAAGAGCATTCAGCTGACGATTTATAATTGATTTTATACAAAAAATAATTGGTACCAATAATTCGGTGTGTGATTCTATACTGAAACCACTGTAGAGTAGAATCTTTGGTTATACAAAATGGCATTCTAAAAATATGGTTCCAGTTTTTTAATTCAATATTTTCAAAAATGCTCGTCCATTTTGACATACAGATTGGTAAAGTTTTATTTGTTTTAACAATATTGTACATGGGTTGAGTACCTTTTGGATATTTTAAAATGGATATCACTTGAAGGGGAACAAAAGGCTTAACAAAGTCAAGATAGTTAAAATCTGCAATCATGTTCATAGCAGATGTTTCGTCAAACAAACCATTTTTCTTCAAGTATTTAGTTATGACATTAGTAATACCTATACAATGCAAGTAGTTTGGATAGAAATTATATCTGTTACACAGTTCTTCATAACCATAAAATTCTAACCTATCGTATTTCTTCATCAAATCGCCAATAAAATGCACGCCATTTTCAAACCATGTTTTGAGGAAAACACTTTTATTACCAATTATTATATCAGAATTATAGAATATTGGGGTTTGTAATATATATTTTATATTTAATGATTCTGCTTTGCGGAAATCAACAAACGATTTTAAAGTGTCCTTCCAAAAAGCATTGTCCGTTCTATTTATAAGGTTTTCAGGATAATGAACACCACAGTTGTACAGTTTTTGGGTGTCTATAGTCATTTTTACAATATTGATCCATTTACCATTTCCTGTGATGATCCTTCGGATCCAAGAACATTTCAGTGCAATTATAAATGAAAAAATGTCGACCATAGTAAGACCTCCTTCAGTATATTCTTTAATAAGTACATTTTTGTTAATTTTTGAACTTCCATTCCACACAAAGTTAAATAAAAGATCATTTAACTCTACCAATATTTTATATGGTGGATTGGGAAGTGAAACAAACAAATGATTAAGCACTGGCAAAGCAATCGTTTTTAATATTTGTATCCTTCCAATTGGCGTTAATATCCTTCTGGACCAGTTTTTAAGCAGCGTTCTAATTCTGGACAATTTATCCTTATAATTAAGATCGATCATTTTGTCAAGATCGACGTGAAATGTTAAACCAAGCATATCAAAAGTATGTTGGTTCCATTTTAACTTCCATATAGTTTTTATGCTTTCAGAACTGAATTTATGCTTCCCTATCCAAACTATTTTGGTTTTGTCGAAATTTACCTTTAAGCCAGAACATAATGTGAAATACGACAATTCATCTAAGGTTTCATTAAGGGATTCTGCAGAGCCATCCAGGAGTATAGACGTATCATCAGCAAATTGCGATAACTTGTATTCAGTATTATTGATTTTGATTCCTTTGATTTTTGGATTAGCCCTGAGTTTAAGTGACAAAATGTCAGCACACAAAATAAAAATATAACAACTGAGGGGATCACCCTGACGACAACCACGTTGTATTTGAAAAAACTCGGATAAGAACCCACACTGCATTACTGCTGATATACCATCCTTATATAAAACACTAAACCAATTTTTAATGTCAGTACCGAAATTAAAAAGGGAGAGTGGTTTGTTTACAAACCTCCATGACAAGGAATCAAAAGCCTTTTCAAAATCTATAAGCAGGAGAAGTCCGGAAATATTATTTTCCTCAGTGTATTTCAAAATGTCGTAGATTAGCCTAGTGTTTTCTCCTATGAACCTGCCTTTGATAAAACCAGTTTGATCATTGTTTATAAGTTTATTCATATATTGTTTCAATCTATTAGCAATACTTCCTGAACCAATTTTATATACAGTGTTTAACAGTGTAATTGGTCGCCAGTTGTTTAAAGATTGTCTGGGTTTATCACCCTTAGGTATGCAAATAATTATCCCCTGTCTTTGGGTTATAGACAAATTGTCGCTTTTAAATGCGTGATTTAAAGCTCTACAAACAAAAGTACCTAATTTAGGCCAAAAAACTTTGAACAAATCAGCAGTAAAACCTGACGACCCAGGGCTTTTGTTGTTTGCCATGTTTTTTAAGACAACAGAGGCCTCACTTAGTGTTATTGGCCCTTCTAATTGTTTTGACTCTTCATGTGATAGTTTAGGTATGTCAATATCTGCTATAAAACTATTAAAATCATCATCAATGTTGGTATTATCATTGTTTTGATACAATGTTTTATAAAACAAAGCGGTTTCTTTTAAGATATCAACCTGCTTATCTAAAACAAGTCCGTCATCAGTTGTTAGGCTTGTGATCGTTTTTGTTGTATAGTTATATTTTTCGAGGTTGCAAAAAAATTTTGATGGTTTTTCTCCAAATTGTATCCATTCAGCTCGCGATCTTATTATAGCTCCTTTTAATTTCTCTTCTTGTATTTTCATAAGTTCATCTTTTAATTCAAGCATAATTTGCAGGTTACTCTCGGTCAACAATTCCTCGTGATGTTTAATTTCAACTTTTAATTGGTTTTCGCGCTTGTTACGCGATTTTGTTTTATACGAACTATATGAAATAGCTTTACCTCTTATTTCCATTAAAACTGTATCTAGAAAAAGTTGGTCGTTTATTAAAAACTGTATGTCTTGGTCAAGTATTTATCAATATTATCTTTATTGTACACAGGTAACATATATTGTTTTTTGATTTCGGTAATTGTATCATTTATTGTGTTAATGTAATTAATGTCACTTAGAAGCATGTTATTATGTTTCCACAGACCCTTTCCGTGTTTAAAATCAGTGAATTTTAATGTCAAAGTTAATAAGTATTTGCATACAACGAAATTTTCATTCATACATAAACAATGAGACATATAGTTCATTAGATAAGCCACAGCCAATATAGTAGAAATATAAATATGGCGTGTCGAGGGAAAACTGGGCTTAATGCAAGTGCGTAAAGTGTCGTTTGGATTATTCAGGACGGCACTTTCCGCTTGTGTTGTATTTTCTGTTTCAATGAAGTCTCTTCTAAACATAAATCCACTGTAGGCGGAAAGTATCGTCCTGGATTAGCCTGTGCGGACTGCACATGCTAATGCTGGACGACACTTTTCGCACATGCATTAAGACCGGTTTTCCCACGACACGCCTCGTATGTACATGTATACAGAAATATGCCAGATTAATGTAGGTGTAAAGTCGGTTTGCCGGTAGTTGATAACGAGGACATAAACCATTTAATTAATATAGGAGAATCCTGATTTTCTGTTTATAAACACGCTGCAATCGTCTGTAATTATATATCGTCTGATTTAACAGTATCGACTCGTCCATGTTTATAACTGTTCTCACTTGCATTTGTACCGACTGTAAACTGAACATCAAAATGTCAACGGAGACCAGGAAAGTAAAGAAAGAAATTCTCCGTTACAAAGCTGTAAGTTATGTTGTTACAAGATTGTGGTGTGGGAAATGATGAAAATTAATAAACAGGGAGTAAATCGGGGTCATAACTTTGTAAATGACAATGCAACCACTCATGGTCCAGAATTAATCAAAGTAAAAGAATTGACGAATAAGATTAGACTCGCGCTTTCAAGAACTACCAATTATAAACTTTCTTTTCTCGGGTTAGACACTTAATAGAAAATCATGAAACTTTCAACGGCAGAACGAAACAGATTCGACTATGTAAACCATTGGACCTTTAAAATTCGATTGCAAGCCAAGACATGGTGCGTTTAGTTACAGTGACACAGCAAGCAAAATAAATAATATTACACTGCTACTAAATATCGTTGTCCTTATGAAAATTGTGTGTATTACATTTAAGATGAACTATATTTGCAATAATTAGAATCGATAGGGACATAAGACCAGTTACAATATTCAAACTACGTTGGTAGCTAGGGTTGAATACGTATGGGACATATCCGGTGTAGCATATAGGCAACAGAAGTCTGAGTTGGATTCTTGGCGTTTGCTTGTAGAAGCTGTTTTACCTGCAACATTCAGATCGAAAGGAATTGAACATTTCTCATAATGCAATGTATTCATGAGCGATGTTACCACAATCAACTATACAATTTCTGAATATACTGACCGGCATATATATAGATAATTTAAATATAAGCCCATTGGGATCATGATAACTCTGTGACATTCCATATGACGATGATGATTATGATGATGATGATAATGATGATGATGATGAACATGGTGATGAGCATGGTGATGAGCATGGTGATGAGCATGGTGATGAGCATGGTGATGATTGTTACGATGGTGATGCTTTTGATGAAAATGATGTTAACAATATCGACAACAATGAGGATGGCAGAAGAGCTAAAATCGTATTGTATATTATGGAATATGTGTTCCCTGTTTTTTTACAGTACTAATTTTTTAAATGCATGTTGCAAGTAAAAGTGTTATAAGCTCTTTTTTAATATGCAAGAGCACAATGTATTAAAGTACGTTACATCAACATATGTAAACCAAATTTTTCAGTGAGATGCTCCGCTACTCGAACAAACGAGCTATTCTCGTACACATTCCCCCGATAGCTATCTGCTTGAGGTCGCCTATTGAGATTGCAAAACATGATTATTGTTTAAAGCAATTACCAAACCAAATACAAGTTGCAGGTTGGTGTTATTCAAACAGAGTTGTCGAACGTAAAAATTGACAAATACTGTTAATGTATATATGCATGTATCTAATTTCGTCCATCTCGCTGTTGTGTTGGCATCATAATAAAATGACATGATGAAAGATCTTAACTAGCCGCGTCTGATACTACCGCAGGTTCAGAACGACCAGGATGACCACAATTACAACAATAAGCGCAACGCCCGCTCCTACAGCACCCGCAATAATCGGAACAGGTGGATCACTCTTGCTGTCGTCCCTCACAGGTTTTTAACTGCAACTGGCAATATTGCCGTTTAACAAATATTTTTATTGTTAAAGATATAATTTTGAATTCGACAGACATCACTACAAGCAATTAACAATTCCGTGTGAATTTTATTTTTACAATTGTTGGTTAACAAATTTGTTTACTGTGCTTAAATGATAAAAGTATATGTATTGCTGCGTTGTCTGAAATATAACTGTTTACACTGCTTCTATGTTATGAGTAATTTAGGACACTGTACTTACGCATACAAAATTCTTTTACGTGCCGCATTTCGTTCCAGTTAAACCATTAACACATTAACACATTCTCCATTACAGCTACCACTACAGCTACCGTCAGGATTACAAACAGGACTAGCTTTATTTGTAGAAAGCGAACATGTGTAAGGACATGGTTGATCACACTTCGAACCGTAATAACCAACGATACATCCCTTAGTACAAACGCCGCTATACCGTTCGCATACATTGTTTGCACATGTCTTTCCACCAATTTCAGAACAAGTAAAACCATAAACCGTCGCCGACAGACATTCCAAGCAGGCGCCTGTTTGATTGAAACCAGTATTTGAACAATTCAGACTGCAGGATATGTTGCACAAGACACCATAGTACGTTCATTGCATTCTCCAGTATGTATGTGCCATACATTTGCTAGACAGTATTTGGGGCATGCTTTATGGCACAATTGCCCATAATAACCGTTATTGCATGATGGGCAATATGTGCCATTAAAACATTTTTCGCACTGTTGTGGACAGTCAACACACTGCCCTGTACTTCTGATGCATCCTCCTTGGCAATAAGTAGCACATAAATCGTTGCAAAACATTCCGTAATAACCAACTTTACATTGGGAACACCAACCCGTAGACTCACACCCATCCACACAAATTAGCAGTGACCGGTGTATTGCTCGCACTCGTTATGACAATTTTGAGCACACACCTCTTGACACTTATTCCCATAAAAACCTTTGTTTACATTGGTAGCAAACCCCAGTTAGCTTATTGCAATCCACACAGTTCGTAGGACATTTAGTTATTATAATGCAAACGCCGGTAATTATATATCACACGAACCATTACAATGTTGAGCACAGTGAAGCTGGCACAGTTTTCCGTATCTTCCGGTTGGACATACTGAGCAGCTTACATTGGTATCACAGTCCACACAGGCATTCTTACACTGCGAACGGCATGTATCCCCGTAATATCCTGTCTTACATTGACCTGACCCATTGCTTTTATCACATATAACAACACAATTATCAGAACAATCATTAGTACAAAATGGACCGTGATATCCATTGATACATGAGCATTCACCATATTGGTAATTACAGGTATTATTTAAACATCCACTGCCACAGTCGTTCGCACATGAACGACCATATTTACCTTGTATACAGGAAGTGCACCCAATTGCACCTGTGCATGTTTGGCAGGTTGGTATTGAACACCTTACACACCTTTTATTTTGATACAGGAAGTATCCATCCACACAGTTAGTACATTTGTTGTTTTGATCACAGGTAAGACATGACTCTGAACATGCTTCGGCTAAAACATCAATCAACTAATGACAACGCATTTCAAATATTTTAAAATAATAATAATGCTCGCATGCATATGACTATAGCATATAGACTATTGATATACATTGAAAAACCTGAGTAAATTGAAAACCGGTCCATATGCCGTTCGGTTTCCACTCATTCTCATTTTTTTCGGCTGATTACTTGTCACAGGTACGATAATTATCACAAACTGTGAGTTATGTAGGCACCTTGGTTTATAAGCACAATGTATTTGTTTCAAAGAAACCAAAAAAGATGTATCAGAAACTCTTTTGAATTAATTAAACGTGTCCTTTACATAACCCGCTATAAAACCCACTGTCACAAACATAGTGCCATATTTTTAATTGGGAATTAATTCTGCAGTTTGACCGAGTTCAATAAGTTTTGTTTAATACTTGATTGGTTATTGTTTGTACAATGAGGTTTCCAGATAGAAAAAAAATACTGCAGAATTATATCATTAAAAAATTAATATTTTATTCGTGTCACAAGATGCTTGAAGTTCACGTGACACTAACTTATTTGCTGTGTATATCAGCAAATTATTTGAAGGAAATCATGATTAAACATTTCAATTGATAATAGTTTACACAATTTCTTATAAAAAATAAAGTTTTCATCAACCTTATCATACAAAATCTAGATTTAAGCCATTAATGGTCTAAGCCCATATGTGGGAATTATTTATGTGAATCTTTACATGACGACTGTTTGTCTCTTGCCAGACTTTTCTCTATGAAATTGACAGCGTTATATGTAATATCTTACTGAGAACTGTATATTATGACAAATAGAGTGACGAGTTATCAAAAATATGACATATTTTGGGTATTGAAAAGGTAAACTTGAAGTTTACGTGACTGAATACTTGACAATTTTTTGAAACGGGCGCTTACCGCGGTGAAGACAGCGATCAAATAATTTGTTCGGTATTTTCGGTTTATGCCGTGATATTTATGACGTTATTGAATGTTTTTAAAGTGCCATTTAATTGGAATCAATGACACATAATCTATTGTTTTAGGTTTCTTATATGAACTCCCCTTGTTTTTTTTTGTCAAATATATCGTGATAACTTTATATATAGAATGTGTTTTAATTGCACTTATGCTAAGAAATAATTAAAGATAAGTGCTGTTATGACGCCTGGGTTCATTAAAATGTCACGTACAATTCATTATATGTCACGTAAAATTCATATAATGTCAAGCAAAATTCAAGCATAAAATGCTGAACTTA
Source organism: Congeria kusceri (assembly GCA_027627225.1). Classification (NCBI taxonomy): domain Eukaryota; kingdom Metazoa; phylum Mollusca; class Bivalvia; order Myida; family Dreissenidae; genus Congeria; species Congeria kusceri. The sequence goes on along the minus strand of CM051039.1, from coordinate 38,702,667 downwards.
TTGTTAGTGTTTGTTTTAATTTCACTAATATTATGTTTAAATAAGTTTGTTTGTCCAATAATACAAACGTATATTGACAAAGACATGGCTAAAAAATCTGAAATCTTGGACAAGTTAGTTAAATTTTACGTGACCAATATGAACTGAGTTATGTCATTAAAATGTCAAATACTCTACAATGATCCATCATCTATCAGCTTAATATGTTGGCAAATCTAGTTATTCAGAAAACAAGGATTTCATTTGAAAATAGTTTGAGATAGTTTTACCACATGTAATGTCCGTTAAATGTACATGTTGAGTTCATTAAATTTTACGTGACAATTGGTATGAATTTCGCATTTTAATGGTTCTTTGTCAATTATAATCTGTATTTTTGTACAAATATGTATATTTGCAAGATGTTTTCCCCACATCTACGACAGATTAACCGATTTCTGCTGTATTATGTACTTGTACACTGTGGTACTTGTTTAATGAATTTTACCTGACAAAAAAAAATCCTGTGAAATGGTCTTATATCAGTTGAGATCTATTATTTCTCCTTTAGAGTTTATAAAGGTTTTGAGTGCACTACTATTAAACTTGACTCTGTATTTACGCTTTATTTAAGGTGTGAAAATATATGAATTACTGTTTCTTCAGCCCAATTTTCCATTGTAAGTGTCCATTGTTCGATAATGTTATCAGGTAAGTGTCTTCAAGAAGTTAAATAATATAAATTGTAGTGTTGATAATTTAATAAAGACAACAAAGTGCATCTCTTATGTTTGTTTTTATCATAGTCTGTATCTGTCATTAGGTGGGTATCACTGTCACGTAAAATACATAAGTTAAACTCATGCATATATTGACAACATACTACAGCAAAAAATAAAGCTTTCACAATGTGGCCATCACTTACAACTCAACACATATAAGTTCCATTTTCATATTAAACATAAATTTTATGGAAATGAGAAGTCATACATTTCATATTTATGTTATGCTTTTCGGCCCAAAAAATGAGAATGAGTGAACACAGGTTTTACTGCATAATTGTACCTATTATATATTGGCATGCATGGGTCTAATACAACTCTTAAATCGGTATTAACATCCATTAAAAAAACAATACACTTATTAATTGCCTTTCACTTTTTTATATTATAGCCTTATGAAAGATAAATATGTTTGTATATATTCTTTAACGAAAAGAATGCTTTACCTTTAGAAAGCGACCTCTGTGCGATGTAGCATACAATTACAATATATATCTTTCACCATATCGCGAATATTCACCATATCGCGAATATATATCATGTTCGCGGTTCGGTCTTACAAGACAATACAACACACTCATCATCAGGTTTTAAACAAAACAACAGCACAACTGATCAATATAACATAAATTGCTTATTTCCTGTAAAAAATATGTAATACAATTTAAACTTCAATATTTAAAACGTAATTATTCGAATACTATTAACACTTGAATGTACGAAACATGCTTTATCCGAAGTGATAGCTTCCCAAAAACCCCATTATTCTGTAAAGTTTAAACTTTGTTTCAATACACCGATCCCAAGTTTGGCTGGTTGTCTTTCAAAGAATACATGTCAATATACACAGATGGTTTTTGAGTGGGTTAGAAGCTACACGGAATTTTAAAATGTACAACGAATTAAATACTGAGGCCACTGCAATAATCTAGTATATAAAGATTAAACGTCTATACTGAATTGCTTTTAACGAACTTTTTTATTTCAATATATTTGCTATATAAACATTTATGTAACTGACATGTTATCGTATGGACATTTAAAACAATATGGTACTTGCATGTACTATATACGGAATCCTGTTTCCGCCAATCAAAATTTCTTAACAAGACGGCCACGATGCGACAACGCGACATTTCAATTTTTATTTTCTGCAGATCTCGCACTTTGAGAAACGTAGAAACACGAAATGTATTGTCCAAATTTCGTGCGTCTATGAAATTGCAGACAGCGATAATCATCGCCAAAAACTCGCCTTGTCGCATCGTCGTATCTTCTCCCCTGATAAATTCTTGGTAGGATGAAATTCCTGTACTGACTACGTTTACATGAATTAGTTGTTTATCATGCAAACCAATACAACAATTGCACATTACGTCAGGTATTGATTATAATTTATGGTTGTATTTGAAACATCGTAAAGGAAAACCAATGGGCATCTTTTTAATATAAAGGTAAAGAAGAGACTGAAATGATTTTTCATATAATGATAGAATACGTTGAGAGGAAGTGTGAAGTATAAGGACCATAACCCATACTTCAATATCTACAGACTTATTGTCCTTTGGTTAATGTTCTTGTGTGGAGCCTAATAACATTAGTATTGAAGGGATTTAACATAAAACCACATATATTGATAGAGGACGTTGCGAGGAAGTACAGAGTACAAGAACCATAACTCTTTCTTCAATATTTTAGGAGTTATTGCTCATGGATATATTTTTCTTGAGCAGAGCGTAAATTCATGGTGTAATTTTCTTGTGAGAAGCATAACTCGAAACGTATAAAAGTGGTGCAAAAGATACTTCAAATCATGATGAATGGCTTTGAGAGGTTGTGTAGATTATAAGGACTATAACTCTTTCTTTCATATTTACGTACTTATTGACTTATTTTTGTATGTAGAGCAGAACCGCATGGTGTTTTTTTCTTGTGAACCTAACTCTTTAAGTAGTGAAGGGATTCAAATGATACTTCATATGAACATAGAGGGCTTGGAGATTATGTGCAGAGTACATGGACCATAACTCTTTCTTCAATATTTACGTGGTTATTGCCCTTTGGTTTATTTTTTCTTGTGCGGAGCATAACGCCCTTAGTATTGAAGAGAATTAAAATAAAACCACATATACATTGTAGTAGACGTTGAGAGGAGGTGCAGAGTACAAGAACCATAACTTTGTCTTCCATATTTATGGAGTTACAACCTATGGCTTATTTTTCTTGTGCAGAGCATAACTACATGGTGTAATTGTCTTCAGCAGAGCATAACTCGAAAGTATTGAAGGGATTTAAATGATAATTCATACAGTGATAGAGTGCTTTAAAATAATGTGAAGAGTACAAGGACAATAACTCATTATTCAATATTTATGGAGTTATAGCCTATGGCTTATTCTTCTTGTGCAGAGCATAACTACATGGTGTAATTTTACTGTGCGGAGCATAACTCAGTAGTAGCAGCGTTTACGCGAAAATGAAAACAGTTATATAATGGTAGAGGGCTCTGAGAGGAATTTCAGAGTACAAGGACCATAACTCTTTCCTCTGTCAAAATACATGTTCAGGGGCATTCGTAACTAAAGCGGGTATTGCATGTGCACGCGAACGTAAACTTAAACGTGAACGTGAATGGGAGGGGTGCGTGTACGTGAAAAAAATCGCTCACCAAAGATACTGTTCGCCATATTACATGTGTCGGTTTCGTGAACGTGATTACTATCCGTGTACGTTAAACTTCGCTCATTGAGCGATTGTTTCACGTTCACGGGCATTCACGCAGGACCATCTGTACGAAAATATGCCAAGGGAAAGTATATTGCCACCTGATAAAAACGTAAGAATTGGTAGAATTGAAGTCAATATACCGACATTTATTGTGTTTCGATGTCAGAGCGCAACGATGCTTCCATAACAAGAGATATCCGTAGGTCAATCCGAAACAGCCTGAATATAAAAGGAGTTTGAGGTTCATTTGTTTATACATGTACATATATTGTACTGTGTGCATATTATAGAAATATTTTGGTACAACTGTTCACGACATTAAAACTATGGAATGATAATCGATATTTGATTATGATTAATTACTCCAAGTGGTATAAGCCTTCTTGATGACATCAGTGTATACGCTTGCGTCTTCGTCTTCTGATTTAATATAGCATCAATCACAAAAAAACTAGTAAAGTGTCTAGTCATTGATATCCATCGCTTCCCTACAAAACCGACACGATAAATGAATCACGTAAAGCCGATACGCGAACACATGGAATCACCTTTCGCGGATCACGGATCGCAGATCACGCAAACATTCGCGTTCATGTTCAGGTTCACGCGCACATGGAATACGGGCTTTACAGTAATTTATGTTGTTTTGCCGTTCAGATTCAACATCATGCTACCATTTGAATTCCTTTTTTGTTCAATGTCATCATTTGACAAAGCACATTACTACGTCTCTCATGCAGTATCATAGCTATTTTTTCAACACTGACTTGAAGTAACAAACAGAATTACAGTTACCCCTTGTCAGGGACTTTTGGAACAATTCTTGTAAATGTATGTACAAGAAAAACACAAGTTTTGAGCTTTACAACGTGTACCAATTGTGTACCAAAACTAATAAACAGCTTTTATTCAGCGACCCGTTTGGCTTATCTCTGTTTATGCGATATTTTTGTTTTTAATTGTGTGGTACAAGGAAGTTTCAAATGCCGGCTACATTTAAATTCAATCTTTATTAACTTGAAAAGGAAACTCAACAACTTACTTAAAAAATCGAATTGATTATCACTTTATAATCAAAATGCATTATTACTAGTATTATGTCTACAAAAAAGGCTTGGAGTGGGTAGCATCAAAGAACAATATACAATTTGTTTACATGAATTAATATTGAAAAACATATGATAAACAAATGCACATGCATATATCAAAGATATTTAATTTACATCTATTCTTAAAAATAAGCATTGCATAATTTGAAGCGTTTGCTTGGTCTTTTTGTTGTTAACGTTTTGCCGTCAGAATTGTGAGTATCTGGTTTATCCATAGCTCACATGCAACAATCTCAACATTGGCTATATGATCTATCCAGTAGGTATGTAGATCGTAGATACGTATATTTGGAGATAATTATATAGAAATCATAATCTTTATCTTAGCCTTAAGAAATTATCGAATATTTGTTTTCAATAAAATGTTTATTTTTATTTAATTAATATTGTCGTTTATAGCTATTTAATTTGAATTGCAATGCTATGGGGTACAATTTTTATTTGCAAGTGCATTCTGGGCTAAAGGTGAGGTTCGGCATGCCTTTCAACCGGTTTAAACCCAAACGCTTTGCATTGACCGTTCCAAGACGGTGACCCCAGTTTTAATCATGTTTATGCTATGTGTAGTCTTGTGCGTATTGTCTCGTATTGTATAGGCAATTGGTCACTTGGCTCAAATAAATTACCAGCGGATGTTAATAAGGGTTTCTCTCCTGGTGTTGTATCTTGAATTTCATTATTTTTTTATATTAGTAATAATTTTCTGTTGCACAGAAGCATATCATATATGTTAACGAAGCTAAAAGGTCACACAATTGGTATTTTACAATAAATATAGTTTGATGGTAGCTACTGACATTTTCTTACACATTGTCCTCAATTTGCTCCTGCTAACAAGTCATGATGTATCCGCAAGAATTTAACTTGCAACAGCACAATGAAAACGTATCGCGGGCTAACGGTATATCTTTCTGAAGATAGCGGTACTAGACATAGAACATTTTGCTTTATGATGTTTCAAATATTCATGAAGAGAGATACTTGGAGGTCAAACTACAGGATTCAAAGCGGTGTGCAATATTATGCAATATGACATTAACAAAACATGTTTTCGGGACACTGAACATTCCTTAACATCAAATGTATAATGATTGCTTTTATGTTGCATGCTCATTTATAAACGGCGTTGGAAGCTAAGGTCGAATAAGTATGTGACATACGCGGTGTATCGCTCAAGCAAATGTAGTCTGACGTGGAGTCTGGATGTCCGCGGGTGGGAGATGTGCATGCAACATTCCTATACAGAAAGTGTAAAACAATGCATATTACACATATACGTATAACTGAGGTTTTGTGTTTACCGTTATCATTAAGGTCAAATAACCTTTACAATATTTGATACTATCTGACCGGTAAAACTATAGAAAATTGTAATATTATATATGATATTGTGCTAGTTACAAGCTGATCGTATAAAAAAAACAACTTTTGAATAAATTCATGTTTTGCGTATATATGATGTTGCTGTTTTTGAAGAAGAAGAAGAAAAATAAGTAGAAGAAGATGATGGTGATTATGATGTTGAATGACAGGGCTGTAAGTTTTTCCACCATAGTTAGTTCATAGGTAGTTTAAGTACATTACATCGACAAATGTAAATTACCTTTGTCTGTCACATGCTCCGCTAATCCTTCAAACGGGCAATTCTCGTACACATTCCTACGAGAGTTCCTATCTGCTTGAGGTCGCCAAGGGAGATTGCAAAACCAAATTTTCTTTTATAGCATAATATAAAAATACTGGTAGTTGCAAGTATGTGTCATTCAAATAGTAAAATATATGTAAAACATAGCATAACATGTTAACAAATCATTTCAAGAATACAACTAATTATATGCAGATTTGATAGCCCAATACAAGAAAATGAGCCGAGTCTCACACAATGTTAGTCTTTTTCAGAACGCCCAGGATGACAACGGTTATAACGATAAGTGCCACACCCCAGCTACAGCACCGGCAATAATCGGTACAGAATCTGTCTTGCTGCTGCCTCTATCAAGGGCTTCTATTTTCTTGTCTGCATAATTATTAAACTTTATTAATTTAAGTATTTTATAATTGGTCGTAGAACACACAACGAAGCATTCTTTAATTCATACACGAAATGTACACATGATTATACGGATTAATTAAGTTACAGCAATAATGGTTTTCATGTGTATGTATGTTATGAAACACGTTCTGTGATATAGTCTTAAACTATCGAATAAAATTGAGAGTTATTATTCAGATTTAAATACATGTTCGTACCGCATTTATTTCCGTTCAATACATTTACACTGCCATCAATATCTACATCGCAAGCAGCAGGCGTGCTGTTAGGAAAACTTGAACACATTTTAGGAGCGGCTGGTCACAAAGGAGACCGTAATAACCGGGAATACACCCGCTAGTACATATACCGTTTTCTCTATCGCATTCATTTTCTAAACATCTTTCACTTGCAATTTTGGGAACATTTAATGCCATACACCTTTGCAGATTGAAATTCAGAACAGGTCCCTGTTGTTGGATAGCAAACTTTCTGTTACAGCTTAAACTACAGGACAGATTGCACGCCTCTCACCATA